>OZ038509.1:16769266-16936766 GCA_964036315.1 Acanthosepion esculentum | reverse complement strand
CATGTGGACATGGAACAAAAGAAATATTCCGTGGAGTGTTTCAGCGAACACGACGGCATGACATGACTGATCGTCAATGCGTAATGAGGTTCACGTTGCATTCTCAGAACGCGAGGTTTGCCGTTTTTCGGAATTTTTCGGTAATCAAATTTCGCCGTTAGACATTTGAACTAGTTTATCTACAACACACTTGTATATCGTTATAATGGGGCCTCACATCAGTGAGGGGGGGCCAGTGTGCAAGTGAAACCGTTGAGAGGAAGGCCCCGAAACGGTGCACATTCTCTCCGATGACCTCAATTCAAATATAAATTCGAGAGGAACATATCAAAAGAGATTCAGTGACGAAGTCATATGCCGTAGAGAAGCTCGGTGGAAATGTCAATGGCATGAGGAGCATTACACATTCAGCTCGCTTCAGGTGAGTTTCAATTACTTTCCAGTAATTTCCTTCTATAAACATATATATATATAAGTATGTATATCACAGCTCTCTTTTTTTTTTTCTAATTATTATTAAATATTATTTAATGAAAATTTTCCTTAAATAATATTTAATAATAATTAAAAAATAAAAAAGAGAGCTGTAATATATATACTTATATTTGAGATTTAATAATAGTAGTAATATACATACTTATATCTGATATTTAATAATAATTTTCAAATAATCTAAGTAATTCTATTACATTTATTTGTTTTAAAATGAAATATAGTCTATGAGTAATTAAAAGTAATAATATTGTAAAATTGTAGTTCAGTACAATGCATTCTAATCTAAACTTCCTTTTTAGAAAGAATCTTTATGCATACAAGTACAAATTTAACAGATAAAAATGGCAAAAATTTTTTTTTGTCGTTTAAAAAATAACAGATGACACACGTCAAACAGATGTCATAATTCAGTGGAAAATGCACGCCTACCCTACCTAGACTTAACCTCCTTTTGAAAGTATCTAATATCTGATGCAATAGTTATTAATAAAAATGAACAAGCTACCGCCCCTGTCTAAATGATTGGATTTCTCTGTATCCTTGGAAACAAATATTATGAATGTATGTTCTTTTAAAACTCAGTAAATTTCAAAATAAGTTATCCCAAAATTCTTTTGAAAATGAAACAGAACTAGTGCTTTTAATTTAATTTAAATAATTGAATTTGAAGTTGTTAGTTTCTGTTTTTGAAACATGGTAATTCCTGTGTAGCAAAGGAACCATATTTTTAAATCAGTTAATTTATTATATATATATATATATATATATATATATATATATATATATATATATATATATATAGTAGTAATAATAATAAAATTAAATTTGCTCACTTATCTTAAGAATTTCTCTCCTTTCGGTCTTGTGAAAACACTTCAACTCTTCAGGAGACTTGATTGTAAAACTGAATTTTTTTTTAAAGTTATATTTTCCTTGAAAGATGTTATTTTATAATGTGAACCTCCGAGAATTTACCTCCTAGAATGCACACTATGCCAGAAATAATATGTAGGAAAATCTGAATGGCCCTTTCACTTCAGAATTAATAATTATCGCAATCGAATTAAGTTGACTCCCCATGAAAGACTATTACCTGTAGAACAATATTTCCGCCTACAAAAACACGATTTTGAAACCCATGCCAAATTCAATATAACTGAGAGAATAGAAAAGTTCAGAGCGGATAACATTAGAAAGATTTTAGAGTGCCATGAAAATAAGTGGATTTGTTGTTTAAAAACACTCTATCCAGACGGGCTCAATCACAAATTTAACAATATAGACAGTATTAACATATAACCCCACAAATCAGGACCTACCCACATTTCTCACCCACACAAGACAGACATGCTTGCAGAGGTGTTGAGGCCTCACACTTATACACACACCCACACGAATATACACACTTACACACATCATACTCACTCCCTAAGAACCAAATAACACACACATTTAACAGAGACACATCCCCTTTCCAGGAACCAATAAAACTGTCAAAATGACCAAGGGAATTCAGAGCAGCATGAATCCATCCAGCTCTTATCTTAAATAACAACTTAAAAGAGACTGACCGACACAAGGATTGACCAAAATTCATGTCAAAACAATAATAAAACAAATGAAGACTACAGACAAAAGTTCATTTTCTCCATCAAGACATTCATTTCTGTAGTTCACTGCTACTAGCAAGCAGAATTTTCTTTTTCTCCTGAAGATGGCCATGTTGGCCAAAACTAGTCGAGGAATCTAACTGAAATAATAAAAATGAAAGAATATTAATATACAACCCAGTGTGTCTGAAGATTTTAATTTTTAACATTTTTTTTGTTCAAGACATGGCTTCATTAAACATTTCAGGTTTTTGAACATCAGTCTCTTACCAACCAGATAGCCCCACCTGTGTTGATGAAGTAGAAACTCTCAGTTTGATAGTCGTGAGTTACGTCTTCTTCGGACATACTTGCTTATAAAGTGATAACAAACATTAACTGCATTTTTTCATGTTTTTTTTTTCATAAGTTGATATATGGGTGCACATTCTTTGGGCTTGCTTTAGCAGTTTTTCTGTTTGGGCGTTTTTAAGTATTTCAACAGTTCTGCCATCAACCAATGACATTATTCCATGTATTGTGGCCTTGTTAGAGCCAGAAATAAAGACACAAGAGAGGAATTGAGTTAAACAAATATATTAACAGAAACAGTAATACAAACATATACAAATGAGAGTGTTACAGCAAGAATGTTTGGTTCGACTGTCAGAGATGACTGCTGAAAACTTCCCTCTCCAAAAGGCAGTACCTGCTCCTATTTATAGCTGGGAGAGTCCATGCGTGCATGGGTAAATTACCGTAACACCATGCACGTATATTACTCCGTGGTTTAATTTCGTTTCATATACAGGTTGCGAAGGGTATTGTCGCCATTTTACATTTTTAATTTCGTGCATACACATTGCTTGTTTTTCATTTTGTCAACTGCACAGTATAGTAGGGTCAGTTGGGCACCATCTGTGAGAAAAAGAGCACCCTGACGCAATTCACTCTGCCAGAAATTTGGAAACTGTATGCTGTACTGCTTGGCATTCGCGCCAGAAGCTCCAATACGAACATTTCAGAGTCTTTTGGGTGTCAATCTGAAGGCACTGTAGAAGATTCAGTAAAAGTTGAATGAGTCTAATGGTGATTACGAAGGTACAGCAGTTGGGAAAACTCACTCTGATCGTTCTAATAAGAAGAGAACTCCCAAATTTGTTGATTAGGGCCTCAAACTCAACACGGAGGACTACATCAAGTGTCTTGAGGAGGTATTGCTGCCTTGGGTCAAGAGGGTGACTGCTGGAAGACCCTATGTGCGGCAACAGGACTCTGCACCATGCCACATAAGCAGGAGAACCCAGTCAGACAAGTTTTGTGATCACATCACCCCTTACATCTGGCCATCTAACTCCCTAGACTGCAATCCACTTGATTATTATGTGTGGGGTGCAGTTGAGCAAGAGACCAACAAAACTCTTTGTAACACCAAAGATGAACGGAAGGCAAAGATTTGGGGGGGGGGGCATACACCAAGTTAAACAATGCGAGCGTTCAGGAGAGTTGCAGAAGATTCCGAAGTCGTCTGAAGGTCCTGGTTGAAATTAATGGCGATTTTATTGAGTAAATTTACTCTTTAGTATTTCAATATATTTTTTGTGTCATTTTGGTAAATATATCTGTTAAAATGAGATGCCGGCGTTATTTTCATTTTTTTTGCGAAATTTAGACGACAATTTATCCATCGCACCCTATAGTTAACTTTTAAAACAGAAAGATGCTCGCGCGAATTCCAGCCGCGCGCGACACGCGAAGGCTCGGAATGTACGTTCCTATTCAAAACAACTCAAAGATAAATGCAACTTAAACAGTGAAAACACCGAAAACAACCCCCCCCCCCCCGACACACACACACCCCCTTGAAATGGCTAAAGAATTATCCGGAAGCGCTTCGGACAATGAAAATTATGGAAAACTGTTGTACTCCTTTATTCCTAAAAAAGAAAAAAAAAAAACGTAAGGATGCTGGAAAAACTAAATAAAAAATTAATTAAATCTTCTTTGTCTGCCGTATGTAATGAAAGATTTATAAAAGAAAGGTCGCTGCCCAAATATACATTTATATATATATATATATATATATAAGTTGTTACATGCGAAGAAACAAGTAATCACGACAAAGATGCATATTTGTTTCAATGCTTAAACCTAAGCATCTCATTAGGTGGCGGCATTTAAACTAGCTCCTTTGAAGGGCTCTTGATTGGACCTCCGGCTTGTACAGGAATTTGAGAGTCCCTAAGTCTTTGCATATTCTCTGCATTGGAAGCTCTCCTGGCTGCCATTTGATCTGGGTTTTCATTTGCATAGGACTTTCTTTTCCTCGTTGCAGCCTTGGCTCTTTTGATTGCAATCTGGTCCTCTGTTGGCGGTGATTTCATTTTGCGAGGCATACTGCTGCCGCATGCGATAGGCAACAATAAACTACAGAACTCAAAATTGATCGCTGCATTTAAGTATTGCATCCATATTTAAGCTTACCTTTTAAAATTTTCAACGATAGTTCTTCTAGCGCCACTTAATTTAAAGACAATTTGATGTACGTAGGTTCTTACTTTCCGTACAAACAATTATTTTTATTGCATGGGTGACTTTCGTTGGATTTCGCAATTAATTTCGATTATTTCCAAGTTTATTTCCAAGTTATAAAATTTTTTATTGTTCAAAAAATTTGTCGCAAAAAATCACGTAAAAAAAAATTCACCGGAATCGCAGTAATGAAAATTTGAGAATCCAAAATTTCTGTAACATGAGCTATACAGTCCTTATCTGGTTGTAGTTAATCTATTTTCCATGTTGTTATCTTGAACCGGCTGTAAATCGGGGTGCCATGTGGTCGAGTTACCCGCTCACTGGGTAGAATGTTGTGGGACGTCAACAACTGGGTGGATCTTATGGAGGAAGCGACGGTTGCATAGAGTTACCCGATTGCTTCCATCCACCCACACACGGTACTACCGGTTACTGAGTATCTCCACGATTCTCCCTGTTTTCGTTCACCGACGAGGGTAAAGGCCATCTTGATTCTGGATCTGAACAGAATCGCCAATTTGTAATTCCCAAAATGGGCGACAATGTTCATTGTAAAAGTGTTGGTTCCTCATGTGTCTTTTAACTATTGCTACCTTTCACCAATGTCTCTCCACTGTTTATGCATATGGTATTTGTCCCGTAAGACAATGAGGTGGTCTTTGATAACACGACGGTATATCATAGCAGGAGATAGAGAACGTTGCGTTGGGTCAGCAAAGCACGGGTTGCACGATCATGACAAAGCTGACCACAGTTGTCCGGCCATTGCTTTGTAGGTAGTAAGCCGACGAAGTACGTTTCCGTATTTCCCAATTCTTAAGGAACGAGTCGTATTCTTGGGAATCAAAAAGTGCCCCCCCCCCGTTGGAAGTAAGTTCTTCAGGTGCACCATTTGTGAAGAATCAATTTCTCAGGGTGTTGCATACTGCCCTGAACTTCCCAGATTACATTAGGGCCACTTCTACCTAACCAGTGTACAGATCTGCATATATAACATAATTTCTACCGTCTAAGTCGAAAAAGTCAGTCACGGTTTTGTTGGAATGAGAATTCAGGGTTAGACGGCGGCATCAATGATTTCTTACGCTGTGACGGGCGATAGAGTTACATATCTGGCATTGGCATCTGGTCTGCTGGACGCTGACATCCAAACCAGGCCCAAAAGAGGCGTCGTCTCGCATTTGCTAGAATGCCATTTATATCCCGGTGTGCAGGATGTAGGGATTCAAGTACTTCCGCACAAAGTTGTCGATGTATACGGATTTTACTCTCCTTGATCGGCACTCCTTCAACACAGTGCAATCCCTCGCGCATGGGCCAAAATCGAGAGATCACTGACGGGAGGTCATGGCGCGATTTGGGGAAACTAGTTCATATCTGTTCCGTCAGAGTCCGACATTCTTCATCAATGGCTGCCGCGGCAACGATCCTATCCCATGTAATAGCCCTCAATCTAAGGTCATGGTCGTACGTGGACATGAATGCAGCCTTGATTGCACTGTTAATTGGTTCGACTGCATCAGTTGTAGTCGCCTCGTAGAATGACTGTCGCATCAGAGACGAGGGTAATGTCCAGTGGCTCTCCTATCATGGGGTGTAAGGGTTGGTGTGTGCATGTATTAAATGCGCTGGACTTGAAATGGTCACGTATCCATCATTCCAGTAGGTGTCTGTTGGTTTCTGTCGGAAGAAAAGGGTTGGTATTAAGCATCGCTGGAATGGGTTTTCTGCGTGGGCATGTGCACAGAGCATTTCCCATGCGCCCTTCAGCGGGTTGAGCTGTGATGTCTGGGAAATCAGGTGGCAACAGATGTAGGTCCTTCAAAGCAGATTCTGATAAGTAAAAACCAGGCGTGTTGTTTGACACATACACCACCTGTCGTGTCTCCCTCAAGCCAATTCTTATGTGCATGAACAACACGCGCTTTATGTGAAATTGGTTGTCTGTGATGTCACGTATTCGATGGCTAGTTGGCACGAGGTAATCGTCTGGGTACCTGAGTAGGTTTAATATCTCTGGTCCACTTGAACAAGTTTCTGTATCGGCGAACGCGAGGATGCAATGACTACCGTGGCTAATTGGACGAGTCTGGGTGCGTCCAAATGAAGAGTGGGTTTCATGCCTTCTCGTCATTTCTATTGTTGGTGACGGCGATGGATTTGGGACACTTTCTTCAAATCGCTTTCCATTCCACGCAAAACGAAGCACAACACCGAGCGATGTCAAACCGGATTTCCGGTTCCGCTTTGATCTGCCAGCATAGCGAATGACGTGGGTGGTGAGAACTTTCAGACTAGTGTTTGAGAAAGTGAAGGAATCATGCACTGTCTCGCATCTTGTTGATCTGTTCCAATTTCAATTTTAGTAGATTTCTAGCATGCCCCCTTTTTTACGTGACCCCTAACTCCGCGAAACGGGAACATTATTTCTTCGGGGGTGTCGAAGGGCACGGCGCTTGTGGCCAGGTAGCTGTAGATAGGACGAGGTTAACTGGCTAACATCATTTAGTAACCGTGCAGCTGACTTGTCCGTCGTTTTCAAACTGACAAGTCGGTCGAACTTTTGCTCGAGGTTGGTGAGGCTGGCAGACTCGAGCAAAACTCGACTCTGGTGTTCCTTGTTGGTGAGTCCCGCAATCATCTGCCCAGTTATCATGTCGCATGGATACTTGACTTGCTGACCACAGCATACTGTGTTGTAACAATAATCTGTGAACGAGCAAAATTTGGCTTGAGCTCGTAGCCTTGCTAAAAAAAAATAAGGGATTGACTAATCTTCCGCCTGACGTGTGGAATGAAACGTCCACAGATGCTCTTCCTTTTGCAAGCCCTTTACCACAACGATTCAGATGTGTGAGAAAAGCCTTTCCTCCGTAGCCGAATTTAAGGTTTCAGCCCATACAAGGTCGAAAAGGAGCCTGTTGACTTCGGGTGAGCATGTTGTTCTTAATTTGTTGCGTATTTCGACTGGGTTGGTAAGCTTACACATCTCCTTATAACGAATCCAAGTGTCAAGGAATAATGCCCAGTCGTTGTCTGTTGTATTGGATTCAATGACATGAGTGTGTGTGTGTGTGTGTGTGTGTGTGTGTGTGTGTGTGTGTGAGTGTGTGTGTGTGTGTGTGTGTGTGTGTGAAAGAGAGAGAGAGTTTGTGTGTGTGTGAGTGTGTGTGTGTGAGAGAGAGAGTGTGCGTGTGTGTGTGTGCGTGCGTGTGTGTGAGTGTGTGTGTGGGGGGGATGTTGGACGTTTGCGTCGCGGTAGGGGTTCCATCCCTCTGAAGCGCCATAGTCTCCCTTTGTAGCTCTATCTTTTGTTTCATGAGTCGAGCAATCAAACCGAGGCTTCAGATGCCATGTTTTATTTGTTAAGATAGTTACACGTATTCACCAGATCCTGTTCGCAGCGCCATGTAAAATAACCACGACATTATTTCTTCGGGGTTGTCGAAGGGCACGGCGCTTGTGGCCAGATGTCTGTAGGTAGGACGACGTTAACTGGCTAACATCACTCAGCTGTTTATATAACACTGGACGAGGTAACTTATGTCTGTCCGTGGAAGTCTCTTATTATCCAATGAGACCTTCGATTTCTACTCTACATTTATAAGGAAAAGTCCTCGGAGAATTTAATTCCTCAAATTTTGGGGGCCAAACAGGACCCCAGTTATAGAAAATCTGCTTTGAATCATAAAATAAAAAATCCAATAAAACTAAAACATTATTTAATTACAATTGCGTTTTCTATTATGGACACTATTGTCTTAAGAAAAAAAATTTTTTTCGATTAATAACGAAATTTTACAAGAACTGTTTTCATTTTTTTTTTAAATTTAATTAAAATAATTTATAAATTTTAAAATTTAAAAAAATTCTGTACTAATTTGTATTTGGTCAAGTGATATAGGTATTAAATAAAAACTAGATTTGCTAATCATAAATAGAAAAGCTTTCTACAATTCAGCGAGCCCAGTATTTTAAAAAGAATATTGAATTTGTTTTTGTGTGTCTATAAACTTGTTTTTGTCTATAAACGTGCCGATTTTTGCTAATACGGAAGTCCATACACAACATTATCAGAAAATAAAAGCAGTAACTATAGTAAATTTTAAATTTATTGGTAAATCTTTAACATTCTTGTAAGTCTATAAATCCAAAGTGCCTAAAATTCAATAAAATATTAGAATGTTTAAAATATTTCATTTTTTTTTAAAGATTACTGTGTATTTAAAAAAAAATTATCCAAAAAAAGACGTGTACGTTGTATTCATCATGTAATGTTACTACAATTATTCCCCCTTAGATAAATCTTCCAAACATCAGGTTGTCGATAAATATGTCAGTACCTCATAAAAACACCCACTTCCATGTTAAAAGTGTTTATCTGCAGTATTTTAAACTTTAAGTAATATTTGCTTTAATTCAAATTAATTAAACTTTAAATGAGTTAATCTTTTTTAAATATACTCAGAAAAGTATATTTTATTTTTGAAACGTATATTTTTTTTTGTGTGTGTTAACAGATTTGTCATAAAAGGTCCAGAAGTTTACTGATTGATCGAAAACTTGTTGCGCATAATTGTGTTTTTCACGGTCAGTTTCCATTATTTCATCTTGATGTCATTTTTTCGGACAGCCAAGTCATCAAGGATTCAGGAAAACAGTTTGTTTGACACAGGTTGCTTTGAGAACTTTACATTCTATAAGGTGTTTAAAATGTTACTGACGAATGGGATTTTTCACTGAATATTTCGTTCAAGCGCCATGTTGGATTTTCCTATATGACAAAAAAAAAGGGTTTTAAACAGCCGCCGTAGTCAATATACGGCAGTTTTAGAGATCTTAGCGATTAAAAAAATACTCATTCCAGTCAATTTTTAAATTAGTTTTAAAAAGTATTTTGCCTATAATAAATATTAAATTTAATCTAATGAATGGTTCAAGCCATTCATTAGATTAAATTTAAAACTAAAATAAAAGCCCCAAGAAAGATTGTTTTTATTTTTAAAATGGATTTTTTTTAGTGTAAAATTTTTAGTCCTTATTTGTCGCTTCTTTTTTTGAGGGATTAGCAGAAATAACAGTTAACTAGCCTGAGATATGCGGGATTGAAACAGGAAAGTAAATCACTCACACAAACACGAAAACAATAACGAATTCGATAAACAAAAAACAGGAAAGCCTATCCAGCACCTAAGAGAGAAATATGCCAAATGTTTGCTCCGTGTGTTCCCTTTTAAAAATAGTTTTTTTTAGGGTTTTTTTAATGCAAGGGAGACAACTCTGCTACTCTGCATAAAACACATGCATGAGTAGCTTCCCTTGCTTTGATGAGCAACGTGAATCTTATTCAGATGTTGATTTTTCAATAGTTTTGCATTCATTTATTGCGTTCTTCTGATCGTAGCGTTCAGGTCGTTATATTCTACAATCCATTTTTAGATGAAATAAAAATGATTATAAAAATTAATCATAAAAATACTTCCTCCAAGCAATTCAGACAACTAGTCAACATCTAGGAAGCGTTTATTTTTTTAACAGAGGATGAAAAATGTGCCACCCAAATTCAAAGATGCATTCCAAAAATTAAGTGAGGTACTAAAAAGAAAAATTTCGTTAGAAACAAAGGAAAGAGTGATCGATTACTTTGTCCTTTGATTGAATCTGAGAATATTTTTACCTGATCTCCTCTTGATGGAAGAATTCCTGGGAAACCATTCAGTAGACAATCTCGAACTGATTCCAATGTAAGATTCTCTGTTAGTTCAGGATATTTTCGGCAGAAGTTTAAATGCCCTGGAAATAAATAAATAAATAATAATAGTAATAATAATAATAATATGAAGATTGCCATAATTTTACCCCAGATCAAAACCAAAAAACACAATCAAATTTCTGACAGAATCCCATGAGTCATGAACTGGCACTGAAATTTTGCTGGACTTTCGAAAATACTACACAACATCTATGAACACATTGAGAAACTATCTGCTTTTTAAAGAGATTTTTCCCAACTCGCCTATAGCTTCTTTGAAATGAAATAAAAACACCAGACAAATTTTAACAAATGCAAGTGTTCACACTCAAAACTCCATTCAGCTGGTCGTCCTGGGTATGACAATAAACTACATCCGCGTCCTCGGTATGACGATAAACTACATCCAACAGCAAGGTCTCTGATAATATGTTTTTGAAAAAATAATGTTGCCAGCTGTACGTTTTAGAAAAAAAAAATATATTGCCAGCTATACGTTTTTGAAAATAATATTACCAACTATACATTTTCGAGAAAAAAATATTAACAGAAATGGATTTTTAACAAAACAAAAATATTACCAGGAAAAGTTGTCAGCATTAAATGACCCATGGAGAAAAATTGACCAGAGATACAAGCAAAGTTAGTTCAAGCTCAGCTCCGAAGATGGTTGTCCTTAAAGGGTAGGGCTGAGGTCTGCGCTTTGTACATCTTTCACCTTATTCTTTACTGATTGTTGGTACTTCCTCTCTCTCTGATCACCATATGAAGGTGTTCAACTGCCTGCTCTTCTCCCTGTTGGGGGTTGGGGTAGGCTGATAGTCATGGGGGTCTGGGAATGTCGCACTTAGTGAGTCACCAACATGCCTCAAAGCTACTTTTCTTTCACCACACATTGACAAAGGATCCTTTGTGGCTTAGGAGTATTAGGGTTGCTTTCCCTAACTTTACTATAACTCCTTTAAAGCCCAGGGCTGAGTGTCATTGTAGACCCTGGCACCAAAAGGCTTTCCCTGAAGACTCTCAACAGGTCTTGGGTGTTCCTCTTTGGTCCAGTGACCTTTCAAGGCCTATGAAGACATTGCATCAGGCATTAGTGGAGAGAATCGTGTCAGACCTGCTATGTGGCCGGCTTGGTTTGTCTACAGATGAGTTGCACTTTTTCTCACCCTGGGCACCATCTTAGTAACTCTGAGTTTAAGCATACCTGGTGATTTGGCCCGGAATGCTTTGCCTATCAATGACGTTGGTTTCAAGGCAAGCATGTAAGACATGACTGATTGCCATCAATGTGATTCTGGATTGGAAGAAACGGCCAAGCATGCCTTCTTCCACTGTCTGCTGGCATACCTGTTTAGATCCAGTGACTGGACCCAAAGAGTGTGAGTTCAATACCCGGTTAAGGCAGTAGAGAACCTTCAGAGGGAAATTAACAGGAGATAACTGATAACTGACATCCATTAAACATGGCATATAGAACTAGAACAATCTACCCCAGTGAGCGGAATAAAGGGTTCAGTTCGACATTCCAACCACCTGAAGTAGGCTGGAGCGTACAACGGCTGAAATGTTGTAATAAATGTTACACCAGCCTTTCTAACACAAGGGAATTACACCGGTTCTCACTATATATAGTGCCAGTAATATCTACCCGGGGTGTAAGCAGCGACAGTACTACAACTGCCTAGCTGAGTAGTACCCGTTTCCTACCTTTGTATCTGTAATGTTAAATACACTTGTTCCTTAAACCAACCTCGACTTGATTTTCTTCTTTTTACTATTGTGCCACGACACAACAATAAATATGGCAACAAAGATGAGGACAATAGGCCGAATAATGTAAATAATGTACATAATACCTTATATCAGAAATATAGACAGATACAGAAAGGCCGAAACGTAATAAATATGGCGACAAAGATGTGGACAATAGGCCGAATAATGTAAATAATGTACATAATACCTTATCTCAGAAATATAGACAGATACAGAAAGACCGAAATGTTGTAATAAATATGGAGACAAAGATGAGGACAATAGGCCGAATAATGTAAATAATGTACATAATACCTCATCTCAGAAATATAGACAGATGCTAATAAAAAAATATATCACAAAAAACTTTTTTGTAAAAATCTGTCATAATTTTTTTCATTCAGTCAGTTTTACATCATTTCCATGAGTTCTTACAATACGATGTCTTTACTGCTCTGGAGTGAGTTTTTATCATTTAAAAAAGTTCTTCACATACCCAAGAGATATCAAATATGTTCTCAAAAAGTCTTTGTTGGCACATGGAAAACCTTGTGTCAGGGATTTGGCCAGTTTTGGCACGCGTTCTCAAAAAGGTTGCCTGCACCTGAACTAGACAATCTACAAAGATGCTGAACTCATTTGGAAACCATATCAGAAACAAGCACGTCCTTTAAAGGGTCAACCAACAGTAATTGATTAACAACCTTTATATGTGATCCGGGGTGGAAATTGGTTGGAGTAAAGAAACAAATTAGACACGGGTTTGGAGAAATAACCAAAGATTTATTTTCATTTACAAGATATGAAAATGTCTCTGGTAAGTCATATATTGTAGTGTTCGAATGTACAGTGTACAAGGTGTGGAATGAGAGCATGAAAAAGGAGTATGCTTAATCCAGCTGACTACTTGTTGGCTATTGGTTTGGGCTTGTCACGTTCTCTTTCTGTGTTCACAGAAGGTCATTTTCACAGCCTAATGGTCAGACAAGCAGTCAGCTGTGCTCTCAAGTAGCCTCTACAATTAACATCTGTGTGTGAAGTTTCTCTCTTTGCTCTCTGCTCCACTGTCCGGCTTCTCTTATAGCCTATATAAAGGAAACACATGGATGTAGTTGTAGATATCTGTCGCAAGAGAGTTGTGTTGATAATGGCCAGTACTCTGATATATTTGTGTTTTAAAATTTGTTTTGAGTGTGGTGTGTGTGTGACATAGCTAGCTGAAAATTGGCGTGTAGTTAGAGATATATGTTTATTTAATGATTGTATAAATCTGGCTTTAATTTGTTATCTCTGTGTGTAAATTGTGTTTTTCTGCTACATATGCAACAGCTACAAGCCTTTCACCACTAGTTATGTACAATCAAGCTCCCCTTAATTTGCTTTCAACCAACTAGAGCATGACAAAAATAGGTAGAGGATGAGCTAGAATGATCTACGTAAAACATATAGAGGACATAATTACACTATTTATATTTGGACTGTTGTCCTCATCTTTGTTGTTGCTATCACAATGCTTTGGTCATTGTGCCTTCTAACCTTCTACGAGTGTATATAGATCTGGGTAACCTACAGGGAATTTTGAACTGAACTTTTGTTGTGGAGTTATTTCCACAATAGAAACTGTATTCGGACTAAATGCGTCCTAAATAGGTTAAACGTACAGGAACGTTAGGAACTTGTAATAAAGTGTTACGCAGAGTAATCGAGTTGTGGTCGCTGAACACTTACTCCTTCTTGCTCGACTAACTACTGACTCCTACTTATAATAGGTGGGAGAGTCTATTAGCTAGACAAGGTGTCTTTCACTATAACAACTTTTTATTATTGACACTATTTATATTCAGACTATTGTCCTCATCTTTGTTGTTGTTATCACAATGTTTCAATCATTGTGCCCTCTAACCTTCCTCAGGTGTATATTGATCTGGGTAACCTACAAGGAATTCTGAATTGAACCCTTTATTTAATCTACGGTGGTAAACTGTTCTTGTTCCACTGCTTGTGTTTAGGGGTATCGTCTAGTTCTTATTTTTATTTAGCCTTGGTCACTTATTGCTCACCTGTTTCCACTGAGTGCAAGTAAACACCGATCCACTCAGGGATTGAACTCATAAGCACTATGTCAAAAATATTCACAAATCCATAGGACAATTTGCTCTAGTGAACCACAGGGAGCTGTCATTTGTCTTTCTTTTTTTATTAGTGGCTCCCATATTATATTTATTTCTATGCTAGGCCTACTAATGAGATCCTCATAGTGTAGCATATGTGCTGATTCTTTCACACATCTAACTTTCCAGTGTTCTTCCCTGTCCAGTATTTTGACTTCATTCCACAGGGGCTTATGATTAGACCTTTCCCTCCATACATGATCAACCAAGCCCAATTTCATTGTCTCAGCTCTCACTATGGCTTTTCACTGTTCCTCCAGCCTTACTTTTAGAGAGCATCTTTTTTCACTTTTATATTCGTTGCCACAACTGCAAAGAATTGAGTATATGCAATTCTTGGTCATGTTCTTCCTCATATTGGGGATTGTTTCTGAATATTGTCCTGATGTTGTATGGTCCTCATCCTAGACATAAAATATAGAGAACATCATACAGAAAACAGCTAGAACTGTGGATACATGCCTTGGACAGTGAAGAATGGAGAAGCATGTTGAAGCTGTGTGACCCACATACTCTCAATTAAAGAACAAGAAAAAAGAAAGACAATCGATGGAAACTACATAGTTACCTTTCATCAGTTCAAATGCTTTTTCCACTTTAAACTTGCGAGCTCGAAGATACTGAAGCAAATGGTTATTATCCTTGGATCCAAAGTATTCCAAGACATTTCTGTCTGTTTTCATCAAGTCTCTTAACTGAGACAGAGATTCCTGGTGGCATCCTGGGTGTTCATTAATTTCTCTTTGGGCTCTTTCCAAAGACTTAGATGGAATCACAGAACAACTTTTGAAAAGTTCTTCATAAAATATTTCCATAATAATTTTGGCAAAAATGTCTGAAAAAAGGACAGAAATAAACATGGTTAATTTCTGATGGCAAATCAACATCTACAAGGGTTTTGTAGTTCTAGGATTTCAAGAATTGTGAAAGGATTTCAAATCTAATTCTATTTTTATTTGTTAAAATTTTTTATATTCTTCTTCACCCAAAATAAGGTCCAAGAGCCATTCAAAGTAGAAGCTTACTGAATGAGTTTTGAAGGGGAGGAAATAAGTGCAAGTTATGAGGATATGTAGGATTGATAATGGTTAACTGTAGACCTCAAACAGAATTGAAATGGGTAAGGAAGCGTCCTCTCAGGAGTCTGTTCCACAAAGTAGCAGCTCTCATAAAGAATCTCTCCATATGGAAATTCCTCCTTACTAATGGAATACAAAGGAAGGGGTTGAGGATGTGTTGTGTGTGGCATGGTGGGTCCTAGGTGTGAAGGTCTGAACTGGTGGAACTAAGGAATGCAGCTCATTTGAAAATTTTCTATAGTGATAATGTAACTATAGCCTAGCAACATTTCATCTGTGGAGAAAGGGGTAGTAAGATAGAAAGTGATTCATCACCCACAAGGCTATGTAAAAGTTTTTGAATTCTATCATGTTTGGAAAGTGAGGATTGGGCAGCTCACAGCCCAGATATGGCATCAATATTCCATTTTTGGTTTAATCTGACTCATGTAAAGATGAACCATAGCAAAACGGCTTAGTTAAAACTGGAAAATTGGGATTGGTTATCTCCTACCCAGATATAGCTGCAATACTCCATTTTTGGTCTAATCTGACACTTTTAAAGATGAACCGTAACAAACGGGCTCTGAAAAAAGGTGGAAATCGAGGAATGGGTAGCTCCAGCCCAGATATGGCAACAATACTCCATTATGGGTTGGATCTGAGTTTTGCAAAAGAAAATCATTGCCGGACAAATCAGGTATTTTTCCGGAGCACTACAGGGATCCTTAGTAATGGATCCCATATATGAGTTCCACTTATAAATAGTGACAGCAAATACTAAAAGTGTACATGAATTGGAAATTACTATTGAAACATTAAGTAAATTTTAGTAATATGTAAATGCATTGCTTATAGGTTTACTATAGAATTATACTGTCAGTGATATTACTATAAAAATACATTGCATATTTATATTAATCCTTCTTTATTTCATATGCCACATCCTTTCCTGATCATAGCTCCCCATAACTTTCAGTTTTTTGTTACACTTGCACCTTTACCACCCCTGTTAGTGTTCTGCTAGCTATTCAATATTTTTTTCATATGCTATATCCTTTCCTGACATAGGTGATCATGGCTCTACACAACTTCCAGTCTTTGTCGCACTTGCAACTTTTACTACCCATCTTAATCCTTGTTATGTCAGCCATTTAATATTTCTTTCATATACTATATTTTTTCTTGACATAGGTGATCATGACTCTCCACAACTTCCAGTCTTTTGTCACTCTTACCTTTTTACTACCCTTCTTTGTTCTGCCAGCCATTCAATACTACTTCTTTCCTATATCCTTTCTTGGCATAGGGGATCATGGCTCTCCACAACTTCCAGTCATTTGTTACTTTAAGTAAGCTGCTTTACTACCTCTCTTTCTCCATTTTCTGCCAACCATCACACAAATCGCCATCCTTTGTATGATGATAAACTACATCTGTATCCTGGGTTAGATGATAAACTACATCCAAGAGCAAGGCCATTGTTTTGAAGAGCGTGGAACCATCTCTTAATTGCTGGTGTTCCCAGGTCCACCCTGACTTGGGGTGGTGGCACCGGTTAAGGTCCCAGGTCACGGCAAATAGTTAACCCCTAAACTGGAGTCAAAACACTATAAAAGTGTAAAAATAGGTTTTAATACCAGAAATACTATGTAAAAAATTATTAACAGCAATAAATTTTTGAAGGAAAAAAATATTATCAGCAATACATTTTTGAAAAAAAAAATATTACCAGCAATAAAAATTTTGTCGGCATTTAAAATAACCCATTGAAGTTGATATGCCGTAAAACAAAATAAACCAAACCAATCTAAACCAAAGAATACATATTCTATTCATAAAATGCCGTAAAACAAACCAAACCAAACCATCACTCAACTTGTCAAGTTACTCATTAATTTCTTGCCTTCAGTACATTCCTGTGTGTTTTAACGTCTTCAAACCATTTTTCTTCATTATGTGTCTTCATCTGATTGTTAGCAACAGTTACTTTGTAATTGCTATTCTCTTTAAAACTTCCTCATTTCTCACATAATCTGTCCATGGTATTCTCAGAATTCATTGGTAAAACTGCATGTCTGTCACTTCATTTTTCATCTGTGAGAAGATTGTCCAGCATTTACTACCATATTTGAGATTAGATATTACATAACCATCCAAAACTCTTTTCTTTGCTTCTACAAACTTTTTCCTATCTTTTAAAGATTTGCTTAGTTTCCGGAAGGCAACTTTCTCTATGTGCAGTCAAGTTTCTGTGTCACTTTTTGCATCATCTGTTACCAAACTATGCAGAAAGTTACCACCTTCATTGCTGCATTATTATAGCATTGTTTCCTGGCTGTGTTGGCCCATTCTTAGTAATATAAGAAATTACCATTTACTGGAAATAAATGATTATAAAGATGATGATGATGATGGTGATTTCTCACAAGTAGGCCCATTTTGTTTTGACCCAATATTCTGCAGTACAGACTAAGTTGAGTGACACCCCCAACACACAATATGCCATGTCCTGTTCCATCAGGACGTAAACAATGATGACTCTCCACAGTTTCTTTTTTGCTAATATATGTAAATTATTCTCAGTGGATTTCAGATCAGCAAATACTCATGGGTGCCATCATTTTGGTTTCGATCCAATACTTTGCAGTACAGACTGAATGACACTCCCAACACGCAATATGCCATACCCTGTTCAATCAGGACATAAGCGATGATGGCTCTCCACATTTTCTTTTTTGTTAATATATGTGAATTATTTTCAGTGAATTTCAGACCAGCGAGTTCATATGGGTGCTACCATTTTGGTTTTGATCGAGTACTCTGCAGTACAGACTGAACTGAATGACACTTGCAACACACAATACTATAGAAATGTGTCACAAAAATAGGTTGTATTGTATGCTTCTCTATATCTACACTGGTTTGGGACCAATGTAGTTTTGGTTGAGACAAAGGAAGTCTTCCTATGATATAGACATTATACTGGCTCTTGATAATGACTGCAAAAGTCAAAAGAAGTTGAACCAAAATAACAAAATATGGACTTTGGACAGTTTACCTACAACTGCGTACTCAATACTCAAGACCTTATCTGAAAATTGAAAAAATATAATAAAAAATTAAACAAACAGATCTTGGCAGTTTTTTGTTTGTGTATATATATATATCTTCCGTTAACAGATTTAATGTGTCAATGTCTGGATTTCCTCTAAAAATTTAAATTTGAAAGAATAGAAATGTTACATCTAACTCAATCATGTCTCTCTACCCCCTTCACTCCCTCACTTCGTTAATTTACTTATTACTGCCCGTCATAAATGTGTAAATTTCTTTTCATTTTTCGTTTCAACCTTTGGAAATAAAATCTGATGATCTGCTGTCCTTTAAAAGGGCTGTGGTGAAATAATTTATTATATGGAACCTTAAAGTGGTCTGTTTTTATTTAAATTATTAGCTCTGATTTACATTGAGCTCTCTGGATTTTATCCTCCTTGGGTCTACCCATACGGATTACCTAGTTTTTCGTAAACTAAATATATATATATATATATATATATATATATATATATATATATATATATATATATATGTGTGTTATATTCCGTGCTAATACTTGAAAAACAAGGTGGATAAAATAAGCAAAGATTTATTGTAAAAAAACCAATACAATAAGAATAAAGGTAACAGTTATGCACAAGTTTGTCACAAATCAATCCAGTAGTGAGTCCTGCTATTGGAAGGTTCGTAGTTCTTGCGTAAGTCTGAGTCGTACTCAACAGATCCCAGCTAGACAATATATACCAGCCTCCCCACGAGGTAGGATGTGGCACAAGGCCGAATTTAATGTGGGGCAATCTGAGCCTGTAGGCTCAGCCAAAAATTCCTCGTAACCCCGCATAAATGGGTTCGGGTCTGCCTACCTCCCCAGATGAAGCTATGCCAAATGGCACAGCTTCATCTGGGTTCCTCTCTGCGTGAAGGCAGAGAGTTCAACAACAGCCAAGATCTGAATAACATCCCAGATAGACTCTCTAGTCCATTGACTTGCAGATACTTATAGGTAGTTACTACCTATAGTGTAGTCACTCATGGGGGTGACAGGTTATTCCATTACATCAATTTTAAACAATGAATTCAATGAATCAAACCAACCTAGCAATTGAAAAGTCCTGAATAAAGAAAAGTATGCTTCCTGACAGGAAATGTTGAATTGTTAGAATTCATCTAACAAAGTGATTTCCTTGATGAATATTTTTTGCTAGTAAGGACCATTTCTAGGCAGGTTGACATTAATTTCATGGTATAAAATAACAGAGACATCAAGTCAAACACATGCATCCATTATAAATAATTTTTATGATAGTAAGATATAAAGTTGTCTTAAAAAAAATCCATTTAAAAATTACTTTGTTTTCATATGATTTTTTTTTATTTGATTTAGTAGGTTTACAGCCCCCCCCCCAACAACAACAACTTTTACATATTTTTGTCAAAAATAAAAATAACAATTGTAAATATATCATGAGTGTATTATTAGGCCTCCTGTGAAAACACAGAATTTTAGTGCATATTCAAACCAAACAGTCAAGAATGAGTTTTTATAGTGTTTGTTTAAATTGTTAGAATACATGGGTCATGAATCGAATGAGCTAGGAGCAAGATACTTACTGATGACCAACCTCTCCTTTCGTTCTTGTGCCAAAAGCATCCTATTTTGCCAAATAAACAAAAAGGATCTTATGCACAGCAATTTATCAAAGGCTTTAATCATATATAGAAGTAATTTCAGCCCCGACGTCGATGTAATGAATGTCAAACTTATTAAAAAAGAAAATAACTTACTTACATGGAAAGTTCTTGAGAGTGCTACTATTGAATTTTGCCAAAATGTTAAACTTCACCCCAGATTTTAAATATCTCATTTCCAAAAGAAATACTCCTTTCCCAAATCAACAGACATGGCCATAAAAAAAATTTTAAATTAAAAGAAAAAACTAAATGAAAACCTTCTGTTACGTAAATTAAAATAAAATAATATATAATAATTACATTAATAAATAAAAGAGTATATATATATATATATATATATATATATATATATAATAATAAATAGATTTAAATTATGCTATTTTTATGGGTTAAAGTGCTCAATATCAGGGATAGAGTCTATGTAAATATAAAATATTCAATGTCCACTTTTACATATATATATATATGTGTGTAATTTGGCAGCAACTTTTCTTTTAAACATGTAGTATTGAATGTTAAAGACAACATAGTCTTGCATATTTTCTTTTGAATTTTCTCATATTCTCTAATGAGACTTTTTATTTGAAAATGATTTCGAAATATGTATTGTCCATACGATGACCTAGCGCTTTCGAACATCATTGTTCATCTTCAGGGTCAATATTTTAGTCAAAATTTTTTTTTTTTTTGTAAACAAACATTTGCCAATTATCTTGTAGCGTAATCATGTTGCTACTTTTTTACAAACTAAAAACGTTAAAATCCTTTTAAATTCAAAAGATGCGATGATGTTATCACGTGCAGGGCGAAGATTTTTATCATGTGACAGCGTGAAGAAGATTTCCACTAATATATATATATATATATATATATATATATATATATATATGTCCTGAAAAATTAATTTTGGCCGAGCACTCTGTAGAGAAAGCACGAATTTGTAAACAATGACTACTACTGCTGATAATGCAAAGCTCTTCTATAAATTGAGCTCTCTCAGTCACTGGTGTGGTTATTCAGAAGAATAAATACACAAAAATTCACTTTCCTCTCTACCAGGTGGTGATAGCTTAGGGATAAAATCTCTGACTGATGCCAAATCAGTTGGGTTTCAATTCCAGCTTGAGGCAATCGAATGTCACACTGATCAGCTGTGATACAGTGAAACAGTCTGTCTGTGGATGACAATATATATATATATATATATATATATATATATATATATATATATATATATATATATATATATATATATATATATATATATATATATATATATATATATATATATATATATATATATATATATATATATATATATATATATATATATATATATATATATATATATATATATATATATATATATATATGTTTTGAACTAAAAAAATATTAAAAAAATAAAATCTTCAGACACACTGGGTTGTTCTTTCATTTTTATTATTTCAATTAGATTCCTCGACTAGTTTCGGTCAGCATGGCCATCATCAGGAGAAAAAAATTTCTACCTGTTAGTAGCAGTGACCTACAGAAATGAATGACTTGATGGAGAAAATGAACTTTATCTGTAGTTTTCATTTGTTTTTTATTTTTTCAACATGTATTTTGGTCAGACCTTGTGTTGGTCAAACAGTCTCTTTTAAGTTGTTATTTAAGATAAGAGCTGGATGGATTCATGTTGCTCTGAACTAGATATATGTGTATATATATATATATATAAATATATATATATTCTGAAAGACATACATCAATACATCTTTCTATATGATTAGTGTGTGGATGGTGAATTTTAAGTTATGTTAAAAATAGAAACTGGAGGAAAATGAAATATATATCAACAAGTAAGAAAATAAAAAATCAACAACAACAATAAATAAATTACACATTTTCATTTATTAGGCATTAAATTACATCACAAAGCCTCCTCCATAGTTTACCTTGACTTTCACAGTTAGGCTAAAGAATATTTATGAGTGTTCAGAAATTTAAAAATTTTGTAAACATAACAATGTTTTTACTTCTTTTTATAAATATATGTTGTAAAATTAAATCCTTACATTTGCCTTGATAAAGTCCGTCAGAGGACAAAACACATTGAAAAATGCATTGAGAGTGCCTGATCTCAGAATTCCCGGCAATAAACCTAAGACCAGGCTAATACGTGATATCACCAATTATTGTAAAAGCAATAGCAGAACAATGTGGTATACAAGCTAATAGAGAGAATAACAAAGATCTACTCGGAATGGGCCAATTTCAAATTCAACAGAAATTAACAGCTTTAATAATATGAAAAATTAAAAAAAACACACAGCTTTGTCTTTCATTCTGAGATAGATAGATAGATAGACAGACAGATAGACTGAGATAGATAAATAGATAGATAGACAGACAGATAGACTGAGATAGATAAATAGATAGATAGATGAAGACTGAGATAAATAGATTGAAATGATAGATAGGTAAACAGATTGATAGAGAGATAGCTGGATAATGAACCGAATCAGATAGATAGATAGATAGATAGATAGATAGATAGACAGATAGATAGACTGAGATAGATAAATAGATAGATAGACAGACAGATAGACTGAGATAGATAAATAGATAGATAGATGAAGACTGAGATAAATAGATTGAAATGATAGATAGGTAAACAGACAGATAGATAGCTGGATAATGAACCGAATCAGATAGATAGATAGATAGATAGATAGATAGATAGATAGACAGATAGATAGACTGAGATAGATAAATAGATAGATAGACAGACAGATAGACTGAGATAGATAAATAGATAGATAGATGAAGACTGAGATAAATAGATTGAAATGATAGATAGGTAAACAGACAGATAGATAGCTGGATAATGAACCGAATCAGATAGATAGATAGATAGATAGATAGATAGACAGATAGATAGACTGAGATAGATAAATAGATAGATAGACAGACAGATAGACTGAGATAGATAGATAGATAGATAGATAGATAGATAGATAGATAGATGAAGACTGAGATAAATAGATTGAAATGATAGATAGGTAAACAGACAGATAGATAGATAGCTGGATAATGAACCAAATCAGATAGATAGATAGATAGATAGACAGATAGATAGACTGAGATAGATAAATAGATAGATAGACAGACAGATAGACTGAGATATATAAATAGATAGATAGATGAAGACTGAGATAAATAGATTGAAATGATAGATAGGTAAACAGACAGATAGATAGATAGCTGGATAATGAACCAAATCAGATAGATAGATAGATAGATAGATAGACAGATAGATAGACTGAGATAGATAAATAGATAGATAGACAGACAGATAGACTGAGATATATAAATAGATAGATAGATGAAGACTAAGATAAATAAATTGAAATGATAGATAGGTAAACAGACAGATAGATAGATAGCTGGATAATGAACCGAATCAGATAGATAGATAGATAGATAGATAGATATTGAAACAAGTTTTCAGATCATAAAATGATTAAAATATCTGTAAACTGAATTTCAAATTATCAGAATCCAAAGGCTAAGTAGGTGATGCTCATTAACATATACACGAAGAAATGTGAAAAAAAAACAAAACAAAATAATTCTAAATATTTTTATTTTCTTATAATTTTTATTTCTTATGAAGTCTGAAATCTTTGAACATAGTTAAAATATTGTTACACTGAATTTCAAATGATTAGATCCTGAATGTCAGGTAAGTGATGCTCATTACCATATACAACAAGGAAAATAAACAAAAAAAGATTCGAAATCTTTCTCTTGTTCATCTGGATATGAATTAAAAAAATATCGTTGGATCCTGGGTATGACGATAAACTACATCCAGGGATTGATTGGGGATTGGAGGTTCTGAGGAACGTCAAACAACTCTCAATTGCTGTTGTTCCCAGTTCCACCCTGACCCAGGGTGGTAGCATCTGTTAGGGTCCCAACTATGGGTAAATAGTGAAATCCCAAACATAAACAAAACACTATGAAAGTACAGTACGGAGAAGTATCTTATATCCGGGTTTCTCTTATATCCGGGTTTGGTCTATTTTGTTTAGGTAAGTATGGCTCTAATTTGGGACCAGATAAAATCTCTCTTATATCCGGGTTTCTCATATCCGGGTCTCTTATATCCGGGTTACACTGTATAAAAATACATTTTCATAGTAAAAACAAAAACTAGCAACAAGTTTTTGTAATAAAAAATATTACCAGCAATAGATTCTTGTAAGTAAAAAAATTACTCAAATCCAAAGAAAATGAAATTTTGGCATTAGATGACCCATAGGGAGTTGATATGCCGTTAAACAAACAAAAAACAAAAATATTGTTACACTGAAATTCAAATGATGAAATCCTATCTGAAAGGTTGGTGAGGCTCATTACTATGCACAGATTATTCTTTTTATTCATGTACAACAACAGAACAGAATTGAAATCCTGTCAGATTGAATTTTAGCAGAAACATGATTTATAGAAAAGAAAAGAAAAGAAAAAAACTAACCTCAAAAATTCTTCTATTATTCCTCAGGAAGAATTTATCTTCATGGTAGTGGTAAACGAGGTTGACATTTATTGGAATTTGCCAAATAACAATGGCATTGACTTGTTCCCTTCAGTTCTGACAGATAACTGAGATTCTTTTGGTGAACGCACACATCTCAAATTATACAAATTCTTCTGCAGTAACCAATGACCATTAACCGTCACATACAGAGCTTGAAAAGTAATTTATATTCTGATTTATTTTTTCTTTGTATTTTACAAAATAAAAATTTAAAAATATAAAAAAAAATGCTTTAAAATACTTCAGAGTTGAGATTAGATTAAATAGTTCAGTACACACGCTCATAGGCCAAATAGTGACACACATACATGTAGATAATTAGAGATAGCTTCATATCATACCAGATACAGGAAAGGGCGGAAAACAGAGTTTGGTATGGATGGGTAGAGCTTTATTTAAGACCAACATGAGGAAATTTACCAAGCAACAGTCAGTATCATGCTTGTAAATTCTAGAAAATTACTGGATATCAATTACTACCTCTGTCCCATAATAATTATTACACCAAGTATATGAAATGTATATGAAGATGTAGCAAGTATTCTGGGACAGGAACAGTAGAAATGTTACCTCTGTCCCATAATAATTGTTACATTGAGTATATGGAATGTATATGCAGATGTAACAACTATTATGGGACAGGGGTAGTATTTCTACTATTGCTGTCCCAGAATACTTGTTACATCAGCATATACATTTCTTTTTTTGTTTTTATCATCTCAACCCAAGCAAGGGAACAAAGCCACTAAGAAGTTGAGGTGGGAGGGTGTTACTGAGTGTCAAAAATATGAGAAAAAGGAAACATTATTAAGGAGCAAGAATGATAAAAAGAACAGAAATTAAGATAGAACTGACTTTGCATTTCAATTTTTGAAGATCAAAATTCGCTGGGAAGCAAGAAGCCAGAAGTGAGTTCCACAAGCAAGAAGTGCATTAGAGAAACTATTAGCATAGAACTTACGGTTACCTCTCACCATTTAAACTGTAAAATGATGAGAGCTTACCGCCAATCTAGTACAGCACTTACATTCATAAAGTTGAGGTACCATGGCAGAAAGTTCCTCAGAAGAATTACCAGGCAAGCTACATTACAAAAAGTGGGAAAATGCCTGAGGATGAGATGCCATCTCAGGACCAATAACATTGCAGATTTTTCTTTGCGCTATATCAAGAATCTCTAAATATAACATTTTTTTTACTATACTATCCCTGTCCCATAACATTTGTTACAATTACATTTCATGTAACAGCTACTATGAGACAAAGATAATAAAAAAGTTTCTGTCCTATAATAATTGTTACATTTAGTATATAAAATGTATATGCTGATGTAACAATTATTCTGGGACATAGATAGTAAAAATGATGTCTCTATCCAATACTGGCTGCCATATTTTGTGCATGAAATGAGACTGCAAATGTAACAACAGTTATGGGACAGAAATAGTAAAAATATGCTACCTCTGTCCCATAATGTTTGGTACATTTAGTGAATGTAATTTGTATACAAATGTACCAACTATTATGGGACATAGACAGTAAAAATGCTACATCTGTCCCATAATGTTTGGTATATTTAGTGAATGTAATTTGTATACAAATGTACCAACTATTATGGGATATAGACAGTAAAAATGCTACATCTGTCCCATAATGTTTGGTATATTTAGTGAATGTAATTTGTATACAAATGTACCAACTATTATGGGACATAGACAGTAAAAATGCTACATCTGTCCCATAATGTTTGGTATATTTAGTGAATGTAATTTGTATACAAATGTACCAACTATTATGGGATATAGATAGTAAAAATGCTACCTCTGTCCCATAATGCTTGGTATATTTAGTGAATGTAATTTGTATACAAATGTACCAACTATTATGGGACAGAGATAGTAAAAATGCTATCTCAGTGTTATAAGGGCTGATATATTTAGTGTATGAATTTCTGTATGTGAACCTAAAAACTATTATGGGATAGAGGTAATAAAACTGCTACATCTATCCCATAACAGTTGTTACATTTTGCATATGAAATGTGAATGCAAATGTAATTACTATTGTGAGACAGATATAATAAAACAGTCTTTGTCCCATAATTGTTACATTTAGTTTATTATATGATGATAAACTACATCCGGCAGCAAGGCCTCTGATCGGGTGTTTTGAGGAGCATAGAACCACCTCTTAATTGCTGTTGTTCCTGACCCAGGGTGGTAGCACCTGTTAGGGTCCCAGCTATGGGCAAATAGTGAACCCTCCCAAAGTGGGGTCAAAACACTATGAAGTAATAGTAAAAATACCAGCAATAGATTTTAATAATACAAAATAAAAAAATTACCAAAGCTCCCAAGAAAATTAAATTTCAGCATTAAATGACCCATAAGTAGTTGATATGCCACTAAGCAAACAAACCAACCAACATATACAGATGTAACAACTAATATGGGTCTGGGATATGAAATGTGTATGCAAAGGTAAAAACTATTTTGGGATGTATTGCAGAGATATGATAAAGTGAAACACCTGACATCTGTGGAGGTAAACACGTGACATATATTGAGATTTTTCAGGTCAGCAGTAAAGGTTTAATATTACTTCTCAAATTCCAGGTCAGTGATACTTATTACAGTACTTACCTAAAAAACAGACATCCCCATTCAAAATGGTTTTATTTCAGCTTTAAAGTAACCTTTGAAATGATGAAATATAATTGAATTTTTTTTAGATTGAATTTTTAAAAAAAACATAATAAACAAACAGAAATGTGGTTCTACAGAAGCATTTCTGAGAATAACATGGACAAGACATGTGTACAATGAGAAAGTTTTAGAGAAAATGAAAACAAAAAGGAAACTTATACTTATAATCAGAAAGAGTCAGTTTTACTAATTAACCCATAGCTGGAGAGAGAAGGGATGGATTTATACCTTTCCCAAGGGTACTTGCACACAAGTTAATATACCAAACCCAATTGGAATTGGAACTTGGCTCTCTGAATAACAATTTTGAGCCATTATCCATTACACCAGGGTTTTTCAAACTGTGGGCCCCAAAGCTTCAGTGGGTCATGCAATAAATAAAATGGGTCATGACAAAAAAAGAAAGAAAGAAAAAAAATATGCAAGGGAGAGCAAAGAGCAGAATATAAACAACTCCAAGTGTTGCACAACACTCATAAATATCACTAGTTTTTCACTGAAGTAAGCTTGTATTATATTTTATTTTATATATATATATATATGTATATATATATATAGTCTGTTCGCATTGGGTTTATGTATCTTGTTTGCCAAAACTTGTTGCAGATAATTTACTTTAACTTTGTGTTGGAATTTCCTATAAATTTGTTTTTCTAAAAGTAATAATTTTATATTCATACAAATAGATAATATAAATAGATACATGAAATTCTAATAACATGCGGATCATAAGAAATATATACATATATATTGTCGATGCTAAATGAATGAACCTAGTGAACAGAGTTTGTCTTTGATGCATCAGACGTAAGTATAATAGGTCGCAATGCAAAATATGGTTCTTGCTGTGGGTTGCTGTAAAAAATGTTTGAAAAACACTGCATTACTACACCATTAAGGAGATAAGGGAGATAACTCATCCTATAAAATCAAGCTGGTAAAATATATATAGTCTGTTCGCATTGGGTTTATGTATCTTGTTTGCCAAACTTGTTGCAGATAATTTACTTTACTTTAACTTTGTGTTGGAATTTCCTACAAATAAATAATATAAATAGATATATGAAATTCTAATACATGCGGATCATAAGAAATATTTATATATATATATATTGTCGATGCTAAACAAATGAACCTAGTGAATAAGTTAGTCTTTGATTTATTACACGTAGGTATAATAGATAATATAAATAGATACATGAAATTCTAATACATACATGCGGATCATAATATATATATATATATATATATATATATATATATATATATATTGTCGATGCTAAATGAATGAACCTAGTGAATAGAGTTTGTCTTTAGTCAAATAATTAAGATGTAATAAAACTAGTCAAAGAATTAAGATGTGAAACTAGTCAAAGATTAAAGATGTAATAAAACTAGTCAAAGAATTAAGATGCATTAAAACTAGTCAAATAATTAAGAAGTAATAAATCTGGTCAAAAAATTAAGATCTCCTCAAACTAGTCAAATATAGATGTAAGAAAACTAGTCAAATAACTAAGATGTAATAAGATTAATCATTAAATTAACATGTAATAAAACTAATCAAATAATTAAGTTATAATAAAACTAGTCAAATAATTAAGATGTAATAAAATTAACCATAAAATTAAAATGTAATAAAACTAATCAAATAATTAAGTTATAATAAAACTAGTCAAATAATTAAGATGTAATAAAATTAACCATAAAATTAACATGTAATAAAACTAATCAAATAATTAAGTTATAATAAAACTAGTCAAATAATTAAGATGTAATAAAATTAACCATAAAATTAAGATGTAATAAAACTAATCAAATAATTAAGTTATAATAAAACTAGTCAAATAATTAAGATGTAATAAAACGAGTTAAAGAATTAATAACATGTTAATGCTTCTGTCTCATCTCATATATTCAGACATCTTAAAATTTTTATTTAACAAGCTTAACAGACATCAGGTTATTTAGAGTACCTGGCCTAGCCAGAATCCCATCAATGTTAAAAATTACTCTCAGCGCCCCTGGCTGGATTAACATTTTGAGGACACTATGCGAATAAAATTATGGTTTTTAAAAAAGTTGAGCAGCCCTAGCCCGCAGAATTTGTTAGCCTAAAGGATAATCCAACCCCGAGCGGTAGGCTTCAATGTATACTAGTCTAAAGTATAATCTGGCCTGGGTGGCCTGGGCACCAAGCAGCAGTCTATATTAGTCTAATGGAAAATCTGGCCTGGGCACCAAACAGCAGCCTATACTGGTCTAAAGGATAATCTGGCCTGGGCACCAAGCAGCAGCCTATACTGGTCTAAAGGATAATCTGGCCTGGGCACCAAGCAGCAGCCTGTACTTGTTTAAAGGATAATCTGGCCTGGGCACCAAGCAGCAGCCTGTACTTGTTTAAAGGATAATCTGGCCTGCACACCAAGTAGCAGCCTATACTAGTCTAAAGGATAATCTGGCCTGGGCGGCCTGGGCACCAAGCAGCAGCCTATACTAGTCTAAAGGATAATCTAGCCTGGGCACCAAACAGCAGCCTATACTAGTCTAAAAGATAATCTGGCCTGGGCACCAAGCAGCAGCCTATACTGGTCTAAAGGATAATCTGGCCTGGGCACCAAGCAGCAGCCTGTACTTGTTTAAAGGATAATCTGGCCTGGGCACCAAGCAGCAGCCTGTACTTGTTTAAAGGATAATCTGGCCTGCACACCAAGTAGCAGCCTATACTAGTCTAAAGGATAATCTGGCCTGGGCACCAAGCAGCGGCCTCTACTAGCTTACCTTTCCCTCAGCAGTGGGCTAGCATCATTGACAGGGATCTGAGGCATCCTCAAAAAGGAGATGTGCTGGATAATTTTTGGTCTCTGGTTCCATATATGGTGGAGTGGTTTCCTGTTGCATTCTTAATTACAATTGTATAGTGCGTTTGATATTCCTTAGCTTGCTCCATAGCTTGAACAGAATATCTTGCAGAGAAGTCCAGTTCTGAAGGTACCTGTCTCCCCAGGCAATATCTCTCCCTTAGCAAGTGTCTCGAGTCATTGACAGGGATCTGAGGTATCCTTAAAAGGTAAGATGTGCTTAGGGAACTGGACAATTTTTTGGTCTCTGGTTCCATATATGGAGGAGTTCCAAGTATGGAGCATGCTAAGGAATATCAAGCTCATTATTCAATGGTAATTAAGAATGAAACAGGAAACCACTCCACCATATACGGAATCAGAGACCAAAAAATTATCCAGTTCCTAAGCACATCTCTCTTTTAAGGATGCCTCAGATCCCTGTCAATGACCCTATCCCGCTGCTGAGGGAGAGATATTACCTGGGGAGATAAGTCCCCAGAAAAGGACTTCTCTGACAGACTTGTTCACAGACCATTAACCAATTAAAGTTAATTTCTTTTTTGTTTCTTTTTCCGTTTACATGTTTCCATTTCAGGTTTTTAATCTGCTCCTTTTTTATTTATTTATTTATTTAATTATTCCAGTATCTATCCAAAACTGAGAAGCAACACAACAGACAAACAGACAACAGACAAACCCTGACCTTTAAACTGTCCCAATTACCTCTTTTTATTACATTAACAGACAAGCCTTTCCTCAAAATGCTCTTAGAAAGAGGTCAGTGTTTGCATACAAGTAAAAGACAATTTTGAAAATAATTTTTTTTCTCCCCATTCACAAAAAAAATATTACAATTTTGGCTTCTGTGACATGAAAAAAAATGGCAAATTTAATTAAAATAATTAATATTTTAAAACTTGAATATTGTTGACAAAATAAAACAGTTTAATGCAAAGTGATTTGATATGATTTGATTTCTTTAACCGCATATCGAATCCTTATGGGCCATTTAATGCCGAAATGTAATTTTCTTGGGAGCTTTGAAGTAATTAATATATTTTATTCTGCTTTCACAATGGAATACATGGTAGATGATACTCAGCTTTTCTTCATAATGTTTGTGTGGACATAATTTCTAGAGACAGTAATATGTGTGCTTTATGTTACATTTTGGAATACAGTTTGAATTCTTTAAGAAATTCTTTCATGTTGGATTGATGATTTTTTTTTTTAGCAGCATATCAATCTCTATCAGTTATTTAATGCCGAAATCTAAATATATGGTGTGATGGGTAAATTGTCGCCATTTTATATTTTCAATTTTATGCTTTGAAGTAATTAATATATTTTATTCTGCTTTCACAATGGAATACATGGTAGATGATACAAAGCTTTTCTTCATAATGTTTGTGTGGACATCATTTCTAGAGACAGTCATGTGTGCTTTATGTTGTAGTTTTGTTGAAGTTATATTTTGGAATATTGTTTGATTTTGTTAAATTGTAGGATATTATATGGATTAACTCTTGCGGCTAAGAATAACCAAATACCATTCACCTGGATATTGGAGATGGATTCTCCAAACACAAGCTCTATCCCCTATCTTCTATCAAAGAATGATTGATTTGTTTGTTTGCTTAATGGCATATCAACTCCTCATGGGTCTTTTAATGTTAAAGTTTAATTTTGGGAGAGCTTTGAAGTAATAAAAATATATTTTATTCTGCTTTCACAATTGAATGCATGGTAGGTGATACTCAGATTTTGTTCATAATGTTTGTGTGGACATAATTACTAGAGGTGGTGATATGCGTGTTTTATGTTGTAGTTTCGTTGAAGTTATATTTTGGAATACAGTCTGAATTCTTTAAGAAATTCTTTCATGTTGGATTGATGATTTTCTTTTTTTAGCAGCATATCAATCTCTATCAGTTATTTAATGCCGAAATCTAAATATATGGTGCGATGGGTAAATTGTCGCCATTTTGTATTTTCAATTTTATGCATGAGCATTGTTTGTTTTTGATTTGCACAGTACAGTAGGGTCAGTTGGGCACAGTCTGTAAAGGAAGAGCACCATGATGCAATTCCCTTCACTAGAAATTTGGAAGCAACATGCTGTACTACTTGGCATTCACGCTGGAAGCTCCAATACGAACATTTCAGAGTGTTTGGGTGTTAATCTGAGGACAGTGCAGAGAATTCAGAAAGAGTTGGATGAGTCTAATGGTGATTACAAAGGTGTTTGAAGTGATCACTAGTGATAGTGATGTTATGCCTCCATTCATCTTCAAACAGGTCCTCAGACTCAACATGGACGCCTACAGCAAGTGCTTTGAGGAGATAGCGCTACCCTAGGTCAAGAGAGTGGCTGTTGGAAGACCGTGTCTGGCAATAGTTCTTTGCACCATGCTACAAAAGCAGGAGAACCCAGTCATGGCTGTTAGACAATTTCTGCAACTGCATCACCCCTACATCTGGTCACCTAACTTCACAGTCTGCAATTATTATGTGTGGGCTGCAGTTGAGCAAGAGACCAACAAAATTCTTTGTAACACCAAAGATGAACTGAAGGCAAGGATTATGACAGCATTCACCAACTTAAAGGAGACCATCCAGAACAGTTGCAGGAGATTCTGAAGTTGTCTGGAGGCTGTGGTTGAAGCTAATGGCAATTTTATTGAATAAATTTACTCTTTAGTATTTCAAGATATTTTTGTGTAATTTTGCTAAATATATCTGTTAAAATGAAAAGTCAGTGTTATTTTAATTTTTGATAATTTAAACGACAATTTATCCATCGCATATGCATTTTGAACAGTTTTATAGCTTTAACTAAATATATACTATGAATAGGTACTGTTAGTAATTTTATTTTAAGTAGATACTGTTGGTAATATGTATATATAAAAATGTATTGCTGGTATAATAAAACATATTTTTATACTGTTATAGTGTTTTTTGTTTGTTTGAGAGTTCACTATTTGCCCATAGCTAGGTCCTTAACAGGTGCTACCACCCCCGGTTAGGGTAGATCTGGGAACAACAGCAATTGAGTTGGTTCCTCACTCCTCAAAACCTTCAATCTCCTGATCATAGGCCTTGCTGCCGAATGTAGTTTATCATCATACCCAGGACTATAATGAAAAGTGTATTCATACTACTGTTCTATAAATAATTGTTAACATTTGCCTATGTACTGTGGGACAGAAATGATCCACGACACTGTTGATGGGGGAGAGCTTCAACTACTCTCACCTTTTTTTCTGGAAGTGAAAACTAAACAGAAGACTGAATTTGCCCTCAATCTGTGACAATAATATTGAGCAGGGTTATAGCATTTCTTTATTTTCAAATAAATCCTAAAACTCCCCTCCACACGCAGCAAAAAACTGATCGATTCATTTTCAATACTTATCAACCCTTTGCTGGTTATTTCAAGCCAAGAAATATTTCTAGATTGTAAGAATTTTTTTTTTAGATAATAATGGCTCTTAGTGATAAAAGTCTTACTAATTTAAAAAAACAAATCAATCAATAAATAAAAAAAAGAATTCTTTTTTCTTTTCTTTTTTTTTGGTTATGCATGACATTTTTTAACACTAATATGCACAAAAATGCCACTCTGAACCTAGGGAGGAATGCCAATTTGTACGTTAAAAAATAATTTTTGACGGGTAATATGCTATTTAAGTTGATTAAAAAAATCACATTTTTTAATTTATTAGTAATAAAACAAGTCATATACGCTAATGCCCATTTATACAAAGATTTATTTTAAATGTTTTCAGTTTTTTTTTTCTATGAGTTTTTCAACATTTTTCTGGTTATCGATTTTTCTTTGCAACAAAAAAAATCGTCTATATAGCAGTCTGAAGATTTAATTTAAAGAAACAATCTTCCTCCGCCTTTTTTGGCTCAATAAAAATAGAAACAAAAAACAAAAGAAACAAACAAACATGAAAAAAATAAAAATATAAAAATAAAATCCAATCGATCCTTACCTTAGGCTTTTTTTTTAAAAAATCCTTTTCTTGCCGGTGCATTATTCGATATTTCTTCAAAATGTCTTTTACAAGTATTTTTTTGTGGAACGAGTTTTAGTATATATATTTTTTTATATAACGAATTGATTAAATGAGAAAGACAGAAAGAGAGGGTTTTTATGTAAATCTATTTTCCTATATAAATTAAAACTAAAAGCAGTTTGGTAAGAATTTTAAAAAACTACAAAGGAAAAAGACATTTAGCAACAGAAAACAAATGTTTTTTTCTTTTTCTTCTTATAGTACAAAGTAAAGAAGAAAAAAAAGACACTCTCCCGAAAAATGTTTGGTAGTTTGGAATAATGAAAAAAATATTTCGTCTCAGAAATTCATAAAACTTTTTTTTGTCTAAGCGTCAAAAATTCGGATGTGATTTGATGTTTCGTAAAAAAAAATTAAAAAAAAGATCTTTCCTTGTCATTTTCTTTCAAATAATGTTAAAAATTAAAACTACGTTGAATGTTAGCTAAAAAAACTTAAACGAAACCTGATAAATGAGAAGCTGAAGATAAAAATAAAATAAATAAATGAAAATCGGTTACGGTTTTATGGTCTGTATATCAAAATAGGCGATTGGAATGCCGAAAACATGGGAATCAGATTCCTCTCTTTTACGATCCGCGAGGGAAACGACCCTAACTAAAAGACTGCTCGCTATTATTATTCAACAAAGAACTAGCTTAGCTACAACAATTTCTTGTATTGTTTCAGTATTTACACTCCTACTACTACAGAAATAAAAGCCACCTAATGTTAACGATAGCATAATCAAGTCTTTCTTCAGATTGTCCCAAAAAATAAAATAAAAATAAAAATAACGAACGACGTTTATCTCGTGTGTTCTATTTAAAAAAATAGTGAAAAAAATCAAGTAATGTCAGACTATGGAAATATTGGTAAATTAGTTAGCTTGAAATAAATAGAAATTCTGCTTTTTTTGTTTTATTTTATTTTGTTTTATTTTTTATACTAAAATCCTATTTTATTCACGCAGTAAATATAACCTACTTTTTAACTGATCTGGAACACTCACACAATTCTGTACAACTAATTTCAAAAGAGCACTTCGCTGTAGTGTAGTGGGTATATTTTTTTTATTTAGGCTAGCTAGCTACTCACAAGCCGACTACTTACCGTATTTGACGGCATATAAGACGCACGGTTGTATAAGACGCACCCCAATTTCAGCAGGGCAAATCAAGAAAAAATTAATAATTAGTAAAATTAGTAAACCTACATATGGCACATAATGCACAGGGGAATTTTAAAAGATATTTTTAGTAAAAAAAAAAAGTGTGCCTTATATGCCGTCAAATACGGTAATGTAATTTATTTAAGAGCTACAAAGCATAGGAAGTTGTGGAGAGCCAAGATCGCCAACGCACTGAAGAGACGCAGCATACGGAAAAAGAAGAATGTTCACACAAAGCCCAAGAGCAACTCAAGGTAGGAGGTTACTGTGTGGTGTTATAAGCGTAAGAAAGGGTAAGAATGATGATAACGGTTAAACCTAGACTTGAAGAAGTTATTGCGGACACCCTGGAGGGGGGGTGCGATGGCCCGGGCGCCCCCCGAGTCGTAGATGAAAGATGTCACAGGGAGCCCGCCACATTTTTACTTTGTGATCTGACCAGGCGAAACAATATGGACAACAGAACGAAGTATGTGTATGAATTATGCAGGGGTTTATTTCATGAAGGTGAATAGGATGTATATTGGCAATGCCGGCGGTTGGATTTTGCTGATGCGGACGCTCCGGTTGAGGGTTGATGTGTGGATGCTCCGGTCGAGTCGACGGTTGATGAATTGCGGCTGCTCCGGTCGTGTCGACGGTTGCAGGGCGATGATTGCGGTTGCTCCGGTCGTGTCGACGGTTGACGATTGTTGATGAGTTCGGTTGCTCCGATCGTGTCGACGGTTGGAGGGTGTTGATGAGTGCGGTTGCTCCGGTCGGCTCTGACTCGGTCGGTACTGACCGGTCGGCTCTGACACGGTCGGTGCACAGGCACCTGGCCTCGAGGCCAGGATGCCGCCCCGGACTGTGTATTAAGTTACGATCACATTTTTTTTCGTCTGCCAACTGGACGCGAGTTGGAACACACACACACACACACACACACACACACACACACACACACACACACACACACACACACTCTCTCTCTCTCTACACTTCTGACTCTCGGCATGCCACTCCTACTGGCCGCCCGCACGTCGTCCACAACCTTTCCCTGTACACACTATTGTTAGTAATTATTACGGGAGGTTTCGATTGGACTCGACCCGGCAGACCCGCAGCGACCAGCAGCGATCACCAGCAGCGATCACCAGCCGACCAGAAGCAATAACCAAACCAGTCGACCAACATTGCTACCCAAACCTGACAACCAGCAAAGCCCACCTAAGACGACAAACCAACCTTTCCTGTACACACTATTGTTAGTAATTATTTACGGAAGGTTTTCCGACACGACTGGAGCAACCGCACTCATCAACAATTGTCAACCGTCGACACGACCGGAGCAACCGCAATCATCACCCTGCAACCGTCGACACGACCTGAGCAACCGCACTTCATCAACCGTCGACCCGACTGGAGCATCCACACATCGACCCTCAACCGGAGCATCCGCATCAGCAACATCCAACCGCCGACATTACCAATATACATCCTATTCTCCTTCATGTAATAAACCCCTGCATAATTCCTACACATCTTCGTTCTGTTGTCCATATTGTTTCACCTGGTCAGATCACAAAGTAAAAATGTGGCGGGCTCCCTGTGACATCTTTCATCTACGACTCGGGGGGCGCCCGGGCCACCGCCCCACCTCCAGGGTGTCCGCTACAAAGTCAAGAATGGAGGGTTTTTTAAGTGTAGCTTAGATGTGGCACAAGGCCGATAGTATGAGATACTCAGTGAAACAAACTTGCTAACTACACCACGTCGGAATACTCAAGGTCAAAAATGTAGTGACAATGTAGTGATTGGGGAAAACACGCTGCCGAATTTAGGACAATTCGGTAACGGAAGATTCGGTAATTTTGACAAGGTAGGAAATTCGATAACTATGAAATAAAAGTCGATTAAAAATTAATTTTAGGGCTGTTTTGGAGTGGATATTTGGGGGATAAGCCCCCCTCCCTTATATTTTTAAAATGAAAATCGTGGGGTCCAGAAAACCCCACTCTCACAATAATACCAAGGCCGTACTTGCAGAGAGCTAAGCCTTTTTCCACAATATTTTTTAAGTATTATTAACTATGGGCGTCTAGATAAAACACCACTACAACAATACCATGGCCGGACTTTCTGGAAGGGGGCATCCCCCACGTTTAAATAATTATTAACTATAAAAAAAAATCACGTGTTCAAGTAAAGATAAAAAAAACTCCACTGCAACAATATCAGGGCCGTAATTTCTAGATGGTGATTTTAGGGAGCTAATCCCACCTCTCCTATATTGGAGGAGGACTTAGCCCCCCTAACTACCCATCCAGAACGACCCTAACACCAATTTTCAATCGACTTTTATTTCACAGTTACCGAATTTTCCGAACTTGTCAAAATTGCTGAATTTTCTGTTACCGAATTTTCCGAGCACCCTACCTGCCGAGAGTCTGTTCTCCAAAGAAGCAGTTCTTGGGATTTAAATGAGATTAATTAATTATTTATTTACAAATAATTTATTCTAATATGGTTCGATTCAAACTAATCAACAAAACTCAAATACGGCATAAAGAAACGGAGATATATTGAACAATATTGCCGGAAAAAAAGAGGGTGACGAAAATCCCATTCTTAGCGGCTATCTTTTCGTTCGATCACCCTGATCGAAGATCGTTGATATGCTTGAAATATTAAACAATAAAACAGAATTATCAATAGAAAACGTTTTGCCACCTCAAAAATAAATTAATTAGGACACAGTTAGTTAAATAAGTAGGCAACTTAACCGGGAAATTAAAGGAATAAAGAAAATCCTTTTTTACAAAAAGTCGATTCTCGGCTAAAACTTTAAAAGAAAAAAAAAGAGTTTCCAGATTCTTTAAAAATAGAAAAATGACCGTGCAGCAGTTCTAAAATGTAAAACAGTCATTTAAAAAAAAAAACTGTTGTCCAATCGCTGAGTCCTCTGGGTAGGCGTCAATGTTGTCGCTTGAGTTGATTTTTTATAGTTCACTCAATGCAAGGCCCAAGAGCTACTCAAAGCAGAGTGTTACTGAATTAGGTTGTTCTCAGGGCGTAAAGGAAGGGAAGTAAGAAGTGAATATTATGAGGATATGTAGGATAGATAACGTTTTGACCCGAGACTTGAATAGGTTAAGATCATAGTGATTAGAGAAGCACCCTCTCGGGAGTCTGTTACACAAAGTAACAGTTCTGGAGAAGAAGCTGCCTGAGTGGAACTTCTTCTTTATCAATGGAATATGAGGAGAATAAGGGTGTCGATAATTTTTTTATTCATACCTTTCCTAAGAGTATTTGTGCAAAAATGATTTTAACGAATCCGACTGAGAGTTTGTCTATCAAATATACGTCCAAACATTAAAAAGAAATCGCTAAGACTCGCCAGGCTCATGTTTCTCATAAACACAAGAATGAATAAACTTAAGGCATATTTCATTTTATATTTTTTATTGCATTATTTCTTTTCTGAAATATTCTTCCGAAATTTGTATATAATGCGCCTACAATAATTGGTAGGATTTCAAATGCGTCCCGACTTCAAAAAGTTTGAGAACCACTGGTGTAGAAAATGCCATGAAAAGATATGCAGATCTAAAGTCTAGAAAAATGTTTTTAAATTTTTTTTTTTCTTTAGCTTGTATTGTATACTGTAATAAACTCATTATTCCACATTTTAAGTTTTTCTCCTGGTGAAAAATTTTAAAAATATATACTTGTAAATGCGCCGAAGTTCAGCTTTCCCGTGGTGCCAGCAACCTTAGGGCCGTCACTGGTTAGAGAGCAAGTAAGTGAATGACAGGGTTTATGTCCCTTCTTTTTATGGTCCTGAATAGAACATCGCCTCGCAGCGTTAAGTGAAGTCCATTGGCAGGCAAGGTGAGTTAATCCCACAATGCCACACCCCAAATTAGACAAATGTACTTTGCAAATATGTAAAAATCTTTTGTGTTGTGCATGCGTCACGTGTCCATGTGCTGCCGTCCATTTACCCAAGTTCGTGAGTTAGATTACTCGCTGTTTCACTCAGTATGTCCCTTCAGTATATTCTGCGAGTGTCAAATTCTCCAAGCCCACTTTCCTCATTGTATGTCCTAAAAATGTCAACTGTATTTTTCAGATTCTAAGTAAAAATGTCCTTTCTGTTCCCATTTTCCTTAAAACTTCCTCGTTGCTTATATATTCTGCTCATGATATTCTCAGCATCCTTCTGTAGAACCACATCGCTGTTGCCTAAAGACTTCTCTTCATATATGAGAAAATTGTCCAACAATCACTGCCATAAAGAAAGATTGATATTATATAGCAGTTCAAGACTTTTTTCTTTGTTTTTGATAAATAAAAAAAAACTTCCTCTTTCTTAATACTTTGCTTAGCTTTCAGAAGGCATCTTTCGCTGTTCTAACGCGTCTTTGTCTCATTATTCACTAGGACTTTTCATATGTATTTTCATCATCCTTCTGTGGGACCATGTCACAGTTACTTCAAGATTCCTCATCATCTGTGATGAAATTACACTGCGTTCACTGCCATATAAAAAGAATATTACACAGCAGACGGATGCTCTTTTCTTTGTTGTTTCTGATTCAATTTTTCTGTTCCATATTACTTTGCTTAGCTTTTGGGCGACATCTTTCATTATTCCAATACGCCTTCGGATTTCTGTGGCGCATTTTCTGTTGTTTCCAGATTTCTGTAGTTGCTGAAATTAGGCGTTTCAAATTCGTAGCTCGCATCAAGGAAACATTTTTAAGGTCAGAGTCGTTGTTACTTGCAACAGGCCAATTACTTCAATTTCAAGTGGAGGTAGAGCAGGCAACTAAAATCTAAATAAATGTAAGTATCTAATTAGTGGTAACGGATGAACGCAAACATATTTTTATAACTATTACTCTACTAATGATGATGATGATATTATATATATATATATATATATATATATATATATATATATATATATATATATATATATAAGGCACTGTTACATTAGAACACTACAAAAATGTAAATCACGATGGTACTATTTAGGTGATTTCCCACCTGGAGAAACGTTAACTTTTAACATTGAAACAAGATGTACAGTTTTGTAGTGTGTATGTGCATGTTCTAATGTAACAGTGCATATTAAATAAATATTTATTGCTCTATTTTTGTATTGTTCTCTGTTTTAAATTAATCTTTTGAGCGCTGACATTTTACACTTCGTTCTTTTACATTTGAATATATATGTGTGTGTGTGTGTGTGTGTGTGTGTGTGTGTGTGTGTGTGTGTGTGTGTGTGATCCGTTGGTAAATAATCCAAGTGAATCCTAATAATATAAAATTATTAAAACTGATCCACAAAGAGAGCCCAATGTATCTATCATAACAGACCATAAATATATATATATATATATATATATATATATATATATATATATATATATATATATATATATATATATATATATATATATATATACGTATAGGATTGATATATATATATATATATATATATATATATATATATATATATATATATATATATATATATATATATATATATATACGTATAGGATTGGTATATACGGAATAAATTCCAATAACCAACAATTATTATTCTTAAAAGAGTGCTCAATACAGAGTAGACCAGATATATATATTTATTTAAATATTATAACATAAATATGTTATAAAATCACTACAAAAATAGCCATCTAGTGATTTTATAACATATTTATGTTATAATATTTAAATAATTATATATATATATATATATATATATATATATATATATATATATATATATATATATATATTCGTGTATTTAGGCAGTAAATTCTCTTTCAGGCATGTCTGAATGAATAAGTTACAAACATATCTGCTTATTTTGATCATAATCCTTTCATATTCCCGAATATTTTTCCGTATATTACAATTAAATGAGGCAAGAAATGCAATTTAAGAATGAGAATCACTTTTATTATCCAAGTACTATGTCTTTCTGAGGTCATAATCAGCCGTGCAATTGGTAAGGCAAAAACTGTGTGTAGCTATCCATTACTGAATTTTTTTCTTCTTTTGCTTTTAAGCTGAGAGTTATGCTTTAGCGTTTATTAAAGCGTGAATAGTTATCCATTATGGATTTTTTCTTTTATGTTTAAATGTTATGGTTGTTAAAGCGTGAAAACTGTTTTGTATGTATGTATGTATGTATGTATGTATGTATGTATGTATGTATATTCTAACCGACTCATTTACGAAGAGCTTTTACTGAATAGTGTCTTTAAGTGAAAACTCCCTCGTCATAGATTCCTCGAAATTGATTTTATTTTTATCTGGGTGCCGGGATTCCAAACATTTAACAGCAACAACAAAATCTATACTGGAAAGAGCGATAACAGCTACTGGGCTTGAGAAACCCCTTTTCCTGAAAAGGCTAAGAGGGGAGGCTGCATCTATACTGGAAAGAGCGATAACAGCTATTGGACTTGAGAAATCCATTTTTCTGAAAAGGGTAGGGGTGTAGGCTGCATCTATACTGGAAAGAGCGATAACAGCTATTGGACTTGAGAAACCGCTGTTCCTGAAAAGGCTAGGAGGGTAGGCTGCATCTATACTGGAAAGAGCGATAACAGCTACTGGACATAAGAAACCACTTTTCCTGAAAAGGTTAGGAAGGTAGGTTGCATCTATACTGGAAAGAACGGTAACAGCTACTGGGCATGAAAAACCTCTTTTCATGAAAAGGTTAGGAAGGTAGGCTGCATATATATTGGAAAGAGCGATAACAGGTACTGGACTTGAGAAAACAATTTCCCTGAAAAGGCTAAGAGGGTAGGCTGCATCTATACTGGAAAGTGTGATAACAGCTACTAGACTTGAGAAACCGCTGTTCCTGAAAACGCTAGGAGGGGAGGCGGCATCTATACTGGAAAGAGCGATAACAGCTACTGGGCATTAAAAACCACTTTTCCTGAAAAGGTTAGGAAGGTAGGCGGTTGCTGGCTAATCCCTTCTATTGTGTGCTTGTCGGTGCCTGCTGTCCATTGTGTGCGTGTGTATGGGCGCGTGTCTGTACGCAAACTGGCCTCCGAAATTGTTTTCAGCCCTGAGAAACATTATGCTTCTGTTTTTATATCCATAAGAGGATTCAAAACCTCATTTCACATAGAGGTGTGAACTTTTTGAATACAAGGTTTTCATTGGTTAAAAAATAATTTCACACTGGCTCACGAAAATATTTATCTCGAATTTTCGGGAGTAGTGAAGGGAGTTATTACTGTTATTTTCTAAATTATCCAAAAAATAACACATGGTAGATCTACAACTACGTCCGCAAGTATTTTGGCAGTATTTTCCCTTGCAATTTTTATTTATCCAATAAACTTTCTGATGGAATTTTATTTGCTGAAAAATATATATAGGGTTTGATTCCTATTAGACGACTGACAAGGCAATATCATTAAGCTTTTCAGTAATTTTTTGGCACTCGTCCAAGTGATTTATTCTCTGGATATAACGTGTATGTAAAAATTGTTCAAATGATCTGTAGATCTGTGCGCTTTCGACTAATCTGTTAGCCATTGTCAACAATGTTTTGCTTTTAACTGAATATATATATATATATATATATATATATATATATATATATATATATATACTTGGTTTTAAAAAAGAAATATAGTATATTAAGTATTAAAAATAATTTTTTTAGGAATGTGGTTAAAACATATACTAGCCTAAACAGTCCCTCAAAATCTTTAAATATACAAATAGAAAAAATACCGTTAGAATTTTTGCCGTTAGGAAAAAAAAAAAAAAAAAAAAAACCCAGTCGGCCCGAAATTTAGCGGATGTCAGAATTTGTTGAAAGATACATCCCTACCCATCCCTAAACATAACCCCGCTTTCGAATGTAACTATTAACTGATACAACGAAAATTAAAATTTGAACCCCCTACCACACCTTGTGTAGATGAATGGATTTATCGGTATCCTTGGAAACCCTCAATTATGAATCTTTGCCGTGTCTTTAACAACCGTAAATTTTTAAAAATAAGTTACTCCAAAATTCGATTGACGAGGAAATGGAACTAATGTCTTTGGTTTAATAACAAAATTAAATTCAGGGGCTTTAGCTTCCATTTCTGAAACATGGTTATCACTGTGTAGCGAAAAAAAACATATTTTAAATCAATTAATTTATAATATTAATGCTCTGTAAATTTACATTGAGCACTATTGTGTAAAAATAAAAATATCTATAAGAACACCGGATTTTATATCTTACTGTTCTTTCTTTATATATATATATATATATATATATATATATATATATATATATATATATATATATATATATATATATATATATATATATATATATAATTAAGTAATTCATCGAGTCCGAAACCTCAACAGAATGCAGAAAGCACTGGACGGCCGTTTCGTCCTATATTTGGGACTCATCAGCAGTGCGCATCCACTACCGAGAATTGAAACCCTGACAGTTAGGTTATCAAGCAAACGTCATACCAACTGTCCCAACGGAGGCAGCAAATCAGACTCAATATAGCGCCGCTCGCTCACATGTTCCGTGGTGGAACTCAACTGAGATTCTCTCTAACCATAGGACGGTGCCCCCGGAGCCACGACGGTAATCACCAAGCCGCTCAAACTTGAGCATTAGAAGCCGGTTCAAGCAATGATATATAAATGATAGAAATTGTTAGGAGGATTTGATAATTATAATTAATTCATCGAGTCTGAAACCCCAACAAAATACAGAAAGCACTGGACGGCAGTTTCGTCCTATATTTGGGGGTACTCATTAGCAGTGCGTATCCACTACCGAGAATTGAAACCCTGGCAGGTTATCAAGCAAACGTCATGCCAACTGTTGCAACATATATATATTTATCAGGTACGTAATTACTCAGGGTAGGCAGCTTGTGACCTTTATGTAGTAAATCTACAAAAAATAAAATATTTTGTTTGTCTAAACATCAGGTTATCGAAAGATGTGTCAGCACTTCATAAAAATACCCAACTCTGTGTTAAAAATGCTTCTTTTGTGATATTTTAAACTAAAAGTAATTTTTTTTCAAGTCAAATTATATAAACTCTTAATAAACTAATTTTTATCAAATAACTTTTCAGAAAAATGTACATTTTATTTTTGAAAGTTTTTTTTTTAATGAAGATTATAATGTTATGCTCACAGATTTGTGAAATGGACTATTTTATAGATTTTGGTGATATATTTTTGACTCATAAATAATTACATCGATTACACAACCACATGCTTATCCAAAGGTCTTACGTTACACCTATCCGATCACAGCTCCATTAGAACCCATTTAAACACACACAAAAATTTACCAGACTCCATTAGAAATTTACTAGTAGAAAACACAAATATATTAATTGCTTCCACCTGTAAAAAAAGGTTAAAAATAATGGAGGCTTTAATAATAAAAAAGAAAAGGCCTACCCTTAACAATATTAACTACGAACAAAGCCACAACGTGCTAACCGTATTTGGAAATTAAAACACCACTACTACACACTAAGACATATACATAATACACACACTCAATTAAGCTGAAAAATCAAATCATCCTTGATAATGGCTAAAGGTATAGCCGAAAGCGCTCGGAGAAATAAAACATTTGGACAGTTCTTACACGCCCTTTGTCCAGCAAAGAAAACTCATGTTCGTACACAAGAAAAATTAAATAAAAAACTTAACCGTAGTACCTTGTCTGTCGTTTTTAATGAAACTTGCATAAAAGAAGGATTGCTGCCTAAATATACAACTATATATATATATATATATATATATATATATATATATATATATATATATATATATATATACAGTGTAACCCGGATATAAGAGACACTGATATAAGAGAAACCCGGATATAAGATAGATTTTATCTGGTCCCAAATTAGACCCTGTGTTAATGTATATATAATAGACCAAAGCCGGATATAAGAGACTTCTTATCCGGTCCCGACAACTCTCTTATATCCGGGTTACACTATATATATATATATATATATATATATATATATATATATATATATATATATATAAGTACTTTCGTTCGAAACCGGAGGTGGTGGGAGGAGATGAACCAAAAAAGAAAATCTCCTAATATATCCGGGTTCAAATAACCCCAAAATGAACTTCTTAACGTGTCTACACTTGGTCATGATCTTTGACCTCCCGTTCAGTAATAATAATATATATATATTGATAAACATCCTGTTCACCTTGATATAATTTAAATTATATAATTTTACGTATCATCATCATATATATATTGTACAAAAAATTAAAAAAATAAGACCAGATAAGCCCGGAATTTATGAACAAGGATCACACCATTCATTAACAGATTCGAAGTTGGTTGTAATTTATTATTAAATATTGTTTGTGAGAGTGATTCTCGCCATATAACTAGCTTCAGTATTTGTTTTTCGTTTGAATGATTTACGTTACATAAATTGAATACGCACTACAAAACCGATATATATATATATATAATATTATATACATATATATATATATATATATATATATATATATATATATATATAATGATACGTAAAATTATATAATTTAACTTATATCAAGGTGAACAGAATGTTTATCAATAAAGTGCTTGATAGTTGTCTAGAGCAATAATCAATGAATCACAGACGTGTAAGCTATGCCAAGAAGAGAAACTAGTTACTATCTATAAGCAACGTATATACTATAAAGACAGCACCGATTTACCGAACGGGAGGTCAAAGATCATGACCAAGTATAGACACGTTTAAGAAGTTCATTTTGGGGTTATTTGAACCCGGATAAAGTAGGAATTTTGTTTTTTTAATTTTTTTTTTTTGCTTCATCTCCTCCCACCATCTCCGATTTCTAACGAAAATACTTAAGTTGTTGACCTCCATTTGATTGATTTGCTGAACAAATCAACTGAGCAGACCGTAGTTGTCGAAACCGCTGTAATGTTCTGGTCAGTATTCATTTTATATATATATATATATATATATATATATATATATATATATTATAATAATATTTTTAGTTTTTAAAAATATGATTCCTCCGCTACATAAGAGTTCTCATGTTTCAAAAGCGAGAGCCGAGACCCCTAACATAATTTTTTAAGTTATGAAGAGTTAAGGCGTCTGGACCCGCGAGAATTTGGGAATATCCCCAAATTCTCGCTTGACAAGGAAGCGGGTCCAGACGCCTTAACTCTTCATAACTTAAAAAATTATGTTAGGGGTCTCGGCTCTCGCTTTTGAAACATGAGAACTCTTATGTAGCGGTGGAATCATATTTTTAAAAACTAAAAATATTATTATAATATAAGCTCTACTTCTGTATGGAGCACTGTCCTTTTGAAAATAAAGCTAAATATTAAGGAACACCGGATTATCTACCTAACGTGTTCTTTCCTATTTCACTGCACACCTGCATACATATATATATATATATATATATATATATATATATATATATATATAGATAGATAGAGAGAGAGAGAGAGAGAGAGAGAGAGAGAGAGAGAGAGAGAAACAGACAGTGACAGAGGTGGGAGATATGTTTATAATTGAATTATTCATTAATTATTGATTTGTAAAATTAAATAATCTTTTCAGAATTATATTCATAAGGAGGCTACAGAAAAACATGGATGTCCTCGAACTAAAGTATCATCACACACGCACACACACACACACATACGCACACACACTCACACATGCACGCGTGCACGCACAAAGACACACATAGCCAAGAAGTCACTAGAATTTTATTTAATTCATTCATTTATAGTTTTACTTATGAAATTGAGGATTGAATTATTTTATTATAATTTTTACGTATTTGTTTTATTAAAGTTTTTATTTTATTTAAATTCTCGGAATAATCAATTAATTTTATTTTAACAAATTTGTTAATTTTGAAAAGTCTCTGACATAAAATTGCCCGTGTCTTCAGAACAAGACAAGAAAAAATTCTACTGATTACCGACAGAGTTATTTCCCTTGTACTCTCATATGATCGGTCAAAGTTATCTCTGCATCAATGTATAAATCACTGGGGAAAGAATAATGGATTGTTTTTTTTTCTTTTACAGCAACGTTTTTGAGTGGCAAATCTGTTCTGGGACATTCTTCATTAATAAGCTATATTGTGTGTGGGGGGACTAATATTCAAGTTAATACTTTCACGATAATTTCATTATTTTATTATATATTTTGTTTCGTAAAAGAGAGAAAATACTTGTAATAAAATAATATTGAAGAATGTATAGAACCAGAGTTTTGGGATAAAAAAGCAACAATAATAAGATGGAATAAAACTAGTAATAAAATAATAGTAATAATGAAGAGTGTATAGAGCCATAGTGTTGGGATAAAAAGCAACAATAATAAGATGGAATAAAACTAATAATAAAATAATAGTAATAATGAAGAGTGTATAGAGCCAGAGTGTTGGTATAAAAAGCAACAATAATAAGATGGAATAAAACTAGTAATAAAATAATAGTAATAATGAAGAGTGTATAGAGCCAGAGTGTTGGGGTAAAAAGCAACAATAATAAGATGGAATAAAACTAGTAATAAAATAATAGTAATAATGAAGAGTGTATAGAGCCAGAGTGTTGGGCTAAAAAGCAACAATAATAAGATGGAATAAAACTAGTAATAAAATAATAGTAATAATGAAGAGTGTATAGAGCCAGAGTGTTGGGATAAAAAGCAACAAGAATAAGATGGAATAAAACTAGTAATGAAATAATAGTAATAATGAAGAGTGTATAGAGCCAGAGTGTTGGGCTAAAAAGCAACAAGAATAAGATGGAATAAAACTAGTAATAAAATAATAGTAATAATGAAGAGTGTATAGAGCCAGAGTGTTGGGGTAAAAAGCAACAATAATAAGATGGAATAAAACTAGTAATAAAATAATAGTAATAATGAAGAGTGTATAGAGCCAGAGTGTTGGGCTAAAAAGCAACAATAATAAGATGGAATAAAACTAGTAATAAAATAATAGTAATAATGAAGAGTGTATAGAGCCAGAGTGTTGGGCTAAAAAGCAACAATAATAAGATGGAATAAAACTAGTAATAAAATAATAGTAATAATGAAGAGTGTATAGAGCCAGGGTGTTGGAATAAGAAAACAGACATCACCTTGCCAACAGACGCTGCCTGCTTGAACTTCTTCGGAGTTGGAGAACCAGGGTGTTCTCACTTTTTGCTTCGAATCTTTGATTCAGTTTCGAATTGGTGAACTCAGGTTTCATCTTGAGTTACTAATCTTCGGTAGAACTTCCCAGAGTGAGCCTGCAGGCGAGCCAGAATGTCCTGGAAATGTCAACCCATTTCAGCTTTTGCTCTGGTGTCAGCATTCTTGGAACCCATTTTGCTCATTCTCATGATCGCAATTAAAACAGTATGGACCGAAGCAGAAATAATGCCGATGGACTTAGCTATCTTCTGGACAGTAAGACGACTGGCATTCAAAACCATAGGGTGAATGGCATCAACTTGTTCCTCTGTGGTTGAGGTTTTTGGACGACCTGACCGAGAGTCATCTTCTCTGCTGTCTCTGCCCCGCTTGAATTCTGCAGCCCACTTCTACACGGTTGCATAGGAAGGGGAGTCAAGTGTTTGTATCATGTCCTCATGGATTTCGTTGGATAGCATACCTTTTTTGCAGATATTTTGACTGCTCGGAGCTCTGTTTTGTCCATTTTTAGTTTTGTAGCACACCTCTCAACTTTCGTATGGGCCTCACCTGCACAGAAATTAAAACAAATCTGAATTAGTTTTTTTTCTTTTTATGAGAAGTGGTAGTGTGTTATCACAATAAAAATGTTCATCTATGGCTCTTCTTTCTGGGTGAGGCTTAGAACTTTTTGAATGACCCTCGTAGATTTTTTTTAATGTCTGTCATTGAACTTGAGGGTGACTGCAACAATACGGTGTTTTTTGTTTGTTTGTTTTTTTTTGGTTTTTTTTTTTACAGTAAGGTTCACTCAGTACAAGTCCCAGAGGCTATTTGATGTAGAGGGTTGCGTTAAGGTGTAGTTTATACGGATATAAGGGGAAGATAACGATTAATTCTAGACTTGAACAGAAGATTGTAGTGATTGGGAAAACATACACTTGGAAGTCAGTTCAACAGAGAAGTGGTTCTCGGGAAAAAGCTGTTCGTGTGGAACTTACTTCGATAGAATATGAAGGGATGCGGGTGGTTTGCTATAATATAAGTGGCATGGCGGGTCTTAGTCGTGAACATTAGACCTGGCGGACCCAAGGAACGTAGTTCGCCCGAGCACTTTCCATGGAATTAGTGATAGAGCAGTGTGAGGTTTACCACTTCCTGTTTGTGAAAGAGAGGTTGGAGGATGGAACATAATTTGTCACCAACAAAGACTCGGAGACGCTTTTGAACTCTATCAAGACTAGAAAGTAAGACTAAGCAGCTCCCCACCCAAATATGACAGCAGTACTCCATTTTCGGCCTGACTTGGCTCTTATACAGGTAGAGGATAGCATGAAGAGTCAGGTCCTTACTGGAGCGGTACAGGGAGACGAAAGATTTTGCCTGCATCTTTAGCGATGGATTGTATATAAGGGTTCCACTTGAGGTCAGGTGTGAGTCTGAGGCCTAATATTCTCTCAAGACACGGTGCCTCCTCGAGGGAACATCCGTTCATCGTAACTGGCGGGAGTTCGGGGCCAGATATGCGGTGATAGAATGTAACCAGTTCGCTTTCCGAGGCACTGAATGTAACCAGCCACTAATACCAGATCGGATGAGAAGTCAGCTGCCAATGTCTGATCGTCGTTTTAGAGGTGCGCCTGTATATCGTCGTATCATCGACATAGATGTTTACAAATGATCTGAGTATATTCTTAGATCATTTACGTAAATCAGAAAGAAGGTTGGCCTAAGAAATGACCCTTGGTGGATGCCTCCTTTGACTACCAGAGCCTCGGCAGACTGGTTGTTCATAACTATCTGCAAGGATCTAACTGTTAGGAAGGATTTTATAATTGAGAAGACCCATCCAGTGATTCCATAGCTGGAGAGCTTGTGTCGCAAACCTTTGTGCCATAAAGGCCTTCGAAATACATGATGCTATGGTCCTCGAGATGTATTTGTTGTCAAGCGCCTAACTATATCTGTGAGTAATGGCAGTTAGGACATCAGCAGCTTATGGTACTGAGGAGATTGATGGGTCTATACTAGGAGGGGGAAGATCGCTCGCCCGCGTACTTGAAGATCGGGCATACGCTTTACTCTTTCCACTGGCTGTGGAAGGATTTCTCCTTCGAGCAGCAGTTGAATAACTTCGCTAGGATAATTCCGGGTTGATATTCTTAAGGGCAATCACTGTCCGAGCCACTCCTTGCGATAGATATTGCAGTAGTGGTTACGGTGAACTATGACTGAAGCGAATTCAGTGGTTGTAAGCGTTCTGAAAGCAAAGGAAATATTTGTCGCAGATTACTTCCACAACGCAGAGAACAAATCACTGTAAGTTCAGACTCGAACATCGAGGGCAGAAAGAAATGCCGAAAACTCAATGCACGTAACCAGTCAGAAAAATAACTCACTCTCCGACGAACGCAGTAGCCAAAATACACACATTCTCCCCGATTCGAGAACAACTGCTTTTATCACCCGAGCATTTTTTTCCATTCGTCGACAGCTGGGAGAGGACGCCCAATTTTTGTATATCAAAATACTTTTATAGCGACTCCTGCGACGGACTTGTTTTTTTTTTTAATTTAAATATTCCGTTTTCAGCATGTCATGCGAAATACGTGCTCTTTTTCTTTTCTTTTCTTTCTTTTTTTTTTTTGGTAAGTAATTTTCTTTTTCGACACATTTTCCGTCGTAAGATACACGCGACGCACTGTTGCTTGGTTTGACGAGATAAGTCGCCGTTTTCTTCGCTATAGTGGTGAAGCAGAATTGACTGTTTGCTTTTGATGGAATTTTGGGAGTGGTGTATAAAAAACTCTCAATTCCAGAAAGGGACCATTCAGAGACGAGAGCAGCAGTTTTGGAAGCAACATGATTGAAAAAGATTGAGAAAGGAGCTTCCGTCATATAGGAGCGAAAGCTGTCCCAATCTGTCCCTGACTTACCGTTCCATATCATTGACTTGGCATCTGTCTGGACGCTGTCTGGGGAATGGTCTGACGAACCTATAGTGGGTAAAACTTTTGCTAAGTATTTATCAGGGCGGGATGTTAGAAAAAGATTGAGGAGATTCACCTGCTGTGACGCCGTGTCTGGGACACAAGAAGGTTTTTCGATGATCTGGGTTAGTTTGTAGCGGACCGTGGGGGTGAAGATGTGAAGAGATATCAGAAGGTTAAACTTTCTTGCTGGCCGGTCCAGCTACATGAGAATGTCGGACATTAAGTCCAAAGAAGACAAAGAAAACAAACAAGACCGATATACATGGGTAAACAAATATATATTATGGGTAAACAAATATATTGATACACGAAGACATGAAAAGTTACATAGTGTTTGTATGGAGAAGTTATGCGGATGTGTTGTGTTGATGTGTCCGTACGTACGTGTATTGTCCTTAGCGTGTTCCCAGAATATGGGAAACGCTGTATCTGTGAGATGTCACATATTGGCCTAAGTGAAAAAGAGAATATTTTACCTCGCCTCCGCGCGAGGTTGCGGCCCAAGGGCCTGAGTCGAAAAAGGAGAGAGAGTGAAGGGTTAGCCAGTATTTATAGCCAGGGGAGAGAGACCCCTGTTGAAGGATTAAGGAACTGAGGAGGAGCTAACTCCGACAAGTTCATAGCCGATGGAGAAGTTTCTGCAATATTTGCCTTATTCATCGTTTTTGTTTAAATGCACTAACTACTCTTTATGTTGCATACTGAAGTTCAGATATTTCGTCGAAGATTACTGACCCTTCATCCTGAAGGCGATAGAGAACAAAGATCATTGCGGTACTATGGATAAGTGTCACACGGGAACACGTATACAGGAGATCAGAGTCCTCGTTTTTTTTTGTTTTTTTTTTCGTTCCTGCCACAGGGAAACTCACGTCCTGGGTATGACGTTAAACTGCATCCGAGTCCTGGGTAAGACGATAAACTACATCCAACAGCAAGGCCTCTGATCAGGAGCTTTTGAGGAGAGTGGAACCACCTCTTAATTGCTGATGTTCCCAGGTCCACCCTGACCCGGGGTGGTAGCACTTGTTAGGGTCCCAGCTATGGGAAAATAGTGAAATCCCAAGGTGTGTCCACGTCCTGCGTATGACGATAAACTACATCCGCGTCCTGGGTATGACGATAAACTACATCCGCGTCCTGGGTATGACGATAAACTACGTCCAACCAAAAGGCCGTCGATCCGATCAATCGGCTGGTCATGTCATGCCCCATCACATCTAACCCATCCCAAAACAACTACAACTTACAATTAACTTTCCCTCCCAAACCCTACACTAAATATGCTAACACCTTACCCCTAAAATGTGATGGGAAACAATGATGTTGCCAGCTATACGTTTTTGAAACAATGATGTTGCCAGCTATAATTTTTTTTTTTAAACAATGATGTTGCCATCTATACGTTTTTGAAACAATGATGTTGCCAGCTATACGTTTTTGAAACAGTTGCCAGCTACACGTTTTTGAAACAATGATGTTGCCAGCTACACGTTTTTGAAACAATGATGTTGCCAGCTATAAGTTTTTTTTTAAACAATGATGTTGCCAACTATACGTTTTTTAAACAATGATGTTGCCAGGGATACATTTTTTGAAACAATGATGTTGCCAAGTATACGTTTTTGATATATCTAGTAAATACTGGATCTGGCATTAAATAACCCATAGTGGTTGATATGCCATAAAACCCCAAACAAACAAACAAACAAACAAACAAAACAGGAAACTCATCCTTGAATTAGGTTTCGAGTCCATGGCCGTGGCGATTTAGGTAGTCGTGTTTTTTTTCTAATGGGTGAGTCGGCCGGGATTGTGAGCTGTTGTAATGGGATTGTGGAATTGATACCTGTTTCAGACAGGAACAGGAGGTCGGGTTTGGACTGAAGTTGGAAACGTAGACCCTCTACATTATTGTAAATGATATACGTGAGGTCTACTTTTTTTCTATTTCTTTTTTATTTTTGAGGTTAAGGTTTTGTAGGAAAAATAAATGCCTGGCTAAATAGGAAAAAAAAAGAAACCAGCGCTTCTTGAACTTTTTTATTTTTTTTATTTATTTATGGTACCATTTTTCATGGCGAGATTTTTCTCGACTCCAGGTATTAAGTAACTACACTGAAAATATATCCGTTTTCCCTGCACAAGTTGAAACGGCGCTGCATATGCAGCGCATACGTGGCGCATCACGTTAAATATTGTTGAAAAAATATAACCTTCGACGCAGAAAAAACATGGGGGGAACACAGAAGAGAGCAGCAACAGCCTGATAAGGGTTGCAAAAGGAGTCCTCCTATTGCGACCCGCTCCAACTAGGTCTAGTAACAGTGTAAAGAAAAAAAAGTAATATTTTTTTAGCACGACAATTAACCAGACACGCGTCGTCCGGAAGAAAACGTCAGAAGAGTACGGAGGACGATTTTTATAAGGAGGCTAACGCTTCCCACAATCCTCCTTACCAAGACCATAAATATCAATAGGTCACTTGCTTCCTGTTTAGCCGGCACAATTCCCCCGAGACTGAGGCAACCCCGTCCGTAAGTAACCCCCTCTCTCTTACTCTTTTCTTTTCTTAACAATATTGGGCGTTTGTGAAATAACACAGAAACTGAAATTCAAGGGTTTGAATTTAATTTACGCGACCCCAGCATTTCCCTTCGCTACCCTATTTAGGGTCGCGACCCATACTTTAAGAATCACTGGTCTGAACGACTAAAACAGTGGCGAGCAAAGAAAAAAAAATCGATTTTCCTTAAATTGTTTTTTTTGTTTGTTTTTTTTTTTTTTACTATTTTCAATTTTAGTTAAAATTCAATGGAAATACATGACAAACTTACAATAATTTATTCATTTAATCTCATGAAAAAAATTACCAAATTTTGTAAAGACAACTAGGTTACTAGGTCATTCCATAGTAGGTCATTTCGTACAACGCAAATTGGGCCAGTGTATTCAGTTTACCACATGACACATAAGAAGAGTCAGGGTTTTCATCGCTTACTGGCTAATAGTATTGTCAATGCTAGTGTTTTTATACAGTGTAACCCGGATATAAGAGACCCGGATATAATAGACCCGGATATAATAGACCCGGATATAAGTGAAACACGGATATAAGAGAGATTTTCCCTGCTCCCAAATTAGAGCCATACTTACCTAAACAAAATAGACCAAACCCGGATATAAGAGAAACCCGGATATAAGATATCCCTTCTCCGGTTCTGACAACTCTCTTATATCCGGGTTACACTGTATATGTTCATTATTCAAGTATTTTTTTATATCTGAGGTGCGCTTTGAACCCACCAAAAATACATATAGCCCTCCGAAAAATTGCTTCTGGCATAAAATGAAACGCAAAGCCGATTTGTTTAAAATATGATGGAATCGCCCCACCAACGAGTAGAGGTTTATCCTTTGTTTCCTGTTTAGGATTGGGTTTCCGGTTCTTTACGAAGTCTTGTAGCGGACCGTGGGGGGTGAAGATGTGAAGAGATAACAGAAGGTTAAACTTTCCTGCTGGCCGGTCCAGCTACATGGGAATGTCGGACTTTAACTAAGTCCGAAGAAGACAAAGAAAACAAACAAGACCGATATATATGGGTAAACAAATATATATTAATAACGAGTTACACAAAGACATGAACAGTTACATAGTGTTTGTATGGAGAAATTATGTGCGCGTGTTGTAAGTGTTCGCACGTACGTGTATTGTTCTTAGCGCGTTCCCAGAATTTGGGAAACGCTGTATCTGTGAGAGGTCGCATATTGGCCTAAGTGGGAAAAAAAAGAGATTTTACCTCGTCTCCGCGCGAGGTAGCGGCCCAAGGCCTAAGTCAAAAAAGAGAGAGAGAGAGAGAAGGGTCAGCCAGTATTTATAGCCAGGGGAGAGAGAGACCCCTGTTGAAGGATTAAAGAACTGAGGAGGAGCTAATTGCGACTGTCTCCTTCAACTCTATACTCCTAACCTCTCCGCCTGAACTCTGGAATTTTATTCACTTTTTTTTTCTTTCTCTCCAAATAGGAGTAGATAGGTTTGTCTATCGTCCGGTTCACACTCCTCCCGAGTCTTTTGAACAGGTGTAGATGTTTATTCTTGTTTAGGATTGGGTTTCCGCTTCCTTCTGAAGTCTCCGTCAAGTCTTTACTTCTAACATCTCCGCCTGAATTCTCTGATGTTTATTTACTAATTTTTTTTCTTCTCTCCCTGTAGGTGAAGAGAGGTTCCTCTATTGTCCGGTTTACTCTCCTCCCTGTTCTTCTGGACAAGTGTAGATGTTTATCCCTTGTTTCCTGCTTAGGATTGGGTTTCCGGTTCCTTCTAAAAAATCTGCTCATTTGCTTATGTTTTCCCAATTACAATAACCTTGACCTCTTCAAGTCTAGGGATAACCGTTATCTTTCCTGCATAGTACCAAGAACTCCACTTCCTGCCCTTTATTACGCTTATGCAACACCACACTGTAATCTTTACCTTGAGTGACTCTTGAGCCTTATATTGGGTGAACATTAGTAACAATAAAAAGTGATGCAAATTTACTTTCAAACTAGTATCTTATCAAGTTTTTTTCCTTACTTATGAAATAACAGATATTAATTAAAATAGAAAATTAAATTTATTTCGGGTTAGTTTTTGTTCTATTTCCGCTCGTTTTTTGTAGTTACCGATGAAACAAGGGAGATAACTTAGAGATAAAACAAGAGAGATAACTTTCTTTTGTCAGAACAGTTTGCTCTGAATTTTAATAAACTGTCCTTGTCTCGCTAGTACTGTAGGCATCGCGCCTGTCTCATAATGAAACATAAATTGCAGTTTGGTATCTGTAGGCCGTTAGTAAGATCCTCACCTGATACATTAATTTGTATGTGCAAGTGGTGTGATGGTTAAAGGCTCAGGACGAGAAATCGGCGAGCTGAGTTCGAATTCTGGAACGAAAACGTTATATTCACTTTCGCACAAATAGCCTCGGAAAAAGGTATGGATCCATATATTCTCCCTTAAATAGTTAAAATAATAGAACAGACTGAACTCTCTAGCCGTGATTGGCAACTAGTATAGAAGAAGGACAACATTGAATTCAAAGTCGTATATGTCCCTAGTAGACATATAATGTCCGCTCATCATAGTTTTAGTATAAAAGTTGTTTCTCTGGTTGTTAAAGAAATGCAAATGGTCTTCAGCATATGGGCATTTTTCGATTCCCCCCAAGAAAGGCGATATCGCCACTAAGACACTAGGGGCCACTGGAATTGAAAAAGAATGCGAAGAATTTGGAGGGAACTGAAAACTCAATCCTAAACAGGAAACAAGGGATAAACCTCTATTAATGTACATAAATAAAACCTCTATTAATGTCATAAAGTAATGCATATGGACACTAAGGTCCCTCCTAAAGAGAGAGAGAGAGATAGCCAGAAATCGAGAATTCAGAGGAGGGGATTGAAGAATTAAGATTAGTTTCTATTGAGGAGTAAATAGTTCACCCCCGTTTACTATATGAACTAGTCCATGACTATAAAACTCTAGGTTAGAGAGGATCCCAGACGAGGTTATGCTAAAGGACAGAGTCTCGTCTGGAGAGGTAGACAGCTACCCAACCCCGTGTATACGTGGTCTACGGAAAATTTTTGCCCGAGCCTACGGGCTCAGAACGCCTCACGTGAAAAAACGCCTCATCCCGCCTGGTGGGGAGGTCTCGAGTAAATACCGAGGTTATGCCTAAGGACAGTGTCTCGTCTGGGGAGTTAGATAAACCCGACCCCGTGTATGCGGGGTGTAAGAGGAATTTTTGTGCGAGCCTACGGGATCGGAATCGCCACACATGAAAACCAGCCTTGTGCCACATCCCACCTTGTGGGGAGATTTGGTAAATACCAGCCGTTTGATGACAGGCAGTTAGCTCGTGACTGACTTGTCGAGCTCTATGACTTCAGGCAGATTAGAACCCATACGAGGTTATGCCTATGGACAGAGTCTCGTCTGGGGAGGAAGACAAACCCCACTCAGGTATGCGGGGTCTACGGGGAATTTTTGCTCGAGCCTACGGGCTCGAAATCGCACTACGTATAAACCGGCCTTGTGCTACATCCTGCTTTCTGAGGAGGTTTAGTAAATATCAGTCGGTTGGTGCCAGTCTTCAGATTAACTATACAGCAAGTAGCCAAAAGCATTACGTATAGAGAATGCTTATACAAAGTACGTTATACGGAACCGTCATCTAGCCTGACGTGCTTTTACCGATTGAGCCACAGAGGAGCGTTCGGTTAGCAAGGTCGATTTTACTGTTTTTAAACTACAATTTTCCATGATTTTCTCACGTATATTCATATCTGCTCGATGCGTATCCAAATGTAAACAAATGACGTCACACATTATGAAATGGACAAAGCCCGACAATTATTTTAAGACATTTTTAAAATGAATGTACGTGAGAAAATCATGGAAAATTGTAATTTAAAAACAGTAAAAGTACGTTATGTAAAGTAAGATTGCGTTATAACAATAGCTATAGAATAATAGCGTTATGATAGTTTCACAGAGATATCTAAAGCCACAGCCTCAGTCACTGTTCTTATCTGAAGCTTGACACATTCTTTTAGTAATAACTGTTAACCCATCAGCAATTGACCTAGAAATTTGTAATTTTTTTTAATCAGTTTCACCCCATGCAAAGCAGTAAAGTCATTAAGACACAGGGTTTACTGTGTGTGGAATAATTACAAATGAGAAACTTTACTAAGGAATAAGAACAAAAGAAGTGTAATCAGGACAGAAGAAAACGATTGACATTGCATTTAAATTTTTGAAGATTACAGTTGGCTGGAAAAAAGAGAGTTCCACAAGCGAAAAGTGCGTGAAAAAAACTACAGTGTAACCCGGATATAAGAGAGTTGTCGGGACCGGATAAGTCTCTTGTATCCGGGTTTCTCTTATATCCGGGTTTGGTCTATTATATAAACATTAACACAGGCTCTAATTTGGGACCAGAGGAAATCTCTCTTATATCCGGGTCTCTCTTATATCCGGGTCTCTTATACCCGGGTTACACTGTATTAGCACAGAACTTACGGTTACATCAAGCCAACTCAACTGTAAATTGCTAAAACCTCGTCGTCAGCCTAGTACTGCGCTTAAATTTAAAAAGCCTAGTTAGCATAGTGAAGATCTCATCCGAACAGTTGCCATGGAAGTATCAATAGAAAAAGCACAGGGAGGCAACTTTAAGACGGTGGGAAAGTGACTGAAGCCGAGACGCCAGGCCAGGACCAATAATATTGCAGATTCTTTGGATTTTATCAAATATCTTTAGATATATAGCGGGAGCACCGGACCATATGTAGCAGCAATATTCTAAGCATGGACGAATGATAGACTTATAGATATGTAGGATAGATTCTAGAGAGAAAAAATGTCTAACACAACAGAGTGAACAAACTTTCTTAGCAGGTGACCTAGTAATAGATTCAATCAGACTGAATTTCTATTCAATAAAACTTTTTCAAATAAAACTAGCTTTTTTTTTCTTTCTCCCTTTTTCATCAAAATAAGGATCCGTCTTATACCCTGGGGCATCTTATATTCCAACAGATACAATATTTATTGCAGTGCGTGCACGCATTTTGCGTATTAGCGTTCTCTCTACTTTTGAGGATATTTATTTGAATGCCACTAACGTCCCGTCTTAGCCTAAAAACGAATGCGTCCGGTCCTGCCTGATTGTCGGCTTTGTTCCAGATGGCAATGGTCTATCGTCGGAAACACATGTGCTCTCAGCACAATTCTCCCTCTCTCTCGGACAGACAGTCGTACACAGAGAAATACAAACATACATATTTTTAAATAAATTTAAGTATTAGAAAATTGTTATTTAGGCTTACGGTCTAAACAACGTCGGAATTGATCAGTCGACTGCTTAAGAACATCAACTAGGGTAAGCAATTTGTGGACTTGTTCCAGACTCAAGATAAACGAAGTGGGTTCACTCTCAAAACTTGTCAGTACTCAGGTAACTACTTACATCAAGCCAACTCAACTGTAAATTGGTGAAACCTCGTCGTCAGCCTAGTACTGCGCTTAAATAAAAAAAAATCATTTCTAATGCATTTTCTTAGTAAAATCATTTCTAATGTATTTTCATAGCAAAAATCATTTCCAATGCATTTTTATAGTAAAAATCATTTCCAATGCATTTTCATAGTAAAATCACTTCCAATGCATTTTCATAGTAAAAATCATTTCCAATGCATTTTCATAGCAAACAAGGTATTACGATTTGCGACTTTGTGTCAGACTAAGCAAAGTTTAGTAGATTGTTATTTACTAAGCTTAGCTTAGTTTAACACAAGATCAGAATTATGGCGCACCCAGTAAGGATGGAACTCATTACTGAGTAGTGATGTTCAACCAGACGAGCCCGTTAACCATAGACCGGTGTGAAAACGTCCTTTCTAACTAGCTTAGACTGGCACAAAGCCAAATGTATGGAGCGCCACCAAAGATGGAACGCATTGTTTAATAGTAATGAACACAGGCAATTTCGTTCACCATTATTCCACATAAAATGCCCTTGAAAACTAAGGTTAGTGTGGCACAAGGTCACAATGATGGATGGAACATTGTAACAATGGTAATCCATACGAGCTCATTAACAATCACCTCACATCAAAGCGCCTTTTGTAAACCTAATCTGACTCAAGGCTACTAGTTTGGCACTCCCAGTGAGAACAGATCACATTACTCAGTACAAATGGTCAATCAGACGGGATCGTTAACCATTACCCCATGTCAAAGTACCATTGATAAATAGGTTAATCTGTCACAAGTCCTTAGGTATGGCGCACCAAGTGAGGATGGAACTCATTACTTAGTACTAATAGTAAATTAACGATTACCCCACGTCAAAACACACTTGATGCTTGACACAAGGCCTCAAGTAGGGGGCATCAGTGTGGATGGAACTCATTACTTGAGTCTACTATAAAAATGCATTGGCCAATGATTTTTACTATGAAAATGCATTGGAAATGAGTTTTACTATGAAAATGCGTTAGAAATGATTTTACTAAGAAAATGCATTGGCAATGATTTTACTATGAAAATCATTGCCAATGATTTCACTATGAAAATCATTGCCAATGATTTCACTATGAAAATCATTGCCAATGATTTCACAATGAAAATCATTACCAATGATTTTACTATGAAAATCATTGCCAATGATTTTACTATGAAAATGCAATGAAAATAATTTTACTATGAAAATCATTGCCAATGATTTTACTATGAAAAAGCGTGGCTAATAATTTAACTATGAAAATGCATTGGAAATTATTTTACTATGAAAATCATTGCCAATGATTTTATTATGAAAATGCATTGTCAATAATTTTACTATGAACATGCATTGGGAATGATTTTACTATAAAAATGTATTGGACAATGCTTTTACTATGAAAATGCGTTGGAAGTGATCAGAGTCTGATTTATTAAACAAATTCATCAAAATTTTCATTCAGTCTAATAGTTGCATTTTGATTGACACGAGAAAATTTTTCAATAGTAGAAAAATGAAAGACAACATTGTTGCATTGTTACGCTGTTTGCGTTTTATTCTAGTGAAAGTAGGTAAGATGCCGGTTTTTCTTTTAGCTGTCCACTGACTTTACTGCTACTCCAGCCCTCAGTCTTATTTTCTGTAGCATTAAAACATTACAGTGAAGTGGATGAGTCGGTGTGCACTGATGCCTGCAAGATAATGGTCGCAAGGATTGAAGAGTCCTTGTCCCTAACCCATACGGACCAATCAAGTTTCACATCCTACTAAGATTAAAGAAAGATGTCTTCCAAATGCTAAGCAAAGTATTAAGATACAGAAAAATGTTATTAAAAACAATGAAGAGTACTGAATGGTTACGTAATATCAGTCCTCCTATATGTCAGTGAATGCTGGGCAATCTCATCACAGATAGAGAAGAGACTTGAGGCAACAGAAATGTGGTTCTACAGAAGGATGATGAGAATAACGTAGACTGAATACGTAATCAATGAGAAAGTTTTAAGAAAAAGGAAACAAAAAGAACACTTATAGTTAACATCAGTAAGAGATAGGTGAAAATTCTCAGGCACATGATGAGGAAAGGAGGCTTGGAAAATTTGAAATCCACAAGACATATTCAAGGCAAGAGAGACAGAGGGAAACAGTGCATAACCCCCTGCCTAACGAGCTTGTGTAAATGGATATCAGAAAAGATAGAAAAGGGTTTAGGAAAGATAACAAAAAGACAAAATTTACTAAGAGCTACAAAAGAGAGGAAATTGTGGAGAGCCATAATCGCCAACGTCCTCAAGGGGAACAGAAAATAGTAGAAGAATCTGTGCTCTTCCTGAAAAGAAAACCCATTAAGAAGTTAGGGATCGATTTGACACTCTATTTACATTATGAACATGTCCCTAAAATGGTTAAAAAAAATTATTTTGAAAAATGTCGTGAGTTAGGAAAAATCTAATGAATGATAATCTATAAAAATGATTCTCTTTTCTCCATTTTTTATGAAGAAACCTTTCAATTTAAATATTGCCCTTAAGTCCCTAATAAGAATGAAACGAATGACAAATGTCTGGGATAGTAACGATAGAATAACGACAAAATATCCGTAATAGATTAGTTGTTGCAGGGATTAGACAGTCCGGGTCCTTAGTCCATAAGTACAAATCAAGTTGCACATGGTACCCGAGCTCGGTCAGTACTTACATAGGGCTGCTGACTGAATATGTTTTCAGATTTTAATAAACTAAAAAGAGTTGATAAGACGTAAAAAAAAGTCAATCAATCACATCCTACAAACAGAGCGAGTGCCGGTAAATACAGGTTCAAATTGTCGAATCTGTTATCTTCTTGAAAAGTGATACGAACAGAGAAATATAATTGTTCATTATATAGAGCTAGTAAAGACGTGTCAAAAATGGTGTAAAATTAACCAAAATGCAATTCTTGAATGAGGTTGTTACGTATATGAGTTCGTTTTTTTTCCTGATTTTCTACGAATGGTCACGAAGAATGATCTTTCGTAGCATTTTTTGCTTCTTAGTAACTTTGGTCATCCTGTGAAACTGTTGTCTAACGTTATTGAAATTTTATTTCAGATGAAACAGCCCTTTAAAATTGAATTCCAAATGGACAAGAATGAGCATGTTCGACATCTTCTCTTTGCTTTTAATCAAGGTCATAAAGCTGCTCGAGACATTTGTGCTGTGTACAGAGATGAAATACTTCAAAACCAAATGGCCAGTGCTAAGCTGTATATCGAACAAATGAACAGGCTCAAAGATGCAATTCAACTGAAAAGACCCAACCGGCGATACAGTGAGATTATTCACCATAAAAAATGCTTGCCCCAACGTCAGTAAGCAAATATGCAATTAAAGAACTCGGCTGAGTTCTGCCACAACAAACCCTTGATAGAACCCCTTCAGGATACCTCCTTTTTTGGTCGCTAACAATTTGAGGGGTGTTTCGTTGAACAACGATGTGGAGCTAAAGATTATTTTTTCAAGTCAAAACTTAGTGATTTCTATCGTCGAGGCATTGAAAAGTTAGTACATCGTTGACAGGAGGTTGTAAATAATGAAGGAGAATACATTGTTGAATAATTCATCAGAACTATTAATAAATAATTAGTATTAAAATAAATTATAAAAACAATCGAACGAATTTATGTAACAACCTAATAAAATAAAAGAACAGACTTTCATCAAAACATAATGTAAAAAAATATTAAGACCTTAACGTCTCTCGGCTTCAATTCGTTACGGCACCCAAGTCCTTGCTTTTGAATTCTCCGCAAATACACTTTCTTTGGCACGAAATCCGACATGTTTAACGCTATGAAAAACAAAGTTGTTTACACTTCGGCGAAATGACATACACTGAATTTCAAGCTTGCTTATAGTACATCCTTATAGATGCGTTACCATCTGAAACTACATGAACGCAGTTCTGGAAACGCCATCAGTTGGAAAACAGCGAGAACTTATTCAAAGGCCTAATAGATATATAAAAAAATAAACCATAAAACATTATATGCAAAGAACCTGAAGTTGAACCTAAAAAATGACATTGAATACTTAAAGCAACTCAACAAATACCAGCAAGTTATGCGTGAAGGGTAAATTCTTGTTGCCACCCGAAGCGAACATGCTTCATGTTACCATTATATCGATATACGTCATTACTAATTAATGAGAACAGGTTACTAATCATCAACCAATTGACAATTCTGATACGGATAATAAATTGGACCGATTTTAAATGTGAATTAAGTTTAAGCGTCTAATGACCTTTTTTCTTTTTCTTTCAGATTTGGCAGAAATTTGGGCGATATTATTTTTCACACATAATTGCCATGACTTAAATAACATGTTCCAATAGAGAAATAAATAAATTTTCACCAACAACACTGATTTATTTACTGCTGACTTTGATCCGTCTTAATGAAACACCCTTATATATAATCCGTCTTAATGAAACACCATTTAACACGAAATTTTTGATTACTAATTCATCAGACCAAGATAATAACTAGTACTCGATTGGTGAATCTGTTGTTACAAACCGAGAATTAAAAACAGTGAAAAAATCCCACTGTTCATTATATAGCTAGATGAAAGAGGTTACAGTCATTGTGTAACGCCAAGCGTAACGCAATATTTGTAAAAGTAAAGAAAATATGTGTATAATAATGTTCTAATTAAAGAAGACATAATACATAAATTGTTAAAAATCTATACAAAGAATTCAAAGATGGAACTAAAATAATATTGAACAATTAAAGCAACTCAACAATTATCAGCACGTTATGCTTGAAGGTTAAATTTTTGTTGCCATTCGAATCGGACACGCTTCATGTTACCATTACAGTATAATATTTCGTTACTAAGTTAAGAGACTCGTTTGCTAATCATAATACATAAATTGTTAAAAATCTATACAAAGAATTCAAAGATGAAACTAAAATAATATTGAACAATTGAAGCAACTCAACAATTATCAGCACGTTATGCTTGAAGGTTAAATTTTTGTTGCCATTCGAATCGGACACGCTTCATGTTACCATTACAGTATAATATTTCGTTACTAAGTTAAGAGACTCGTTTGCTAATCATAATACATAAATTGTTAAAAATCTATACAAAGAATTCAAAGATGAAACTAAAATAATATTGAACAATTGAAGCAACTCAACAATTATCGGCACGTTATGCTTGAAGGTTAAATGTTTGTTGCCATTCGAATCGGACACGCTTCATGTTACCATATAATATTTCGTTACTAAGTTAAGAGACTCGTTTGCTAATCATTATCTGATTGTTGAGTAAGTTGGTATGAATAATACAACGGAATTTCTTTCTTTTTGATTTAATCGGTATCACCCCATGCAAGGCAGTAAGACTAAGTTGGAACAACATCGACACTGAATGGTGGATGTGGAAGAATCTCAACACAGTCCATCTGTTTGAACTTCTTCGTCAACCTGGCAGTGTGTGGCCTTGCAATTGTCTTGCTGAAACAAAGCCCAACTTCAATTGATCAAACCAGGATACTCTTCCTTTAGTTTGTCTTACACGGGGTCTAGATGTTGGCAATACAGTTTAGCGTCGATAGCCCGACCATGTGGAACAAGCTCGAAATGCAGTACTCCTTGGAAACTTCATCAGACAGAGATCAAGATTTGTTGTTTTCTTTTCTAGGTATATTATTATCCACCTGGTGTTAAGTATTTATTCCCTTAGCACCGAATATAATATTTAGACAACCTGGCAATGTGTGGACTCGCATTGTCTTGCTGAAACAAACCCGGCCTCGATTTACCAAAGCAGGATACTCTTTCTTCAGTTTCTCGTACACGCGGTCTAGCTGATGGCAGTAGAGTTTAGCTTTGATAGCCCGACCGTGTGGAACAAGCTCGAAATGTAGTGATCCTTGGGAATTCCACCAGACAGAGATCAAGATTTGTTGTTTTCTTTTGTAGGTATATTATTATTATAAATTATATTATTATATTATTAATAATTATTATTATTATATTATTATTATTATAAATAAATAAAAATAAAATATAACATAATAATAAAAATGAAAATTATAGATAAAATATAATAATAATAACATAAAAACGCTGTATAAAATACATTAAATAAAAATTAAAAAATAATAAAAATACTCCCAGCATGCAACAAAAACTGTTCCTGTCGGAAATACGGATACCCCGCCAAAAAGACGTTAAATTCAATCTCTTTACCACGAACCTTGGTACGGACAACGCGTGTCCAACTTATCTCTGTGATACTCCGGAGTAAATTTCTTCCTTTTATCACATGTACCATAAAACAAATGTAACCTAAAAAATACACACAAAAAATAAACATAAATTGTATGAAATTAATATACAATTTGCCATGCTTTTCCTGTTATTTCTACACGTTTTATTTTCTGTCAAGTATGCATTTATCTCCGTGAACACGAAACTAATTTCTGCTGCTATGATGTGAGTGACGACCCCACAACATTATGGCGACCGCCGGTGTGTATAAGAACAACTTATTCACCCACACTTTCCGCTTTCTGAGTCGGGACTTTCTGGCCAACCTAATATAGATATTTTTTTTCATTTTAGTTTTCTTTGTTTTGTTTTTCTCAAGTTCAAAGTTCAGCTGATTTCTAATTAATGAATTAGCGACGTGGAAATTGACCATAACTTTGAGATTAGACATAGTCTACTTGAACAATGTGAACCCTGGGGAGGTCGATCAGCCTAACCCAGATATATGTCACTGTGTAAAAGAAAAGAAAAGAAAAGAAAAGAAAAGATAAATCCAGCAGGAAAAAGTTAATGTTATCAATGACTCTGAAAGGTTTGATAATGGAGGCCAGTGTGTGATAAACAAAGTTTTTGGTTATATTTGCTAAAACTTTAATTATAAACAGATTCTTATAAATCTATAATGCCGGATTTTAAAAAAAATTAAGCTATAATTTATAAGGATTTTTAAAAATAAAACTATAATTGATATCAGATTTTTTTTTAATAAAACTATAATTAATACTGGATTTTTTCTCAAACATGTATAATCGCTAACGATTCCAAGGAGTTTTTTTTTATTTTTGGATCTGCGATGTCTTGACATTTTTCAATGACTTCAAACTCCATTTTGACGAATGGTTATTTCGCTTAGATCAGGAGTGGGCAATTAATTTTCTTAGTGGGCCGCATTGTTACTATGAACATGGCTACTAGGCTAGATGCTTTTGAAGATTGTACAAGGTAACCAAAAAAGTTCTGTCCGTTTTTTGATTAGTCATTGAATGAAGTTGAAATATATACGAAATGCGCGTAGCAATTGTTTTCAAATTCGGACAGCCGGAAGTAGAAACATCAGACGTTATAAAAAACAAGCGCACCGTGCCCGGCCATCAGTCATAAGCCGGACAGCTGTGAGAAGGATGGAAGTGTCTAGAGATCTCGTTCGGGGCTGTTTCCTTTACGACTTCAAAGTGGGCTTATCAGCAGCTGCATCAAGTCGCCGCATATGTCAAGCGTTTGGGGATAGTGCTGTGGATGAACGTACTGAAAGGCGTTGGTTTCGAAAATTCAAGTCGGGAGATTTGTCTCTCCATGATGAGCCTCGTCGTGGACGACCACAGGTCTTGAATACGGAGTCCTGAAGGCGGCCATTGAAGAGGACAGTAGTCTAACGTGTGGTGAAATTGCAAGACAGTTCAACGTTTCCGATGAAACAGTTAGACGTCACCTGCACCGCCTAGGTAAGACGTACAACTGAGCAAGTGGGTTCCGCAAACGCTGTTGGAGCTCCACAAGGGACAACGAGTGGCAGCCTGCGTATCGCTGCTTTCTCGCCACCGTACCGCATCCTTCAATTACCAGTAATGAAAAATGAGTTCTGTACGAAACTCCCAAGCGTTCCAGACATTGGTTGTCTCCTCAGGATGCTGTCCTGATAATTGACAAAATGCAAGAAAAATGTATTTTAAGAACAACAGTAGATGTATAATTAACGAGATTGATATTGTCTACTGCAGTCGTTGACTAGTTTGCTTATATCTGGCTCCAAGCTGCTTGTGCTGATTCTTAATACTGCTTGAAGATTTGAATTTGTCAGAAGAGATCTATTTTTGCTTTTGATAATTTTCATACTTGGAAAAGTTTGCTCACACATGTAAGTGGATGCAAACAGAACAAATAATTTTCTTAAAAAGTTTTTCAATTTTTTTCTCTGGGTGAAGAGATGCATAAAATTCAATTAAAGATTTGTTTTCAAAGCTATATTTCAAAGAATTATATCAGCTTGGAGGTCTATGAGTTCCATTTGTAGTTCATTAGTCGCAGTTTCAATGTCAGAGGTGAATGGAGACCTCGGCATGTTGAACTGCGGCTCCATTGCTTTGAAATCTGCAAATATCTTAACAAATTCTTCCCTCAAGGCTGTGAAGATCTGTCCACTGTATTTTTGTGCAGATGTATATTCAACAGGCTGATCTTTCAGAAGGGGGAAGTGAGCAAAGTTTTGATCAGACAGTTGTTTAGCAAAAAGTGCAAGCTTTGTCTGGAAAGATTTTACCTCCACAAATAAATCATGAGCAAAGACACTTTTACCCTGAAGTTTTGTTTTAAGTTCATTCATTTTTTGCATGGTATCTGTAGCAAATGCAAAATTACGCACACATTCTGCATCCTTTTTATTTCGGTGGAGAAGTCACAAGCCACATCTTTTATTTCAAAAAACATGAAAATTTCTTTGAGGTCCCATACTCTTTTCAAAACTTTTCCAAGACTTAGCCATCATACATTGGTGTGACACAACACATCAGAAAAATCAGACTCCATTTCTTGCAACAAATTTTGAAACTGTCTGTGGTTTAGTCCCCCTTGATCTTATCACATGTACTGCACATACCACTGGATCAATCACATGTTTAAAATCCAATTTTGCTTTGCAAAGACTTCCTTGGTGAATTATGCATTGAAATGAAAGCAACTTTTGAAGTGGGAAGTTTGACTGAATCTTGTCATTTAGCTGTTTGACATTAGGTAGTTCAGGTGCCCCATCAGCTGTTATGCTCACAAATTTATCAAGACATAACTGCGAATTTTCCAAACAATACATAAGAATTTCATATAAATCATTCCCAGTAGTAGTGTCTTTGAGACTCTCCATTGACAACAGTTCTTCTGTGATGTTAAAATTTTCATCAATACCGCGAAGGAAAATCAGCAACTGAGATTGAGAACCACTTGAATTTATTCGCAGTATTCAAAATTTTCTATGCAAGTTTTCAGCAATGACATCTGTTCTACGAACAATAATTCTCCGTGACTACTACTTTTGACTTTACTTCTGGACACACAATATCAATTGCATCAATTATACATTCTTTCAGAATGCGTCAGAAAATACCATGTTGTGTTTTGCGATCTTATTTGCCAGTATAAAATTTGCCTTTGTTGCAAGCTCTTGTGTAGATGTACATTTAAAAAATATGCCTTGTTGGTGTTTCAGTTCTTTTAATTATGTTCGTTGCTTTGTATTGCAGTTCTCGTGTGGAAAAGTTTTGGCTGAAGTTGCCATGTTTCGACTGAAAATGTCTTTTCGAATTATATTCCTTGAATACTGCACAAGTATCGTGGCAAATCAAGCACACAGCTTTTGTACCATTTTCTACGAACAAATACTTTTCAGTTCATTCCTTCTTAAAAATACAGCATTCAAAGTCAACTTTACGTCTTTTAGAACTCATTATGGGTGACTGCTTTATCATTGTTTTAAAATCTAACTTATTGAAAAATTTTGCTCAAATTTTAAAAATATCGCAAAATGGCGACTCTCACTAAATTTCGTTTACAAATATCCTGCAAAATGATACTTAAACTAAAATTCGAATCAAAGCGGATATATTACAAATATTTCTTCCGAGAAGATTTTATACAATTTTTAAATACTCGGAAAGATTTTTATTAAAATTTTTAAATATTATAAAAGCAATAGAGGGCCACATTAAAAGCCTTGCGGACCGGGTGTGGCCCGCGGGCCGTAATTTGCACACTCCTACTTTAGATCAACGATTTATTCTTTCAAAAGTAATAAAAGGAAATAAAAACAATCTTCTTACCCCTCGGCAAAAATAACTAACACCACTTAGGGGTGCGTACATTCCAGTGAAATCTACCGATATTTATAGCACAGTATGTTTGCAACAAATCGATACAGAAAAAAAGTAAACTACAAAATAGGATGAAATTTATTAAACATTTATTCCGTAGAAATATGTTAAATAATAGTTTATCAGACTATTAATTTTAGAGGAAGTGTCTCGCTGCACCGACTTCCTGAGGTTGACCTTTGGGGTCAGATGGAAGAGAAAACAAGGAAGTCGATTTTGATTTACTGAACGAGCATGAAAACGATCGATAGACAAAGTGTTTTCGGTGAATTGTTTCTTATACGTCAAACAATGTTTTCTTTCGTGTCTGAAACGGCTCCCCAGTGAAGGTAGAGCGGTCCCCCTCCCCTGGATAGTTAGAAAATGTAGACGTCGACGTAATTAATAAATAGTTAAGTTAAAATTCCCTGTGTTGAAGTTCTTTTATCTCTGAACTCAAAACAACTAGCGATCACCGGCCGTGAAAGAAGAATGCAACTTTATTAGCGAATTGACGCCGTCGCCCACAGCCACCACTGCGAGGAGGGGGGCGATGCAGCTAATAAAATTATCTTATTTCCTTTGATTTCTGGTGTGTACTCATTTCTTTCCGGGTCCCGACCAGAGACCGAAGGTCAAAAATGGCATCATAACATTTTCCACTGATCAGTTTAAAAAAAAATAATCATATTTTACATAGATAAAGCCATTATTATTATTATTATTATTATTATTATTATTATTATTATTATTATTTGTAGCGAACGAGAAAATCACCTCCCTCGAAAAAGAGTTCGTGTTTTGTACGTGATCTGTCAAAGGGGGATTAAAGAAAGAAGTAAGCGAAAATCTGCTACTTTAAGTTTCAGAGAAGCTTTGATAATTTTCTTTCCTCCCTGAATGACGAGGCCAAACAGGAAAATGTAACAAAAGATTAAATCACCTCCCTCGAAAAAGAGTTCGTGTTCTGTGCGTGATCTGTCAAAGGAGGATTAAAGAAAGAAGTAAGCGAAAATCTGCTACTTTAAGTTTCAGAGAAGCTTTGATAATTTTCTTTCCTCCCTGAATGACGTGGCCAAACAGGAAAATGTAGCAAAAGATTAAATCACCTCCCTCGAAAAAGAGTTTGTGTTCTGTGCGTGATCTGTCAAAGGAGGATTAAAGAAAGAAGTAAGCGAAAATCTGCTACTTTAAGTTTCAGAGAAGCTATGATAATTTTCTTTCCTCCCTGAATGACGTGGCCAAACAGGAAAATGTAACAAAAGATTAAATCACCTCCCTCGAAAAAGAGTTTGTGTTCTGTGCGTGATCTGTCAAAGGAGGATTAAAGAAAGAAGTAAGCGAAAATCTGCTACTTTAAGTTTCAGAGAAGCTATGATAATTTTCTTTCCTCCCTGAATGACGTGGCCAAACAGGAAAATGTAGCAAAAGATTAAATCACCTCCCTCGAAAAAGAGTTTGTGTTCTGTGCGTGATCTGTCAAAGGAGGATTAAAGAAAGAAGTAAGCGAAAATCTGCTACTTTAAGTTTCAGAGAAGCTATGATAATTTTCTTTCCTCCCTGAATGACGTGGCCCTACAGGAAAATCCCTCGATAAATAAAGGTTGTTGTTTTTTGCTTACCAAGAGAATGATTTTTGAGCTTGGTGGGCGAACTTGCGTTTCTGTTGTTGCGAAGTGAATGTTGAATTTCTGACCTCGTTTTTCATTACTACTTGTTTGAACTTTGTGTTGGCTCACGGCTTCTTTTTTGGTTCTACTAAGCCCTTTGTTTGATACCCAAACAGCTGAGTTGAATTGGCTACAAGCGTCGCGGACGAGAGAGACAGAAACAACCGATCGCTACAATAAGTTTACATTTTATTTATTACAAAACATTATTATTTGTGTGTGTTATGTTTCCTGCTCTGTACCCTGTAGAGCCGAATCCAAACTATGATACTTAGGCCCTGCAGGAGAATTGTCATATAATTGATAGCACTTTTTTTTTATTATTATTCTGTTGAAATTATTATTATGTTATGAAAAAGTGTTTGAGGGGAAGTAAAAGAAGGCTGAGTCCGTATAGCTTGAGTGAAGCTTTATTCCATTAGAAATCTACTCCGGTAGCGAACCGTAACAAGAAAATGGCCGACTACCTCATGGAGAGAGAAAGACAAAAACAAAGAGAAATCAATCAGTCCTGGAAAGTCAGGGAAAGATTAAAGAGTTCTTTTATTTTCACCACATTATTATTATTATTATTATTATTATTATTATTAGTTGTGTGTGTGTGTGTTATGTTTCCTGCTCTGTATCCTGTAGAGCTGAATCCAAATTATGATACTTAGGCCCTCCAGGAGAATTGTCATATAATTGATAGCACTTTTTTTATTATTATTCTGTTGAAATTATTATTATTATTATTTTTATTATTATTATTGTTGTTGAGGGGTCTCCCCTTTTCACACAAATGGACTCACCCAAGGTATACATATACTACTACCAGTGAATACTCGAACACCGAAGGAGTAGAGACGGAACGACAGAAGAGAAGTAGTGTTCAGTAGTAGCAGAGTAAGTCACACACAGAGACGGCGGCAAGCATCACAGTTAGCGAGCACGTAGACTCAGTAAGGAGTCATACCGCGATACTTCAATACCAAGACTGTATATATATTAGTGCTACTGACCCGCAAACCTGGATCTATTAACCCGTATTTCCAGTTTGTATTATTACGTTAATACATTTATTTTCCTTATCCATTCCTGGCGTTTGTTATTCATTGATATCGGATTCATCCCGGAATCCACAACAATTATTATTATTATTATTATTATTATTATTATTATTTGTGTGTGTGTGTGTGTGTGTGTGTGTGTGTGTGTGTGTGTGTGTGTGTGTGTGTGTGTGTGTGTGTGTGTGTGTGTTATGTTTCCTGCTCTGTACCCTGTAGAGCCGAATCCAAACTATGATAGGCCCTGCAGGAGAATTGTCATATAACTGATACGACTTTTCTTAGTATATGTGATGTTCCTAGTAGGGCGATCTTCTGGGCAACTTGTATCTTGATGTTACACGATTGCCCATTCCTTTTCTCACGAAGCCCAGAGTTCAATTTACTTTAATCATTTATCGAAAAACAAAAATTTCTTCTCACGACGATAATGTCCTTAATAAATCTTATTTATCAAAACAAGTAAAATCTTTTTCTAATTAAATAATGTCATGGTTTTACTTTTATTGCTTTGTTCATTTTACAATTTATAGCAGATTTTCGGTGAAAGGGTTAACTGTTTAACAAAAAAAATTGATGATTTACTTTCTCTAAGAAGTTCATCTTTTAACTAATAAAAAAATCCACACCCTAAAAATTACATTAAGTAAGTGAAATATGTAAAAACAAATGTGTTTAAGCAGGATTTTCTGAAAAAAAATTTTCAAAAATAACTTCATAAATTTCTGAATATGTCCTGAAAGTTTCATTAAAATACGACTATTTTTTGATTTTGGCAAGGATTTCCATTTCAGTTTTTCATAAGAAAAAGCCCCCCCCCTCCAAAATTATCGTTATACTAACGTCGGCCGCAGACGTAAACAACAAAAAAAAAGATATTGAACCAAAATTTCGAACGTGCTGGAAAGGATAAAAAAATTGCAATATATATATATATATATATATATATATATATATATATATATATATATATATATATATAAACAAGAATGCTCTCGCCTTTTATAACATAATACAAATAATAAGATAAACACTTTGATGACAAAACTTTCTTTTTATTGAGTTTGGGTTATTTTTTCATCATGCTATGAATTTTTTTCCTCGGAAAAGTGGAGGTACCTACACTCCATGATTAATTAATAGGGAAATGACACCGAATGGAATATAAGCAACACTTGAAAAACAATAATTGTAAAATTCGTTAGTGTTTTCGTTTTCCGCTTCCTCCCAAGATTATATTTGACCGTTTCTCTCTCGATTGTCTGTTTAGTCTCATTTCTTTAAGTATTCTCAGAATCAGAATCATTTTCTCAAGATTAATATCATTACAATGAATTCTCCCACGGCTTCGTGTAATTTTCCTGTCGATGGACCTTCGTAATAGATTCATTTTTTTTCTTCTTCTTAAAAGCAAATATTGGCACTCAATGTATAATCGATGTTGAAATTACCCCGAATGGAATATTAGCAACACTTGAAAAACAATAATTCTAAAATTCGTTAGTGTTTTCCGCTTCCGCTCAAGATTATATTTGACCGTTTCTCTCTCGATTGTCTGTTTAGTCTCATTTCTTTAAGTATTCTCAGAATCAGAATCATTTTCTCAAGATTAAGATCATTACATGAATTCTCTCTTGCGTTTGTACAATTTTCCCTGTCGATTGACCTTTTTAATGGACCGATTTATTTTCTTCTTCTTAAAAGCAAATACTGGCACTCCATATATAATCGATGGAGAAATGACACGGAATGGCCTCCGAGAGTTCAGTTCATTTCTTCTTATTTCTCATGACTTTTATCATATACGTCTGCACAAGTTAAAGACGCTGTTTTTCTCTCGTATAAACGGAAATGTTTTGACGTCATTGCACGTTTCTAATAAATGAAGGAATTTTTGCTGCACATAATTTTTTTTTTTGTTTACAAATAAGCATTGTCGAGATTTATTGTAAATGAAATACAATTTGGGCACCAGGCCTAAAAGCGGGAAGATTTAAGGCTGGTTGTCACTTACTATCTTACACGCAGCTAATCTGATTCACGATCCATTCACTCGTTACAATTTGCACATTCACCATAAGATTCAATCCTCCATATACCACAATACCGATTACTCTCAGGGGACCCACTAAAACACATCCCCATAACATAAAAACTTTAATGAACATAAAAATCTATGTATAAAAATTTGAAAATGATACGCGATGAGTGGTGGGGAGGGGATGAGCCCAAAAAACAAACCAAAAATATCAAGAAACAAACAAAATAAGATAACTGATGTTAGACCCGTCAAACCCTCAAAATATGCATTGTCGCTGGCGCATGGCTGGTGTTATGGTCCAATATCCTCGCACCACTGTTATGGTCCAAGGTTGGGACCAAGGAAGAACAACACGAACATAAGAGTAGGAATAACAAAGATATATTAAATAGAATAATAATACAAGAAGTTGAAGGTGTTAGTATGACTGTCAGTCTGGTTTAGAGTGAACTACTATTGTCTCGACTCGCTCTGTCTCGACTCGTTACACTTCCTCTATCCGTCTCTCTTGTGGTAGTTTTTCAAAGTAGATTTAGTGACTGAGCTAGTGAACAAATTGGTATGTCTAATGCGATTACAATATAGACTCCTTTTTCGTTACATGGTTGGGAAAAAATGTTGTTTTTTATTTTTGGTCGTTTACGGTTTATCTTATCATCTGAAATTTATTTATAAATTAACTGATTTAAAATATGGCTTCTTCGTTACACAGGAATTACCATGTTTCAAAAACCGAAGCTAAAAACTTCAAAGTTAATTATATAATTAAATTAAAAGCATTAGTTCTGTTTCATCTTCAAGCGAATTTTGGAATAACTTATTTTTAAATTTACTGAGTTTTAAACGCACATACAATTCATATTTTTTTGTTTCCAAGGATACAGAGAAATCCAATCATTTAGACAAGGGCGGTAGTGTGTTCATTTTTATTAACTATTGTTGTATCAATTATGAGTTACGTTCGAAAAAGAGGTTAAGTTTAGGGATTTTGACATCCGTTCAACGCATGTCGTCTGGTTTTTCGGCATGTTTTCCATTAAATTTGTACTTATATACTTAAAGATTCTTTCTAAAAGGGGTGTTTGGGTTAGAATACGTTATATTGAACTACAATTTTAAAATAATATTTTTACTCTTATTTATATAAGGTTAATGGTCAGATTTGCATCTGACCAAGAAACATTAGTATTAAAAAGTGCTTAATACACGTGTGAAAAATAAATAAATAAAAGTAAAAATAACATGTAGAGCTTTTAACTTTAAAAATAAGGAGATCAATTAAAATACGCGACCTTGGTTTCGACCTGACGGTCCCTTCGGGCGATATTTTTAAAAATGACCATCTTAACGCTTTATTTAAAAAACAAAACACAAAGAACGCAATAAATTAACAGGCGCATGACGATCGAAAAACATAACATTGGATGTAATAGAAAGGAAGGGTGTATGGAGAAGAAAGAAGATAAAAAAGAATATACTTATATACTGAATATACTTATTCACAGAAATTTAATTTCGTTTAATATTTAATTTAAAGCGTTTATCTTCTTTGTAAACCAATAAGCACTGTTCCATATCTTTTTAATTTTAACCCATTAATCTTGTTTGCACGTCAATAAACACTGCATTTTTATTTTCATTTCAAAAGTGAGTACATTTTGGGGTCACTATATATATATATATATATATATATATATATATATAAGTATAGAATTGGTGTATACGGAATAAATTCCAATAAGCAAAAATACTATTCTTAAAAGAGTGGTCAATACAGAATAGAGCAAATATAATTTATTCGAAAATTATAACATAAACATGTTATAAAATTACTACAAAAATAGCCATATATATATATATATATATTTATATATATTTATATATATATATTTATATATATATATATTTATATATATATATATATATATTTATATATATATATATATATATATTTATATATATATATATATTTATATATATATATATATATATATATATATTTATATATATATATATATATATATATATATATTTATATATATATATATATTTATATATATATATATATATATATATATATATATATATATATATATATATATATATATATATATATATTTATTTATATATATATATATATATATATATATATATATATATATTCCAAGAATTTCCAGTTCAGTGTGTTTTTCACCGGAAAAAGCACAAAAAATAAAATAAAATAAAATAATAATCGTTATCATTACGTCGGCCGCTGACGTAAACAAAACAAGATTTTTAACCAAAATTTCGAAAGTGATTAAAAATTTAAAAAAATAAAAAAATACTTTGGTCTTTCCTCTTAATAAACATTTTGATGACAAAACTTTGTTTTTATTGAGTTTGGGGCTTTTTGTTTTTCATCATGCTATGCTGTTTCTTCGGGAAAAAGTGGAGGCACCTACTCTTAAATGTTGTTGTTCCCAGGTCTACCCAAACCCGGGGTAGTAGCACTTGGTAGGCCCCCAGCTTTGGCCAAATAGTAAACCCCCAAACAAAAATCCAAACACTAGGAACGTATAAAATATATTTTTATAGTAAAAATATATTTTTATAAAAAATTACAAACAATACATTTTTGTAATGAAATTATCAATAATATATTTTTATAATGAAATGACTAACAATACATCTTTATAGCAAAATAACAATCAATACAACACTAAAAAGTTTAAAAATACATATTTATAGTAAAATTAACAGCAATACATTTTTAAAAAATTACCAACAATACATTTTATCATCAAAATTGCATATTTTACATATATAAAGACCTTCGTAAGGCGTGAGCTGTGATTGTAAGAACTTGTTTAGTATTTCTTTATGGCATGGACTGCTTTCAATAAGTTTATCAGAACATTTTCCAATCCAACCCAGGGTCCCAACCACGACTTGAATTATTGATGTCTTCATGTGCCGCATTTTTTAGGTTTCCATTTCAAGATCATTGCATTTTGATAATGTTTTGAGATCTTCAAAGATACATTTACCGTCAGTACTAATGCTGGGTAAATTTAAAAATCGACGTCTGGTTTATTTAATGCCACTCTTTGGCTCGTTTTCTTCTCTCATTCCCACTCACTTTTTACTCTCTCTCTCTCTCTCTCTCTCTCTCTCTCTCTCTGCGTGCGCGTGTGTGTGTGCGCGCACATATGCACGTACATACGTATCTCTCTTTTTTACTATTTAATGTCTTCCGATGCGGTTCGCCTTTGGCATTTTTTATGTTCGGGAAACGTTCCAGTTTTTAACCAATTTATTAGCTCCAGCTACTGCACCAAAGCTGAACATTTTACGGGATATTCTTCTTATTTAAGATTTTTATTTATCTTAATGTAAACTACATTTATGAAACTGGTAAAAGCTGGTTACACTTGGACTCCTCGGGAAAGAGTAATGGTTAAAGAGCTAATCGGATCTTTTCTGTTTTGATAATTCACCCCAAAATAAAAAGAATTTATATTTACTGAAATTCAACCAAATGCTCCCAGAGCGAGGCACTTCCATTGCAGTCCGGTTGAGATGACCTTTGCGATCGTCCCTAATGTTTACGATTCGGATCGGCTATTTCTAAGTGTGGGGTCGCGCTCACCCCGATAAACAAGCCAATTTTTTTCCTTTTTTTTTCAAATTGTAAAAAATTCCTTGTAAATATCTTGAATATCATTCACATTTACAAAATGTGAATAACTCCCTGATTTTTGGTAATTTTTAATTCTGATGGTTGGAGTTGTTGTGAGGCAAGCTAAACAAATTTTGATTTAAAATTTATAATTACAAAAGAGTGCCAAAAAATTATTAGGTTGGTGCAAAAATAATGTCGTTTTTTGACGTTCAACTTCATGTGAGAAAACGACATTATTTTTGCACCAACCTAATAATAAAAAAAAGAAAGAAACTTTGATTTAAGATGTATGATTTCTTGGGATGAATTGATATTTGCGATAAGTAACTTTGCATTATTTGAGGTGAATTAACAGAAATGTTCCAGCTAATCAGTTAACTATTACTACTTAGTATTTTTTATAATCATTTCACTCCAAGTAAGGCGATAATACCACTAAGACACAGAGGATTAATGAGACTGAAAGAGAATGAGAAAATTTTAATGAGGAGAAAAGACAATAAAAGAGCAGGATTCAGGAAAACAGAAAATGGCGATTGACGTTGCATTTGGGTGAGTTTGATCTTCACTGGATGCATAACACTTGTGGTCCTGTGCTAAGATTATTAAATAAATAGCGTTTCAGCATAGGGCAATGGTTAGTATGCTGCTTTGGTGGTCCAATACTACTGAGTCGTGAGTTCGATCCTTACTGAGTACCCCAGACTTGTGGTCTTGTAGCAAACTAAGCTAAGATTATTAAATAAATAGCGTTTCAGCATATTAAATAAATGACACTGGGTAACTAGCGAGTCTGATTGAACATTATTACTGAGTAGTGAGTTCGATCCTCACTGAGTACCCCAGACATGTGGTCCTGTTAAAATTAACAAATAATTGATAATTACTTACATTAATTACATTATTCGGACTGTTATCGTTATCTTCATTGCCATATTCACAACGTTTCGGCCGTTGTACGGAGCGTACAACGCCTTCTTCAGGTGATTGGAATTTCAAACCGAACCCTTTATTTCGTCCACCGGGGTAGATTGTTCTAGTTCCACGTGCCTCTTCCAGATATCTCAGTTATTTCCCTTTAACTCAACTCTCCAAGTTTTGGTTCACCGATACTGTAGCCTGGTAGTGAACTCACAACTCTTTGGGTCTAGTCACTAGATCTAACCAACACATTTATCCACTGGTCCGTGTTTCCTTAAGGACACATGGATCAGTGGATATGGCAATGCAAATGAGGATAACAGTCCGAATAATGTAAATAAGGTAAGTAATCATAATACCTCATCTCAGAGATATAGACAGATATTAAATGATAATTGTGGGGTAATTCTTAGGAAGCTATTCTGGTTAACTATTGCTCCTCACTAGGTGCCTCATACTTTTGACTTCATGACAAGTTAAGCTTTGTCAATAACAACTGCTGGTTCTGTAAAAACGCCATGATTCAGTAAATTATTTGCTTTGAGAATTTATAATTGGATAATAATTCAAATCAAGCACATGTTTAACTTTAATTATTGTATAAGAAGGGAGAAACGGAGTTGATAAAAAGCAACATAATCCTGGTCTGAGCCACTCACTCACTATAAATCTAATGCCGATTCCACCGATGAAAGCAGAGCCGACTCGGTTGGCTTTAGCGACGAATCCCATGGCAGTGAAGCTTAACCGAACGCGGCAAACTATACGATTGGCCAGGTCATCGGCAGCGACACGAAGGCGCTTCCATTAACAGAGATGCTTTTGGTCAACAACGAAATCAGCAGCAGCAGAGACTAACTCTCCACTATTACAATGCGCTAATTCGTGGAATATTTTCTCACACAAATCTATCTCACTTGGCTACATATGCGACTGATTTTCTGTCTACCTCAACTACTACCTTGTGTACGCCCGAATAAACTCTCAGTCTCCCACGACTGATATACGATAACCCAGTAAGAGCGATCACGAGAAATAATATAGATATATTTTACTTATCTCAACTACGTCTTATCTCTGTTGTTTTGTCACTCCATTTTTTTTCTTTCTTCTTAACTGCAAGGTCACCATTACATTGTTATGATTAACGATTGAGATCGCCGTGCATTTAGGATTAAACTCAGAGTGAGGCATCATTAGACCGATTGCAAGGTAAAACTACTGATAAAAAATATTCAGCAACAGGAAAATATCATTGGAAACATCTACATGCTTTTAAACCGACGACTGGCAGTTGATCTTTCAACCGATTTAACTCTAACATCGCAGTGGAGGGAAAAACTGGCTGGTTACATTCAATGCATCGAAAAGCATACTGGTCACATTCCATCATCGCCGATCAGACCACCAGCCACGATGAATGGATATCCCCTCGGGGAGGCTCCATGCTTTGATAGACTATTGGGCTTTAAACTCACTCCAGACTTCAAATGAAACTCGAACATACGATCCGTCGCTAAAGATGCAGGAAAAATCGTTGTTTCCTAGTACCGCTCCATTAAGAACCTGACTCCTCGCCAGATCTAAAATGGAGTACTGTTGTCATATTTGGGCAGGAGTTGTACATAAAATCAGAAAAAGACAGTTGAAATTTCTTAGGTACATAATGAGAAAAGAGGACTAGGGAAATTTGATACTCGCAGGACATACTGAAAGCAAGTGGACAGGAGGAAACAGTGAGTAAACTACCTAAAGAGCTTTTGTAAATACATGACAGAATAGGGTCCAGCTGGGATAGTAAGAAAAAAAACACTGCTTAGAGCTAGAAAGGATAGGGAATTATGGTTAACCATGATCGCATACGTCCTGAAGGGACACGGCACATATAAGAAAGAAGATCCTATACACAAGTACTGTAACGGTTATCGGCGCTGTCAGTGGAATTGGCGAGCTGAGTTCAAATTCCAGTTTGAACTGTTGCGTTTGTTTTCGTACAAACCCCCTTGGGAAAGTGATGACTCCATCTCTTCTCTTCCCTCTCCCATCCAGCTGTAACCCTCAACCCCTTTCTTCAGTTGCTGTTTCCTCAAAATTTGTTGAGTAACACAGACATTATCTTTCTTTTTTTCCCCTCGGTTGAGCCGGCATGTAGCCTCGGTAGAGTTGAATCGGGTTTCCCAAAATTTTACGATATTGGAGTTGACGGCGATCTCTAGTGGTGTCTTGTTCGGCCCCGTGGGTCCTCGTTTATATAAATAACCCCCTACAATTTGACATTGATATATCTAGTTTCTCCACTTCCGATAGCCCTATCTTAGGAAATCTTTTCCTCCATGGCTTTCTTTGTTTAAGAATTTCGGTCACACTTTTACTGTAAAAATGATAGCGTTTTGGGTGTCTTTTCCCAAAAGATATGGCAATTCACAAATAAAAAAACAAAAAGGAATCCGTGGAGAGCCAAGAAAGAACATGAGATTTAAAAATAGTTTACTTCTGGGAATATATTTGCTTTAATTTTAAATGTACTTCTCCTGAGAAGGCTCAACGAGTCACACTCCCGGAAGTTAGGATCAGCCATGCTGATGAGAGACAGGAAGGGATCTCTCAGATGATTAATATCGAGCGGTTTTGTTTTGGACGTGTTAAAATTAACAAGCCATCCTTTGCCCCAGATAACAACTGACTGTAGGTTCATTTTGAGATTAGCCGCCAACTTGGCCTTATCGATCTGATCAGACTTACTATCGAGACATGAGTAAATGGTTGTGTCATCAGCATAGATACCAAGTTGACAGCTGATGCCATCAAGAAGGTCATTGATGAAAATTAAGACCAAAGTAGGCCCAAGGATAGAGCCCTGGGAGACACCTGCATTTGTACGAAATGCTCTAGAACAGGGGTCAGCAACCTTTTGCTAACTATGTGCCGACTTAGGGTTTTAAAATCATCCAATCTGCTAACAGCATACGTACTTTTATACAATATTACCTATTCTACAATATATTTTATATAATAATATATAGTATATATACTTTAGTATATATTAAAATTGAAACAGCTAAATACCTTCTTTGCGTTGTAGTAGTTATTGGTTTGGACTTCATGATGTCATTTGCGGTTGCGTGCCATTGGAAATTGCTTGGCGTGCCATGTATGGCACGCGTGCCATATGTTGCCGACCCCTGCTCTAGAAGAGTGCCGTTCAGAGTAACTTTCATTTCGCGATTTGATAAGAAAGACTGAACCAGTTCAAAATTCGTCGGGAGACACCATAACTTTTCAACTTGTGAAGAAGATAGGTACGCCAAGCCCTGTCGAACGCTTTCAGGATATCCAAAGCATCAAACCGAGCTTCACCATTATTGTCTAAAGCTTGACAGGCTCTTTCCACAATAATCGTTAATACATTAGCAGTTAACCTAGAGAAACGGAAAAAATATTGGTAGTCTGAAAAAAAAGGTCCTGTGATGAGTTCGAATTCCAATTGATTCTATTACAATCACTTACGCGCAAATACCCTTGGAAAGGTATGAATTTCATCTCTACTCCCCCAGCTATGGGTTGAACAGCAAGACGGACTGGGTCCTATAGCATTGGTTGGTCGGTCTATTGCAGAAAGAAATAGCAAGCGACTACGAGAAAATCTTCTACCTAGTCAGTCATGAATCAAAAGAGTCATGAAAAGTCATGATCGCCCAAGCATGTATTGCGTACGGCACTTAACTGACTGATTTGAGATATGGAGAACAGATACTACACTTTGATCCTTGTTCGATGACCAGAGAATGAAAGAAAAGCGAAACTCGAGTAGTACTGGCTGCTTGGTCAATGAAACACAAGGAAACTGCTAATATTACAATTAGTATTAGAGATGGGTTGAACAGCAGAACTGATTGAGTCCTATAGCCTTGGTTGGCAACCAGTCTACTGTAGAAAGACACATCAACCTATTGCGAGAAGATCTTCTGCCTAGTCTGTCATAAATCAAAAGAGACATGATCTCCCAAGCATGTATGACGTATGGCACTTAACTGACTAACTGACTGATGTGAGATACTTAACTAAATCAGTATTGATTAGAGCCTCTAGTAGTTTACTAAAAAGAGGTAGAAAGCTAATTGGCCAATGGATGGAAGGGTTAGACGGTTGACCTGAGTTCTTAAAGACTGGAACAACAGATAAGGATTTCTAAAAAGCTGGAAAGTAAGAGGCTGCGAGATATTTATTATACAGTTTAGAGAGAACAAGAACCATTTCAGGAGCACATTTCTTAAAGACTATTACAGGATACTACCAGATCTACATGCTTTGTGGGGATCCAGATTAGAGATGATAGCATAAACCATGGAAGGGATTATATGCATATCACTCAACAGAGACTCAATTCAAAGAGGAAAGTCGGATTTATAGAAAAGTTTTAGAATCTGGTGTTTCAAAACAAAAATGCAAAATTTTCTCATCTATCTTTTAAATTAATGGCAGTAATTATTTTAGGTAAATATTACAGTTCAGCTCCACAACACTATTATATATTGAAGCCAGGGAGAAAAATTAGTCTTTTGCTTTGTTCTCAGTTTCAGCAAAATGTAACAGGGACTGAAGACACCAGCTCTTCCTGTGACGTCATGGATGATAGATCAAACATCATACCAATGTTCTAGATACCACCAAAATGGACGTGTTTTTTTTTGCCGAAATGAAAGCAAAAAATCTCTCCACCTGTTTAAAATATTTGCCAAAAATCTTTTTTTTTTTCATTTTAGCAACTGTTTGATTATTTTTGGTATGGATGTTCAGAAAGGAAATAATTCTGAATTATCGCTAGCACGAAAATAATCTATACAATAAATACGTCAATATTGCACACTCGTTCAACTTTACACCTTCAACATATCATACTATTTTGGAATCAAACGGACTCTGTGAGCAAATTCAAAACATTCCGGGTCGGATCCGGACCCGGACCCACAATCCTGAAATTTGGGATTCCCAAGTTTTCATTACTGCGATTGTTTTCGGCGATTTTTTTAATCGAATTTTTTTTTTTTCATTTTAGCAACTGTTTGATTATTTTTGGTATGGATGTTCAGAAAGGAAATAATTCTGAATTATCGCTAGCACGAAAATAATCTATACAATAAATACGTCAATATTGCACACTCGTTCAACTTTACACCTTCAACATATCATACTATTTTGGAATCAAACGGACTCTGTGAGCAAATTCAAAACATTCCGGGTCGGATCCGGACCCGGACCCACAATCCTGAAATTTGGGATTCCCAAGTTTTCATTACTGCGATTGTTTTCGGCGATTTTTTTACGTAATTTTTTCGACTAATGTTTTTGTACGATAAGAATTTTTATAACTTGGAAATAAATTTGGGAATAATCGAAATTAATTGCGAAATCCAGCGAAAGTCACCCATGAAATAAAAATAATTGTTTGTACGGAAAGTACCTAGGTACATCAAATTATCTTTAAATTAAGGGGTGACAGAAGAATTATTGTTTAACTTTTAAAAGGTAAGCATAAATATTAATGCAATACTTAAATGCAGCGATAAATTTTGAGTTCTTCTGTAGTTTATTGCCTAACGCATCTACTCCTCCCTGCCTATCGTGATGATGGCCCACTCAAGAATCCTGTAGCGGGCCCCTAAACGATGAAGTTTCCAAATGTGTTGTAGACGTGCAATGTTGCGGGTCCCGCCACGATTATTTTATTTTTATCTAGGAAAGGTGTGGAAAGGATCATGCCATTATGCTGGAGGTCGCTATCCAATGTGGTGGTCACAATGCAATTTATATTTGACGTAAAATAGCACATGGTACAAAATACAAAACAGAACGTAGGGTTGAAAACATAACAATTGAATTTATTAAGTATTTGATGGACATGCATGTGAACTGAAAGGGTTAGACAGAGTTGTGTCTCTTAGACCAGGTAATATTTGTAACTAAGCTCATAACGAATAAGTTGATTATTAAAATGTAGTTTAGAAGATTGAGTATGTGTTGAGTGTTTGGAATTGTGTATTGTACAATGTTGGTAATAGTTCAGAATTATACTTGCATGAAATGTTAAGTTCTTTTACGTCTGACTGCATTAGTCAAGACGAGAGTTCTTTTAGAGTCACATTTTGGCAGCCGAGTTGAGATATACGAGTGAGAACCAAAAGGTAACATGACGAGAGAGAGCGAGAATCACTCGTGTTTGGGTTTTATAGTATGTTGTCTCACGTGACAGGCTCCGACTAAATTGGCGCTAAAATAGATCTGTCGCGTGGGAGTGATTTTATTGGTCGAAACTGACCAATCAGCAAGCTAGATTGAAAGAGATTAACCAATGAATGCTTGTTATATATTTTCTATGAAAGCATGATGTTGGTGGTTACTACAATAAGAACAGTGCATTTCCTAGCAGGACAAACTGGTTGTTGTGGAAGGTTCCACAGCCCTCCACAGGAGCTAGCTTAAAAATTATAGTAAAAATAAGCTAGTAAAAAATAAAAGCAATATATTAAACCGAAAAGTCTCATTTTTAACTAAAAAAAATACTTTCAATGTAGTATAAAAATAAAATTATTCATTCTAGTGTTGTTCGTATAGTCGTATAGAATAAAAAAATATAATCTTAAAGTATTGGCTATATAACTTTAAATATAATTTAATTTATACATAGATACAAATGTATTTATTATTGCACTGCTGGTGTTCCGTATTTCTTTCATTTTTGTTTTTCGCACGCTTTCTACGTCACATTTAATACGTAAACATCCAACGCGACCCTCGCCCAAGCTATCCACCGACCGTCCAATGATTACGCCACGTTGCATTTCAATCCTCGCTCTCATCGGTGTTCGCCGAAAGCTTGTTCGTCAGGGTGTGTAGGTAGGTGATACTTGGGACAACTTCTGCTATGTCATCTCTTCCCCCTACCAACTCCACTCCCATAGGCTACTCATCTCAACGTGGTGGGTGGCATTACGAAATAGAGGCTTCGGAATCACGACAAGGACACGATCGTCTCACCACAAGGGTGGATCAGAATTCTCCCCGATACCAAGCACGACTGTTAATAATATACACCAGCACACGAATATACCTTATTTCCAGTTTTGTTGCCACTTGATCCCCCAAAAAGCCCCTATTCATCCATTTACTTCAAGCAAAGATCTAAATTTGAAAGGAACGATCTGCTAGTCCATCAAACAGAGATACTTGAGATCAAGATAAAACCACTTCTTACCTTTCTATGCGAGTGTTTAGTATCAAATTACACATTTTTTTAAAAACTTTTGATCACACAGGCTACCACGCATAAATAAACGTTATTTTTATTAAGTTTTAAGTAAGAAGTAGATATTATTACTTTTACAAAATCCAGTTAATTAATATGTAAATTTACTAAATGACTTCTCCACGATAAATATCGGATTTTTAAGAGATGTTTAAATTTGTAGTTTACATTTTTCGTCGATGGCGGCGGTTCGATGTGAACGTGCCAATGTTTTAAAAATGCCTAACACTGTATTTATAAACGGAAATTAATTTTCCTTTTAATTCGGATGAGCGGTAGGATATTATCTTTCAAATAAAATCGAAATTTAAGTTCAAAGAAGGCATTTCAATTATTTAAAATGTGTTTTTCTGGAAGTCCGTGACGGTACCCATAATGCTTTAATAAAAATTCAGCTAATAACTGCGTGTCAGGCTACGAACTTACTAACCCACTCTTGTATCTCTGAAAGTTTAAAGGTATTCCTCAGTACACTTACTGTCAAGTCTTTTATACTAAATTATCAACACTATTTTGTTGTGAAGGTACTTTTAGCAATAATCTGAACTTAGTTTTAACTTATCGCTATCACAATCTATTGCAATATCAGAAATTCAGGTACACAGAGTACAGCAATCTGATCAGAAAATATCACTGATAAATACGCAGAAACAAAATCCAAAGTGTCAGCCATTTTGAAAGTTTCAACACAGAGCGGCTGCTTTGGTAAAGAATAAAAGTTAGTGATACTAGTCTTGCAATGAGTTTCTTACTGGGGACTTATGGGCGTGGTTCAAATTGGCTGGATCACGCATAAAGAAATACTAGTCATTTTTTAAAAATTTGTAATAGTACGCAGTTTTAATTTTATCATTTCACCCCAAACAAGGCAATAAAGCCACTAAAACGCAAGCGGTTACTGAGTGTTAGAGAAAATACTATTAAGGGGAGAGGACAATAAAAGAACAAGAATTAAGAAGACAGAAGATAACGATTGACATTGTGTTGTAGCATACCTACGGACGATAATGAGTAATTCCCCGTTCACATAAATACAGTAGTAAATGTCTGCAGTGGAGATTCATTGTGGAATTCACTTGACTCACTTCTAGCAGCTGACTACTACTTCTACGCGCCGCTGGCGAATCTTATATGCTTGTTTGGTTGGTTGATTTCTGTTTGGCGGCATGTAAAAAACGAATCAATCAATCAATGAAATACGGATTATCTACACAGGCATGTCTTTTAGATTTATTTACATTCTCTGGAATATAAATGTATAGAAACTACAGTGGTCACAAAGTGAGGGGTCGATTTATACATTGATTGTAATGTAGAATTGATCCCACACTTTATGTCCACATTATGAATTCTGGCTTTAAATAACCTGCAAAGTGTTGATAATCCGTAGAAAACGAATCAATGAAATACGGATTAGCTACACAGGCATGTCTTTTAGAGTTATTTACATTCTCTGGAATATTAATGTATAAACTACAAAGGCCACAGAATGAGGGATAAATTTATATATTGATTTTAATATATAATTGATCACCCACTTTACATCCAAATTATAATTTCTTGTTTGTCTATCAAATTCTGATTAGGTATGAATCCAATTCTTCTCCCCCAGCTATGGGTTGAGTAATTAGACTTGTATCACTAAACGATCATTATCTCAAAAAACAAAATCTTGCAATCTAAAAAAATATTTTCCAGTTTTAAATAATCTGTAAAAGGTTGATAAGCTGTAAAAAATGAATTAATCAATCAATCAATCAATCTCAGTTTGTCTCTCGCTTTGTCTCTCTCTATCGCCCTTTCATTGTCACTGCTTCTTTTCATTTTCTGTTCATCACGCTCTTTCTTTCTCTTTCACTCTCCCTGCTTGTCTCCCACTTTCATTATCTGTTTCATTCTTTCGTTCTCTCGATCTCTGTTTGTTTCCGTCTTTTTCTCTTTCTTTCTCTCTGTTTGCACCCGCTGTTTCGCTTGCTGTTTGTTCCTTTTTTTTCTTTCTTTATCTTTCTGTTCGTCACTCTTTTTCTTTCTCTCGCACTATCTCTTTTTGTCTCCTTCTTTCTTTCTTTCTTTCTTTCTTTCTTCCTTTCTTTCTTTCTTTCTTTCGTTGTTTCCTCATTCACACTCTAAAAAACCCCCTCTCTCTCTCTCCGTTTGTTTCTCTCTGATGTAATGAATATGCATACACCTGTGTTCCCCCTCACAGGAATATAATTGGCTGGTGTCAGCCATAAATAAAGACTGGCGTGGAGGTACGACAGGGTCTAAGTCTATGACGACGCCCATTGGACTACGACTTCCAGGCGATTAATGCTACCTGCTAAATTGTACTACTCAGTTACAATAGCCTAAAACCACTTAGCTACCTCGAACAAATATATCCCTTTCCGGGACATATCAGTTGGCGACGAGATTCGAAACGGCCTCACAAGTTAAAACAAAAGAAAAAAAAATACAGTTGACAACACTTACTAATGAAAAACGTTAGAAAGACTTCTTCGACGCTTACAGAAAGTAAGTAATTTTCCCCTCGTCTTTGTTTTAACGCTTATTGACGAGGAACGTTAGAAAAGGAAAAACTTGTGCAAACGCTTACAGAAAGTAAGAAATTGCCCCCCTCTTGTTTGGACTAAGAAAATTTTATTGTCTACTGGAGCAAACTTTTTTCTTGTGATACGTTGGAAGAATGGAACAAATTGCGGAATTAGCTAAGGTGCTACAAGTCACTTTAGAGCAACAATTCCAACAACAACTACAGTTTCAACAACAGCAACAAGAAAGGCTTGAAAAGTTATTCGACCAACAGGCAAAAGACAATAAATCATTTTGGGAAGACGCGTTATCTAGGACAAAAAAAGAACCGGGTTCTAGTTTTTTTTCCTGCGGAAGAAAATGCAAATTCACTCTCTGAATTTAAATACGACCCTGACAGTGGTTCAACGTTTCCGGCTTATTTTCGTAGGTTTGAAACAATATTTACAAAAAGATGCGAACAATGGTCCGACGAGGAAAAAATTACTTTATTGTTGCAGAAGTTGGGGACAGAAAAAAATACGAAATACACGAATTTAATCCTCCCAAAGAAGCCAGAAGAAACGAGATTCGGCGAAACAGTAGAAATTTTGTCGAAAATTTTCAATAAAAGAGATTTAAATTAAAGGAATGTTCAAGTGTCTAATTTTTGTGCAGGGTCTAATGACACCAAAGGACAAAGAAATTAGATCAAGAATCCTCACTATCATGGAACAGGATCCGAAGATTACGCTACAAAAAGTAACGGAAGAATGTCAGCGAATTTTAAACGTAAAAAAAGACAATACTCGGATTGAGGAAAAGAACATTTTGCGAGTACAAACTGTAAGACAACAGAAGTGGACACAAAATAAATAAAGAAAAATTATATGCAGTTCGTGTGGAGGACAGCATATAAAGATTGTTTCTTTAGGAATAAAAAATGTTATAATTGTGGGCGTGTAGGCCATAATAGTTCCCATTGTTGGGTAAAACAGAGAAATGTAAAATCAAAGTCTCAAAGGCGAACGTGGTTTTGTCTAAAAACGAAATTGAGGAAAATCAAAATATCTCAATGTAAAAATAAATGGGCAGACTGTAAAATTATTACTCAATTCAGGAAGTGATATCTCGGTGATAAACGAGCAAACATGGAAAAAATCGGTTGCCCACCGTTGACTAAAACAGACAAAATGACCAGGGGAATGTCAGGAAAAAGACTTAAGTTTAGAGGTGAATTAAAATGTAACATTTCGTTCATGGGAAAAATTCACAAATCGAAAGTGTATGTGCTCTCTGGTTCAGTAAAACTCTTTGGTATAGACTGGATCGTATTGTTCAATTTATGGAAATTACAAGTAAATTCTTTCTGTAACAAAGTGAACGTCATAGAGAACTATAAGACGAAGCAAACAGAAAGATTGATTACGGAGTTGAAAAACGAATTCCCTCGTGTTTTTTTCAGAAGGCCTAGGTCTGTGCACAAAAACAGAAGTCAATTTCGAGTTGAAAGAAAATGTGAAACCAATCTTTAAACCAAAGAGAAAAGTACCATTTTCGGCACTAGACTCAATAAATGAGGAGCTAGATAGGTTGAAAAAAATTGGCGTAATTTCAAAAGTCGATTACTCGGATTGGGCGTCTCCAATCGTATACATAAAAAAGAAAAACTGAAAAATCAGAGTGTGTGCTGATTTCTCAACAGGCTTGAATGACTGTTTGAAAGACCATGCGTACCCTCTACCGTCTCCGGAGGATATATTCACTAAATTAAACGGAGATAGAGTGTTTTCACAGTTGGACTTGTCGGAGGCTTACTTTCAGGTTAAAGTCAGTGAAGAATGCCCAAAGTACCTGACAATAAATAGGCATAAAGGGATTTTTAAACTAAATCGTCTCCCTTTTGGATTGAAGGTAGCTCCAAGCCTATTCCAGCAAATAATGGACACAATGTTGGCTGGTATGGAGTATGCAATCGCATACTTAGATGACATTTTGATTAAAAGTGAAAACGAGGCCCAACACAAAACGCATATTAGAGCAGTATTTCAGAGAATTGAGGAATACGGGTTCAAGCTGAGTGCTGAAAAATGCAAGTTCTTCTTAAAGAAGATAAAATATTTAGGGCAGATTTTTGTCAGTAAAGGTAGAAAACCGGATCCAGAAAAAATATGCCAGCACTTGATAATGTGGCTAAACTCCAGGCATTCTTGGGTTTAGTAAGTTACTATAGTATTTATATCCCCAAAATGTATGATATGAGATCTCCTTTAAATAATTTGATGAAAAAGGGCGCACAGTGGATATGGTCGAAAGAATGCGAACAAGCATTTAAAAAAATAAAAAGCTGTCTATTAGCAGACCTTTCGTTAGCGCATTTCGACCCTAAGCGGAAAATGATTGTAGCAGCAGATGCCAGTAATGAGGGACTAGGTGCGGTATTGCTTCATAAATTCGAGGACGCATCTACGAAGCCAGTAGCACATGCCTCGAGAACGTTACTGCCCGCGGAACGAAGTTGCAGTCAAATCGAAAGAGTTTAGCAATAATCTACGCTGTAAAAAAATTTCACAGGTTTCTATACTGAAGATAATTTACTCTGCAAACAGACCACAAACCGCTGTTAACAATATTTGATTCAAAAAAGGTATACCAACTCACACGGCAAATCGACTACAGCGTTGGGGTATAATTCTAGTGAATTATAATTTCAAAATGGAATAAGTGCCTTCAAAGAAGCTAGGTCACGCCGATGGGTTGTCGAGACTAATACCTAAATATACGGAACCACTGGAAGAAACAGTAATAGCGGCGCTAAGAGACGAAAGTGAATTGTCGGGTCTGTTATGCAACACTATTAGAGAACTACCGGTGACGCTAGAAGATGTGAAAAAAGCAACAGAGAACGATGATTTCATTAAAAAAATGAAAAAGCAAGTCTGGTTGAACGAAAAAACTAAAAAAGGAATGAGTGTGTCACCTTTTTCAATCTGCGAACAGGTATTACTATACGCAGATAGGGTTGTAATGCCGGTTACTCTGCAAAAGAAAATTCTGAAAGAATTTCACACTGACCATCCAGAGATTTCGAGAATAAAATCTCTAACGAGAGGCTATACATATCGGCCGAAGATGGACCAAGACATAGAAAATTTGGTGAAACAGTGCAGAGGCTGTCAACTGGCAGCAAGGGATCCACCGGTAAAGATTCAACCATGGCCAATGACAGATGTCCCATGGACTCGATTGCATATCGACTATGCAGGGCCCATTAATGGATCTTATTACCTGATCATTGTGGACAATTTCACTAAGTGGCCAGAAGTTGTTAAGTGCAGACATCCAACTGCAACAGATACAATAAACGCACTTAATGAAATTTTTAGTCGCTTTGGATTCCTTAAAACTTTAGTCAGCGACAACGGAACGCAGTTTACGGGAAGAGAATTCAAGGAATTCTGTACATCATTGTCCATCGATCACGTGAACAACGCCAGTATATCATCCAAGATCGAATGGACAGGCAGAGAAATTCGTGGACACTTTTAAACGAGCGTTGAAGAAAAGTCAATGTGTGGACAAAAATGAACGAAGTATTCAGAAATTTTTGGCAGTATATAGAATCACGCCAAACCCGAATACGACGTCAGGATTATCGCCAGCAGAGTTAATGTTTGCGAGAAAAATACTCTCTGTGTTCGACAGTCTGTTGCCTAGTCCGGCGAAGAAAACTGCTAGAAAAGAAAACCAGATGACTAAAGTGTATAAGCCAGGTGATTTTCTCAAGAACTTTAGGGCTGGAAAAACGTCTTGGGAAGAAGGATTGATAACCAAAAGAATTGGTCAGGTCAGATATGGCATAAAAGGGGAAACATTTTCCGTGCAAAAGGCATTGGAATCAATTGAGACCCAGACACACTCTAGAGGTCATGGAAAATACCGAAGAGATTCCAATGGAAGTCTTGTATGACGCTTTTGAAATTCCCGTTCCAGTAAGTCAACATTCACCACTTGTTGGTATCCCCGACCTCAAGGCCACAGTGTGTCAAGGAGGATTGAGGCGAAAAACATTTAGGAAAAAAATCGATTATGTCCAGACCCTAAAAAGAGAAAGTATTGAAGCTAAATTTCACGGGAAAATTTAGCTCAGGGGGAGGTGATATAATGAATATGCATACACCTGTATTCCCCCTCACAGGAATATGATTGGCTGGTGTCAGCCATAAATACAGACTGACGTGGCGGTACGATAGGGTCCAATTCTGACGACGCCCATTGGACTATGCCTATTGCATTACATCTATTGACTACGACTACGACGAGTACCAGACGATTGCTGCTATCTGCTAGATTGTACTAATCGGTTACAGTAGCCAAAACCACTTAGCTACTTCGATCAAATATATCCCTTTCCGGGACATATCACTCTCTTCCTTTATTCTCTCTCTCGCTCTCTCTTTTTCGCGATCTTTTTCTCTTTCCTCCTCTCTCTATTACCCTCTCACAGCTTCTCTTTCATTGTCTCCTTTGTTATTCTCACTTTGTATCACATTTTCTTTCTTTCTGGTTGTCTTTCATTCTCACTGTTTATCTCCCTTTTTATTTCCCTTTCTCTCTCACTGATTGTCTACCTCTTTCTCTTTCTCTCGCTACCACTCTCTCTCTCTCTCTCTCTCTCTCTCTCTCCTTGTTTATCTCTCTTTCTCTATGTTTGTACCCATCTTTTTCTCTTTCTTTCAATCTGTTTGTCACATACTTTATTTCTGTTTGTTCCCCCCACCCCCGTCTCTCTCACACCTTTTCTATCTCCTTCTGAGAAGTGAGGGCAAAGAGTGCGATGACCCCGGGCATCCATATTGGAAGGGCGTCCAATCAAAGAATGAAATAAAAATTTAGTTCATATTGAATTTTAAGTGTTCATTTCATGTTCCATCTGATTTTACATATTTAAAATGTCTTCCTTTCTCACATTTTTCAGTACCAGACCCTCTACCCACCCCCTACTTGAATCTTAGGGGCATAAAATCAAAGAGTTGGCCCCAGGCATCAAACATCACCAAACCTCTGTACGTCACTGCTTGTCTCCTTTCTTTACTTTTCACTTCCTCCATTTGTTCCCACCTTTTTTCTTTCTCTGTCTCCTAATTTCTTTTTTTGACACTTCTTCTCTCTGCTTGTTACCTTCTTTCTCTCTTTACCTCTATTTTTCTCTCTCACACTTTTCTCCTGAACGTCATTGTTGTGAGGTGGGAAACTTGATTTTCAAATAGCGACAACTGATTGTTTTAAACAAATGTATTTATAAAGAATAAATATTACACGATTCCCACAGCTTCGTGCAGAACGCTGCAAATTTACTTAACAAATAAAATTCTAAAAATAGTCATTTCGTATTTCAGAGTGCAACCTACTTTTATAATTTATTCAGATTAAAGAATAATTAAGTGGCGCAGCAGACGACACAGATTTGCGACGTAAGAGGTTTCTGATTCTTTTGACATAAAATGTTTTATTTAGTTTGGCAAAAGCCCCAAAACTGGTATTCCGAAACGGTCACCGGTTGCTATATCTGAAACAGGGCCAGAAGTCGATTCTAGTAACCAGCGTTCCAAAACAGTTACCCGTTGCTTTGTGTGACACAAGGCCATAAGCTGTTTCCAGTTACCCTAAACGGTTACCCATTGCTTCGTTTGGCATAACCCCCAAAAATGCTATTTTGGAACGGTTATCAGTTATTTTGTCTGTCACAAGGCCAGAAGTGGCTTAACGTAACCCGTATTCTGAAACGGTCACCGGTTCCTATGTCTGGCACAAGTCCTGAAGCTGATTCTAGTAATCAGTGTTCCGAAACGATCACTACGGGCTTTTTCTGGAACAATACCTAAAATTGCTTCCAATACCCGCTCTTTAGTTATGGAATCGCTGGAAGAGTCTTCACAATTATCAAGTCTTTCAATGATAATGTTATTAAGATTATCAGACAATACGAAAGGAACTTACTTAAAATAAATAGACACAACTTGTCTATATTATGTAATGAAACATGCATCAATAAAAAATTGCTGCCTAAATATACACAATATATATATATATATATATATATATATATATATAGATAGATAGATAGATAGATAGATAGATAGATAGATAGATAGATAGATAGATAAATTCAATGAATATTGCACAAGCTTAAGAAATATTGAGGGATATATTGGTTAGAAAACAAAACATCAAAAATGAGGATGCTAGTTTCTGTCTGAATGCTTGGGCTAAGGAGTTATTAATATTTGCATTATTTACACTCGGACTATTGCTCTTATCACAAAGTTTCGGTCGTTGCACCCTCCGGTCTTCATCAGGTGTTTGTCGATCTGGGTAACCCTTTTTTTAAATTGCCCTAATAAAAGCCAATATTTTTAAGGAGCGAGAACAATAAAAGAATAGGAATTAGAAAGACAGACTGACATTGCATTTAAATTTTTTAAGATCAAAGTTGAATGGAAAGCATATGGTCGGAAGAGAGTTCCACAAGCGAGAAGTGCAAGAGAAGAAACTGTTAGCATAGAACTTACGGTTATATATTGCGATTTCAAGTGTAAAATGATGAGACCTTGTTGCTAATCTAGTACTGCACTTAAATTCATAAAGTCTAGGTACCATAGAGAAAAGTTCATCAGAACAATTACTATGAACGTTTTTTTTACTTACCCAATACAAGGCCCAAGAGCCACTAAAGGTAGAGGGTTACTATGTGGTGTCGTATTAGTATAAGAAAGGGCAAGAAATTCTTGGGGCTATTCAGGACAGATAACGGCTAGCTATAGATTTGAAGAGGTCAAGTTGGAGACGTTAATAGTATAGAGAGGAAGTAGACTTTAGAAGGAACCAGAAACCTAATCATAAACAGGGAACAAAGGATAAAACTCTAGTCCTGTTCAAAAGACGGGAGAGGAGTGTGAACCGGACGATAGGTGAACCTATTTACTCCTATTGGAAAAAATAATTAGTGAAGAAAAGGCACAGGGAAATTAGGTTACGGCGGTGAGAAAGTGACTGAAGTCGAGATGCCAGGTCAATAACATTGCAGATTCTTTGGATTTTGTCAAAAATCTCTAAATGGATAGCAGAAGCACGTGGGTATATGTGGCAGCAATATTCAGAGCCTGGGCGAATGGTAGACTTATAAATACCGTAATTCCCAATACTCCCTCATTCATAATATCCACACCTAAAATTGTGCTAAAAGTGTGGGAAAATGCTTCTACTCATGCATAATACGCACCCCTTGTTTGGTAATCAAACCCTATAGATTGTATCATTACGGCCAGCGTTTCCTACTCTTATTTAAAAAAAATGGTTTTAAACATAGAATAATATTATTCTAATTTAGTTTTATGATAATTATTATTTTATTTTACGGTTATTTTTTTTTATAAACCTTTTGTAGCTGTGCATAATACGCACCCGATTTTGCTCATTATTTTTTTTTGAAAAATGCGTATTACACATGGGGAATAACGATAGGTAAGATAGATTCTAGAGGTGTTCAGAATCAGGCATCATGTTTGAGCAAGTCTTCTGAAAGGACTACTTTCTCCTTCCTCATTCTCTTATATTTTATTTATTTTGTGATTACGAAGATAATCAGAAAATATCATCTTATACTTCAAAAAGAATTCCATAACAGTCAGACAGTTTACCGAAGTGTGAATGTTGCTATGGCGACATTCTTCAATTTATTTCTTGTAAAAAAAAATATTTTCATAAGAATTGCTCAGAAATAAACCTTGTCTATACTGGTGTGCTTCTTCTTATTATAAACATTATTTTTAGTGGGTACACATATTCGAGTTGCGATCCCAGTTTTTTTTTTTCTTTTTTTCAAACATTCAAAGTAATAACAACCGGCCTAGATTGAGAAATCCTACCGCAGACAGTGACTCCAACAGTATCCCCTTTCCCATGAGAGAAACTAATTCTTTAGTCGGAACGTGCCGGAAGAGAGTTCCACAAGCGAAAAGTGCGAGAAACGAAACTCTTAGCATAAAAATGACGGTTACCTCTAGACAACTCAACTGTAAGTTGATGGGTCCTTGTTATTAATCTAGTACTGAGCTTAAATTCAAAACGTCTGGGTACCATATCCGAACAATTACCATAAAAGTATTTATAGAAAAGGCACAGGGACGCTAGTTTACGGTGGTGGCAAAGTGACTGGAGCCGAGACGCCAGGTCAGGACCAATAATATTGCTGATTCATCTTTGGATTTTATGAAGAATCTATATATATATATTACAGGAGCACCAGACCATATCTGGCAGCAATATTTCAGGCATGGATGAATGGTAGACTTATAAATATGTAAGATAGATTCAGGAGAGAAAAATTGTCTAGCATGACACAGTGTACCAAGCTTCTTAGCAGCAGATCAAACAATAGATTCAATATAGTCTTTCCATTTCATGTCAGCATAGAACGTTAGCCCGAGAAGGTGCAACGAGTCAGTTTCCCCGGGGGGGGGGGGGTAGCATCAGCCAGGCTGATGGAAGGCAGAGAGGGGTCTCTCAGATGATTAATAGAGAGCAGTTTAGTTTTGGAGGCATTAAAATTAACAAGAAATAAAATTTGGGGAAGAGTGAGTTATAGTGAAATGTAGAAGATTTTACAGTACATTGTCCCCCTTTCCACATCACTGCTCGCTTATGGTCCAAACTATTTTATTATCATTTCACCCCAAGCAAGGCAATAAAGCCACCAAGACTCAGGGTTAGTGAGAGTGAAAGAAACAGAGAAAACATTATTGGCTATTAAAGACTATAACAGAACAGGACTCAAAAAACAGATGATTACAATGTTGCATTTAAATCTTTGAATATCATAGTTGATAGGAAAACAAGAAGCTGGAAATGAGTTCTACAGGTGAGAAGTGTGAGAGAAGGAACTATTAGAATAGTTCACATCTAGCCCGAGAAGGCATGAGTCATTCTCTTGGGGGTTAGCATCAGACATGCTGATGGAAGGCAGAAAGGGATCTCTCAGATGATTAATAGAAAGCATTTTTGGTTTGGTTTGGTTTGGTTTGGTTTGGTTTGGTTTGGTTTTACGGCATATCAACCTGAATGGGTTATTTAATGCCGACAAAATTTTCATTGTTGGTAATATTTTTTTTTCAAAAAATCTATTTCTTTTAATATTTTTTCCTTCCAAAATCTAATTTTTTGCAAAAAATGTATTGCTGGTAATAATTTTTTTTATACAAAATATTTCTGGTATTAAAACCTATTTGTACACTTTCATACTGTTTTGACTATTTTCCCATAGATGGGACCCTAACAGGTGCTACCACCCCGGATCAGGGTGGACCTGGGAACATCAGTAATTAAGCGGTGGTTCCACGCTCCTCAAAACCTCCTGATCAGAGGCCTTGCTGTTGGACGTAGTTTATCGTCTTACCCAGAACACGGGTGTAGTTTATCGTCATACCCAAGACGAAGAGTATTTTTGTTTTGGCGGCGTTAAAATTAACAAGCCAGTTAACTGGCTGTAGGTCATTTTTTTTACATCATCCGCTAATTTGGCTTTATTGATACGATCAGACTTACTATTGAGACAGGTGTAAATGGTTATGTCATCAACATAGATACCAGATTGACAACTGATACCGTCAGAAAAATGAAAATTAAGAACAAAATAGGCACTGAGGTACACCTGCATTAGTGCAAAAGGATCTTTCAACTGCCGAATGCTTTCGACATATCCAAAGCAACAACCCGAGCTTCACCGTTCTTATCTAAAGCTTGACAGGCTCTTTCCACAATAATCGTTAATAAATCAGCAGTTGTCCTAGAGAAACAAAAGTCATATTGCTTGTCGGAAAAAAAAAAACCCTGTGATGTGAAATATTTAATTAGAGCCTCCAAAAGAGGTAGAAGGCTGACAGGTGAAGGGGTTAGATGGCTAATCTGGGTTTCTAAAGATTGAAATAAAAGATGAAGATTTCCAACAAGCAGGAAAGCAAGAGATGGCAAGGCATTTATGATGCAGTTTAGAGAGAACAAGGGAGCACATCTCTTAAAGACTATTACAGTGATAACATCAGGTCCAAATGCTAGTACAATATGGGAGCCGCTATAAAGAAATAAAGACAAATGACAGCAAGCCTTCAACAGCAGCAGCTGTCAAAATATGATTAGCAGCAATAGCAGCACTAATCAGCTGGCAAGTTAGGTTTAAGGCTCCAAGTTCACTACAGAGAATAACCTAGAGGATTAAAGCCTTATTTGTGAATTTGGTGACGTGGTAATCGTGAGTTCAATCCCCAGTTGGGCAATATGGACCTACTGGAAACGGGCAAGCAATAACTGAGCAGTATTAAAAATAAGAACTAGACGATGTCCCTAGGCATGGGCAGTGAAATAAGAACAGTCTACCCCCATAAATTATATAAAGGGTTCGACGTTACGTTTAAATTTTTGAAGATCAAACTTGAGTAGAAAACACGATGCCAGAAGAGCGTTCCACAAGCGAGAAGTGAGAGAAAAGAAGCTATTAGCATAGAATATTAATTAATGAAAGTCCAAGCAATTTATCTATTGACAGACTCCAGATTTCCCCGCAACACTGCTCCTCACGGTCAGAGGTTTCAATAAATCTATTGAATATCCAGATATCCTATTTATACTTCATAAAACAAATGCTAATCGTAGACACCAAATTTCAAATACGTACCATGCTAGAGGCCGTTAAGAATATGACAACATATTTCATATTTAATATATTCTATATAATATTTAATAAATCAATAAATATCTATTCAGCTTATCACATTTGACCGACTCTAGAGGTTTACGTAACACTGCTCATTAGGGTCAGATGGTTTGATAAATCTATTGAATTGTTACGAGATATCATAGTTATACTCCACAAAACAAATGCTAATTGTAGATTTAAAATATTAAATTACGACATATTTACAATGTACGATGAGTGTAAAAAAAAAAAAGAAGCTGCACTGGGTCAATTCTATTTTCTTAGCAAGGACAACATGTGCCCCCATCCCACAAATAAAGGAAACAGTCAACATCATTATTTAGTGTCATACCGCGGGAGGATTCAGTCAAAGATGCCACGTCTTCGGACAGACCATGGAAAAGTTTTGAGTGAGGCCTCGTCCCGGAGATTCTAACCTTGCGGTAACTCATCCTTCATTGCACTAAAGACCCTATTCCGCAGACTTTTCTGCTAGTCATATCAAAATATAAGATACTTAACCCCTCCCCAGCCAATTATTTAGGAAAAAAACGTTTTATTTCAGACGAATTTTTTAATTTGGTTTTAATATAGTAACTAAGAAACTGAGGCACCTTGAAGTACCCGATCGGTGGCTAACACCTGTAGCGGACCGTTGGGGTGAAGATGTGAAGAGATATCAGAAGATTAAAATTTCCTGCTGGCCAGTCCAGCTACATGGGAATGTCAGACTTTCATTAAGTCCAAAGAAGACAAAGAAAACAAACAAGACCAATATACATGGGTAAACAAATATATATTAATAACAAAACAAGTTAAACAAAGACATGAACTGTTACATAGAGTTTGTATGGAGAAATTATGTGTGCGTGTTGTAAGTGTTCGTACGTACGTGTATTGTTCTTAGCGCGTTCCCAGAATTTGGGAAACGCTGTATCTGTGAGAGGTCACTTATTGGTGTAAGTGGAAAAAGAAAGATTTTACCTCGCCTCCGCGCGAGGTAGCGGCCCAAGGCCTAAGTCGAAAGAGAGAGAGAGAGAGAGAGAGAGAGAAGGGTCAGCCAGTATTTATAGCCAGGTGAGAGTGGCCCCTGTTGAAGGATTAAAGAACTGAGGAGGAGCTAACTCCGACACACCTCTACCAGACGTATGTTGACAATTGGACTCGTTTCCAGCTCAGAAGGGCATAAAAAGAATCAAGATCGACATATAAACGTCTGTTGCTCGTTTTTGAACGTTATGTTTTGAACGTATTCTTCGTCCATGTCTGAAAAAGACATTTTTGTTAAAAACGTATATAGACGTCTACACCACCGGGGAAGGGGTTACCGTAATTCCCCGTGTATAATGCACATTTTTTTCAAATATTTATTTTTAGCAACAACAATAATAAAAAAAATGTTCAGATATATCAAACATCTTCCCCGACAATGATTTTGGGGAAAACGTTTCTTTTTGTAACGATTTTTATTTGTTTTTAATATAGTAACTAAGAAACTGAGGCATCTTGATGTACCCGATCGGTGGCTAACACCTCTACCAGACGTATGAGTTGACAATTGGACTCGTTTGAAGCTCAGAAGGACATAAGAAGAATCAACATCGTTGTATAAATAGGTCTGTAGTTGGTTTTTCAACGTTATGTTTTGGATGTGATTATTCGTCAATGTCTGAAAAATATACTTTCGTTAAAAACGTATATACACATCTACACCCGGAGAACGGGTTAAGACTGAGATAAAAATCATTTACCATCTTCTTCTCAAGTGAATGTCTTGATCACAGCCGAGTTCCATCGTATCGCAGCCTGATATCTTTGTGTGGAAAGCCATAATTTAAAACTATCGTTTGCCTTTGGTGTTTGTAGAAGGCACATATTCCCATGTGTGTCAAGAACATCAAGCTACATTTCCTGCAACAGGAGAGTGAAGTGCTGTTCCAGCAGGATAAGATCTGACCCCATACCATGCCAATGCTACTCAATGTTCTACAAGATGTTCAGTAACTTTTCTGGCCATCATGATTGCCAAACCTGTCCTTGTATATTGAATGACACATGACAGGACCAATTAGCCCACCTTTAACTCTTACTGTATTGCATTAACAGGTGCAAAAAGGTGCGGAACAATGTATCTCAGGATGGTATTTACCATCTCTCCAATCGTATGTATGAGTATATGCGTGTGTTAAGGCCCAATGAGGATATACAGTTTATTGATATGGTGTCTGAGTTCTGTTGACACAGCTCTGTCCACATATTGATCTGTGTATATAATTATTTTCTGTAATCCAGCTATATTATCTGTATTTTAATGTTGATTGAACCGAAACACATATTCAGTTTCATTTTCTATCAGTGTAGATCTTCTGGTTATTTATCAAACAATCCATTTTTAAATGGATCAGATTTCTGTCCTCTTATACTGATTTTCCAAGCGTAGCTCAGATGTAACACAAGGCCGAAAGTATGGGGAACCTAGTGAGGATCGAACTCACTGCACAGTCGTAATTGTTCTAGCGAGACAAGCTTGCTAACAATTACACCACCTCGAAGTGCTCTTTCTGTCCACTTATATGATTGCAGTTTAACGCTCACTGCACAGTGTTACTTTGTCGGAATCATTTTTTATTATTCGATACTGGGCTGACACTTGCTTTATCGTGTTGGAGTATCTTATGCCCAACCAAATCAGGTACAATTGGGAGTGTTAGTTTTAAAGCTGGTGAGACAATGGTTGGTTATTATTTTATCCTGGGGAATAACTTGGATCTTCCAAAGGTTTGATGATGATTATACCTGATGATGGACCACCAGGAAATTAATAGTCACATTAATGCATTCAAAGCCAGCACTGATATCTGTGCAAATTGAGAGTGACATCATCAGGGCTCAAAGGTGTCAAGTCGCGAACCTGGCTGCACTTGCAAAAGAAATTTATTCTTATGAGGTTCAACTGAATGGCAGCGACGCACTGCCTTTGTTGAGACCTAACGTAGAACATGTGGCATAAATTACAGGAGACATCATTTCTGTGAAAGTATCGCTATATAAGGATTTCCTCGACTTGCCACAGAGTTCCGTTCCTACGATGCCTCGTAACGCGATTTTCCGTGAATAAGCACTTACATCATTCACTTTTACGCAATAGTAAAATAATAATCTACGACATAACACATTTCTATGACATATGTTAACAGAATTAGGACTAAAAAAAAACGTAGACGACATAAATATAATACATATAATGAAATGAAATTGTTTTAAGCTGCTTGTATATTTGTCAGTGATGTCATTGGCTGTAGGTAGATGAGATGACGAAGCATAAGATCTTGTCACTCTTGCAGTACTAGGAAGAAGCAGCAAATTTGTGGAAGAAAGAAAACCAAATGTGAGTTCGTTTTTCTTTTTTTATCGGGATTTCACCAACTTATAGTTTAACAAGAAAATGCCCTCATCTCTTACTGGGAAACTCAATATCTATACACATCTGTACATGTTTTAAGGTACATGAAACATGTTTGAAGGTACATAAAATGTTTTAAGGTACATAAAAACACAACAAACCAACGTCAGTGGTGTAGAACATGCGTATGTATATAGTAGAAAATAAAGAGAAAAATCCTTTACCTTAACGATCGCGTCGTAAGTACGAGTCAAACGGCTTAAGTCGAAATTAATGGAGATTGTGTCATCAGCATGAATTGTCGTAAGTTGGAACTGTTGGAATCCGGGAACTTACTGTATTACCTGTTTAATTACATTCAGTTTCATTTTCTCTGGGCGTAGATCTTCTGGTTCTTTATCAAATGAGCTAGTTTTAAAATGGGTTACGGAACATAGTCTATATTGGGGATAGTTGGGCACCTCGAGGCGGTGTAATGGTTAGCAAGCTTGTCTCGCTAAATTACGACAGAGTAGTGAGTTCGATCCTTACCGGGTGCCCCCTTCCCCACTTTCGGCCTTGTGCCACATCTACGCTACGCTCAGAAAATCACTATTTGGGCACCTCAAGGCGGTGTAGTGGTAAGCTTGTCTCTCTAGATCAATTACGACTAAATAGCAAGTTCGATCCTCACTGGGTGCCCCACATCTAAGCTACGCTTGGAAAATCACTATATTGGGAATAGATTTTGGATCAATTTGCGCCTGGAACAAACCTGAAACCTTTCTGTTTGCCTTTTTGGGAAACCATTTTCTCAGTTGTATAAGCAAAATAGATAATATATTAAGAAATGACAATATACCTTTTCCTCTGCATTTGGTTTTCACACCATTTGGTGTAAGGGCAATAATAGTGAGAATAGCTATTTTGATGCAGGAAACATTCGGCATTCGCTGAGCAAACACTTGTTTGGGTTATTTAAGAACAGGATTTGAGTTTTTAGGTTAACATTTTGTTTATGTAGCATCTTGCTCTATTGGACAAAAAAACAATCCCTAGCACAACCTGTTCTGCGTTCAGTTTCCTTATCTCCTATACTAAATTTGTCATACTGTCCTGGGTATAACGATAAATTACATCCGGCAGCAAGGACTCTGATTGGGAGATTTTGAGAAGTATGAAGTTATATAAGTAAAATAGATAATATATTAAGAAATGACAATATACCTTTTCCTCTGCATTTAGTTTTCACACCATTTGGTGTAAGGGCAATAATAGTGAGAATAGCTATTTTGATGCAGGAAACATTCGGCAGTTGTTTGGAATTCATAAAATCTTTTTCTTAAAAAGTTTTTCAGGAAAATAGACTCAAGACTGCTTTTATTACTGATATCTTAACAAAAAAAATCAAATTTTCACAGTTTGAATACATCTATATCTACTTAGCACTAATACATTTGGGATAGACATGAATCCGCCGTTCCTGCAGTTTGTCCTCTCCTTTGATATCTTAATAAAAACTTAGAATTGTCATAGTTTGAATGTAAATCTACTATGATAACTCTTCCTAATATTTATGGAAGTTTCTTTCCAAACCTTTTGTTTAAGATAGTGTGGAAAATCTGCATCTTGATTATATCATTATTTCCCCTTCTGATTACATGTTCCACTCATTTTAATTGTTACTGGTGTTGGAAATCTTAAAGTGATGTGATAATTGCTATTTGGTAAAGTTCTTTGTGATCCTGTAACATTAGTCTAAGAAATCTGTCTTAAGATCTGGACGATTCCTAGAGGAGTTGTTTCCTTTTAATTATTGATCTGGAAAAAAAAAACGATTGGATATAGATGATGGTTTAGATATTTCTGAATGAGCTGGAAGCCGTGCATGGCAACCGTGTGGAAGCTTAGAACTGATAAGATTATTTAAGAACAGGATTTGAGTTCTTAGGTTAACATTTTGTTTATGTAGCATCTTGCTCTATTGGACAAAACAATCCCTAGCACAACCTGTTCTGTGTTCAGTTTCCTTATCTCCTATACTAAATTTGTCATACTGTCCTGGGAATAACGATAAATTACATCCGGCAGCAAGGACTCTGATTGGGAGATTTCGAGAATTATAGAACTACCTCTTAATTGCTGTTGTTCCAAGGCCCACCCTGTCTCAGAGTGGTAGCACCTGTTAGGCTCCCAACTATAAGCAAATAGTTAACCCCCAAACTGGGGTCAAAACACCATGACTATATAAAAATACATTTTTATAGTAAAAATACCAGCAATACATTTTCATAGTAAAAAAATTACAGCAATACATTTTTGTAAAAAAAAATATTACCAGCAATACATTTTTGAAAAAAATATTACATAAAAAAATATGCATATTAATATACATAAAAATATTACATAAAAATATACATAAAATATACATAAAAATCCAAAATAAAAATATACATAAAAATATACATAAAAACTATTATATAAAAAATATTACAAAAAAATATACAGAGAAAAATATTACATAACAAATATACATAAAAATATACATAAAAATCCAAAATAAAAATATACATAAAAATATACATAAAAACTATTATATAAAAAATATTACAAAAAAATATACAGAGAAAAATATTACATAACAAATATACATAAAAATATACATAAAAATCCAAAATAAAAATATACATAAAAATATACATAAAAACTATTATATAAAAAATATTACAAAAAAATATACAGAGAAAAATATTACATAACAAATATACATAAAAATATACATAAAAATCCAAAATAAAAATATACATAAAAATATACATAAAAACTATTATATAAAAAATATTACAAAAAAATATACAGAGAAAAATATTACATAACAAATATACATAAAAATATACATAAAAATCCAAAATAAAAATATACATAAAAAATATACATAAAAATATTACATAAAAAAAATATTACATAAAAAATATTACATAAAAAATATACATAAAATATACACAAAAATCCCAAATAAAAATATACATAAAAAATATACATAAAAAATATTATATAAAAAATATAAAAAAAAAATTATACAGAAAAAAATTGAACATAACAAATAGACATAAAAATCCAAAATAAAAATATACATAAAAAATATACATAAAAATATTACATAAAAAAGTATACATGAAAAAATATACATAAAAATCCAAAATAAAAATATACCTAAAAAATATTACGTAAAAAATATACATAAAAAATGCATTTAAAAAAAAATTTCCAGCAATACCTTTTTGTAAAAGAAAATACTAATGTTCCTGAGAAAATAAAATTTTGAAATTAAATGTCCCATAAGGAGTTAATATGCTACTAAACAAACAAAATTTGTTATAACTGATCCATACACCAAGGTATTTGAAGTGCTTAATATTTAATAATTCCACATTCTTATTGAGCCAAATTTGAAGCACCAGGAACAACATTTTTATCAAGGGATTCATTGAATTATGCCCAAATATCTTTTGAATCCTTCAAATAGTTTCCATAGAGAAATGTTGAAGTTTCAAGCAAAATTTAATGCATAATGCTGATAATACAATGGTCACACAACTCACAATCTCATCAAATGGCATCTGAGTAATCACACAGAATTGCTGGCTGGTTGTTTTCATTTAGCGCCATATCAACACCTTTATGGGTTATTTAAGGCTGAGAATCTAAATATTTTGTACACATTTTTATTCTTTAATTTGGGCAATAATAATGGTTTTAGTGATACAAATCTTACTAATTAATCCATAGCTAGAGGAGAAAAGGTGGATTCATACCTTTCCCAAGGGTATTTACACCTAAGTGGACATAATGAACTCAGCTCTCTGATTAACAATTCAGAGCCATTATTCATTACACCACTCGCACACCCAAGTTTACAGCACTGGGTAATCCCAAAGCGGTCACCCATCTAAGTACTGACCAGGCTCAATGTTGCTTAACTTCAGTGATCATACCGGAACTGATGTTTCAATGTGATGTATTGGTAAACCCATCACACAGGAGAGTGTCTGTTCATGCATGTGCAGTCAAGTCCTCTCTGACTAGTGATATTAAAAAAAAAAATGGCTGGATATTTTCCAGACATAGATCACAATTTTACATTTTTGCCTGTGATGTAATGTCTAATTATAAATTTAATTATATTTTGTTTATTAGCAGTGTATTTAGAGAAGTAGTTTAGTGTTTTACTTGAACTTTGGATCTTATTCATGGAACATTGCATGATATTCTTGCTATCTGAGTAGATCATTTTTCGTGCTAGTGGGGCAGTGGTATGGCATCTACACAGATTCAGCAAATTGAGTTCAAATTCTAGCAGAGGCTGTTTATATTCACTTGAAACATGAAACCACAGCTCCCTACACTCTGCACTTTCCTCTGATATCATGACAAATAACATGCAATTGACATAGTTTGAATTTTATTTTAGTCCATGCCTTCAAATAACATTTGTGACATATAAGTTCCACTTGAACAGCTTCTTCCCATGAACCACTATTTTTTGGAGCCAACTCCCAAGGGGATGCTTCCTCAAGATGTTAACTGTTATCTTCCACACATATCCTTATAAACTGTGTTCCTTAACTCTTACTCTATAATTCTCTACCTTGAGCAGCTCTTGGGACTTTTACAGTGTGAAAATTATTGTTAAAAAGCAAACCAACTAAGCAACAGTGTCCTTGAGAAAGGCATGAATCCACTACTCCCTGCAACCTCTCCTCTCCTCTGATATCAGTGGAAATGGGGCATGCAATAACTGAGCAGTACTCAAAATAATAACTAGATGATATATCCCTAGACATGGGCAGTGGAACACAAACAGTCTACCAATAGATTAAATAAATGGTTCAGTTTAATATTCCCTGTAGGTTGTCCAGATTGACATACACCTGAGGAAGGCCGGAGGGTACACTGGTCAAAACATGATAATAAGAACTAAGATGAGGACAATAATCTACATGTAGTGTAAATAATAATATGACTACTACTAATATTAGTATTATAAATAAGGCAAGTAAAATGTAATTGAAATACTAATCAAAAGTGTATTATGTCTGACAATGCTTTATGTAATAAACATTCAATGCAATATTACTAATACTTTTGGAGTAAATAAAGTAGCTGAAAATAAAATGAAATACAAAAAGTAGTCAAAAATTCATAATAGCATAGTAATTATAATTCATTTTATTCAGTTAGCACACCTTTTTCCGTTGTGGTCACCACTCCCTTCAATCTCACAGTTGTGGTTCAGGATAACATTTAAGGCAGAATAATGCAATGGCTTGCACTTACTTCTAGCCTTTGAAGTAGGACCTTCTTCTAGATTAGAAAAGCAGGACCTACATGGTAGCAGGTGGTCTGAATTCAGAGTTGCCTTCTATAGGACCCAGTCAGTCTTGCTATTTTACCCATAGCTGGGGAAGAAGAGATGAATTCATTCCTTTCCCAAGGGTATTAGCATGTAAGTGAATGTAATTAACTCGACTGGAATTTGAACTCTGCTCTCAGATTCCTTAATCCAAGCAGCTAACCATTACTCCACCCTACCTCCATAGTATGATAATAACAGGAAAAAAGTATCCCTCACATATTTCATTCATTATGATAATAAGATGAAATATATAAATGATACTTTCTTTTTTATTATTATTATTAGTAGTAGTAGTATTGCTGATACTACTACTATTACTATAATAATAATAATAATAATAATAATAATAATAATGATAAAAAAACAAAAAACTTTCTTATCATACTATGGAGGGAGGGTGGAGTAATGGTTAGCTGCTTGGATCAAGGAATCTGAGAGCAGAGTTCAAATTCCAGTCGAGTTCAAGAAGTGATGTAGTCAAAGAAATTGGGTTTTCCTGCTTGTGTGGCATGATGCAGAGTCTTGTTGACAGTTATAGGGTCTTCCAGCGGCCACCCTCTTGACCCAGAGTAGCACTATATCCTCAAGGCACTTGATGTAGGTTTCCATGTTGAGTCTGAGGCTCTCACCAACAAATTCCAGCGTTCTTTTTTAATCAGAACAATCAGAATGAGTTTTCTGAGATACTATACCTTTTGTAATCACCATTAGACTCATCCAATTCTGTCCAAATCCACTGACCTCAGATTGACACCCAAACACTCTGAAATGTTTGTAATGGAGCTTTTGGTATGAATACCAAGCAGTACATCATGCCATTTCCAAATTTCTGGCAGAATTGTGTTATGATGCTCTTTTTGTAACAGATGGTGCCCAACTGACTTTACTATACTGTGCAGGAGACAAAATCAAAAACAAAAAAAGTGTATGAAATGGCGACAATTTACACAACACACCCTGTACATATTTGATTTGTTTGTGCAATATTCCACACATTTTTATCCATCTATCTTGAGGTATTTCCTATATCATTATCTATCTATCTATCTTGAAGTATTTCACGCCTCTTTCTCTATCTATCTTGGGTATTTCACACATCATTATATATTCATCTATCAAAGTTTGTTCAGATTCATCTGTCTTGAGGTATTTCATCTTTCTCTATATGTCTATCTTTACATCTGTTTATTCTATTTATCTGTCTTGGGGTATTTTATACATCTTCATATATCTACCTTGTTATCTATCCTGAGGTATTTCACACACCTTTATCTATCTTGAGGGATTTCATACATCTTTATCTAACTATCTATCTTGAGGTATTTCATACAGCTTTATATATCTAAGTTTGTTTATCTATCTTGTGGTATTTTACATATATATATATATATATATATATATATATATATATATTCTGTCTATTTATCTTGGGATATTCAATACATCTTTATCTATTTTGGGTATTTCACACATCTTTATATATCTATCTAAATTTGTTCAGATTCATCTATCTTGAGGTATTTCACACATCTTTATAAATTTATCTATCTATCTTGGGGTATTTCATACATCTTTATCTATCTATTTTGGATATTTTATATATCTATCTAAAAAATGTCTTAAAATAATTGTCGGACTTTGTCCATTTCATAAGGTGTGATATCTATCTAAGGTTGTTCAGATTCATGTATTTGAGATATTTCACGCATCTTTATCTATCTATCTATATATATATATATATATATATATATATATATTCTATTCTATCAATCTATGTATCTTTGGGTATTTCATACATCTTTATCTATCTTGGGTATTTCACACATCTTTATATATATATTTATCTAAGTTTGTTCAGATTCATCTATCTTGAGGTATTTTACATATTTTATCTTTATCTATTCTATCTTGGTGTATTTCATACATCTTTACCTATCTATCTATCTTGGGTATTTCACACATCTTTATCCATCTACCTATCTATACAAAATGTTTTGATAACAACAATAAAGATTAGGACAATAGTCTACATGTAAATAATGTAAACTACTTAACCCAAAAATTCAAACAGAAACAATTTATTCACTTTCAGAATACCAATAAATCACACCACCCCGTCAAAGAAAATAGCTATAAATCAATTTCAGATCAATATTCTGGTTTAATGTTGATAGAGATAAATGTCTGTATACTGACTTCATTGACATCATTGGCTCTGTTATTAGCAAACACCTGTTCAAATCTAATGACTAAGAACGTCAGGAGAAAACATAACACACCTGTGACATAATATCTACTTTTTCTTCTTCTATATGCTGTATCCCTTCAGGACATTGGTAATCATGACTCTCCACAATTTCCTGTCCTTTATAGCTCTTATTAAGTTTTGTCTTTTTGTTATGTCCCCTAAACTCCTCCCACCATCTATTTACCCAAACTCGCTAGGTAGATTATGCCTTGTTTTCCTCTGCCCCTCTTCCCTTCAATATGTTCTGTGACTATCAAATTTTCCAAGCCCTCTTTCCTCATTATGTGCCTCAGAAATTTCAACTAGCCCTTTCTGTTGCTACATCTAAGTGTCCTTGTTGCTTCCATTTTCTCTAAAACTTCATCGCTGCTGGCATGTTTGATATTCTCAGTATCCTTATGTAGAGCCACATTTCTGTTGCTTCAAGTCTCTTCTTCATCTACGAGAACATTTTCCAGCATTCACTGCCATAGGACTGATATTACATAACAGTTCAGTACTCTTTTCCTTGTTTCTAATGAAATTTTCCTGTTTCTTAATACTTTGCTTAGTTTTTGAAAGGCATGTTTTGCCATGCTAATGTGCCTTCAGATTTCAGTATCCCACTTTCTGTCCTGTTAAAACACTTCCCATATATTTAAATTGTTGTACTTGTCTGATTTTGGCATCCCCAATTTGTAATTTGCATGTTGGCCTGTCCCTTTTGTTAACAACCATACATTCTGTCCTCTTGCAATTGAGGTTTAATCCTTTCTGCATTCAGATATTTTTTTAACCTTTCTATCCATATATTTAAATTGTTGTACTTGTCTGACTTTGGTATCCCCAATTTGTAATTTGCATGTTGGGCTGTCCCTTTTGCTAACAACCATACATTCTGTCCTCTTGCAATTGAGGTTTAATCCTTTCTGCATTCAGATATTTTTTTGACCTTTCTATCCATATATTTAAATTGTTGTACTTGTCTGATTTTGGTATCCCCAATTTGTAATTTGCATGTTGGGCTGTCCCTTTTGTTAACAACCATACATTCTGTCCTCTTGCAATTGAGGTTTAATCCTTTCTTCATTGAGATATTTTTTTGACCTTTCTATCCATATATTTAAATTGTTGTACTTGTCTGATTTTGGTATCCCCAATTTGTAATTTGCATGTTGGGCTGTCCCTTTTGCTAACAACCATACATTCTGTCCTCTTGCAATTGAGGTTTAATCCTTTCTGCATTCAGATATTTTTTTGACCTTTCTATCCATATATTTAAATTGTTGTACTTGTCTGACTTTGGTATCCCCAATTTGTAATTTGCATGTTGGGCTGTCCCTTTTGCTAACAACCATACATTCTGTCCTCTTGCAATTGAGGTTTAATCCTTTCTGCATTCAGATATTTTTTTGACCTTTCTATCCATATATTTAAATTGTTGTACTTGTCTGACTTTGGTATCCCCAATTTGTAATTTGCATGTTGGGCTGTCCCTTTTGCTAACAACCATACATTTTGTCCTCTTGCAATTGAGGTTTAATCCTTTCTGCATTCAGATATTTTTTTTACCTTTCTATCCATATATTTAAATTGTTGTACTTGTCTGATTTTGGTATCCCCAATTTGTAATTTGCATGTTGGGCTGTCCCTTTTGCTAACAACCATACATTCTGTCCTCTTGCAATTGAGGTTTAATCCTTTCTGCATTCAGATATTTTTTTGACCTTTCTATCCATATATTTAAATTGTTGTACTTGTCTGACTTTGGTATCCCCAATTCGTAATTTGCATGTTGGGCTGTCCCTTTTGCTAACAACCATACATTCTGTCCTCTTGCAATTGAGGTTTAATCCTTTCTGCATTCAGATATTTTTTTTACCTTTCTATCCATATATTTAAATTGTTGTACTTGTCTGATTTTGGTATCCCCAATTTGTAATTTGCATGTTGGGCTGTCCCTTTTGCTAACAACCATACATTCTGTCCTCTTGCAATTGAGGTTTAATCCTTTCTGCATTCAGATATTTTTTTTACCTTTCTATCCATATATTTAAATTGTTGTACTTGTCTGACTTTGGTATCCCCAATTTGTAATTTGCATGTTGGGCTGTCCCTTTTGCTAACAACCATACATTCTGTCCTCTTGCAATTGAGGTTTAATCCTTTCTGCATTCAGATATTTTTTTGACCTTTCTATCCATATATTTAAATTGTTGTACTTGTCTGACTTTGGTATCCCCAATTTGTAATTTGCATGTTGGGCTGTCCCTTTTGCTAACAACCATACATTTTGTCCTCTTGCAATTGAGGTTTAATCCTTTCTGCATTCAGATATTTTTTTTACCTTTCTATCCATATATTTAAATTGTTGTACTTGTCTGATTTTGGTATCCCCAATTTGTAATTTGCATGTTGGGCTGTCCCTTTTGCTAACAACCATACATTCTGTCCTCTTGCAATTGAGGTTTAATCCTTTCTGCATTCAGATATTTTTTTTACCTTTCTATCCATATATTTAAATTGTTGTACTTGTCTGATTTTGGTATCCCCAATTTGTAATTTGCATGTTGGGCTGTCCCTTTTGCTAACAACCATACATTCTGTCCTCTTGCAATTGAGGTTTAATCCTTTCTGCATTCAGATATTTTTTTGACCTTTCTATCCATATATTTAAATTGTTGTACTTGTCTGATTTTGGTATCCCCAATTTGTAATTTGCATGTTGGGCTGTCCCTTTTGCTAACAACCATACATTCTGTCCTCTTGCAATTGAGGTTTAATCCTTTCTGCATTCAGATATTTTTTTTACCTTTCTATCCATATATTTAAATTGTTGTACTTGTCTGATTTTGGTATCCCCAATTTGTAATTTGCATGTTGGGCTGTCCCTTTTGCTAACAACCATACATTCTGTCCTCTTGCAATTGAGGTTTAATCCTTTCTGCATTCAGATATTTTTTTGACCTTTCTATCCATATATTTAAATTGTTGTACTTGTCTGATTTTGGTATCCCCAATTTGTAATTTGCATGTTGGGCTGTCCCTTTTGCTAACAACCATACATTCTGTCCTCTTGCAATTGAGGTTTAATCCTTTCTGCATTCAGATATTTTTTTTACCTTTCTATCCATATATTTAAATTGTTGTACTTGTCTGACTTTGGTATCCCCAATTTGTAATTTGCATGTTGGCCTGTCCCTTTTGCTAACAACCAAGCATTCCGTCTTCTTGCAATTGAGGTTTCGTCCTTTCTTTTTGCTTTCCTTCACTACCTTCTGTACTTCTTATAGTTTCCTTTTTATGTCTGCTATCAACACTGTGTCATCTGCATATCTCATGTTGTTAAGATTGTGACTGCCAATAATAAATCCCAGTAGGACTTCTAATTCTCTCAGAATCGCTACATTGTATAAGTTGAATAAGTTCAGTGAGAAAACACATCCTTGTCTTACATCCCTTTCTACTTTTATATATTTACTAAATTCATTTTTTATCTATATGCAAGTGGTATACTGCCAGTATAGATTCAGGATTATTTCAATATCACTCCCAAATATGTCAAGGTTACCTAGCAGTTCCAAGTGTAAATCATGGTTTGCTATCAATTTAAAAAATAAATCATTTCACTCCAAGCAAGGCAATAAAGCCACTAAGATGCAAAGGGTTACTAATTGTGGGAGAAGAAAAGAAAAAGGAAACATTATTAAGAGAGAACACTAAAAGAACAAGAATTAAGAAGAGAGAAGATAACGATTGACATTGCATTTAAATTTTTGAAAATCAAAGTTGTCTGGAAAGCAAGAAGCTGGAAGAGAGTTGCACAAGTGAAAAGAAACTGTCAGCATAGAAGTTATATGATTATGTCCCGGAAAGGGATATATTTGTTCGAAGTAGCTAAGTGGTTTTGGCTACTGTAACCGGGTAGGACAATCTAGCTGGTAGCCGTAATGGACTGGTACTCGTCGTAGGCAATATGCTTAGGCGTAGGCAATATATTTATTTTGCAAAAAATACAAAATTGTGGCACAAGGCCGAAGGGGAAGTGGGGAAAAGGCTGGTCTTTCACTAGCTATCCTATTCCTAGTTAACCACAATCATGTCCCATTCATTCATTACAATTACACATTCACCACAAGAACTCATCCATCACCTTTCAATCCTACACACACCACAATACCACAAATACACAAGGGTCCTACAAAACACCCCATGAATTATAAATTTGTAATGTTCGTGTATATATATATATATATATATATATATATATATATATATATATATATATATAAAAATCCCATGAAACATGAAATGATGGGGAGGGAATATGAACCCCGACAAGAAACTCAACATGTCAACCAAAGACAAAACGAAAACAAAACAATGTTAGTAGGAACCATCCACCCCTCAAAATAATAAGAGTGGCCGCTGTATTCTATCGATAGATAGAATCAAGAAGCACACTCACTAATGGGATGGGGAGGGGAAAATAAATGACGGAATGGAAAAATCAAAAGCTGACTCAGCCGAGATGAAAAAGGGGGACAAAAACAAACTGGGAAGATTGGGAATCTCGACATGAATCATAACAGAAGAAAAAAGCCGGGGACAGGCCGGGAACAAGACTTATTCGCATTAACTAGGAACTCAAAGTAGTGTCTAACTTAACGGGGGGGGGGGGGCAACAGGAAACCGCCCCGTTCCGTTAAGGGGACTTAAAAAAGAAAATCAAGGCTACCTCCGTTCACATGAACCAGGCTTGCCACAGTCACCCACCTTTCATTGAAATCTGTCAAAATCAAACGCTTTTGATCAGATCTGATTTTCACCTTAAGCTGATGCTTAAAGAAAACAATCAGATCCTAATACGAATAACATTCCTTTCGCAAGATTCCCTCTTTTCGCGACATCCACACGACCATTCTTGCCACGGCTAGCAACGCAAAAAAACACCGGAGAACGGGGGCGACACATTGTCACACGCGTACGCAAGATCGATGGACACGAGCTGATCGAGGGCAATACGAGCCGTCAACTCGCTGACATAATCCCAGAAAGGGCGCACCTGTGGACAATGGTAGAAGGCGTGCGAAGCCGTTTCCTCTAAACCAAGGTCACACAGATGACAATCTGGCAAATCTGCCTCGCCCGAACTGAAGAGTACGTCATTGAGAGTTAGCACGTTCCGAATCAATCGCCAGCTAAACGAAAACTCACGGTTGCTGAGATAATCCACCGCTGGCGCCCAAGATAAAAAAGAGCGCAATTCTGATGTCGACAAGCCAAGCCGGTCACACAGAGGATCCTTTGCGATCCCTTCACTAATTCATGATACAATAGTCTCCAAGGCCGAGAAAGGTCACTGGACCGAGAAATGACCTCCAAGGCCGACCGACACTCACTGAGGAAACTCAATAACCCTCCACGACCGCGCTTACCCCAAGAAATGGGGTGGGGTGATAGTAAGGCTAGGGAAGGCGTCCCTAACACACGTCGCCAAAATCGAGTCCTCCGTCAAAACGCGGCATAGGAAAGCCAACCTTGAGGCATGGCATGACTCGCCAGGTGTGGCAATCCTAGCCCCCCATGACACGGACTCTGGTAACAGGCTTATTTACAGACCCAATGCTTGTGACCACCCCACAAGAGGGTGATCAACAAACGCTCTATCGCCTTCATACGTTTCCAGTAAAGAGGAAGTACAGCCAAGCGGTAAAGGATAAGGGGCAAGACGTAAGTGGCACACGCCTCAGCCCTACCCTTTATGGACAACCCCCTTCGAATCCAAGTCTGAACCGACGCTTCGACCTTTGTCTGTACTTCTGACCAATTCTTCTTCAGCCGGAGTCCGGGCCTGAACAACACCTCAAGGATGCGGACGGGTCCATCAGTCCAACCGAAGGGCCCCGGAATCGCGATCCCCTTCCAAGCACCTAACCGCAAGCCGGAAGACTTGTTGCTGTTAATCTTGGCCCCTGTCACCTTATCGTACCGTTCAAGCGCCTTCTGCACCACCTTAATGTCGCTGCGGCACGACACGAAGATGGATACGTCATCGGCGTACGCAGAAACCCTAGCTCGACCACTACCAGGGAAAACAGCTATTCCGCGTAGGGCCGGACTGCACGCCCTGTTCCTTAGCTAGCGAAGGAACGGCTCCAACGCCAAAGCATAAAGTAAGGGCGACAGTGGGCACCCCTCTCAGACCGACCGATACAGCGTTCCGTTCACCTGTACTACAGCACTGGGGGAGCGATACAGGAGGCTAATCCACCTGCAGAAATCGGGTTCAAATCCGGCGGCCTGCAGGACAGCAGCCAGGTACTGATGGTCGACCCTGTCAAATGCCTTGGACTGATCCAAATTGATCAGCACGGCTAGCTTGTCGTATTTTACACCCTCTATGATCGTGCGGATCAGATGCATGTTGCTTCGAATTGTTCGACCCCTCACAGCACAAGTCTGCTCAGGTCCCAACAATCTCGCGACAACTGACTGCAACCTCTCCGTCAGGATCTTGGCTAAAATCTTTAACTCTGTGTTTAGCAGAGTTATGGGCCTGTAATCATCTAAATCCCGCCCAACACCCTTGCCCTTTTTCAACAGCGTGATCACACCCCTGGAAATCCGATTGGGGATGAACCCCTGCCAGTTGTTGAACACCACTGTCAAAATCGAGACAAAGATGTGCGACAGCCTCAAGTACATTTCGTAGGGCAGACCATCAAGTCCCGGAGACTTGCCTCTGCCGACCTTCTTCAATGCCAAGTAGACTTCGCCCTCCGTGATCTCACCCTCGCAGCTATCTGCTTCAGTCGACGAGAGCCGAGGAAAATCAGCCAAATAGCTGCGAAACTCGTCGCCACTTAGACCAAGATCCTTGGTAAAACGGCTCTCGAAATGCCGCCGAAACGCCTCGCACACATTCTTGGTCGACCTCAGAGAGCACCCCTCCGGAGTAGTGACCTCGCGAATGTATCGATCGGAACCTCGACGGATCTCTTCCTTGCGCAATTCTGCGCCCATGTTCACGGCTTCGTCAGACATCTTGTTTAACCTATGTCTAACCACCTGACCCTGATAGCGCTTGCTAGCCTCACGCTTCAGGGCCTGCCTAACTACGGCTATCTCTAGGGAATCCCCCCCAGCCACCGCCCGGGACAGACTATCCTCTAGAGTCTTCACCTTGTTAGACTTATCTAGAGCGAGTCGTTGGCTATATTCAGTGGTGAAGGACCTAATCCTATCCTTAAGCCTCTCCCACCACTTACCCCCAATAACCGCCCCCACTAATTCCCGCTGCACTAATCAAGTTAGCTGTTGCTGAAAGTCCCGCCTGTCCAGTAAGGACAGATTGAACTTCCAGTGTCCAGCCATTCTAGGCCTAGTATCTAACACCATCCAGGCACAGACGAGTCTATGATCTGAATAGTCTACACGGTGGAACGTGGGACAATCTAGTAAATCTAGATCGATTCTTCTCACTAACATTCTGTCCAGTTAGCTAGCTACGTGGAGAGACAGCCAACTACTGACCCACGTCCACATCTCCTCCCTCGGATGATCGACCCGATATTTATCGACGAGCCCAAAGTTGCCGATCAGATCAACCAGGCTACGATCGCCCAATGCCTTCCCGCTAGCTCCCCGCCCCCTATCTTGGGGTCCAGGACGGCATTCCAGTCCCCCGTTAAGATTAAGCGCGACAAATCAACTAGGAACGGCCCCAACTGGCGGAAAAAGTCGACACGGGCTTTTTTCTGTGCTCATAAGCCCTTCTCTAGCTCTTTTCTATCTACTTTGCATATTAAGTATGGCCCAGGGAAATATTTTCTTTTTCTCCTTCCCCTTAACTGGGTGGGGCGGAGAAGAGGCGAGAGGGGGGTAGATATTGAACTGAGGGAGGAGATGGATGAGGTGGGGGACGGAGCACGGGAAGGGGAGGAAGAGAGGCTCCTTGCTTTAGGGACTAAAACAGGACTTGCTTTAGGGGATACAGGGACGGATAGGGACCTGGTTTTTTCCATGTACCTATCCGCCCTACTTTGTCTGGCATGTTCATGATCGGTCACGTCTTCCTCCTCTGGATTGTCCCTACTCCTCTTCAATGCTGAGACACGAGGTGGAGGCATTTCGTCCAACTCCATCTCCGTGTCAGATTGCTGCTGCTGATGATTTTGCTGTTGTTGTTGTACTTGTTTTTGTTGTTGCTGCTGCCTTTGCTGCTCTTTTTGTACTTGTTGTTGTTGTACTTGTTTTTGTTGCTGCTGATGTTGCCTTTGCTGCTCTTTTTGAACTCGTTGTTGTTGCTGCTGCTGTTTTGTGGGCTGTTTTTTTCTCCCCCTTCAATTGCGGTTCCTGTGCCTCCTTTGGCCGCTCCTTGTGTTGTCGCTGCTTTTGGGGAGACAGCTCATCCCGTCCTGGAGAAGTGGGCACGTCTGCAGCTCTCCGTCCCTTAACCCTCTTCCATTCCCCATCCGGAGCCTCCTCTGTTGCTGCTACTGTTGTTGCAGTTGCTGGGTCGGTGGAGGCTGTTAGTTCTTTGCGGGGCACGCCTTTGACATGTGGCCCAGTGCCCCGCATGCCCAACAATACGGTTTGCGCCCCTCCACTAATACCAGCATCCGTCTCTCCCGGTACATTAATGTATTCGGGACCTCTCCAAAGGCCTGCCGGGTGAGTGTTACGTATAACTATAACACCATATCTCCGGTTGCAATTCCGGCCTTACTCTTAATAGACGCGACTTCATCTACGGGTCCGTACAACCGGTACGACATGCACCGTAATTTTTGTGGGTCGGGTACCCATGTACTCCGTTTGGAGTCTTAGAGTTGCTGTCGTTAAGATGTTTCCGGCGAGCGCCTTTGCTTCTTGTTCAGTTGCAAGTAACAAATCCCACATCGTATTGGTTCTTCTCGCAAGAATTTTCGGAGCAATGTGTAGTCTTTTTACCGCCTCTTCCATGGCTTCCCTGCTGGCCCCAATCAATTTCCGACTTTTTACGTCGGTGGTGAGCAGGGAAATTGTCCTTGTATTAATTGCATCCAGGGCTTCTGGAATCGTAATAAATTCATTGCCCCTGATGTATTTTCCGTATTTTACTCGCTGTTCTTCATAGTACGACGAGTCTTTCTTTGGCTTGTTTTCCAACCAGGCACTTTTTTTCCGGTGATTTATTTTGTGCATTCACCGGCGGTGAATTTGAATCTTCAGCCATGGTGGAAGACCACCACAGCTGAATAAATACTAGTTCGCCTTATGAAATTATAGTTCGTGCACTACCAAACGAAAGAACAATTTTACAAAAGACGAAAATAAAGTAAAAAATCAAACTAAAATCAAAGGAGCATAGATATAAACAAAAAATAGAAACGAAACTGAAATAAAAACGGGAGGGGGGGGTTAAACAACAAGGAAACAAACTTAAAATAAAATGAAAAAACAAATACAGATAAATAAAAAAAAAGAAAACGGAGAAATTCAAGAGTTCAAAAAATCAAAGATGAGTAACTTAACAGTTTTTTTAAAACCGGGCAAACTTGTGCTGGACTAAAAGAAAAATAAAACATGGTCAATCAAGCAGATTGAACGGCGACTAGAGTACAAGAACCACTTCCAGAACAGAAAGAACAATCCCTCCAAAGAGTAGAAATAACAATCCCAATAGGTGTAGGCAATCACAGTCTGTATTTATGGCTGACACCAGCCAATCATATTACTGTGAGGAGGAACCCAGGTGTATGCATATTCATTACATCATTATAGTTACATCTAGCCATTTCAACTGTAAAATGGCGAAACCTTGTCAATCTAGTACTGTGCTTAAATTCATAAAATTATATTGATTATATGAGGAGAAGATCTTAAAGAAGATGATCTTTCATTACGCCCTATAGACCAGCACTATAAAGTCACAAAAAACTTTATCAAATAGCAAAAACATCACTTGAAGACTTCCAACATCAACAACAACAATCAAAAGAGGTAGCACATGTAACTAGAAAGGAAATATAAGAATCTAATCAAGATGTCGACTTTCTATACAATCCTATACAAAAACTTAGGAAGGAAGCTCTCATCAGTACAAGACAAAAACAATAATAATGCACTTGAGAAATCTAATTTCTCCAGTCTTATGGCCATTGAAACATTGGTTCCTGCATGATCACTGAAGTTAGGCAACTTTGAGCCATGTCAGTACCTAGATCAGTGACCACTTGGGAATACCAAATGCTGCAACCTTGGGTGTGCAGATGGTGTAATGGGTAATGGCTCAGAATTGTTAATCAGAGAGCAGAGTTCCAATTCCTGTTTAGTTTGTTATTTTCACAATATGCACAAATACCCTCGAGAAAGGCATGAATACACCTCATCTCCCCCTAGCTATGGGTTAATTAGTAAGACTTGTATCACTAAATCATTATCATCTCAAAAGAAATATTCTTACACTCTAAAACATATTTTCTGGCTTTAAATAACCTGCCAAGGGTTGATAAACCGTCGAAAACAAATAAATCAATTAAAGATGACAAATTCTTCATCGGGCCCTCATAAGAACTTTACCAAAAAATCATAAGAAATAATGTTGGATTGTAAATAAATTATAAATAAAATGTATTGAAACTGTGGTGGGTACAAAGTGAGGGATCAGTTTACATATTGAATATGATATATAATTAATCCCCCACTTCCTATCCACATTATAATTTTGTGTTTGTCAAATTCTGATTAGGTAGGAATCCACCTTTTCTCCCCCAGCTATGGGTTAATTAGTAAGACTTGAGTCACTAAACAATTATCTCAAGAAAAAATTCTTACGATCTAAAAAATATTTTCTGGCTTTAAATAACTTGCAAAGGGTTGATAAGCCATAGAGAACAAATAAATCAATTAAAGAAGACAAATCCTTCATCGGACCCCTTGATACAAAATCACAAAGAACTTTACCAAATAGTCATAAAAAATAATGTTGGATTATAAATGAAATCCATGAAATCACTTTGTTTATGTTGTATCCTTAAAGAGGTTACAAACAGACAAAGGTGATACTCGAGTGAAAGGAACAGCAACACAGGCGTAGATGAAAGAAAGAGAATACACTACTGAAAGACAGGGAGTCAGTTAGCAGGCTAGCAATTCCCCAAAGCCAGTCTCAGGTATGTCCTCTGCGCACTATATATATTTACTGATATAGTCAGTCCACAATAGGCAATAAGGAGAATGGATAGCACTTGTAAATAGAATACTGAGATTTACATTCTATTTTGATAGAATCAAGCTGTTTACATAGAACTAAAAAGCAAAAAGAACAAAAGGTTTGTTTCCCTTTAAAAATGGTTTCAAATTAGTTTAGCCTATAAAAAAGATTGCCTTTCATCAAACTTTAAAGTCTGGCAATACAAAGGCAGAAAGAGCTTTACCAAATGAGAAAAAAACCACATCACTTGAAGACTTCCAACAGTAGCAACAATAAAAATAGATAGCACTGTAAAAGAAAATAATGATAGAATCAAGTTGTTAAATTTCCACAGTAACAAAAAAAAAAGGTTAAGAAAACTCCCATCAATATTAGAAAGAGCTATAACATTTAGTGTACTAGAGAAGTGTAATTTCTTGAAAAACTATATTAAGAAAAAGATCTAATTAATTTCAGCTGACAGTTAAAGCTGTTTGATCAAATGAATGCTGATTACTTCCTGTATAGAAAAAGATAATCTCACCATTACCACAGGAATGCATTGTAAATGGTTTTACTATAGAAATCTATTGCAGAGGATTTCATAATAAGAATCCATTGGAAAAGATTTTATTATAGGAATGCATTGCAAGTGATTTTATTATAGGAATCCATTGGAAAGGATTTTATTTTAGGAGTACATTGAAAATGATTTTATTATAGGAATCCATTGGAAAAGATTTTATTATAGGAATGCATTGAATATAATTTTACTAAAGAAATTCATTAGAAAAGATTTTATTATAGGAATGCATTGAAAATGATTTTGCAATATGAATCAAATTGTAAAATATTTTACTAGAGTAATTAATTGGAAATAATTTTACTATAGGAATACATTGAAAATGATTATACTATAGAAATCGACTGGAAAAGATTTTATTATAATAATGCATTGTAAAATAATTTATAAGAATATAATGCAAATGATTTTACAATAAGAATCAATTGCAAAACATTTTCCTAGAGGAGTCAATTGGAAAAAATTATTTTAAGAAAATTCTTTTATGAAATTCTTTTATAAATTTCATGGAAACAGTTAATTTCACCATTACCACTACCAAAGAAGATCATTATTTGAAAAAGCTAATTAAATTAGAATGAGAGGCAAGTATGTATTTATAAATTCTTATTATGGAACAAGGTCATTAATCATAGTAATTTCAGGAATCTAAATACATAAATTAAATTTTAAGGAGGATACATCTCAAATACTTGGGTAAAAGATCAATTTACGTGTAATGCAATCTGGCCATTATGATCTTCCATTATGCAAATTGCAATATATTGATGAAGCTCAGAGAAATCCTTTCATTAAAGTTACACATTCTTGTAAGAAAACATTGAGTGTTGAACAAAAGTCTCTCAAATTGCATTGTCAGTTTGCTCATCTTCCCCAAGAAATTATTACAATTCATCGAAAATGATTATAGAGATGATTTGGAACTCCAAACTGCAATCATGAAAATACCACATGAGAAGTCTGTAAAGATTACTGCAAACCTCTGCTACTGCCAGTTGTTGGCTTACCAATGACAAATAATTTTGGTAAATGTGTAGCTTTGAATTTGAAGAAATTTAGAGGCATCTATCTACTTCACCTAATAGATCATGTTACTAGATTGTCACCTTGTGCTGTTGTGTGATCAAAGAAACCTGAAAAGATTATAGAGAAAATATTTTGTACATCAATCAGTGTTTATAGTTGCCAAGAAAAGTTCCTGAATGATAATGGCGGAGAGTTCTCTAATGAAGTCTTCAGGGAACTTTGTGAATAAGTTAATATTATCATAAAGACAACTGTTGTATAAGCACCATGGACAAATGGTTTGTGTGAAAGACATAATCAAGAAATAGATTGGCGGCAAGGTCTCATCATTTTACTGTTGAAATGGTGAGATGTAACAACAATATCAATCCCTGTTGAGCTGTAATGTCAAATAAAGTCCTGTATTACTAGAAAGGTAAAGTCTGGTTTGTACTTGAGTCTAAAAGACATAGGTTTGGTTCACACAAAAGTCAAAAAGGTAGACATAAGCCCTGTTTAAACTCATGTCAGCAAGTATCTAACAAGAAGGAGATCCCTTTTACAGTATTTTATCTTTCAGCAGAAGATGCAGTGTGTGCATTCTGTCGCCCTGGTTAGGTACTTCTGCTATGTATCTAGAGACACTTGATAAAATCCAAAGAATGCAATGTTATTGGTCTTGACTTTCACTTTACTATTGCCATAATGTAGTTTCCATATGCCCTTTCTATGAATATCTTCATGATAATTGTTCTGGAGGCACAGTGGAGTAATAGATTGAGGAATCGGAGACCTAAATTCAAATTCCAGTAGAGTTTATTACATTCACTTATATGCTTGGAAAAGGTATGATTCTATCTCTTCTCTCCCCAGCTATGGGTAAACAGCAGTACATACTGGGTTCTATAGCACTGGGTGGCAACTGGTCTTGAAGAAGGAAAAACTTTGAATTCAAATCCTCCAACTACAGGGAAACAGTAGGGTTGTCTGTACTCTGTGACCATGGTTGGCAACCAGACTGGAAGAAGGACAACACTGAATTTAAACTGGACCCAAAGTCCATAAGACAGTCTGATGTCATGGTCAGTTTTATTCTGGCAACTCTTGCTGTTGTCAAGTTGTATTGGTGTCTGTTTCCCTTGGAGAGAGGCATGGTGGAGTTATGGATGGTGGCACAGATTGAGAAATCGGAGAGCTGAGATCAAATTCCAGTCAAAACCATTACATTCACTTACATGCTAATACCTTTGGGAAAGTTATCAATCCTATTCTTCTCCCCACCAGCTATGGGTAAATAGCAGGACAAACCGGGTTCTATAGCCTTGTATGACAACTGGTCTACTGCAGAAAGAAATGGCAACATACTGCGGGGAAAAATCTGCCTCGTCAGTCATATATCAAAAGATACATGATTGTCTAAGTGTGTATCACGCATGGCAGATAACTGTTTCCCTTGGATAACACCCACGGCATGGAGAGGGTCAACATACTGCATGGGCAACTACCAATTTCGCATTAAAAAACCTGCCCAGGAAGCCATAATTCTTCAGGTGCAGATCCACGGTCTATTGGGACTGAGAGATGTCATACTAATTGTTCTGATGAGCTTTTCTCTTTGGTACTGAGACTTTATGAATTTAAGTGCAGTACTAGATTGGCAGCAAGATCTCATCATTTTACGGCTAAAATTGCTAGATGAAAGCATAAGTTCTGTGATGACAGTTTCTTCTCTCACACTTCTCACTTATGGAACTCCCTCCTGGCATCTTTACATTCCAGCCAAATTCGATCTTCAAAAATTCAAAGGTAATGTCAATTATTATTTTTTGTTTTCTTAAACCCTTTTCATTTATCGTTCTCTCTCCTTAATAATGTCTTTTTTTTTTCTTTTTCTCATATTCTTTCACACTCAGTAACCCCATGCACCTTAGTGGTTTTATTGTTTTGCTTGGGAGTGAAGCAATAAAAAAAAGAAAGAAGAAAAGCCCTGCTGATAGGGTAAGAGTAAAGATAGAAGTGAACAGTCACTACATGAGAGAATAAAAGCACATGGTCAGTATATGAGGAGATGCCAAGTAATATACAACATAAAGACAAAATTCAGAAACAGCTGCACTCTATGGTGACAATCCTGAGCATTCAACCTGATGTGGACAAAAGACTAACATGTAAATAAAAATAACTCCTTATTACAGAAATGGGACAATCCTAAAGAGAAGACATTGAGCCTTCAACTTAATCTACCTGCTGATCTGGACAAGAGTCTGCATGTAAATAAAATTAACTCCTCATTACAGAAATGAGACAATCCTGAGTTGTGGACTTGGAGCCTTCAACCTAATCTACCTGCTGATAAGGACAATAGGCCACATGTAAATAATGATAACACCTCATCATGGGAATTCAAACAGAAATTATCTGTTGATGTTAGAATTTTACAGGTCCGAAATGACTATAATGAAAAGACATTCCCTTATGTTAAAGAAGATCTTCTGTCATGCTCTGATAACTTGTTACTATTATTATGTGATGGATAGTGTTACATCTTTCTTAATAATATCCAAATCTGACTTTCATTGTTGACTATTACATTCATTTCCAACAGATGAACATCACTATGAAGAGCAGCCTTATCTTGACTGGATTAAGTTCCGTAACTCCTAGCTACAAAAAAGAAAAAGAAAAGAGATTGCTGTCAAGTAACTTGATTTTTTAACGCCTTCCCTTTACAGGTTATTTAAAACCAGAAAGTATTTTTAGATTGTAAGAATTTTTTTGGAGATAATAATAATGTTACTAATTAACCCATAGCTTGGGGATAAGAGGTGGATTCATACCTTTCAAAAGGGTATTTGCACGTAAGTGAATATAACGAACCCAACTGGAATAGGAACTTGGCTCTCTGATTTCCAATTCCAAGCTGTTATTCATTATATCACCTGCGCATCCAAGCTTACAGCACCTGGTATTCCCAAGTGATTACCCATCTAGGTACTGACCAGGTTCAACATTGCTTAACTAGGTGATGGTACAAGAACCAGTGTTTCAATGTGATATAACCATAAGCCTTTGTATTTGTGAGAAAAAGGAAATGTTATATAAAGGTTATCACGATCAGATGGAACCTGGCACTTATTCCAGTTGATTTTTTTTATCGACTCATTTTTTATGGATTATCAACCCTTTGCATGTTATTTTAAAGTCAGGAAATATTTTTAGATTGTAAAATTTTTTTGGGATATAATAATGGTTTAGTGATAGAATTCTTACTAATTAATCCATAGCTGAGGGGAGAAGCAGTGGATTAATACCTTTCCCAAGGGTATTTGCATATAAGTCAATATAATGGAACCAATGGGAATTGGAACTCAGCTCTCTGATTAACAATTCCAAGCCTTTATCCATTACACCACCCACACATCCTAACTGACAGCACCTAGTATTCCCAAGCAGTCACCCATTTAGGTACTGACCATGCTTGATGTTGCTTAATTTTGGTGATCTTACTGGAATCTGTGTTTCAATATATGGCATTTGTGTGTTTGAGAATGTGAAAGCATAATATAAAAGTTATCAGGGTCAGATGAAACTTGTTCCTTATTCCAGTTGAGATACCATCACAATTAATTATCTCTCCTCACCTTCACATAGAAGGGAATTTATTTTCCCGAAATCTAAAACTGGGAAAGTTATTGAAACCGCATCTCAAAAAAAACAGCAAAATTTTCATAAAAATGGTCAAGTATAGAATGGAATTACATAGTCGATTCTTGGACGATTATTTTTTTTAAGTGATGACAGAAAATGCAACACTGAAATCTGAACGTGCACTGGGATAGCAAAAGTTGGCTTCCAAAGGTAAGCAAAGTATTAAGGAACAGGAAAATTTCATTAGAAACAAGGAAAAGACTGCTGAAGTGCCATATAATATCAGTTCTCCTATACTGGGCAAATTCCTCACATGCAACAGAGATGTGGTTTTACAAAACGACGATGAGAATACCATATAGACGAAGCATATAAGCAGCGAGGAAATTTTAAGGAAAATAAAAACAAGGACATTTGTACATAGAGTAAGACATAATTGAAATTTCCGGGACAAATACAGAGAAAAGAAGGCTTGGAAAATTTGACATTCACAAGATGAAAACAGCAAGTAATTTACTTAAAACGGGTAAATGGATAGCAAAACAGAAAGGAGTAGAGATAGTAAAAACAAAAACTAAACATTGCTAACAGATACGAAGAATAAGAAGCTGTGAATAGCCATGATCGGTCACTTCCTGAAGGGAGATGGAACATAGAAGAAAAAGTGGATTAAACACATGGAGGTGTTTCTAGTTTCTTTCTTTTTTTAAGTCGTTCTATCTGAAATAGTGATGTTTGTTAAACTTAATAAAACTTCACTGCTTTCTCGCTACAAATAAACAATCGTTTTGAAATTAGATTTAGATTTCAGTTTCACTAATAATTGCAATAACAATGTCAAAAAATCATTTTAATTGGGAAAAATAAATTACGGAACTGATACAAAAATTGCGGTACACATTTGGTTTTCTTACTATATTTGCTTAAAATTATTTATGCACAATACAAAAAAAATAACAGGAAAAAAAAAATCAACATTTATTAATGAAACTGAAACACTTTATTGTTACTGCATATTTATTTACTATCGATACGAAAATGTTTTCTTTTCTTTTGTAACGGTAATGGAAAAACGTCTATAGTTCACCAAAGCCGGTTGAATTTTATTTATTCCTGTTGTAAGAATAAAAATATTTCCTTAAAGAAGAAGAGTGTTATCGATTATAGCAATTTCGGTTTTCCGTATTTTTTCCATTAATCGATTGCAAAGAGGAAAAACATTCAATCAATATTTTTGGTTACAGTTGAAGAATATTAACAGAGGAAAATATTAGAGGAATTAATCTTTTTATTATATATAAAATCGGAGATATTATTAAATTGGACTGTTTGTCTCTTTAGTCTTTAAATACAAGATAATACTCAGAGCAGTAGATGCTTTTCTCCTGTTTTTTTGCTGGTTCGATCAATCCTGGAAATGGTTTCTTTTTAAAGTTTTGTTCTCTTATCTTGTTTTTTTCCTTCTTTTTTTTTTAACGTCGTCCAGGTAGTACATATTTATAGTTCCAACCTGGATAAGAATATGCTTAAAATACATAATCTGTTAGCAGAGTTAAAATAGAAATTAATAAAACTAAAAGCAACAATAATACCGACGACATTCGTTGTTAAGTAATTTAACCATAAGCTTTTGTGAGAAAGCCTAACTTTATTCCTTGTGCTATTTCCGGGTGCGCAAACATGACGTCATATGGTGCGCAGTAGCTGAGGGGCGTTAAAAGGGACGCCATATTGATATATTAGTGTTCCGAAACTGATTGGGGTACGCGGAAAAATTGTGAAATAATCGTAGCCATCTGTCGGCATTTACAAAAATACGACAAACGAGAAGTATCTTACTTCTACCACAATCAGAACCCAATCTTCATTTCACCTCAGTACCGCTTTGAAGCGGCTTAGGAGGCTTTTGTTTACAGGTAGTATCCTTACGGGAGAAAGTAGACGATGACGAAGGACGACGAGTATGATTATCTATTTAAAGGTAGGTTGGATTAGTCTTCTGTTTCGTGTGCTTCTCGAAAGAAACAATGATTAAGGTTTTAATTCTTTCTTAATAGTTTCCACTTTTTTTTTTATCGATCAGGGATGTTTTTTTCTTGGCTATTGTCACTCTGATTTCTAGAAAATGTTTTGACAAATGGGAAGTGGTAGGAGACATTCCAGTCATCTCATTGTAATAAAATCTATTTCGATCACTGAATGATTCCAAAATATATTGCGGTCTTTTAGTGTTGGAGCTTTGTGCTTTCTTTAGTTTAGTGATTTATTAGCAAATTGATATAAATATTTGAAAGGAAAGCTAAGGTTCTGCATATTTTTTAAATCTTTACAATGGTTAGAAATCGTAAATTATACCCTTTCAGCACTCAGCAGAATTAGTTGCAGATATACAGTATTTGAATTTGTCATTTTTTTGTTGTTTTTTATTTCACCTTGTTGATTTCTTTAATTTTTTTTTATCTGCATAGTTTTCTTCTACATCTGATCTACCGATTTTATTTATTAGTTTTTATTTTATATTCACATAGTAAAAAAAAAAATATACTTGTTTTTTTATGTTATTTTTTTTTTTTTAATTATTTTCTTTCTCTTGTAAAAATGGACGACTAAGTTATGTAAATCTTCGTAAATAAAAAATGAATCTCCTAGCAGAAAATGCATTTTTTAATTAATAAGATTCTCTTGAAATTCTAACCTTTTTCTTTCTTTTTGCAATCATCACTTTTAGCTTAGACTACAGACAGTCACACTAAACGTTGGTCACTATTTTTATTTTAGTAACGCCCACTCTCTAGATTCTTGTCATTTCACTTGTTTCAAAGGCAATAACAAATCTACTACTGGCAGTCATAACCTTTCTTTTCATTCACATACAACGAAGGTTGGCTTTATACGACTTCAAATTGGGGGATCAATTGCATATGTAAGTATTTAATAATACTGATCCCCAACTTTGTAGTCAAGTTCTCCATTTAAGAGGGTGTGTCAAAAAATGTCTATCCGAATAAACACTTGACGTTCATATAGTCTTAAAAACCCGTTGATTTATTTTTATATTGCTATTCTTCAGTTTGAAGAAAAGACTGAAATTTAATTGCTGCATTCCTAATAAAATATGAGCAAGAGATGATGTTAACATTGATGCTTGTATTTTAATTCGATATACTCTGCCATAATCATGGAAGCTCAAGTAGCCAATAATAAGCCTTCGTTTTTAGAGAAGCTGTCTACTTATATATTTTGAAGCTATTTTCTTCACAGGCTACCTGAAGGAAATTTATATATTATAACGAAAATATCCTACTATTTAACTGCTTAAAGTTCCTTGTTTAGTAAGAAAAAGATCCACTTTTTTTTTTATTATTATTCTTACTTGCATCCACTCTGGACAGTTCCTTTTCTTTCCTATTTTTTCTCTTTAACCTTCTGTGTAGGTTTGCTTTAAAATTATTTTTTTTTTCTATTGTTTCCCTATTTTAAAACTAGTTTTATTTGATTTATCATTTTCTACAAAAACATAGAATATCAGTATGTTAGTGTTATCAAATCGTGTTAAAGCAGATCCACTTTTAACATAAAAAAATAACATCTATGATCACTTGTATACGTTGATCATTAAAAGCAACTTCCGTTTTGACGTTTTCACTAAAATAATTGTTTCTAAGACTATAAGAAGATTTCTAAACTATTCCTTGATAATAAATTTAATTCTTCCTGGATTTTAATTGTAATGCTTCTTATTTTTTGTAATAAATGTTTCCTATTGTTTATTACTGATTATTTAATAATAGAATTCGTTTTTAAATGATTGTCTTCTGTCCATGGCAAAGTAACAATTTTTAATGTATCCAGTTTAAAATCCTCCTCGTAATATCAGCAATATTCTTGGTGAAACCTTACCTTTCATTTCCCTGACTACCAAAGCTTTAATTATGCTAACAACAAGTATCCTTTCTTTACAACTGTGTTTTTAGTTGCTTACACTTTCGTCCATTTTCAAAAGAAAGAACTCTGATTGTTGGTTTACTGAGAATTTCACTGATTTAAGTAATTAGTTGAAAATAGGTACTACTATACTTCTTTCTTTCTCTCTCATTCTCCTTAATTGAATAATAATTATCAAAACTGTTTTTCGAAACAAACAGCATTCCTTTAAAGTTCCGGTTTGATTTTGAAAAATTTGTTTCTAAAGATTTTAGTTTGTGGTAAGAGAAGAAAAAAAAATGAATAAATTAAAAATGCTTTCTTTTGTTTTTGTCATAGATTGAGATAATTTACAAAAGCTAATCTTGTTAGAGATTATTATGACCTTCTCATTTTTTTCTTCAAATGATAAGCTATTGTTGTTGTATTTTTTCCCCAAATTAACTGTTGTTAGTAAAAAAAAAATTTGCGATACATATTTATTGTCTTTTATTTCCCTCAACTCAAAAATGTCAGTCTGCTCCAGAAACTCATGTTTCGTATTATTATTCATCATCTTATTGTGTGCAACTTGTTCATTTTTCTTGCTTGTTTTAACTTTTAAAATACAATCAAGTCATGTGATTGATATTTTAAATAATTCTAGGTTTACTCTTTGAGTTTTTTTCTGGATTCTTATTAGACTAGGACAAATATAAGTTCCTTTGACATTGAAAAATTGACTGAGATAATTTAACTGCTTTGTATATAAGCGCAATTAAATTCATTTGTTCATATATTGATTTTTCTTTTTTTTCTTTAACACCAATGTCTTTTTAACAGTAAATTTTTTTTCCTATTAAATAATAAAAAACAATGTTTGTACTTAGCTCCCTTTATAAATTAAAATCCTTTTTTTATTTTTGTGAGTTGCTTTTTTTTTTTTATCCACAACTAGCCTAAGAAGCCTTATGTAGCAGTCATTAAAAATGAATATTAACTTAGTTATGATTATAACTATCGAGTAGGAAAATTACTAAAATTAAAATCTTATAAAAAAAGAAAAAAGTGTACTAGTTAGTCGTTTAACATGCTACACACACATATATAAATATAGTCCTTTTACAACCTTCCTTTGCATTTGTCCTTTTGGTTGACATGATACCCTTTGATGATTTTTATCAAATTTTTGCTTCCTTTACTTGTACTAGAATGTCATCTTATTATTGTGGCAGTGTTCTCTAATTTTTTTTTTCTCTGATGAAAAGTGAAACAGAATCTGCATCGTTTTAAAAAACAAAAATGGGTTATTAAGATTGAGAATTATATCCCACACACACTGAAGGCAATTGTGGATAATTTGCATGTAAATAGTCTTCCTAAATTATTTTCCCCCTTCTCTTCCTCCTTAAAAGATCATGCTTAAATGATTCTATTCAAAACATTCATCAGTTCTTCTTGAAATATCAATTATTTTTTCTCAGTCTAATTCTTGTACTCAAAAGAAAAATCTGTGCATACTTGGTAACAAGTGAAACTAGAATCAGCTATAAACAAAATTTAAGCTAAAAGAGAAACCAACATTTTTAATTTTAAGTCACATTCCTTTCGTATGAATTTACACTTACATACTTAAAGCAGTCATTTACTAAAACGGCAACTAAAACATGAGTTTTGAGATCTGACTTTTTTATCCCTTTTTGTCAATTATCTTTCACAATTAACTTTTTAAATTGATTAGAAACCTTTAAGATTTTTATTTTTATTTTTTTTTTTTTTTAATTTAAAATAAGTGCAAAAATAGATTACCTACAAAAAAGTAACTTTGTCTCAAACTAGATTTAATGATTCAATGCAAATCTTATGATCCCAGCATTTAAATTTGATTATACTGTAAATGGCTGTCTTTGAATTTTGAAGGGACATAGCTTTTATTTTATTTATTTGTTTAATCTCAGCAAAAGACAAATTTTTACATTTTGTTTGGGGTTTTAAAAAGTCCTTATTTTACACTTCAAATTACCTATGTCTCTTCATATTCTTGTAAGTTTTTTAGTCTTTGAAATTTTTTATTTACAAAAAAATACTTGACCTTATTCTTCATGTCTTAAGATTATTATTATTGGAGACTTTTTAGTATTCTTTTCAATATATTGTCTATTATTTTGGAAAGTTGTCATTTCAAATTTTGTTTAGCCAGTTGAACCTTTCCTTTGGCATATTTGATGTCACCATTGCAATGTTGCTGTAATGTGATAAAATGCTTTCAAAAACTTTCAGACTGATTAATGGAAATAAATGTTGACAAAAATGTGTTTATTTATCACAATATGACTTTAGCTTTAGTTTATGAGTAGGCTAAATATTCAACTTTTGATTGACTAATTTTGATTGCTTGTTTTGATTTGCCTCTGTTCCTTCTCCAATCATATTCACTGTTCAAGTTTTTCTCTGACCACTCTTATCTTACTCTAAATTGCACTTTAGTCTTTATTAGTTGGATATAGGCTGTAAATTTTTCTTTCTTGAGTGAAAATATTTTGAAGACAGGTAATTGCAAGCAATTGTATGTTAGCAGAATGTGTGCATGTCATTGGACCAATTATTGTGACTCACTAGTGACATAGTCTGAATCTTTACTCAATGTATAAAGCTAACTAAATAACATTTAATCCATCCAATCTGATAAAATATATTCAATAAATAATTTTATTTTTTTGCACATTAGTTGCAAGTGTTCAAAGTTCCATAGAATAAAACCAGTTTTGTTTCCCTGCCCATCTGAGATGTATATCATTCTAGGGTTAAAATAATTTTTTTTATGCCTGGCTCAGAAAAAAAGATTGTATTGAAAGACTTTTATTTAAATTTGGTTTTATAACATCAAAAATATCTGATTTAGTCTGAATATTTCAAATCTTCTCTGAAGTATTTTAATATATAATCATATACATCAGATTCACTAAAAAATGAGACTACCATGAAAAATGCCCCAAACTTTTATAAAAACAAAGTTTTATCAAAATCTGTTATAATTAAGAGGAAAGATGAAAGGATTTTTTTTTTTTTTTTCTTGCATCAGCTGTTAGTATAGGAAATGTTTTTTCCTCTTTTTTTTTTTTTTTTTTTTTTTTTTTTATATATATACATTTGTTACCCCCCATTTAATTTAATGAAATTGAGAATTTTTTAATAAATTATTACATAATGTTTATATTAGTTATATGCAGAACTCCTTGGAGAATTTTAAAATCTTATTTTCTTTTTTTTTTTTTTCTTTTTTTTTCTTAACAGGACCACCAGTTACTGAAATTCTGCTCTGAATCATAAAATAGAAAATGCAATAAAACTAAGACATTATTTATTTAGAAAAGCTTTCAATAGTTTTTAATAAGATATGTTATGGACACTATTGCTTTAAGAAAAAAAAAAATTCCAGTGTACAATGAATTTTTACAAGAATTGTTTTCATTTTTTTTTTTTTTTTTTTTTTTTTTTTTTTTTTCTTAATTTGATTCATAGTTTTAAATCTTAAATTTCTGTATTAATTTGTACCAGTTAAGTGATATTAAGTAAAAACTATATTTACTAATCATAAGTGGAAAAGTTTAGTTCAATTCAGTGGACCCAAATATTTTAAGAAAATTTTTCTGTGTGTATATATAAACATGCTGGTTTTTGTAACTACAAATGTCCATACATGAGAAAATGAGTGATAACTGAAGTAAATTTAAAGCCAAAAGTACCTAAAATTATATTAAAATGGTGGTCACATTATATTCAAGTAATTTTTATAGATATATCCAGCAAAGAAAAAAAAATAGATAAATTCCCATCTGTCAGTCACATGTCAACACCTTAGATAAGCACATACTGCTGTGTTTAGCAATTTCAAAACAGTCTTTCCAGTCAGTTTAAATTAGTTTTGAAATGCAGCAAAGTATTTTACCTATTGGAAATATTAAATTTAATCTATTAGCTTGAAATTAAAACTAAAATAAAAGCTTCAAGAAAGATTTTTCATGAATGAAAATTTTTAACTTTAGATATTGTTTCTGTGGAGGTACCTACTTAAGGGAATTCTAATGGAAACTCATTTCGATGATCAAATTGGAAATAACCTCACTGTGTGTGAGAGAGAGACTTCATATAACTTGAAAAAGGAAGCTTGGTATAAATTGCTATTCAGTGCTTCAAGACTGATTAAAATTTTGCCTTCTTCTAAATTCTTCGAAATTTAATCTCTAAGAATTTGTCTTGTATCATTTAATATTTACTAAGCTTAGCTCAGTTTGGAATAAGGCTTTTAAGTGATGAAAGTTTGATTTCTCTGAAAATCAGCATTTGAAATATCTTTCTCTCTCGTACATACATTTGTGACACTATAAAATACAACTATTTTGCTCTTAAATAGACGCTAGTAAAACTACCCTTCCAAAATAATATTGCTTTATATGTAATATGAACGAGTGATAGAACATAGAAAAACTATTTACAAAAGATTGAATCAATTTTGTTAATGTTTATTACATTCTTTTGTGTTAGAAATCAATAATGGTAATGGATCTTTGTATTTCTCTTTGAAGTAGATTGGTTTCGAGATTAAATAAAGTACTGCAATATTCAGTTAATTGGCTCCTTTTCATAGGATCAATATAAACATGTAAATTATTCTATAAAATAAGTACTTTAAAATTATTTAACTACTTGTAATGATAGAGGTATATTAAGGCCTTTCAAAATTTTGTTTTTATAGTCAATGTTGACCTTCACAGCAAAATAACAAATGCTTTCAATTATTATAAATTTGAGGAGTTTAAAAAAATTTTTTTATAGCCTTTTGGTTTGCAAAATGCTTTTCTATTAAATGTGCTATCTTAGAACTGGAATTCAAATCATTTATTATGACATGATTTTCTGTCCAATATCTCTATAAAGATGTTCTGGACTTCAACACAGATACTGCAAATTTAGACTGTTGAAAAATACTATTGCAATCCCTTTCACTATTAATGTATATTGTGAGTCTAGACGTTTTTTTGACTGCCACCTTTTTATAATGTATAATCATGGAATTTTTTTTTTTTTTTTTTTTTTTGTTGATAAAATTCTTCTTGCATTTTTATGAATCATAGGCCATTTATTTGGAGTCTTGTATCATTTTGCTTCCATTTATTTTTTTATTTTTTTCTAGGTAGATTATATATGAAATCCTGTTAGTATAAAATACTATATGCAGCAAATAGTAAAATGCGGTGTTAAAAATAAAATTACAAATGGTTGTATTTTTATTTATTTATTAATTTTTTGTGTGTGTGTGTCTATTGTCTGATTTTTGTATTGCTATGCAATGTATTTTACTCCTATTTTAGACAAGTTATTTGAATTATTTCCACAATTGTGTTTATAGCATTTTCTGTCTACATGTGTTTATTGAATTATTTAACAATGTTGTAGTCATCAGATATTAATTTTGCTGGAATTTTTCATTTTGGCATAAACTTTTTTTTTATTATTATTATAAAAATCTTTGAAACAGTATCTGTAATCGTGGCAATATAAAAAAAAATGTAGCTGCTGTTTGTGTCCAACCAGGAAAAAAAAGCATTAGGTTTATATTGAAAGTTGAGTGTTTTATATAAACAACCTTCTTAAGTCCCATCATGGTTCATCAAATTTTATTAGAGGAAATATAGGTGTATATTAAAAATCCTAAAATTCTCAGTAAAGAGAAAAAAAACTTCAGTCAAGGAATCTCTATTAAGATTATAGGTAGTTGCTTTCCAGCTAAATGCTCCTTGTCTAGTTGTGATGTAAAGTCTAAAAAAAAATTCAAATTGTTTTCACTGAAAATGTAACTATGTTCACTATTTTAGAAAATTCATAGAGACTTGTGGCAAAAGATTTTTTTGTGTGTTTTTTATATATATATATATATATATATATATATACACACACACACCTACACTCTTAGCTTAGGTACCTCCATGAAAATCAATAAAAAGAGTATAGCATGGCAAGAACGGCCTTAAATTTGATGAAGAAAATTTTTTATCTGCTTAAGTATATATATCATTATTAAGAAATACCAATGTATTTTTTGATTTTTTTTTTTTTAATTTTTTACTCATTCTTAGCATGTCCGAATTTTTAGTTAAAAAATTTTTTTTTTTTTGTCAGAGAAATTACTAAAAAAATCTTTATCAGCCTTTTTAATTTTGTAAACTAAGTTAAAATCCTAGTTTAAAATTTGTCCAAAAATCAATTATACGTTTTTTCAAAATTTATTTGACGAAAATTAGCAAATTTAAAGATTATTTAATATATTTTGAATAACTTTTGCTTACTTTCTTCGAAGAAAAATGTTTTTTAAAATAAAAAGGAGGCGATCTTAACATCGTTGGCTATTGACAGATGATGAGTGATGACTTATCACATATCGACAGCTAACATGAGATTCGAGTTATCATACGGAAGGACATAATTGACGCAACTATAGCCCACTATTGACTTTAGGCTAAAGTCAATACAGATCTGCTATGATAAAACATTTCTATCCCAAGTAAAAATCATCACAAACACATCAAAAGTTATTTTGTTACACTACAGCTTATTTGCTCTGAAAAAAAATATTGAAAAATGACTTTCGTCATCTGAACAAAACATCATGGAAACTTTTGATCTGCACCCCCATGAAACTAGGTATTTCCTGAAAGCAAAGAATGGTCTTTCATTTCTAAGTGAAATTGGTTAGTGTAAATGATTATAAAAAATGGGGGGGGGGATAAAATATGAAAAAATAGTTAAAATTGCTATTCCTGAACACTGGAAACCAAGTTTTTTTTTTTTGTGTGTTTTTTATTTTTTTTTTTAAATCAGCAATAAGGAAAACAATGTTGAAATTAAGCCAAAATTTACTTTGACATTGCTGGGTCAAAGGCCAGCCAGCCAACAATACCAAGCTGTCATCACCTTGTAAAAAATCCCATTTTTAAAAAAAATTTTTTAAATCTGTTTGAAGAATGGCTTGATGTATTTTTGTTTTTTAACACCCTTTTGAGCAGGGTGATGACAACAACACTTAAGGAATGATTATGAGCTGCAGGCAGAATGGACCGAGAACTGAGAAATGCTCAACATGTTTCGTACAAAGAATTTGCAATAATGAAATCGACGTTCAGCGGAGAACGCTTACACTTGAGCTACACAACGTTTTATTGCTTGTGACCTTCTGTACTTTTTAATTACATCCATTTTAACGATTTTTATGAACACAAAATTATATTTCTTAATTACTGTGGATCTTCTGATTAGTCAAAACGATACAATTTACAAAGCGCTAAAAAAAAAAAAAAGATCTATCTCATAGGGACACTTAGGAAACCCGATGCGGCTTTTAACTAATTTTATAATATTTTAACAAATGTAAAAATCTATTATAATTAAAGAAATAACAAATAATTGTATTAAAAATTCATTTTTCTTTGAAAAAATTTTTTGTTTTCAGAAAATATTGTCCATATTCATAAAAGCAAATAAAAGCATTTGAAATTAATATCTTTGTTTTATTGAGTTTTGTATGTTACAATTCAGAGCTGATTTTCAGGTTGGTGGGGTTCAATTAAAAACAAAAAAAAACATGATTTGCAATCCTCAAAGCCTTGTGCTTTTAACTATTGTAATCACTGAACCTGATGCGATCAAATTTCTAGCGTTTTCATAAAATTAGTTATGGGGGGTAATAAATATAAAAACAAAAATATTTCTGCCATGACCTTAATAAAAAACAAAACATATTTATAATTTTGATCATCTGGGAATAGTTTCTAAAAGTTTCATTAACATCCAACAATTATTTTTATTTTTGCAAGATTTTCCAAATTAATGAGTGTCATACTAAAAACGTGCTAAAAATTGTATGTTATTTTAGTAGTCCCAGTGATAGAAAGAGAAACAAGGTTTTTTTTTTGTTTTTTTTTTTGTTTGTTTTTGTTTTTTTAAATCAAAATTTAGAATGTTCTAAAAAGGAAAAAAAATTTAAAATAATTAAAAAAAACTTTGGTCTTTCCTCTTCATAATAACATAAGCATTTAGACGATAAAATTGTTTTCGTAAAGTTTGGCATCTTTTTCATCATGCTATGCTCTTTTTTTAGCGATTTCGTGGAGGTACCTAACTTAGATGCTTTTGATTATATTTAGTTATAACTTCTAATGTCTCTGACTGAACTCTGAAATTTTATTCACTAATTAAATTTTGATCTCTTCAAGTCTAGAACTTATCTTTCCTGCATTGTGCCAAAAACATCACTTCTTGCCCTTTCTTATGCTGATACAACACCACACTGTAACCCTCTACCTTAAGTGGCTGTCAGACCTCGTATTTGAACATTAGAAAAAATGTATTTCACTTTTGATTGCATTTTAATTATCCTTCTATCAGCTGTCTTTTATTTATATAAATTAATTTATTTGCTTATTTCAAAAAGCTGAAAATCTTAATTGTATAAATTTCACTTCATGATTTAATGTCCCTCATGAGAAAATCTTTCAATATTTATGATGACAGCTCAAGTTTTCTAGCAGAACAAAAACCAATGCATATGCCAAACCATCTTCCTCAGCTTAGTGAGAAACCAACTCCTTTAGTTAACAAAATAGCTTGGAAGACTCATTCACTGTCAACTGCTTTAGATTTTGTTTATAAAGAAAACAAGTAAAGCTGATAGGTTTGCTTCTTGATTTTCTGGATTCTAAAATTACAGAACTGTTAGTTTTTATGTCTGAGCTTAAATTCAATGGTCTCTCTAATGGTTACCTCCTAAATTATTGATCACTGGTCTTTTGTGCATGTCTAACTTTTGCATTTTGGTAGCCAAACACTCCTCCCTACCCTCACAAAAGTCAAATGATTTGCTTATTCTTTCCACCATATTTTCTTTTCCATAAGAGACTAAAAAATCTCTATTAAATAAATCTTTTTCTTTCTCATTCTTTTCTTCTTTCTTGTCTGTATTTGCATATTTTATTTAACTAGTTTGAAATAGAAAACCTTGATATTTTTACCATGGTATGTTAGATGAAGATTTTTTTTCTCTCTCACCATCCCCATCTTGACTGAGCTGATTGGCACTAGCCTTTTCTTGGATTTCCTAAATGTCCTCCCTGTCTCCCCCCACAAATAAATAAAAAAACCCTAGCTAATTTACTTAAAATGTGGAATTTTCTTAACATGTCATGGTCTCAATAATTAGATATTTGTGCTGTTGTAATCATGTGCACAGAATGTTGTACAGTATTAAGCATCTATGTAAGTGTTCAGGTTAATTTCTCTGCTTGTTGAAGTAGGCAATCAGCTGTTAAAGATATTTGGTCTCATGAGATTGTAATGCAGTGAAATAGGCAAGTGAATAAAATACAATAAGAAAAAATTGTTTTGTCTGGCCTTATTTTTAACTTTTACAGTAATAATACTTTGGCGCTTAGTATTTCAAGGGTGTGTTAATGTTTTTTGTTTTTAATAAATATAATGACTAAAACTTGCCAAAAGTGCATATACAAATTTTAAGAATTTTTCTCTTAAAATTTCCAGCATTAATTTTGTGATTTTGAATATTATTTGTGGTTAAAAACAACTTTGCAATATGTAAATATTTCAGTCCTTATTTTTAATCAACTAAATTGACTTGTTCTTTCTTGTACCATATTTTAACACTACTCTTTTGTCATTCTACAGGATGAAAAATAAGACCTTTCAAGGGGCAGATAGGTTTCTTATGATATCCAATGATACACACACACACACACACACACACTAAATATCTCTTCTTTTTTTTTTTTTTCAACATCAATGTTTCTTGGTAAAATTTCCAGTCTTCTGGGGTTGTGGTTTTAAATGGTATTACCAATTTTTCAATTTGTTCTGCATCTTTTTCAATCCACTTTTTTTACTGTTTTGTACATGTGCATATTCATGAAATTTTGCTTTTGTTTGTTTTTTATTTCAGTTGTAGATTTTTCTTCCAATTGTAAATTATTTTTTCTTCAAAATCTTTTATATATATATTTGCACACCTAGGACTACTGATCAATATTTTCTCATTGATAAACACATGCCAAACACATTTTATATCGCTAACTTTCATAAAATCTATACTTAAATAATCTAAGATCAGATTACTCACAACTGGTGTAACCTAAATTCTTTCACTCCAGCACACGTTATCAACCAAATCTCGCATAGACCAGCTAGAATTATGATATGCAAACACAAGAATTATACCCATAAGCATGACCAGACATGACAAATGCATGAAAGGTCTACTTAACCAATGGAAAAAAAAAAAAAATATATATATATATATATATACACACACACACACACACACACACACACACACACACCAGAACTTTCGTTTCTGATGAAAACTAAATAAAAGTGAAACCTGTTAAATTTATAAAATTTATGTGCTAAGATGGGATCTCAATCCTTGAATAGCAATCCTCCTAGAGATAGTCTTGATAAAATCATTCAGTGTACTTGGACGGCTGTGAATGCCCGAGTTGAACAGCAGGAAGAGCATCCAGTCTTGTAAAACCTTGCCTCAAATCATTGACAAACCCTTTATCACGCAAGACCCACCTTGCTTTGTGAGAGATTGGTCCTGCTTCACTAAAAAAAAACCCAAAAAAAAAACAAAAAACACAATGTGTATGTGCTTAGACACTGGCATAACTTGTCTCTCCTCACTTATTTCAAATAATGAAGCAATTTTTTTAATCTTACACAGGTCTCAATATGCATTCACATATTCAGTTTTTTTTTCTTACCTACCATTTAATTATAAATATTTATATCTTCAAGATTTACAATGCCATATTGACTTTAAAACTTATTTTACTTTTAGATAAAACTTTATTTGGTTAGTCTTGTGATACTGTCTTGATATTATATTTTAGGTTACATAAATGCCTTTTAAGTTTTCACATGACTAATCTCATAAGAACAAGATTGAAAAGTCATCCAGAAAAATGAAATGTGATTTAAGTAGTAAGTTAATGAACTGAATTGCTAAATACAGAAAGTGAAAAATAATTATTCATGAAGAGAGAAAAAAAATCAGTTGACTAATTTTTTATCCAGAAGATTTGGAACATAGTAATAATTTATAACTTTTTAAAACTCATTTTGGTCATATATGATCTCCTTTAAAGAGAAAGTCCCTTTTTATAAAGTTCTCTAAATGAGGGGAATAAACATGAAAATAACGATATTGATTATCTCTAAGCATGATTTTTATTTAAATATCCTTTATTTTACACTGAATTATTTTTCAATATCTTTCCACCCTTGTACACAGCATCCTCTATACACGTATCATAAACATTTGTATATCATTTCCTAATGTACATTGAGTTATTAGAGATCCTCTAAGGCTCAATGGTGTGGTAGTAATTTACACCAGTAATTTAATGTCTGTAACCTAATAAATCATTTGTTACATAACAAATACCCCCCCCCCCCCGTCTTCATTTAATTCCGTGGTGGCTATTAATCATTTACTATGAACATTATACAATGAAATTCCCAGATCAAAATTCAGCTAACGCCATAAGTGATAATGTTAATGATGCATCCTTGTACACAGATTTATTGAATGTTTTCCTTTGTAAGTTTTCGTGCTCTATGATAATCATTTATGTAAATTGATCTTTAATATCTTATATATATATATATATATATATATAAACTCTTTTTTTTTTTTTATTTAAAGCATTTCACCCCAAGCAAGGCAGGAAGCCACTAGCATGCAAGGGGTTACAGAGGATTTGGAGCGAGAGAAGATAGGAGTGATAGAGGGAAGGATAGTGGATAGATCAAGGCAACTGCAGATGTCGATTAACATTACATTTTTATATATATATATATATATATAATAGAGAGAGACACACACACACACACACTTTCTTACATTCCATGAATTCTACATGTGTTTTGAATGTGTTGCAAAGATTGTACTTCCTCCTACTTTTGCAATCTAAATATTGATCTTTTTAGCTGAGCAATTATAAATCTCTTTTCAGTTGTCTTGATTGGTGATTCTGGAGTTGGAAAAAGCAACCTTTTATCAAGATTTACTAGGAATGAGTTCAACTTAGAGAGCAAAAGTACCATTGGAGTAGAATTTGCTACTAGGTAAGTCACTATTTCTCTGTTATTAATTAATTTGATTATTGCAATATCAGAAGGAATGTAAAATGACTTTAGTTTATTACATTTTTCTACTGTGATTATATTGTTCTTTTCTAATTACTATTCCCCATTTTCTTTGCAAACTTTAGAACACTTACTAATTCTAATGAAGTTATATTCTCATTATCCTGATTGTTAATGACAGAACATTTGTAAGTTTTTTTGTTTCTTATTGTTTTGTTTTTTTTATCTTTAACCTGGTTCAACTGATTCTGATATGTATGGTTTTTAAGTTTGTGTGTAATAAATATATATTTATATAAATAAAGGCTGTCTCTGATGGATGCTCCTTATTGTGGTGGAGAGAACCAATCAGCAAAGAAGAAATTAAATTCTTGGATATGAGACAGTTGGCAAAAAAATGAGGGCTAGACTTAAGTCACTCAGGGATTGATATAATGGTGCTAAAAATCCTTGGCTTCACTAAATTCTGATATTTGATCAGATTTTGGGATGCTGAGAGCCTTTCAACATTTCTCTCTTAATTATAAACAAAATTGTTTATTTTGTTCAAATATTACCATTACTTAGCTATTTCAGTGTTCTCCAATTTATAAGCAAGTCTGTTGTTTACCTATAAGTTAGGATTCCTACATTTATTCAGTCTAATGCTCTCTTTGTAGACTTTATCAGTGTTTCTGTTGTTGCATTCTTCAGTCTTCTATAAGATAAAATTTTCAGTTGACTACTAATACACATGATTATTTTAAGACAACACCAACAAATGTACTTTATTGTATTTTGTTCTTAATTCTAACTACTTTTGTGGATGCAGGAGGTACAACGAGCAATTAGCATCATTACTGACCCTGGTACATTATAATATGAACCTCATAAACAACCATTGATGCTAAATTAATTTAGGGTTTTTCAAGCTGGTATGCAAGATACAAAATATAAAGATTTAGTAAGCCTACTTTTTATAAGAAATGTAGTCAAAGTGGAACATCATAGTGGCTTACCATAGGAAAACCACAAACTACACAGCTCTCATACTAAAATTGGATGATTAATCGTCTCCTGGTGAAATAAAAGCCTGTACTTGAGAGAAGTTAAATCTTCAAAATTTAGTGTGAGATTCAAATAGAACCAGAATTACGAGAGGAATTGGCATTTGCTTTGAAGAGTCTAACAAAAAGTGGTATAGGGTCGACTAGTAGAATTTCAAAGGGGTGGGGGAGTGTGCATCAATAACATAACTCTCATAAGATGATGACCTTGTGTTCAGGCTTGATTTTTGAGCCACAGCCTCATTATCACTAATGCATGGCATCTTACTAGTATCCCATTAGTTCTGTCAAACTGCAGGAGTACCAGGTGTAAACAGGTTCCTTCTCTATCCCAATCTTGAAGCCCATGTCTTTTGACATGAACTTTTTTTTTTTATGTGACATGTCCTTTTAGGACATGGCTCTCCAGAACCTCCTGTCCCATAGCAGTATTTCTCCCTTTGTAAAAACTCCCACATCCTGCCCACCTCCCATCAATTCACACAAGCTCATCAGGTAGGTGGCCTGCTGCTTTCCCTATCTCTCTTGCTCTCTTTGCCTTGTGATAGTTAAATTTTCCAAGCACTCCTTCCTTATTGTGTCAGAGGGATTTCAGCTATCTCTTTCTGATTGTCTCTTTTTTTTACCATTTTAAGACTTCCTCATTGATTACTTGCTCTGTCCATGGAATTCTCAGTATCCTTCTGTAGAACCACATTTCTTTTGCCTTTAGTTTCCTCTTCATCTGTTGTGAGATTGTCCAGTATTTGCTGCTATTCAAGAAGATAGACATGACGTAGAAATTCATCACATTTTCTTCCTAACAAAATTTTCCTGTTTCTTAGTACATTGTTTAGCTTTTGGAATGCATCTAGTTAGATATATCAAAGTTGAAGTAGAAATGAGACCTTTGCGTCTGACAACCATGAGATAAGTGTTAGCTGCTAAGGCAATATTTCAACCCACCTTATCACCAACAGCAACAAAAAAAAATTACTATTAAGTCTGCAACTCATGAGAACTGACCTAACAAGCGAAGAAAAAAAAAAAAAAGACAATGGATAATCAGAAAACAGTACAACAACTTGACCCAGCTTTTGCTGGAATTTTAAATAGTGTGAAGGGTGGGCTTGGTCTCGTCCCCCCCCCCCGGGACAGTACTGCTTAAAGAAAAGAGATGGGGTGGTGTGGCACAGGTGTGCATATATACACTTTAGCAACCAGCTTCTTCTCCTTGTGAAGTCAGACACCCAACTAGATGTGCCCATGAAAGCATAAGTATACTATCCCTGCTCCAGTAATCGTAAATGAACCATAGCCATCTGTTCTGTCCCTGTCATTTGTTTAGCCAGTGTGGGGAATGGCTTTGTATCTCTTATTCATGTCCCCTGACTGAACAAAAAAAAATTTCAACATGTAACAATCTAAATAAGCACATCATCTCTGTTATCAATTAACTAAGACCCCAAATAAAGAAATAACTGTCAAAGAAAAAAATAAATAAATTCATGCTTACCTGTTCCTACCTGGGCATAATGCCCTCGGTTTCAAACTGCTTTTTCCCCTGGTTAAAAACACATGCTCACCATTCCTAGTTCAGAGACACTGGTGACAAATGTTTTTTCCATGAAATACACTGGCTGTCCAGCCTTACCTTGCACACTATTCATGCAAGTTCTCGTATTTTGCTTCCTTTCATGTTCTCAACTGATTTTTACTTCAAAAGGGGCATTTAATTCAATAACATTTTTGGAATTTACTGACTAGATTACAATATTTGGTAGTTAATGTTATCTCAGCCAAAAAATCAAGATTTACTGTTAGAAACTGCTCCATATTGCTATCAAATAGCTGACATTTCTTCCCAGACCCATTTCCATTAGTACTGTTTTACAAAATTATCATTGTTTTGGTGGTAGATGAAACTGTATTGGCAACCTCTGCCAGAATTCTGCAGCACTTGTATGTGTTGAAAGAAAATGCTTGAAACCATCAAGACTCACAATTTTCCCCACATACACTGTATTGGTCTGAACTAGCCATCCCTTATAGATTCAGGACAACTAGTGTTGGCAAGGTATAATATTCTGCCTTTTTGAGAAACTTTAACCTTTGTGGATCTACCTGTCAGATGTCACTCCCTGTAGCCTCCGCCTTGTTGACACTCCCCTCCTGAAATCTACATGCACACTGTTTTGAATGACCAGCAGTTTTAGTGAGACTTTTTCAATACAGTGAAACTCTTCTATTTCTTGTCTGTGTTGACCGTCTTTGTTGTGGGAAGTAACCAACACCAGCTCTGTCACTTGCCACAACACTTATCACTTTCTCCAATTGGAATGAATTCCCTACTTCATTTACAACCTTCTTAGCAGGGTAGGGTACATTTTGAGATATATATATATATCCCCTCCTCCTCCTCCTAAATTCCTGGATAAAAAGGAAGCGCTATTGCTGCTTGCAGGAACTCCGATTTTACTAGATAAAAAAATAAACTGAAGAATGCCTTGACTAAAACCTTGATACAACAAACGAGCATCGTTCTTTGGCTGACTCATGCCTGAAATTTGAATAATATTATGTATTAATCCCAAGGCAAGTGCTGAAAATTTCTCGTCCCAGTCGGTCACTTGTGTGTCGTGCATGATACACGCTTAGGCGATCATGTATCTTTCAATACGTGATTGACAAGGCAGATTTTTTTCCCCTCAGTAGGTTGCCATTTCTTTCTGTGGTAGACCAGTTGCCATCCAAGGCTATAGAACCCAGTCTGTCCTGCTATTTACTTGGGGAGAAAAGGATTCATACTTTTCCCAAGGGTATTAGCAATTAAGTGAATGTAACAGATTTGACTGGAATTCAAACCCATCTTTCCGATTCCTCAATCTGAGCTGCTATCCATTACTCCACCATGCCTCTCCTTTTCATCCCAGGCAAGACATATATTCCAGAGGTCAGGATTGGTGGGGAATCTGTTCAGATCAGATTTTGAGAAGTGGGTCATGCAGAGAACTTGTCTTATTTTTCAAGAAGCAATATCCTATTGAAAAACTTTTTTTATGCAAAGTATTTTAATGTCAAGTGGACTTTCCCTTCTTTTCATTAAGTTAGTTTGAGAGCAGTAATGAAAATTCTTGTTTGGGAATGTATTGTTAATGTGCTCTAGAAATCGAACGATAACAAATCAATTGACTTATTGTTATGGAGGTCGGGCAGAAATTGATGTTTTTTTTTTTTTTTTTTTTTTTTCTTGTTGAGAAATAAAATGTAAACTACTTAATAGCAATTTTCAAATTCTTTTGTATATTTTTAAATCTAGTATTTAAACATTTTAAGCACAATCGGAAGAGAAAGGCTTGGTATTTATATCTAGTATTGTTAAAAAAATAAAGCTAAATATTTTCTTATATATATATATATAATTGGTAAGGTACAGTATTCAGCCAAAAGAATGTTTATAAAAATGACGTGTTAGTAAAAGGTATTTTTATTTGACTGATTACTTTCCAGCCTATGATTTATATTCAAATTAGTTCTACTTGTAAACATAAATTCTCTTTTGGAGGATATTCATATCCTCATTTTTAAAGAGCAAATGGTAACTGTTTAAAATTGGATTTTCCCTTTTGAATATTTGCTTCAATAGAAGATATTATTTAATTAGTACAGCTTTGAGAGATTTTCTTAGACATTAATTTGTTCTAAGCATTGTTCTGTTAAAAAATTGCTTTTCTTGGCTTGTATAATAATTCTTTCACTTCTAAAATTACCACTGAATTTATATATTTAATAAAGTTCAGCTATTCAAAAAATAAAAAAATAAAAATAGAAAAGTCAAATTTACTTAATGAAAATACTACCAAATTTTAGGGAAATTTTGTATTTTTAAGTATTTTAAAGAACTGGTTACTTATATATAGTGAAAAGAGAGGAGGCAATTGTAGTTGATAGTCTCACCTAGCACAGGTCAAGTTCTGTAGATCCTGTCTGCGAATCACCTTATATTCAGGTTTTTGACTATGCATACAAATTACCAATAGTTTTAAAAGCACAAGAACCACATATGCATTTTATCTAAATTGCAAATGGTGGTTCCAATCAGGCAGGTGAAACATGGTGGCCTCTTAGCCACAGGTAGGTTGGATTTCCTTTTTTTTTTTTTTTTTTTTTTTTTTTTTTTTTTTTTTTTCACACACACACGCACACATGTCAAATAATTATTTGCACTTTCACCATAACATATCTTTAGGTTTGTCACACTGCCTTCTGCTCATGCATGCTTGTAGTAGGTACTATTGTGGTCACAGGATCGAAATCTGAGCTTGGTCATGCCAGTTTTCTTGCTGCCGTTACAGTGTAAACTTGGCCGCTCTGCAAGCAGTGTACACCAAGGAGGAAAAAAAGAGCAATGATCTGAATCTGCAGAAAACAGCTAATTCATCGATGATAATTTGCCGGTTCACCATTATCACTTCTCAAGCTTGCTGAATCTTCTCTGTGGAGGTTGACTGGTATCCTGCTCTTTCTTTGTACATCACACTTATCCAGCTACTTTGAAATTTCCTGATCCACTTATGCACTCTTACACACAGTAGTGCACTGTCATCGTTTTGCGTTAAAAGCCTCTTCTGAATTTCAGCCCCTGACACGCCTTCTGACCAGAGAAATTGGATCACTGCTCTTTGTTGTTCCTTGATGTACATTGCTACCTTTTCTTTAGATGATGACCAATTTTTTGTACAGTTACTAGCTGTTCATTTCACCTGTCCTCCTCATCACTTTTATTCCATTTTTGTAAAACACCTTCTCTCTATTGCCTATTACAAAGGACTCGTATTACATAGAATCACAAAGAAAATAAATAAATAGTCTAGTATCTTTTTCTGCTTTTGGAAGTTACACACCAAAGCAATCAACCTAACAAAGTTGGTGCAATTTCAATATTTCATTTGAATGTTTATCTCTCACCGAAGCTGCTTAACTTTTTTTAAATTTTCACCTTAAAATAAACATATGCCCAAAACGTCTGTCATCTTCAATATTAGAATAAATAAAAAGTTGCATGTTAAGACAAGTGCCACAATACATTCAAAATCTTTTTTGAATGAATTTGCTTCAAACTCTAAGCTTGCTTTTTAACCAAACCACACATTTTGAATTTATTTAAATCTGACTGATAAAGATTAAAAATAAAACTGATGTCAAAAACATCAAATCTAATTGTAAGGCCTTGTCTTTTTTCTTATGTTAAGTCAAGCAATCAATTGGTTTGTATATGATTTCTTGTCAAATTCTCAAAAGATAATTGGTACTTTATAGAAATACTTGAAACAAAATCAAACTCTTTACATCTCTTCATTTCTTTTGTTTACCTAATTATCATAGATAATGTCTACATCTATATTTAATTAAATAAATGAATTTAAGTTTGGTTATCATATGAGATGGTGTTGAAAAGTTCTCAGCCTGACTAATCAAATATTAAAAAATGGGTTGGGCCAAGAACTTTTCATTACCCTCACATATTTTACAACATAGAGGCTTCACTTTTAAGTCTTTGAATATGCATTTGAATCAGATTCTGAAAATAACTTTGTCCATCATTAAAGAATTTAATCTGTTCACTAGTTCCTTTTATAATCTGAGGTGGGGGAGGAGGGGCAAGTGATTATGAGACTTACATTCTTTTTTTTTTTTTTTTTTTTTTACTTATGATGAGCGTTTTGTTTTACCTCTATAATTTTTTGAATTTTAATTTTGCAATCGAATCACTCTCCAAGTCAAAATGCATGACTATGGATCATTCATCTGTTCAAATAATAGATTTTCACTGTTCCAGTTAGCATTAAACTGAAGTTCTACTTTGGCAAAACTTTTTTTTTTTTTTTTTTTTAAGCCTAAATTTCAATAAGCAAATTTAACTGTTAAGCTTAAATTCAACAACAATTTTTAAATTGTTTCGATACTTCTGGTTAAAATCTATTCCCCTAAATTTTTGTAAACTTATTTAGTAAACGTAGCTAAGTTTTAGTTAATGCCCCAAGCCCAGTGCACCCAGTAAGAATTGAATTCACTACACATTAGTAATGGTGACCTAGACTAGCACCCACTATTACCTCATGGTGAACTATCATTGTAAAGTTGGATCAGGAAGTTATTAGTCTAACTTAAAAATGCTTCCAGTAACTTAAATCTGAAATTTGCATTTCTAAAGCAGAAGTCCCTAAGTTGGGCAACTATTACTTGTTTACGCAGATACTTTTAAAGATTGGTATAGAGAAAACAAACTTCAAATTTATATTAAGAAATTGAATTGGTTGACATATACAATAGAAATATTTTTAAATTAGTGTAGAGAACTTTCTTCAGTAATTGAAAGAAAGCATGATGTCTGGCTATCTCAACAAGAAAACAATGCTCATATTTAACATATCCTATAACTCTTCAAATACTTTGAATTTGAAACTTAGACCCAGTCTGATCTAGTCAATTAATTGAAAAGCTTATAAGCTAAAAAGAGAAATGGCTGCACTTTTTCTTTATACTGTATCCCTTCAAGACATAGGCTATAATGGCTCTCCACAATTGTCTATCTTTTATAGACCCGCCGCCTCTTTTTTTTTTCTTTTTTTTTGTTATATATGCTAATCCTTGTTCTGCCAACCATTTACACAAGCGCGTTAGGTAGGTTATGCACACACTTTCCTGTCCTTTATAACTTTCAGTCTGTCGTGTGAGTGTGGAATTTCCAAGTAATCTTTTATGTGCCCTAGAAATTTCAACTCTCTCTGATGCTATAAGTTTCTATTTCCATTTTCTCAAGCCATTTTAAGTTTGTTTTTTTTTCCTTTAAACTAAATGGACAAATAGACATCAAAGAAGAAAATAAGCCACTTTTATCATTAAATGGACAAATGGATGTTGCTTCAAACTGCTCTCATATATTCAATGTTTACAATTGCATTTCCAAGTTTGAATTTAATTTAAGCTAATATCTGATGAAGATGGTCTATGCTTTAATAAAACATAGTTAAAGAATAAAGATGTCTTTTCCATAAAATGATATTAAAGCATCTGACTTGGAGATGTGGCCTGGATTGTTTCAATACTTACAATATTACTTGTTCTGCAGTCTCATGTTTTGTGACTTGAAATAGTTTTAGGGATTTCCCTATATATATATATATATATATATATATAATTTCTGGCTTTAAATAACCTGCAAATGGTTAAGCCATAAAGCAATCAATTGTAAAATGGGAACACCAGTTCTAGAAAATTTGCTCTAAATTGTAAAATAAAAAATGCAATAAAATTAATACCTAATTTAATGAGGAAAGTTTTCAATTGCTTTTATGGATACTATTGTCATAAAAATTATTTTGGAGTATGAATAATGAAATTTTACAAGGATTGTTTTCACTTTTTTTTTTTTTTTTTTTTTTTTAAGTTTTTTTAAAAAAATTTTATTTGTAGATATCTAGTGATATTGTTGTTAAATTAAGGCTGTTATTTACTAATAATGGGAAAGCTTCAATAATTCCCTTCCCCAATATTTTAAAAAGAATTCTTAATTTTGTGTATAAACATGTTGATTTTTGTAAATATAGATGTGTAAATGTGAGACTATCAGAAATTAAGAGCAGTAACTACAGTGTAACCCGGATATAAGAGAGTTGTCGGGTTTCTCTTATCCGGGTTACACTGTATAATAAAGTTAAATTTATTCATGTTCAAGTAATTGTTACAGTTATGTCCCCTTTTATAAAAATTTCCAAACATAAGTTTAGTAAGAGAATTGTGAACACCTCTTAAAAATATCCACCATGTGTTAAATGCTTTCCTGCAATTTTTAACCAAATGTAAGTAATGTTTCAAATCAGATTAAAATTTAATTCATTTAATCTTCCTCAAATAAAGTTTCAGAAAAGTATATTTTATTTTTGAAGGTTTTTTTTTTTTTTTTTAATAGAATTGCGTCGTTGACAGATTTGCCAATATAGGAGATTTTTATCATTTTCCCTGATAATAAAAAAAATTCAGTTTGAAATACATTTAAAGTATTTTGCTTATTGTAAATATTAAATTAAACTATTAGCTTGAAACTAAAACTAAAAAGCTTAAAGATTTCTCATTTCTAAAAATGTATTTTAAACCTTGGGTATTGCTGTTCTTTGTAGTTACCTTGATGGATCATATGCAGGAGACAACTTGAATTTATAATGCCACTGTAAATTCAATTGTGAATCATTGTCTTGAGATTAATAAATGGTAACTGACAAACTACATCCCTTTCAGTCCCTGTCATTTAATCTTCAGATTTGTTGAATCTGGTAATGGTTACTATTTTAATTATTTCCTTCATTTACAAGGTGTTAATTGCCAATATACAAACCTCCATTTCCAGAAGTGAAAAATGGAGACTATATTATCCTGAGTTGTTTCTTTAACTGTTTCTGTTTCAGCCTAGAAGTAAAATCTTTAATTTTTAGAAGATATAACGGCTAGTACAGCTGGCACAGAATCTAGATAGAACCTATTGTTTGCAAGGTATAGTCTACTGATGCTGGCCTTTAATCTTTTTAAAGAAGATTTAATGAGGATTTATATGGACTGACTTGGTGAACTATATTCAATAAAAGGATCCTCCACCCCAACACTGGATGGTGTAAATGTATCATTATTGCATAAACTATAAATTTTGTGTCACTTTTAATGATTAACGTTAATCAGTACAAGTGTCCAACAAATCACTGGAGTCTAATGCTTTACTCTATGAAAAATGAATATTTTGTTTCAAATATGTTTTCACTGGAGTTCTGTACATTTTTATACAAATATTACAATGATAGCTATTATATTGAAAAAAGTCTGGCATAACAATCTTTGTTCTCATTAAGTTAAAATTGTGACTGACCAAAGATTAATCCAGATGCTATACTTTGACAATTTGTGTTAAAAAAAAAAAAAAACTCAATCTTTATCAGTTAATATAGATATATATAGTGTTTATTGGTTTGCAAATTGTATTAATTTTGTCGTTGCCATAGAAAGTTGCTAACTGATTTTAAAGTTGCTCTTATAAATATGGGGAAATTGAATTTGCAGGATGTTGGTTAGAATTTAAGTTTTTCTGAATATTGTTATATAATGACAATAGATAAATTCATATTCAAATTTTGGTGATGTACATGGGTATGGAATTTTTAAAAAACAAACTATAAAGTATTGTATTTTTATTTCTAGTTGGTTTTGAACTTGAAACTGCAATGAATAGACAAAGCAATAATTGGTGATGTATCAACCATTTGATGGTTGAAGTTGTGCTTAACAATAAATTTGGAATAAAGATGACAGTCAAAAATTAAATCATAAGACATAGTTAAGCTGACATTTTATTTAACCTTTAATATTTGAGTATATAAGGTGCAGTAAGGAAACAGCTTTGAGGTTAGTTGGTATCAAGTGGGCCAAGCTTGAAAATGCTGAAGTCTTGTTTGGCTACTTTGAGATAAGCAAAGCATATATGAAGTATTTCAAAATGTGTATGCCAAGTAAAATGATTATAGATGTGTATGTATTGTGATTTAGATTAAATTTTGTTTGCTGCATATGCTAAAGGTCAAATATATAAAGGATCAGTATTATGAGCAAATCCTTCCTAGAAGTATTAAAATAATATCTGGATTTAACTTTATGCATTTCAATCAACTGGGAAAACATTTTGCATTTAAACTTAATGTGGTTTAATTGATTCTTTAGACCCCCCCCCCCCAAGAAAAAAATGAATATATATGCTGGGTGTAACAGCAAAATTGTCCATTTGTTAGATTTAAGCTTTGAATCATTGTATCCTAGAAATGATTAAAGATAGCTCACTGAAATTCTCTGAGGTTTTTATAATGCTATTGGAGTCTACTTTGAACAATAAGAATGTATTGTTATACTCCAAGCTTAACAGAAAAATTGAAATCTGTCAAACGAAAATAACATGTTCATCATTAATTAATCATAGCTAAGTATTTAACTTTCTATCCTGGAGTAACAAGGTGCTTCACAGGTTTCAGGTATGACTTCATTTTCAAGTCTTTTTCACTGCTCTTTGGACTGTCATAACTGAAACTCCTCTCATGTGCCAAACTTCTTATGGATTGAGTTGGATCTTTCCTAATTGATCTCTTTAGCTCTAAGTTGAAGTGATGATCCCACTTCCTGTTGTGACCTCCTAATCTTTTTTTCCTCTCTACTGATTTTTTTTTTTTTTTTTTTTTTTTTTTTTTTTTTTAACTTATTCTCCATTCTCTTGATGGTTCTTGAATGGACTTTGAAGATGGAAGCCAGAGTATGAATGTTGCTACCATTACTGAAGGCGTGAATGATCTTAAGCATTTGTTTTGTAGCTGGATAACTCAAAGGGTTTTTCAGTGATTCTTATGGTTAAATGTCTTGTCAGAAAACCTGGAAAAAGAAATTCGATTAGTTTACTGGTTTTTAGATATTAAATGTTTTGTGGGATGGGCATTTATCCCTTGCTGTTACACCATGTGTGTAGCTTATATATATATATATATATATATATAATATATAGAGAGGGGGGGGCACCTTGAGGTTGTGTAATGGTTAGCAAGCTTGTCTCACTAGAACAATTACAACCGATTACTGAGTTTGATATATATGAGATTTTAGATGTGGCACAAGGCCGAAAGTAGGAGGCACCCAGTGAGAATAAAACTTGCTAATCAGTTGTAATTGTTCTAGCGAGACAAGCATGCTAACCATTACACCACCTCACGGTGCCCTCGTGTGTGTGTCCATCAATCCAACCTCCAATGTTATTGGATTGTCCTGAAAATTCATGCCAATTTTTAAATGAAATTAAAACGCAAAACAAAATTATGCCATTAAATATTTATTCAACTAAATATGAACCATTTTGTTGCAAAACCTTTCTCCATTTTTCCTTCAACTTAGATTCCATCTTCCCAGCATTTTGGTGGTTTCTCAACAAAGAACTCATTCAGTGGTAGCATATGTCATCCAAAGAATTAAAATTTTTACCAGTTGAAATTATTTTGCAAAGACACGAATAAATGAAAATCCAAAGGAGCAATGTCTAGTGACTGAAGGGTCGGGTAACACATCCCAGCTAAGCTGCAACATTTTTGCAAGATTGCCAAAGAAATGTGAGGTCTAACATTCTCCTAATACAAAACACCTTTCTTTTTTACCAATTCTGGGCATTTTTCCTGAATTGTTGCTTTTTAGTTTGTTCCTTTACGAGCAGTACTTTTCAGAATCAATTGACTGGTTACTTGGCAGAATCTCATCATACAGGATTCCTTTCCAATTCCACCAGATGCACAGCATAACTTTCTTAGGATGAAGACCTGATTTTGAGGTGACTAAAATTGGGTCATGTCATCAACCCCAGTATCGATTTCACTGAACATTGTTGTAAGCAATTCATTTCTCATCACAGACGAAATGCGATCCAAATATTCTTTTCACTCAGATCATGTGGTGCACAAACATCAGAATGATTTGAGTCCACAAGCTTCACTAAGTGTTCATGGATGATGGCTTTTGATAAATTTACTGTTTCTGCCAATTCTCGTGTTGTCATGTTGCTTATTCTCGATGAATGTCTTGATTTGGCCGCCATCTGTAGTGGGGTTTCTGCCTTAGTATTCTTCATCACTAAGGCTACAATCATCAACTCTAAACTTAGCAAACCACAACAATGCAGTTCTGTCAGCTAAAGCACCTTCACCATACATAGCACACATCTTTTTTGTTTGCAAGGCATTTTTGCCTTTATGGTAATGAAAAAAAAAAAAGCGTCAAAAATGCACCTTATCTTCTTTGACATGAATTAATTTTAAACTCTTTTTTTTTTAAGAGACAGTTTGAAGTGTGCTGTCATCGGAAATGTAAGCTTATTATATCTGTCGATAAATTTGACCATGTTCTAAAGTGTTGAAACATGAACAACTAAAAATCGGCATGACCATCCCCCACACACACACACACATATATATGACTGGCTGCTTGTATGCCTGTCTACTTGGGCAGCTAGCCAGACCCCGTTGCAGAAACCTGCTCAGGCACATTTCCCAGAGTTAACCTGTGGATTATACTGCAACTATGCTGAGCAGACTTTAGTTACAGTTTCTGGAGGAGATGGCATCTACTTCATGCTAGAATAAACATCAAACAATTCTGTTTACCCATTTTAACCCCCCAAAACCTGGATCAACCCCCTGGTATGGTTTTAAAGTACTTTCCAGCTGTGTTGCACATTGGGATTACCGCTCCAGGCCAGTGACATCTTTCCTGAGATATTGGCCAAGAGTTTCAAACATGGGCTGGTTCTGATGCCCAGAATGCAAATATTATAACCACTTGGCCATGCAGCCACACATACACATACACATATTAAGACATTTTTATGTTTAACATTCTTTTTATAGATACAAATATTTAAGTAAATGCTCTGTTTATAATAAACAGTATTAAACGACGATTACCGGCCTGAATGACGGAGAAATTTTCATAGAAAATATTCGTCCTCTATGAAAATTTCTTGGGCATTCAGGCCTGTAAATGTTGTTTAATACTGTTTATTATAAACAGAGCTTTATTTACTTAAATACTTGTATCTATAAAAAAGAATGTTAAACATAATGTCTTAAAATAATTGTCGAACTTTGTCCATTTCATTATATACATACATATATATATATATATATATATATATATATATATATATATATATATGTCTCACTGTAATGCTGCTATTCCAATTAAATGTTTTTTTTTGTTTTTGTTTTTTTTTTTTTTTTTTTTTTTGTTTTTTTTTTTTTTTTCTAAATTTACAATAATTCAATGGGTTATGAAAGGTAGCACTTTCTTTTTGCAGTGGAGAATACCTACTGAAAACGATTTTATTCAATTGCTTCCATTTAATGATACTATTAAAACCTGAGTAGGGCAACTATTAATTGAAAATCTCTTCTGAAAAATGCTGAATAAAATATTCAACAAAACATCAGTCAGTAATGTAACGGAAATACAAAAATATTGTATAAAACAAGCATTAATGCTCCCCTCGTTCTTGTACCTGTAGATGTAAATATGATTGTCTGATCAGACGTGGGTGTATGCAGAAAAAAAAAACAAAGTAATATACTAAGTTACTGTAAAGGTGGTCATTGAAACTCCTCTATTTAGGAGCCTTGGAACGAAAAGTTTTTACAACCATAAAATTTTTCAAATTCAAAAGCAGCATAATACTGTCCAAATACATATAGGAACAGATAGATAAATCTTGTGTGGGAAGGGGAATATATATATATATATATATATATATATGGTGATATTTAGAATGTTTCTGCATAAGAATCTTTAAAAATAGTTACTTGGTGCTTGCTTGTTTATTTGAAATTGTTATGGCATTTGTTCATAAACTTGCTACATCTAAGAATGAATGTATTTTAAACAGACTGGCAAAGTGCCTGGGTTCATTTTGGTTTGTATGTGAAATTTATTATACCCTCTTGGTATAGTTTTTGTCAAGCAGTTTGCTAGATGTTATGGTTGATGAATGCTGAATTGGTTTGTGAATAACAGTCACTATTATCCAAAACAACACTTTTTATTATGTTGCTATATATATATATATAATCTAAAGGTGTTCTATATTTATGGGATAAAGTGTTGCCTTTTTGTATTCTCTTCTCCAGGAGTATCCAGGTTGATGGCAAAACTATAAAAGCTCAAATATGGGATACTGCCGGTCAGGAACGATACCGAGCAATTACTAGTGCGTAAGTATTTCACTTAACTTCAACCAGGTAATTTTCTATCCTCAACTGGACTTTGTTTCTGCATGTCAACTATGCACCCCTTCCAAACATTTAAATTTCTAAATTCAGCCTGGACAAGCTTTAATCATCCCTATACAGCTTACAACTACAAATAGTTCTCTGTTGACAGCACATATCTTTATTTACCACCTTTTCTTATTCACCTTCCTTCCCCTATATTGTTAACATTCTGTATTCAATAGACTGTATCCTTCAGATTTTACAAGGTTTAATGCTTTTGTTTTTCATAGACTCTAGTGACTTCTATTCTAGCAATTCGCTCTTAAGGTCACTTTGGTTCTGAATTTTTTAAAAATTCAGATGATGCATTGTTACCCAACATTTCAAATTTTATAAACCCTCATTTTGAAAACATATATTTGAACAATAAAAATAATGCAGGACAATTTTCTATTCTTTATATGAAATTATTCACTAGCAGTTTTTGTATAATGTATTTTTTGTGAAACTAATTTATTTTTTCTTTTCCCCATTATTTCAAAAGCGTCCTCAAAATACAGAATTACACTGACCCTATAAGTATATCTTTAGTTTATAAAGTAAAAAATGAAAACTGACCATTAGGCTTGAAAGGATTTAATAATTTTACTTGTAAAAGCACCAGAAAAAATCCATTTGATTTTCTACATTTTTGTTGTGATGTTTTAACTGTAATCAAATAATTAGAATTAACTAACCAATTTAGAGATGAACATGAAACTTGCCAACCTGTGTGTTGACACGAGGAGTCTTTCTTCCCTATTTTTAAGTAACACATAGCATCAAATTTTAAAACCTTTTTTTTCTTCTAGGTGTTGACAAACTAATTAAAGATAAAGTAAGTAAAAAAAAAAAAAAAAAAGCATTATATTAAAATAAAAAAATTTTTATTACACACACACACACACACACACACACACACACACACACACACATATTTTCAATCTTTGGCAAAAAAGTGATATTCACCCAAAAAGAATGGCTAAATTAAGGGGGCTCAATACAGTTCTCATGAAACAAATGTAAGGCAAGTTAAGAGATAAAATATCCAAAATACTGACCTTTCTGCAGCAATGGTTTTGTCAAGCAGTAAGTATTATATAGACACACACACACACACACACTAATTCCCCCCCCTCCAAAATATTGAAACCAGATGACACTTGATGTAACACAAATTATTTAAGATAGTACTTGACAGGAAAGCAAGGAGCCAGAAGAGACTCCACAGACAAGAAATGAGACAGAGGAAACTATTAGAATAGAACTTCTGCTTACAGCTAACCTTTTCAACAATCAAATGAGACATATCTGGCACATGATTGTACAAGCATTTTTCTGTTCCTGTTTTTTCTCTCCTCTTCTATAAGAGTGACTTCTAATGAATCAGCATGGATAAAAAATGTTTTAAATCGAACGAGGTGGTTCTAACAGTTCTTGCTTTTTTAAATTTAAATCAAAGTAAATATAATTTGATAATTAATAAAAATAACTTCTAATCACTTAACAGTCAAGCTGTGTCCATGTATATAAATATATGGCACATAGTGATTCTATGGTATTCTTCAAAAATAACAATTTCTCTTAATTTTGTAAACCTAATTCTAACCTTGATTAGTGGAGGGATGCATTTTGTGTAAGTTTACAACAAAATCTGTTTAAACTCTGATCACACTTAAATGAAATTTTCTATGTCCCTTTTCTCATAGGATGTGCTAGGCTTAATGTATTAGATTAGAAAATTAATGTAAGAAAATTTGCTATGAAAAGGCTTTGTTGATCTTTCCTGTGTTTAATTTCCAGATACTACAGAGGAGCTGTTGGGGCATTATTAGTGTATGACATTGCCAAACATCTGACCTATGAAAATGTAGAAAGATGGTTGAAAGAATTGAGAGATCATGCAGATAATAATATAGTTATTATGTTGGTTGGCAACAAAAGTGATCTTAGGCATCTACGAGCTGTTCCTACAGATGAAGCAAAGGCATTTGCAGGTAAGCTGCTTCTTCATTCTTAAACTGCATCAATTTAAAGTGTTGACTGCACACTTGTCTCATCTTCTGCTCATGAAACTTCATAAATTAATTTATGCATACACATACATAATGATTCATGAAACAGTCAGGAGATAAACATTTACAAAACTATTTGCATATATACATACATACATAACTTTGCAATAGAATTGTTAGTTTATTTGGTGTTTTTTTATATATATATATATATATATATATAAAAAATAAACAAAAAAGCAACAGTTGATGGGACCAACAGGCAACTTAGCAAAACCTAAAACTCTTATCCAGATACAGTCTCTTGAATACAAATGACAATACTGAAAAAATGATGAAAATGGCCTAAAGGCAAACTTACCTACTCAATAAAATGCTCGAAGCCTACATTGTCTAAACCAAACAAAAACTATTTTTAACATTAAATCTTATGGCAGGATGACTAGTCATAACCAGTTTCATGCTTATGTGATCTTTAGACAACTTGAAGGGAGGGATAAGCTTTATATAACCCATGAATTGCCCTAAAGCATCATGGGGAGGGAGAAAAAATTTTCATTAAAAAACCTGTGGATAACCACACTTCTGCGAGGGATGGGGGGGGGGAATAAATTGTGGTTGAGCTAAACTACTAATTCTTGTACTAGTAAGGTTGGATTCATTGGGGAGGAAAACACTAGTCCAGTGCTAGGTGACGCAATAGCTATTTTATGTTATGTCTACATCTACAGATTTTTCTTCCGGGCAAAGCTTACTTTTATCCCTAGTGTTTTTACATGTACTACTTTTTTTTTGTAAATTCTCCAAATAATTTTAGGGGACTTACTTCACTTTTAATCTTTCAATAATATGCTGATAGTTTTCATATTTACTGTGTTTAAAACTCAATTTATGATTATTGTACTTCTCCCCCCATTTATTTATATATATATAAGATCGTACCTGTATGTATGTTTTGTGTAACGACTGACCCATACATCTTTTTAATAATAAATCCCTTTACCACTCCTTTGAAATTTGGGCAAGCTGATGAAAAAGACAAAGAAATTTGTTTGCCTTACTTAAACTTTGTGTTTAAAGAGATTGACCATCAAGCTGAAAAAGACAAAACATTTGTGAACCAATGTGAAATTTTCTTTGGACCAATGAAATTTTTCTATATAAAAGAAAGATTGTGTATGTATCTATTTATGTATGTACAACAACCAAGCACACATCTTTTTATAAAGATAAATTGGTGGGGAACAGTAAATGATATATTAAAAGATTAATTAAAGAAAATGATAAAAAAATAAAAACAAGTTTTTAAAGGATAAAGCATAAAAATTTACATTGATTCTGGATGTGTATAAGCATGCCTTTTTTTAAGTTGTGTGTACGAAATAATAGCTATACTCCTTTTTAGCCAAATTTTTAAGATTTGGGCGAGCTGAGGAAAGAGTTATGTAAAAATAAAAATTTTCAGCCTGTGTGAAATTTTCTTTGGGCTAATAAAAACGTTTTTACAGGAATTACCTGTGGAGCCTAGAAAAAGAAAATAACAATCCAATGTGAAATCTTTTTTTCTTATTTTATAAGAAAAATTAAATCAACAAGGGAAGAGCATCCAAAGTCATGTGGAAAGTTTCATTTCTGTTCACACATTCAGATTTTCACCAATGTCAAATTACTTGCTGATTATATTATTGGCTTGACGAAACACTTGGCATTTCAAAGAACTTTATTTCACCTCTCCAAGAAAGCTAAGTATTCCTTGTCATTACCATCCATCATTAATCTTCTTGGTGTGGGTAAACCAACTGTTCATCTTAACCCTGAAATCCCACACGCCACTATAGCACAAGATCAAACTCGTTTTAGCAACTCAGGAAAAAGAAAATGCAAGGGCTTCTCCAAGAAGAGCGATGGAGAATATCAGAACACAGAGAGAAAATTATTTGCAACCAAAAGTGCACAAAATTCTTTACATCGGGAAGTTGTAACATCAGAACAAAGGGAAGAAAGACTACAGGCTAAAAGAACCAGGAGGGCTGCAGAAGATCAGACAGGAAAAGAGCTAAGAGGCCTGCTAGCAGGGCAGTTGCCTCCTGAAGAGATGAAAGACTAGAATCCGATAGAACCTGGAGGGCTGCTCACAGATCATCTGAAACTTCTGGACAAAGGCAATAAAGGCAGCAGGTTGGGAGAACTGAGGAACAGAAGAGCTGCCCTTACCTGGGAATAGTGGCACCATGCTGACTTTAACTATCAGCCAGAGCATGTCTACACTTCTGAAAAGTAACAATAGGCTCTGTCTAAAGTATGTGGTAAATGTAACGCCATGAAATTTGAAGGAAAAACTCCTGGAATGTGCTGTTCAAGTGATAGTCAAGATTCAATTATTGGAAGATCCGCCACAACCTTTTGAAGCTTCTTCTTTCAGGTGCCACTCAAGAGTCAAAACACTTGGAAAACATTAGAAAGTACAATTGTGCATTTCAAATGACTTCATTCGGTGCTAACATTATTAGTGAACCATAGGATTGGATCCCCGGGTCACTAACAAATAAAGAACTCAAATTTCTTCAATTATATTTTGTTGGCAACTTCTAAGAACAAGCAGACAGGTATAATTCCATTTCACCTCACCAGGCTCGAGCTTGCACCGAGACTGCCGGAGATGATACATTGTAGAAATGACTATGTTGAAAGCTTTAAATGTGCTCTGGAAAATGCTCTTACTCACAACTTTAACATAATCATTGATGCAGACAAGCGACCTACTGTACAGCATCCCGGATGGTTTAATGAACCCCACTGCAATGAAATAGCAATGGTTCTCCATGATAACATAATGAGAGATATTGTTCTAAAGTGACTGGATAACGTGCTTCAACGAATTAATGTGATATATAGATCTTATGACGCTCTTCAGTATCCTCTGCTATTTGTCAATGGTGAAGATGGTTACCATTTTGTATTAAATATCATAATCCAAGCAATCTGGAGGATATGTTAAACAAAACATTGTGTAAGGAATTCTATAAGCACCGTTTTATGACACATGGCAACTCCTTCAGTCATCTTCATCACTCGAGAGCTCTTTCATCAATATGCAGTTGATGTGGCTGCTAAAATGGAGTCTGAGAGGTTGTGATTCATTAGAAACAAAAGCAACAGCAATTGGAGAATTATATTCATCTGAGAGATGCTGTAAACAATGATGTTGCACTTGGCAATCTTGTGCAGCTCTGCATTCTACCATCAAGCTTTACAAGAGGGCTTTGATACATGCCTGATAGGACACAGTTACGTACATAGGTCATTTTATCCTATGGTCAACCAGATCTCTTCATAACCTTTTACATGCAACCCAAAGTGAAAGGAAATTAGACACTTTTTTTTCTGTACCAAAAGGCCGAAGATAGACCTGATGTTGCCAGAGTCTTTGGCTGAAAGTTCGAGAAGCTCATGGATCTGATAAAAAGGAGAAAACCTTTTGTGTCTGTAAAGTATGACATGTACACAATTGAGTAGAAAGGTGGGGCTGGCAACAAAAAAATCACTCGAGAAATTGACAGACTAATCTCGACAGTCTCCAAATCTATCTGCAGACAAGGAGCTCTATGAAATTGTTAAAAGGAACATTATGCATGGCCCATGTGGGTGGGGCTTTAACCTCATCTTATGAACAATGTATGCTCAAAGAAGTTTTCCCCAAGAGATTTCTTTCAGAAGCACAAACTGGTAATGATTGATACAGGTGTAGAAGCCCAGATTATGGTGGGTTTTCAGCAACGGTTGGGCATGTGATTCCATGTTTGCACTGTACATCCCAGCTAACATAAATGCTTTTATCTTCATCTCCTTATTCACAAAGTTTGAGGATAACATCCTTCCAGGATCTTAAAAATGTAAACACTGATTTGTACAACCTACTGAGAAGCATGCTTGAGTCAATGTTTACTTGAAGTTAATGCCCAGTGGAATGCAACAATGGCTGAGGCTATTGTGTCACAATCCCCTGGGAATCTTAGGTTACTCTTTGCAGTCCTATTGTAAACATGTGAGGTAAGTGATCCTGCCTCTCTGTAGCATAAGTATAGGGATAGGTTATCTGAAGACTTTAAGCATCAAGCCCAATTCCAATTTCCATGGTGAAATTTACAACAGAGTGTTAATCATTATAGAAAACTGTCATTTTTATTGGAGGGAATGTGACCTACATATGGGCTGCCCAAAACTCATCGGACTGTGACTGATGCCTGACATACAAAGGTGTTGAGAGAAACATCCTATGACGTCAATGCCCTGTATGCATATGTTGATGAAAATGAGTGACAGTTGCTTCTGGACCAAAGGAGAACTTATGACACTGTTGTTGACAGTGTCTGTTTCTCCAAAGGTGGAATGTTCGTCCTTGATGCTCCTGGAAAAACAGGAAAGACATTTGTTTTTGGCCAAAGTTTGACAACATAAGGACATAGATTTGGCAGTGGCTTCATCTGATATTGCTGCCTGGTTGCCGAACCGGACATTCAACTTTTAAGCTTCCATTGGACTTTACTTCATCCGATAATCCAATCTGCAAAATTTCTGAATTGGCCTAAGTGTTAAAAAGGTGCAGCTTCATCATATGGGATTAATGTACCATGGTACACAGGGCAGCCTTGAACTGAACCCTGAGAGACATTAGGGATTGTCAATTGTCTATGATAGGTATAACACTCCTGCTATCTGGAAACTTTAGACCAACACTGCCAGTCATACCAAAAGAGACCAGAGCTGATGAAGTCAGATCATGTCTCAAATCTTCTCCGTTGTGGCAACATATTCAGACATTGACTCTGAGCACAATTATTTGGAGATCAGCTGTCAGCTCAAATCTCCTGCAGCATCTTGAGACTTGGTAATGTCAACGTACCTTTAGATGCCAATAGAGAGATGACCATTAGCCTGGTTTGCAATGTTGTCAGTATTGCTGATGAGCTTAAGACCAAGGTTTTCCCAAACCGCTAACATAATTACAAGAACTACAATTGGTTATGTGACAGGGCAATACTAGTTCAAAAGAACAAAGTAGTTGGCAGAATCAATGACCAACTGTCCCAGTCTCTCTGGGGAAACATCTCGCATTTACAGGACAGAGGATACCATTCCAGATCTGGAACAGGTGGTCAATTATCCAGTGGAACTTCTGAATCCTCTAGAACCTCCCAGGCTACTTTCACATAGACTGGAACTCAAGATAGGGGTGCCTATAATGCTATTATGGAATTTGGAACCACCAAGACTTGTAATGGCACCAGACTGGTGGTTAAGAAGTTGATGCCACATGTAATGAGGTGTTTGTTCTTACTGGATATGGAAAAGGTGAAGATGTCTTTATTCCCAGGATTACTCTTATTCCATCAGGGTTGCGTATTCCATTCACATTTAGAAGACTTCAGTCTCCAATACAAGTAAGTTTTGCTATGTCTATTAACAAAGTGCAAGGCCAGACTCTATCAGTTACTGAACTACAGTTAGAAGAATCCTGTTTCTCTCATGGGCAGTTGTATGCTGGTTGTTCATGTGTGGGAAGTAAAACCAATTTGTTTGTTTATGCTCCACAAGGAAAGACAAAGAATATTGTCTACCAAGAAGTATTGTAGTGTAAAAATTGTTTAAAGATATTTTTGTGTTTGAATAAATTAACTTGTTGTTATAGATTTATTTTTAACTTTTTAAATCCCAGTTAATACCAGGTAGCTATGCTAGTAAACTATCTTACCTTCTATAGGACAGGCACTTTTTAGTCTACAGTTGCATCTAGCTTTGTTTGTTTTACAATTTACAATCACTGTTATTTTTATTGAACATTTTCTTCAATTTTTCAGAAGTAGCAAAGATATTATACCTATATTGATCTTTACTGATTTACTGTACCGTGGATTAAACCATATTATTTTTCTACTTCTGTTCTTTTTATTGTTTCATTGTTGTTGTTCATTCTTCCCCCCCCCTCCCAATACTTCTTGATATAGGCTCTTAGTTTTTTTTTTTTTTTTGTTTTTTTTTTTTTTTTTTGTTTTTTTTTTTTTTTTTTTTTTACTGCCCTACATTTTTTTGAATTGGTGGATAGTCTAGATGCTAATTACTTATATCAGTGTTTTGTGCTGATAGTGGGGTGATTTGTACTCAGTGCTTATATATAATTGAAAATTTCCTGGTTTTCTGTATGGTTTGTATTCTGTGAATATATTTTAAATTCAAATCTAGGTAGTTCACTTTCTTTTAGGTTTGAGATAGATTATAGTTTTAAGGTGTGCTATATTTATGGGTGAAAGTACTCAATATCAAGGATAGAGCTTATGTAAATATAAAAGTGGTCACTGAATGCTGACTCTTTCATACTTGAACATAATGTTCAGAACATGAAGGTCATGCTCAAGCATGAAGTACTGCCACAGCTCAGTGCTGACCTCAGCACACACACATTTTATCATATGGTTTTGCTAAATTATCAGGGATAGTTGCTTAGAAAAAAATTCTAAAATGTTTGTATGCCATCAAAAGCTCTCTACTAAAATAAACCTTTGTAATTTATATAGATTGATCAAATTAAAGTTTTATTGAGGTTAGCTTTTTGCAAGTTTTAAAATAAAACTTGATCATAGTTTTTGACATTGTTCAGATTGTGACCTGAACCTTATTTTTGTTAACATTTAACAATCATGGCTTCAGATATTGCATTTGTACTAGATTTTAAATTGGGAATTTCAATGGGATTTTTTTTCTTAACTAAAATCCCCTTAACGTAATTAATCTGTGCTAAGCAGATTAAGGGTTGTGGATTTTAAATTCTACACTACTGACCGTTATGAAAAATAACTTTGTTTTAGTCTGAAATTTTTACTATTGTAAAATTTATACTTTCTAATGTCCAACTTTGCATGTTCGTAAGATTTAAAGAATTAAAAGCAAAAACACTTTTGGTATGTAACCATTTACCAATATCTCTCTCACGTGTGCGCACACACACGCACGCACACACACACTTTTTTTTTTTTTTCTTAAGACCAGATACAAAAGGATTAAAAAAAAAAATTTTTTTTTAAATATGGAAAATACTGTTACTTTAATCAAAATATATTTGCAAAACATTTACATTTAATTAGAAAATGTAGTTCATCAACAAACAAGTGAACATTTTAAGCTTTTGATTAATTTAAACAAACATTGAA
>OZ038509.1:16721766-16761766 GCA_964036315.1 Acanthosepion esculentum | reverse complement strand
AAACAATTTGTTTATGTAAATCTCTTAAGTTAGCTGCAGTTAACATATTACTTTACTTATGTTATCATCAGTAATCTTAAAACACTTCCAAACTTTATTTAGGGACTGGATAAACTTTTTTTTTCTCCCTCTGTCAATGCTCTCAGTGACTGAAATAGAAAACTGTCAACCTACAATCTCAAGCATTAATAGAACTCTATTTATTTTTTTTCCTCCTTCTGCACTTTTTACCATTTAAATTAATCTTTACTTGATTGTTTTTTTTGTTTTTGTTTTTTTTCCAATTTTTTTTTGTTTTTTTTTTCTTCTCCATTTCAGAAATCTACAAAATAGTTTCACAGAAACAGATCCGTGAGAGCCCAGATGATGATAACTCAATCAGCACAAATGTCCAGACGATCACTGTTGCTCCAACAGACAATTCTGCAGGGGTGAAGAAGCAATGCTGTACTGCGTAACATGATTGCAGGGGAGGGCAAAACTGGCTGCAGAGACCAATGGACAGAAACACTGGGGGTGGGGTGGGGTGGGTGGTTCAGGGCTGGGATGAGAGCAAGCAGGCAGGCTGCTGGCTAGATGGTGGAGAGGAGGAGGATGATGGTGGCGGCGGTGGCATCAGCTGACCCTCTCCCTGTACTACAAGCAGGCGATAACCCTTACAAGAGAAGCTAGTGCAGCTCTTACTACCGCTACTACTACTGTTAACTATTCCTCCTCCACCTGTTACTAATTATTAGTCTTACTACTATTACTACTATTACTACTGTTATTACTACAGCAGCAACAGCCTGGCTTCTTGTAGTGATTGGAACAAAACCCTGCATGATCATTTTTGGTTCTTATTTACCTTCAACATGTGCTGACTGCGTCTGTACATAAGATATCTCCGTGGCTTCACTTGAACATGATCATGCACCAGTTTTTTTTTTTTTGTTTTTTTTTTTTTTAAGGTGGGGGGGGGGCAAATTTGGACTTCTGATCCCTCCAGGCTGTTTCTTGTTTTTTGTTGTTTTCTTCTTTCTCTTTTCTCCTACTCCTCCCTCTCTTCCCTTTCTCTCTATCTCTTTATTCTTTTCTTCTATTAAGAAAAAAAAAACATAAAAAATATCTTCATAAGCTATAAAACTTGCTAAAGATCAATCAAGGGCTGATCACTTTTCATATTTTTTTTATTTTTGCTTTGTAATATTTTTTTTTTTTTTTTTTTTTTTTTTTTTTTTCTAACGAAATTTTCAGTGGAAATTACCCCCAGAATAAACATTGTAGTAGTCAAATCAACCTTTTCTCCTCCTCCACCCCATTTTTTCTGACTACTTCCCCTTTCTTTATCTCCTTCAATGCTTAGTTTTAATTTACTCTTTTAAAAAAAAAAAAAAAAATTGTCCTCATCTCTTATTTTATAATATAATTTTCAGCTTCTACAGTTTTTTCTTTATAGATTAAAAATAAAAAAAATATTATATACACAAATAAAAATGATTTCTCTATGAGTTGTGAACAAATATCTCGTGTCTTTTTATTTTTTTCCTTCTCCCGTCTCTTTCACAATAAAAACACGAAAGAAAATCCACTTGTTTTCTCAAATATGTTTTTATAATACCAAATGTTGTCTCATGCCTTCCAGAATATGCCAAATTTATAAGTTAACCAGCTTAGCAAACAAATAAAATCTTTCTGCTTTTTTGTTTCTCATGTGATTGAAAAATATTAAGAAAAATTTATAAAACAAAAAAAAAAAAAAAAAAATTGCATAAGTTCATGTTCACTGATGTCTGCCTTTTTTATCGTGATGTGGAGTTTTCAATCAAAGAATACACAACTACAAGGTTGATGTATTAGTAAATGAGGTGGGAATGGGTCTGTCTCTGGCGCCTGGATAGCTGAGTGAATGTCTGCTTATGGTCAAGAAATAGTGTCTTATATTTTTCTTTATTTTTTTTTTTTCTCCCGACACCTCTTATCTTCATTTTCTATTGTTTGCCATATTCAATAGCAGCATTTGATCATCTGCTTCTCTTGACATCAGTACCCTTAACTCTCCCCCCCACAATTTCTTTCTTGTCCGAGAAATAGTCATTATGAAAATGACTTCAACAAAGAAATGCTCTGTAAAATAAAAATTTAAAAAAAAAGCTATGATATAACCATGTTGATTAAAGTGAGCTTATATTCAGAAAATATCTTTTTTTTTTTTTTTTTTTTTTAGTTCAAATTTATAGGAAATATTAAATGAGTAAAAGAAAAGCGGAAATAGTTAAATCTTATCCTTTCAATTTTTTTTTTCTCCAGAAGACACTTTGTTTTGTGAAGTCTTTATTACCCATCTTTATATTCCCAGTGGAGTGGAGAATAAAATTAATATGCACACAAATATCTCCCCCCCCCCTCTTTTTTTTTTTTTGTCATAAAAATTATTTGCTTCTAATGTTAAACATGTTTTCTCTTGTACCCCTCCTTCCAAAGAGAATCTTTTGTTATTACAAGCCTGATAAATCTTTTTCCTTACCCTCCTAAAGCCATTCCAAACATGAATGAGATCATTTTTTAGTAAAGGTATTTGCAAATATTTACTTGATTTAAAATGTCCAAGATGAAATAATTCAACTATACACACACACACACACACACATCTGAACAGCTATGATACCTTAGGCAAGTCTTTTGTTTGTCTGGTAATCGGCCTAGCAATATATTTATGCATTAAGTATAAACTATGCTATAACCGAGATATAAAAAAACGTTTGCATTAAATTTTTGTCTGTGCAATTTCTACAGATATGCTTTATATACACTGCTGTTGTTAGAAATTGTAATTTCCAAATATTGTAGAGTCTTTTAACTTCAGTTCTAATCACTTATTCTTTTGAAGTAGTAAATCCATACAGATTTATCAAAAATACATTTTGAAATGAGGTGTTTCCTGCTCCTCAAAAAAAAAGCACTTCATTGCAAGTTAAAATGTTTTAAATTATAAAAATTGCTTAGTTGAGATCCATTTGCTTTGCCATTTTTATGTAGTAAAAACATCTTGTAAGTAAATTCTTTCTTTTCAGTATCAAAAAGTTACTTCTATCACTCTAAAATGTTATTTTGATATCATTTCTTGCCAAGATTCACTTCATGACAACAAACCATTTCCAATTGTTTGTTCACAGTACATTCAAATATCTTTAGTTTGGGCAGATGTCTTTAAGGAATAAAATAAAATTACAGAAACCAAACTGTTCTTTCTGCCTCCTAAAGCTACGAGTATTGTGCCATGTGCAGTATCCATTTGTCCGCTGTTCCTAGCTTTATCTTGAAATGCACTAATTGTACCTAAATTCTCGAATATGTAACTGCCATTAATAGATTTTAGATTGCAGGGAACACGCCTTAAACAAAGGGCAACAATCGAATAAATAAGTAACATTATAGTTACTCCCCTTGAATTTTTTTTTCTTTGCAAATGAGATTGCATTAGTTTCTGTAGTGTGCGCCGCAGAAATGTACGCACACTCTGAGTAAAAAAACTTTAATTTATTTATACCCATTGTTCTTAATTTGGGTCCAAAACTTATTTCTTGCATACACATACACACACACATCCTTTGTAAAATTTGTAATCTTTTGTTATGCAGTTACAACCAAATGACTGATATCTAACTATAGCCATTTCAGGCTGGTCTGTGATTGGACTTTTTGCTTGTCTGAATAAATATGCTTTTTAACTGATGACAAATATATAAAGTCTCGCTTACCATTTTGTTATATACTGTTTTTTTTTTTTTTTGTTTTTTTTTTTTTTTCCCCAAAAAATATATAAATAGCCAATTTGGAAAACGTGTTTCACCAGTCAATGTAATCAGAAAAAAAAATTGATTTTTATTTCAACAATCTACATTAGTAGATGATTTATGGTGATCATGTAAACACACACACACACACACACACACATATATATATATATATATATATATATATATATATATATATATATATATTAATTTGTGATAAGTTTTTAATGTCCCACATTTTCAGTATCAGTCTAGTGAGTCCCATGGTTAATGAATCCCTTGCAATATCCACCTAAGCTACTTCAGTTTATCACCTGTTCCTACTAAACTGGTGCTGAAACCATGTGCAATACAAAAACTTTCAATAAGTAGTAAAATCCAATTACAAAAATAAAGTAAAACAAGTGTCATTGTGATTAACATAAATTATGTCCAATCACACTAATGGAGATATAAAATAAATTAAAATCCATTTTTTCTGATGATGCTGATTGATTGGCAAAACCTGTCAAAATAATTTCCAAATTGTCTTATATACTCAACTGAGGTTAGTAAGTTGTTTTTCCTTTTGTTCTTACACCACTGAACAATTTTTGAAATCTCTTTTCTGATCTGTTTGTTGCCATGTTTTTTTTGTGGGGGGGGGGGGTCTAAAGTTTAACAATTTCTCTCCTATATCTTGTATTCTTGTTTACTGCTAATTCGTTGGACTTTACTAATTTTTTTACCAGGAAAATTTCAATGTGTTATGAGATCTTGTATATCTGCTTCCTTTTTTTTTCTTTTTTTCTCCTCTCTCCTTAATGAAGTGAACTTCTCTTATAAAGAAAAACAATTTAAAAGCCTTAAAATTGACTAGGTAAATGAGGGTTTTTTTTGTTTTGTTTTTTTATTATAATTATTATTATTAAATTAAAAAACAAAAATAGTCACAATTTTCCACTTTTTTTTTAATCCCCCCCCCCCTATCATTGCAAGTCAGTAATTATAAAATATTACATTCCATTGCAAAATCAGTGACTTCCTCTAAACAGCAATAATATTTTACTTCAATCTGATTCTAATATTAAATTGTTATTCTTCCAGATAGAGATATATATATATATATATATATATATATATATATATATATATATATATATATATATAATGGCTTTAATTCATTTCCTCCAACCCAAATCGGATACCCATATTTGAGTACTCTCTCCATTTCAGGTTACTAGCTGAAACTAAATAAATCTACTGTTTAAAAAATAAATGCTGTGTCTACTCAAATATGGATATCCACTAAAAATAGGGTCTAAAGTAATAAAATCTGTCAAATTAATAAAATCCATTTCTTATTTAGAAATTGCTTTATGTTCAGATACAAAACTGAGCAGATGTGAATTTTAAAAGAATCTGGGAATAATTCGTGCTTACAAGGCATCCAGCATTTCCCCACACACACGCACATCTTGATCAGTCTTCTAAATCACTTCACTTCAGATCTAACGACAGTTCTCCTACCAAGGGGAAGAACAGTTAGAATCCTGCTGGAGTTTTTTTTTATTATTATTATAATGTTCAATCTACAGAGACATTGAACAAATCTCTCTTGTAGGGTGCAAACAAAAATCGTTACAATTTACGGTTTGAAACTTCATTTGTCTTTGTGAAATATACAAAATGTCTAAGATATGCGGAAACCTTGATTATCATGACAAATCAATAAAATCTAGACTTTTACTTACATGCAAATATTGCTAAGTGTTTTTGTATATTCTTCCTCTGTCGCAAATTGTCTTAACCCCCCCCCCCCCCCAAAAAAACCTTCAGACTTGTTGCAAAGCAAGAATCACTTGATTCTTACATCACTTGTATGCAGTTGAAAGCCAAGACCTTTTCCTTGGAACTATTCAGGTTGATGTATAACATGAGGATGCTGGAACATTTGAAAAAAGAAAATAAAATAAATTTTATTGTAACATCTTTAAAAATATAAAATAATCCCCTTTCATGAGGCAGATTCATTTGTAGATCTCTCCACCTTGTCTTGCTTTTTGTTTTTTTTTCTTTTTTTTTAAGTTAGCAATCTTAAACCAACTTTGCTAGTACTTACAGACAAGTATTCGTTTTTCTTTTTATTCATATTAAACATATAAACTTATGGAAAATGAAGCCTCACTTATAATAATCAAATAAGCTATTATGTAGAAACTTGTAAGACTTTTTACTGTTTGACTCCCCCCCCCCAAAAAAAAATCAAATATCAAGCAGATTACAGAGCATCTCTTGATTTTTGAAATTTTTTAGATGAATTACACTAATTGCAATAATTTTTTAAACGTGGCTTAATGTTTTTCCTTTTACTGCTTTGCGGTAGATGTGATATATTGGCTAATTCAAGTTTTGATTAATATGGCTTTTCTCAAAGATCTTAAATAAAAAGAAAATTTTTTTTTTTTTCTTTTTTTCTTTTAATGAAACCTGGTTAACTCCTTGTTTTAAGCATTTCCTTCTTTGTTCCCATACTCAGTACACTTGTGTACTTGTAAAATCTTCATTCTAATTATCTATTTTGGACAAGATTTGTTCTTTCTGCCTGTGACAACATAAGAAAATTTAAAGGATTAAAATTAATGTGCATATTAAAAATACGGATGGTGATTATTTTATCCACCCCCATAAACACATTTATTTATTTTACATTTTTGTTAAAATGTTTACTTTTCAGTGACACTTCTGTCAGATCAACAGACAAAAAAAATATATTCTGTGTCCTGAATCTCTCCTTTCTGCTCTTTGCATGTCACTCTTATGCCCCCCCCCCTCACCCCCCCCCCCAAACCCTGCAATGTAAGCAGAAGGGGATGAGCAGCAGCCGCCATGCCCCCTCCCACTCAACTTCTGTCCCCACCCCACCCCTCTTCAGCAGTTCGAGCGCACTGTCTTTGTGACACCTCTGGTACAGCTCTCCTTCAACATGGGGCAGCCCATTACATTATCCTGTCTATTATCACTTATAATAATAATAATAATAATAATGCATATGTATAATTTTGTGTAATAAAGAGCTGATGAGATCCTTATATGTTGACTTCATTTGGCCCTTACTCATTTATCCCCTAACACCCCTTCTCTCTTTTTCTTTCTCTCTCTTTTTTAAGATACCATGTCCCTTCAGGACAGGACATAGGTGATCGTGGCTCTTCACAACTTCCTTTTCTTTAATATACATGAATCAATCTATTATTTGTGACTTTTTAATGTCCTTTCCCTGAGGTAAATGGTTCTCCAGCCTCCTTTTTCTTTTTCACCGGAGAATTATGAAGCGTTGTGGGCATTAATGGATTATATGTAGAAATTTATAATTGCCTCCCTGTTTTTACATTGTCATAAGTTTAAAAATATATATAAAAAATTATATATTCAAGTAATTAAACCATATAAAAATGTGTGGCGGGGAGAGAGAGAAAAAAATTACTGTGCTCTTACACATCTGACTAAAACACTAAGGGACAATAAAGAGTGGAAAGGATAAAGGAGAGAAGAAGATTAGAGGCATGAGATAATGGATAATCTTAGTTGTATTGGAAGGGAGAATATGAGAAGATACAGATAAAGTGAAAGAAGAGCAGAGACATTGGATGGACGATCTTATTTGCATTGGAAGAGATAAGTGTGAAGATGATACAGGCAAAGGTTGAGAGAAGAATAGAGGCATTTGATAATGGATAATCTTAGTTGTATTGGGAGGATGAGAAGTGAGTAAAGTGCTCGTCTACGGCAACCAATTATAACCCTTCTCCCCAGTTGATTCTGGATCAATTCTTTGGTCAACACTGCCAATTGCCGTTGAAGTTGGTTGTTCCGATCTGTGCCCTTCTCCACCCCATGTTGTGTTGTTTGATCACTGCTGGCAAAGACCGAGTTGGCGTCAGCAAATGTAGCAATGCTTCGATCACTGCAAAGCTGTTATAAAGGGGAAAAAATGTTCTTTGCAGACAGAAAAGACAGGAATTTCTTCAGGGTCTATTTTCTATGTACTTTATATCGTTCTTTGTACAAAAATATTAACCCTCCCCCCACTTTGAATTCTATCGTGACACTTTGCTCAATTTAGATATGTCTGGAACAAGACTTAAGTCAGGAGTTCTCTTTGGAAGCAAGTCACGTGGGATTCGACAGCTCCACCTGCTGTCTGGTCTCGTTTGCGTCTCTGACCGGCAATTCTGGGACTGGTTTTTGGCCGCTTCAGTGTTCAGCTATTACCCAAGACTGGCATGAGGGTCGACGTGGTTAGGGGACCCGGTGTTTCCCCTATCTTCCAACAAAAGTTGTCTGACTTTGGAAAATATCTCCCCAAATTTGTGAGATCCCTTTTGGTCGTAGATACTGACCCGCTCCGATAACTCTTTCTTTCACTTATTTGTGCCTCGTACCATTACTTCCAAATGGGCATAGGCAATTCTCCCGTCCTTGGTATCTCACCTAAGCCTGTCACATCGGTTGTCATTTTGACAAATCTGATTTTAAAACCCCGTAGTTTAATTAGAATTATCATTTTAATTTTTCGTCAGCAAATTTTTTCTAGCCTGGTCTTGTTCATAGAATCAGAAATTTGCCGGCTGTTAGCTCCGGTCATCTAGAGTTATCGCAATTTAAGAACCCTAGGCTGGGTTTGTACATAAAGAAATTCTATTTCTCGATTTGTTTACAAATTCCACATTTAGGTAGGTGGAATAAATCAGTTTTTTCAATTCTACCTTGTCTTTACAAATTACCAAATATCTTTCTAATCGGCTTCCTTTTTCCGGCTGGTTCCTAGATGTTTTTGCAACTTCCACTTTAAGGCAGCGCCATCAATCAATTGTCAGTCCAGCTTTTTCCAGATGGCCTCTGTATTAATATCTTTCCCCAAAACAACAAAGTCACTTTCCTCAAGCAGTCTCTGCTTAAAAAATAGACTTTCAAAATTAAAAGTAATCTCTCCCTTTCTCTCAGTCTGTCTATCGTTCCATTCTTTAACCCTTTTCTTGTCTTACTCCATGTTATATTTTAATTTTGACCCTTTCTTTCCGTTTGCCAGTCTCACACAAAGGCATGAGATGCTGAATAATCTTAATCGTCAACATCTTTGGAAGTTCTACCAGTTCAGTCGGCTAGTGGGTATTTATTCAACTTAGCTCAGTCTGGCACAAAGCCACAGTCATGGCACGCCCACTGAGAAAGTAGCACTAGAACCCCGGCTAGGTATCAAATCTCGTGGCATAAATATTTTTAGATACAATTCAAATCTAAGAACGAAAACATGAGTCAGTAGTCAGATCTGCAACTATGATTTATTTTTTTTCTCTAAGAGCAAGATGCCCGTCCATGAGCTCCAAATGAAATTTCCGAAAACCTTCTCCCTCCAAGGTTTTTCTGTCCATTCTTGTAAAAGAAATTATGTCTACCGCGACCCTCCCACCATCATTTGTTTTTTGCTTCAACGACCCGCATAAAAGAAACTTGTGTCATCTGTAGATGTATTAAGTGACAGGATACCTATTGCCTGAAACTGAACATTTTATCGGCGCGGAAAGTAGCATTGATGATTCAAGTTCAAATTCTGGCTTACTCTTGTATTTACATTCGCACAAATGCATTTGGAAAAGGCAGAAATCAATCTCTTCTGTCTACGAGCTATTGGTTAAATAACAGAGTAAACTTAAGTGACAGCCAGTCCAAGAGAAAAAGCTATTCTGTATTAAAAACTGAAATAGTGGAGTGGTTTTCCATTACCTATCTTACCAAAGAAGTCAGCAATTTACAGATAAAAAAGAAAAGGAACGTGTGGAGAGCCATTATCGCTTCCGCTCTAAAAAGACGTGACATTTTAAAAAAAGTAACTAATTTATGAGAAGGGAACGGGAAACCACTCCAGTATATTTCCAAAGCAGTCAGGGGAAAAAATAATATGCTGAGATTCATGATCGCATCCGTTTCGAATGGTACCTAAAATGGTAGCTATTTTAGAAGGACCACTGCGAATTCAAAACCATGGAAAAGAAAATAGGGAAACCACTCTACTATCTTTTCCAATAAGTCAAGGTAATTCACAGATAATAAAGAAAAGGAATATGTGGAGAGTCATGATCGATTCCTTCCTAAAGGACTTGCCATCTAAAAAAGTAACTAGTTTAGGAGAAGGTAACAGGAAACCACTCTCTCTTTTCCAAGAAGTTATGGCAATTCACAGATAATAAAGGAAAGGAATCTGTGGAGAGTCATGATTGCTTCCATCCTGAAAGGACATGGCATCTAAGAAAAGGGTAACTATTTTAGAAAGGAATGGGAAACCACTCTACTCTCTTTCTCAAGTAGTCATGGCAATTCACAGATAATAAAGAAAAGGAATCTGTGAAGAGTTATTATCGCTTCCGGACCGGAGGGACGACATCTGAAAATGCTAACACTGGGGACATTAATCCTTCGTGTTTGCAACCATTATTCTCGTACTGGTTTGTATGGCTTTAATCTTTTCTGGCTATTGTCGTCCTCTATAAACGCCGAGAAACAGAAATTGGCCCCTAAGAAGCCTCAACGAATTAATGGTCAACTGATTTAAGCAACAAGGATGTCTTAAAGAAAAACGACAACAGATTATACTCAGAATCAGGCAAAAACAGCCTGAAATTCCCCGGAGAGAAAATACAGGGTAATAGAAGAAAACGAGAAAAAAGGACTAACCAGTGACAGACAGGTCCGGGTGTCAGCTTACCTGATGGCCAGTGGCTCCATATATCAAATGCAATAAAGAAAGAAATACAGACAACTGTTTTAACAATCAAAAGGAATAACTTTATAAAGTCATCTGCACACTATCAGTTACTCAAGTCCAAAGTGAGAGGACATTTTCAAAGCTGAAGATCATAAAAATAAGGTGAAGAAATTCACTGAGAAGAATTTGGAATCATACATGTTGCTATTCATTGAAAAAGAAATGTTAGCTGAATTAGATGCAGAAGCAATTATTGTCAGATTCGAACAATCATCTATTGAACATAAACGATTGCTCTTAATATAATGGACTGCATACTTTTGTGCTTTTGAACGATCTGTTAATATGTAAATTGAGCCGTAAACTATTTAAAAATATCAACCAATTAAAATTAAAACAAATAAAACATTCAATTATGCCATTCTGTATTTACATTTCCTATCTACTGCCAGTAATATGTACAGTACATGTACACTGAACTTACTAAGAAATACGCATTTTTATCACAAAAATTTTAATTATACCGTTTTTTCCATATGTAATTTTTTTAAAAAAATTATTTATTCCTTACGAAAATTAAATGATAGTGTTACGGAGGCGCAAATGGGTAACCTGGAAGTCAGAAGCTTGTTGTTAATGTTGTAGGTGTTAAATTCCTTCACCGCCTCGGCAAACGTAAATCCAAGTAAAATGAATACATTGAGCATGGGTAAATAAAATTTATTTACATATATATATAAAACTAATAACTTTTCATCTGTTGCTGTTGCTAAGGCATCAGGGAGAGAGAGTGGTGAAATTAGAAGTGAAATAGACGTTGGTGATGTCTGTAGTTATTTCTCTCTCAGCGCGTCGGTCTTGACGTGAACGCTGGTGTGTGTGTGTGTGTCTCTCTCTCTCTCTCTCTCTATATATATATATATATCGATATCGAAGCTGGTCTGTTTTGAGGACGTTTGAATTAGAGAATATATAGCCGTCAATCGGCTCTGAATTAAACTTTTGGATGTTGGAGCGGGAGTGGCTCTGACTGGTCAATAAATTGTTCCTTTTATTTTGGTTAAAGCCGATGTATGCGTGGAGCTTATGCACAGGAAACGTATTTGTGCGGTTTGTTTTGGGTCGAGGAGCGGTCAACATCCGGTTTGTTCAGAAAAATGTAAGAGGCACAACGATAGCCTTGTAGTTGTGGTTAAGCCCCCTTTGTCTTCTGGCAAGCAATATTTGGGAAATATAGACAAATGCGCCCGCAATAATATCGAGTGCCAAAAGGATATTTTTCCCCCGTGACACCGCATTTTTAACTACCTACACTCTTCGGCAATGTTTATTGTTTTTAAAAAGCTATGATTAGAATTGTAATAAAACCCAAACATATGAAAGTGAATTTATACATTTTCTTTGTTCTTGAGAATTAACAACAAAAATAATAAATACTATTTAAGAGTGAAGGTAGTTTTTTTAAAAAGCGGTGTTATGGGAAAAACGTTCTTTTGGAACTACATCTTATTGCAGGCATAATTGTCCATGTTTACCCAATATTTTAAAACCCAGTTCGTTACTGGGACTAACCATCAGCTGCTAGAAGACAGAAAGTATAATCATCAGCTACAGGAAAAGCCCAAGATGCGAGTTACACATTGTAAATATAAACATCAAGCAGATTCAGCAGTTTAAATATCTGGGAAACGTTTTAACAGAGGATCGAATATGCGACACCGAGATCCGAACACGCATGGGATGAGCAAAAGAAGCTTTTCCAAAAGCTAAGCAAGGTGCTGAGAAACGGGAAAACTTCGTTGGAAACAAAGAAAAGAGTGCTGCATTGTTATGTGGTATCCATCTTCTTATGTGACTGTGGATGCTGAACAATCTCATCAGGGATGAGAATAAAACTGAAGGCAGCAGAAATGTGGTTCTACAGAAGGATACTCAGAATTCCATGGACGGAGCGAATAAACAACAAGAAAGCTTCAAGAAAATGGCAACAGAAAGAACACTTCTATTCAGAATAAGGAAAAGACAGCTGAAATTTCTTGACACATAATAAGGAAGAAGGACTTGGAAAACATAATCCTCACAGGGACTTATTGAGAGCAAGAGGAAGGCAGCGAACCACTTACCTCAGTAGCTTGTGTGAATGGACAACGAGACGAGCCTTAGCAAAGGGAGAAAAGCCGTCAAAAGATAGGAAGTTGTGGAGAGCTATGCCCTGAAGAGATGCGGCAAATAGAAAAAGAAGTAATAGTCTTAAGTTGTCTGAATTTCTTGCATGAAGCATTGTCAATTATTATTCATTTTTGACTAGTACATGTTTAGAATCCTTTATCCGAAATTCTTGGGACCGGAAATACTTCGGTTTTCAGATTTTGTTTTTGATTGTGGAATACAGGCTATTTAATTTGTATATATGTTGTAGAGTTATTTCCTCAGTGGAAACTGTATTTGGACTAAATTCGGTCCTAAATAGATTCAACGTACAAAAACGTTAGGACCTTGTTATAATAAGTATTACGCAGAGTAATCTAGTTGTGGTAGCTGACCACTTTCCGTATTCGACTCTCACTGACTCCTTATATTAGATGGGAGAGTCGATTATTTATAGACTAGGTGTGTTTCACCATAACAATATAACATCTATAAAATGGGACAGCTTGGGAATGGAGCCCAAGCATAATCAGGATATCCGTTTACATTTCATAACACAGTTTATACATATACCCTGAAGGTAGTTTTATATAAATAACATGTACCCTGAAGGTAGTTTTATATAAATAACATGTACTCTGAAATTAGTGAAATGAAGTGAAAATACTGGACAAAGAAGAACACTGGAAACCTAGACGTCTGACAGAATCAGCGTATATGCTGGGCGATGAAGTCCTCATTGCCTGACAGCTATCAGCAATGTCTATTTCACTAATTGCACCCAGTAGAATAGAAATAAATACAACATGGGAGCAGCTAATAAAGAAAGACACATGATTGCAGGTTTTCAGCAGCAGCAGCAGTCGAAACATAATAAGCAGCAGCAGCAGCACTAATCAACATGCAGGTTAGTTTTAAGGCTCCAAGTTCCCTACAAAAATTGTATAGTGAATTAAAGCGATTGTTCATGAATTTGGTGACGTAGTAAATGTGAGTTCAATCCCAGAACCGGGCAGTGTGTACGTGGACTCAATGAGAACAAGGCGAATAATAGCAGTACTGAGCAGTACTAAAAATAAGAACAAAACGAAATATCAGACATGGACAATAAAACAAGAACAATGGAGATTAAATAAAGGGTACAGTTCAGAATTCTCTGTAGGTTACCCAAACCGATATACACCTGATAACAACAACAAAGATGAGGATCAGTCAGTTATGTGCCATGCGTGATACGCTTAGGCGATCATGCATCTTTCGATACATGACTGAAGAGGCAGATTATTTTCCCGAAAGTAGGTTGCCATTTCTTTCTGCGGTAAACTAGCTGCCATCCAAGGCTATAGAACCCAGTATGTCCTGCTATTTACCCATGGGGGGGGGGGGAGAAGAAGAGGATTCATACCTTTCCCAAAGGTATTAGCACGTAAGTAAATGTAATGGATTCGACTAGAATTCGAACTCGGCTCTCCGATTCCTCAATCCGAGCCATTATCCATAACTCCACCGTAGTCAGAATATAAATAGTGTAAATAATCCCAGTAATTTTTATTATATGTTGAGAATACTTTATCCAAAGTTCTTGGGACCGGAAGTGCTTGAGTTTTGAATACAGGCTATTTAATATATATATATATAGCATCTATGAAATGTGACAGCTTGGGAATGCAACTCAAGCATAAACTTGATATCGCTTTACATTTCGTAACCCAGCTTATACATATACCCTGAAGGTAGATTTATATTAAATTTAAAAAATGTTTGTGTCTATAGAGATACACGTAATGACGCTAGTCATGTAATGCTTACATGGATTTTTAAGTGACGAAATTAAGATTTGACGTAAAAAATAATGTTTTGTACTTTCTGTATGCGTACAAAAAAGCATGATCACGACTTACAAAAAATATATATAAATGCAGGACTTCTTGAATATCTTCACTGAGCACGAACTACCTGGTAAGTAATCCACGAACGAAGGTGTTGCTGAGACGATCGCTAACAAAAAAACTGGTGCCGACATAGGCTACGTAGCTGGGCAGATGAAGTCATTTACCTATGAACCGTCCGAGTACTTTCTGAAAATGTTCCATTTGTGGCAAGTCATGTCAGCACTTGAAAAGCTTTCCGATTTGAGAGGTTTTCGGATTTGGGAATTTCGGATAAAGGATATTCAGCCTGTATTTCTTTCAATCTTACTTTCGGTTGCTTTTTATCACAATTAAATTTTCATACTTCGATCATACATTTCACTTGTTATAATTTTTTTTATCATTTTCACCCCAAGTAAGGCGGGTATGCCACTAGTACGCAGGAGGTTTTGATATCTCCGATTTGTAATTTGCATTTGGGTTGTCCCTTTTGCTAATAACCATGTATTCTGTCTTCTTACTGTTTATGTTTATTCCTTTCTTCTTGCTTTCCTTCTCTTCCTTCTGTAGGTGCTGTTGTAGTTTTCTTTCCGTGTCTGTTCTCTAGAATCACGGCTCAATTCAGGAATTCGAGGTTCTAAAAAGCAAAGCTCATCAGAACAATTGTGATAAAAATATTTATTTAAAAAAAAGGCACAAGGAAGTTACGTTACGTCGGTCACAATGTGATTGAAGCCGAGATGCCAGGCCAGGACAGATATCATTGCAGATCCTTACACCCTTCATGCACCTTATAAGCAAGTATACCCCACAGGTTTCCCATTGGACTGAACCCAGGAAAACATTCTAGATCACTCATAGTCAACGTTTGTTTCTTTTCTTTTTACATTTTTTGTAGCAGACATAGTGAACCGGAACCCGAGTCTAGTGGCGGAAGTGGTGAACAAGACATGCCTCGTTCTCAATGAGAGAGAGAGAGTTCGTCTTTGTCTGGCATGTAGGACTTCAATTTGAGAGAAGACGAGTGCGTCGTTCCGTCAAACGAGACCCTTTTTTGTTGTCCCACAAGAAATTGGGCCATTAACAACTTTACATAATATTTAGCGTGCTGGACGGAATTGAGGAAGGACATCCGGGTGTGTTGGTGCTCGATTCTGAGTTGCCGGATGTCTAGCATGCTTATGATCCGGGCAAGTGATAGGCGATTCGCGATTATAAGTAGACCATCTTGGAGAAGAGAGTGAGTTCTGTCGGGGTACATCGTACGATATGTGCAGTTGTGATAGGACGAACGAACGAACGAACGAAGCGGATACAAGGCAGAGAACAACGATAAATACCAAGAAATCGGTGTAGAGGGGAGAAACGTCCAATCTAAAATTGCACCCCACAACAGAGTCGCTAATTTCTTTTGACTACGATTTTGTGTTGCGGCAATTGGTTCGTAACACCACATTTCTGTTGCTTCAAGTCTCTTCTTCATCTTTGAGGTGATTGTCCAGAATTCACTGCCATATAGGAGAATAGATATCACGTAAGAGTTCAGTACTCCTTTCTTTGTTTCTAACGAGGTTTTTCTGTCTCTTAATACTCTGCTTAGCTTCTGGAATGCATCTTTGGTCATCCTATTTCTTCTTCGGTTTTCAGTAATGCACTTTCCGTCCTCTGTTAGAACACTTCCCAGATATTTAAATTTTTTGCTTGGTTGTTTTTGGTATATCCGATTTCTAATCTGCATTTGTAACAGTAGTTATGAGTTGGTGGAACAAAACGGACACCAATACTTAATATTAGAAAGAAACAGTTGAAATTTGGAGGGCACATAATGAGGAAAGAGGGCTTCGAAAAATTGTCACTCACAGGACAATTCTTTATTTTATGTCATCATTTCCCAAGTAGGTATTTATGTAGATGATACTACCATTTACTCTTCTCTTAATAGCAAATCCGTCAGTCTGACAAGTAAACCTGACAGCTGCTCTTGAAAAGGACCTCCAATCAGTGGTTAAAAGGGACAGTGTCTGGACAAATTGATTTCATTTCGAAAAAAAAAAAACCTTCTATCAGAAAAGATGAATATTTAAATAAATATATTCATGAAATAAATTATAACTGAAATGTATATTTAAGGATTTTTTAGTATAAATGTATAATATTTCATATTAAGTGCTGGTGTTAATAAAATAGTGCTCGATGTAGACGTGCTCTACCATTTAGCTACAGAGGAAGCGTCTGGTCACGCTATATGATGGTTCCGTGTGGGATATAGGATCGATTCATGTCAGAGGACACATATTTTCTATGAAATTTCTCGGACATTCAGACCGGAAAGTGTTAACACTGTTTATTATAAACAGTGCATTTACTTAAATATTTATATCTATAAAAATAACGTATAAACCTTTTTTTTTAAGCATTTCACCCCAAGCAAGGCGGGAAGCCACTAGCACGCAAGTGGTTACAGAGAGTTGGAGCGAGAGCAAATAGGAGTGATAGAGGAAAAGATGAAGAGAAGGATAGGGGATAGATCAGGGCATCTGGAGACGTCGACTGACATTACATTTAAATAGTTGGAGATTATAGCTATCAGGGAAACAAGAAATGGGGAGAGAATTCCACGTGCGAGACATGAAGCAATTGGAGTAGAAGAGACGGCTACATTTAACAGTTTCGACAGTGAAAAGGTGTGAGCGAGATGCCAGCCTAGTTGAACGCTTAAATTCATGAAATCTGGGAGCCAGCCAAAGCAGCTTATCGGAGCAGTTACCGTGAAAGTATTTGTAAAAAAAGACAGAGGGAGGCAACGGCACGTCTGTGAGAGAGCGACTGCAGACGAGATGCCAGATCAGGGCCAATTACATTGCATATCCGTCTCTGGATTTTATCAAGGACCTTGAGACAAACAGAAGGGGCTCCATACCACATATGGCAGCAATACTCCATGCAAGGGCGAATAAATATATATACAATAAATATATTAAAATAATTGTCGAACTTAGTCCATTTCATTATATATATATATATATATATATATATATATATATATATATATATATATATATGGGGGGGTACCCACTCAGAAACGCGATACCTAATGTTTAAAATGATTTTTAAAAATAAAAAATCTTTCTTCAAACTTCTATTTTAGTTTTAATTTCAAGTTAATTGATTAAATTTAATATTTGCAATGAGCAAAATATTTTGCTCTATTTCAAAATTAATTTAAATTGGCTGGAATGAGTTTTATTTTGAAATCGTTGATTTTAGCGCTATTTTTAACCATCTATTATCACATAAGTAATTCTCTTTATTAAAAAGTATTTCAAAAATAAAATATACTTTTCTGAAACTTTATTTGACGAATATTAGCTGATTTAAAGTTTAAATAATCTTATTTGGAACAAATATTACATTAAGTTTAAAATATCGGCGAAATGCATTTTTAACACGGCGGTAGGTGTTTATTTAAGGTTAACTGACAGACGGAGGTTTATCTAATTTTTTCTACTGGGAGATAGCTGTAAAAGTGACTTAAGGAATATAACGTGAGCGCCTTTTTATATCATTTTTAACTACCCAGTAATCTGAAAAATTTAGGAAAATATTCTCCGTAATCTAATGTTTTATTGAATTTCAGGTACTTTGGCTTTAAATTTACTAGAGTTATCGCTCTTATTTTCTGATAATTTAATGTATGGACGCCCGTATTTACGAAAATCGGCATGTTTATACAAGCAAAAAAAAATCAAAATTCTTTTGAAAATACTAGGAGTCGCCGAATTGTAGTAAGCTTTTCCATTTATGATTAATAAATATAGTTTTTACTTAATAACGATATCATTTAACCGGTACAAATTAATATAGAAATTTAAAAGATTTAAAATTATACAATTTATTTTAACTAAAATTTTTAACAAAAGTTAAAACAATTCTTGTAAAAATTAATTATTTATCGAAAAAAAATTGTTTTCTTAAGACAATAGTGTCCATAATATATTTTATTCATAAAAGCAATTAAAAGCTTTTATGATTGAATAATATCTTAATTTTATTGAATTTTTATTTTACCATTCAGAACAGATTTTTGGTAACTGAGGGTTGTGTTTTCCAAAAAAAAAAAAAAAGAAAGAAAAATATTGATGATTGAGATTACCCAAAGAATTCTGCATATAACTAATATAAATATTAATTGGTACAAAAATTAATTTTTTTAAATTTACATTTCTAAAATAAAATCATTTGTTTGTGAATAAGTCCTGTACGTCTCATTATAATCCGACAATTATTTGATTGATTATATAGTTTGGAGAATTTTCCCATCATGATATGCTTTTTTGAGTGAATCTGTGGAGGTATCTACTGAAAAATGTTTGAAAATACAATAAATATGAAAAGAACAGTCCAAAAATACACTAAGTTGCTTATTTGAAAAGGGTGAGGTTTATTTTTTTAAATTTGTTTTGAGTATATCACGGCCTCTGATCGGGAGATTGGAGGTTTTGAGGAGCATTTAACTACCTCTTAATTGCTGTTGTCCCCGGGTCCACTCTGACCCGGGTCGGTAGCGCCTGTTAGGATCCCAGCCATGGGAAAATAGTGAACCCCAAAATTGGAGTCAAAACACTATGGTAGTATAAAAATACATTTTCATTGTAAAAATTTTAAGCAATAGATTTTAATAGTAAAAAATATTTCCACCAATGGATTTTGATATTAAAAAAATACCAAAGCCCCCAAAGAAATTAAATTTCGGCATTAAATCACCCATAAAGAGTTGATATGCCGTTAAACAAGCCAAACCGAACCATTGGGCGGTCACAATCTTGACAACATATGATATGCAGTTGACATAGTGTTGATAGAAAGGAAAAGAAAACTACGGTAACTCCCGCAGAAGGAAAGCAAGAAGAAAGGCCTAAACATCAATTGTAAATACACAGAATATATGGTTGTCAGCAAAAGGAAGAAACCAACATGCGAATTACACATTGGGGATGTCCGGTGAGAAGAAATATTCTTGTCATATACTTTTTTCTATTTTTGTATGTTTACTGAGTTCATTTTCTATCCGTATGCAGAAGGTCTTCTCCCATTATAAGTCCTGGATTATTCTCATGTCCTTCCCAAGTACGTTAAGGTTACATAGCAATTACAATATTAGTATGAATAATTGATGCAATAATGACCATATTTAATTTCTTCAAAACTGGGATGGCCAGTGATTAATTGGAAAGATAAAGGTTCCCTGTTGTGTAGTATGTCAGCCGAAAAGGACTGAAAATTTACAGATCTTTCACGAACTGTTTTTTATTTGAACTTACGAATAATGTGTCACCACAATACGAAGATATGAAAGAGAAAATAAATAAGTTTTCTTAATTGTATTTTTGTTATTGTTGTTGTTGAAAGGTATTCGCTTTTCTGTGTAAAAATAACTTGACTGGCAATTTTAAGTTTTTTTTCCATTACATTTTAGTTTATTTTTGGCAAGGAAAATAAACCAAAAAAAATCAGTTTGTTAAATTGTTTGAAAAAGTCAGTTAAATACACAGGTCATTACTCGTTCATGTATTTCGAGAGACGCTTTCAACCAAGCTCCGATTGGTCATAATGTAGGCACACCTTCCAATACATCGAACCAACTCTGCCTGACTTTCAAGGACAGCGAACGTTTTCTTTCTTCTGACAGGTAGTTAACTATCCTTGTTGTGTCAAACGTCTGCCTGCTGACCGTCCAGTCATCGTGGGTGGTCAGATTAGCCAGATTAGCGAGTAATTAACCCTCCAAGTCGAGCAATCAAATGCCGGTGTCCGAGTTAATACGGAATCTTTGTCGCCTGCTTATTAGAGGTCGACTCTCCGTACGGCATACCTGATGTGACGGCCACGTCAGTTTCAAGAGGGTTTGGGCTCAATTAACGCACAAACGAACGACCAACCACCGGTTTTGCTTAAATACGAGCAAACACCCAAGGCTTTGCAGCGGAATATAAAATACACAAACAAATAAATAAATCATTTTGGCATCTTTGGAAACGAGAAGATTTATTCAAATGACTGCGCAGTTGTAGTCTCAATCTGGTTTTGTTCTTTCCACCAACTTAGAGATCCCGCTGAAAGAGACTTTTATACTCGCGTCATATAAACTCATTATAACTGCCGGTTTTATGAAGGCTTCAAAATGAATAATAGATAAATAGGTTTTATTTTTTAAAAGCCGCCAGGACTTTTGCATTTTTATTTATTTATCTTTTGCCATTGCTTCAACCAGAGATTTGAAGTGACAAGATTTTTATATATCAGAAGATGCAAGCAGATGAGGTTCTATGCAAACAAAAAGAAAAAAAAATGCAATTGTGGTCAACCAGAGATTTCGAGAAACAACTAGATTATGTATCAGAATATGCAAACGGACGAGGTTCAATGAAACAAGAGAGAAAAATATATGGAATTGTGGTCACTCTATGTTAACCAGAGATTTCAAGAAACAACTAGATTATGTATCAGAATATACAAACGGACGAGGTTCCATGAAATAAGCTAGAAAAATATATGGAATTGTGGTCACTCTATGTTAACCAGAGATTTCAAGAAACAACAAGTTTTCTTTTTAATAGAAGATGCAAACGGACGAGGTTCCATGCAATTTGAGGGAAAAAAATGAAATTGTAGTCTCTACATGTGGCCAACCAGATATTTCAAAGACAACAAGGTTTTTGAATCAGACGATACAAAAGGGTGAAGTTCCATGCATCCTGAGATAAACAATATATGGAATTGTGGTCATTACATGTGCTCAACCAGAGATTTCAATAGATAACAATTTTTTGTATCAGAAGATGCAAACGGTTCTGATTCCATGCGCCAGAGACAAAAGATATGCAATTGTGGTCACTACATGTGGTCAACCAGAGATTTCAATAGATAACGGTCTGTTGATGACTATATACAAATGCATAGACAATACAGCATGGATGAAAAGGCCCTTAAGTCTATAATACACCATAATGTGTTTCCTGTTGATTCCAACAAGGCCTTAAAACTTAATATATATTATAGTAAATTTAAAACGTCTAACCTGATAATGAGTAATAATCATTCTCCAGTTGCTGCAGTTGTTGATAGAACCAATGTTGTGTATGAGTTTAAATGCCCCATGGAAGAATGTTCTTCTAATCCACATACATATATTGGATTTACAACCACCCGGCTCACCAGAAGATTGACTCTGCATCTAAATAATACTAGCTCCATTAAACAACATATTAAGTCACATACCGTTTCCCTTACGCAATCTGATATACGTAAAATACTTGTAGAAAATACTAAAATTATAGATAAACATACAGACATTAGACGCCTTAAAATCTTAGAGGCATTACATATTAAAAGCAAAAGACCTCTTATTAATCGTATAGATTATAATATATCTGGTAACATATTGCAATGTTTATAATATATTTAAATTTTGTAGCGTATTCTTCGATCTTTTGGCTTGTGTATTGGAAATCTTTTTCACGCTGTCACATGATAAAAATCTACGCCATGCACGTGATATAACATCATCGCGTCTTTTGAATTTAAAAGGATTTTAACGTTTTTAGTTTGTAAAAAAGTAGCAACATGATTACGCTACAAGATAATTGGCAAATGTTTGTTTAAAAAAATTTTGACTAAAAATATTGACCCTGAAGATGAACAATGATGTTCGAAAGCGCTAGGTCATCGTATGGACAATACATATTTCGAAACTATTTTCAAATAAAAAGTCTCATTAGAGAATATGAGAAAATTCAAAAGAAAATATGTAAGACTATGTTGTCTTTAACATTCAAGAAAAGTTGCTGCCAAATTACACACACACACACACACACACACACACAAACACACACACACACACACACACACATATATATATATATATATATATATATATATATATATATATATATATATATATAGGTGACCAGACACCTTAATTCAACTTAATTTCAAAAATTATATTAGGGGTCTCGGCTCTCGCTTTTGAAACATGAGAACTCTTATGTAGCGAAGGAATCATTTTTTTTTAAATATTATAATATATATATATATATATATATATAATATAATATAATATAATATAAATATAAGTAATTATACTCGTCTGGAAAAGCCTTAGGTGTTTTGGCTTGTAAATGAACAAACCAACACCCAAGGAAAAATAAGGGATAAAAAATGAAAGAACTAAGGATATGTAATTCAGGCGAAAACAATCGTCCAGAATCCAAGCCTAGAGTCCAAAGAATAAAACCTCCAAAATGAGTAAATCAAAAGTAACTAAGTAAAGTGCTCAATACACTAAGTAGAGCAAATCTTACTATGAACCTAAAGAGCCAGGTAAACTTACCTAGGTTTCACCTACGCGGATCGTCAGGGTATATATATATATATATATATATATATATATATATATATATATATATATATATATACCAGTTGGTAGTTGGTAGGGATAATTCTAAGGTGGACATTAATCCAATGAGATTTCACTGTAAGTAACAGAGCAATATAATAATAAGTAAAGAAAATCCTTAAAAATCCATTTCGGTTATAATTTATTTCATGACTATATTTAAATATTCAGATCGAAGATTTTTTAGTAATGAAAGGGAGAAAGAGAGGGAGGAAAAGAAAAAAAAAGAAGTATTAAAGATGAGCCGATAGGTTGACCTAGAAATAATTTTTTCCTTAAAGGGCTGAACAAGTTAATATACTGGGTAAGGGAGGGAGTGATCAGAATTAAAAGAGTTACAGTAATATGTCTAATAGTCATGTCATTTCAGATAGCAAAAACTCATCATCGTATTATAATAATTATCACAATTTCAAATTAATAACAATAACATCCAACATCAATAATATTACCTAAATTAAATAATAAAAAAAATTAAATAATATAAAAATAATTTAAATAAATTAAGAACAAATTTAAAGACCACCTTAAAAAAGAAAATATATCAATAAGAATAAAAATAATAAAGATAATATTATCAATAATATTAATATAAAATATAAGTTCGTTTCTTTTATTCAATAATTGGTCAGTATTTTATATTTAATCATTATAATTCTCTTTTGTATGCATAGACTGAATCTGTCCCGGAAGTTGTTGGGAGTCTGAGATTGACAGATGATATCTCATTTAATTTGTGGGGTGAAGCCCCCATCTTTAAGTTTCTAATAATGTTTGATTAGAGCAGTTTGGTGTCTTAAAGAAGCATTGGAGAAGGAATGCCGGTGATTGTAAAGTCTCTGTTTCCAACTTCCAGCGGATATCTTTATGTATACTTTTTTATCATTGATATTTTCTTTCGGAAAATGGTAACTTGGTATACCACATTTCCGAATTACAGATGCCTCCAATTGGGCAGTTAGTAAAACATAATGATATAGTGATAAAAGTTTTACTAATTAATCAATAGCTGGGGAGAGAAGAAGTGGAATCATACCTTTTGCAAATATATTTGAGCGTAAGTGAATATAACAAACTGAATTGAAACTCGGCTCTCCGATTTCCAATTTCAAGCCGTTATTTATTACACCACCAGCACATCCAAGCTTACAGCACCTGGTATTCCCAAGCAGTCACCCGTCTAGGCAGAACCGGCGTGTACTACCACCGAAGCTCCAACCGGGTTGGGGGGAAGCCTCATTGTGGGATCCGGGCAGTGCTTTGTGACCCTCGTTATGTTATCAACATTTGCTTTTTTTCTGTCTACATTTATATCTGTTATAAATTAAGTACAACTAGCTATTAAAGGATGAAAATATTTCACGTATTTTGACGTCATTCTGCGGTTTTTCGTCCAAATTCGTGAATTTGTTTTTCTCGTGCTAAGTCCCGAAAAAACATTCTATAAAATTCATTATATTTTATCCCTAATGTTGAATGTATTAAAATTATTCAACTTTTTAACAAGAAAAATCTCAAGTTGATGTTAAAAATTGACAAAATATTGTTGATTTATTTAAAATGGAATGATCTATAATGACATGTCGCTAATTTGTATTTTAGATACATTGTATTTATTTTCACTTTTTCTAGTTGAATTGTTCACTTATACTACATATGGTCCATTATTCTACATAATTAGGTTACAATAAATTTTGTATTTTATATGAATACTACTTTATGAAAATTGAGATGTAATAGAGTGGGGTAACCGTATCATAGATTCGAGGGAATATCATGATTTCGGAGCGGGGGGTACGAAACCCTTCCACCGGCCCTGAGTATTATGATAATAACTAGACCACTCATGACCCGTTGGGTCAACCTTGTTGTTTTACTGTCTAGTTTACATTTAGTTTCATGAAGAGTGTGAAAGTAGAGATTTAAAAATACATTTATTTGCAGTTAGTGAAGTTGCTTTCAACATTAAAAAAATTGTCTGTTTGAAGAAAGTTGATATAAAAATATTTACTGTATAAACAAATCGTATTTTAAATCATATTATAAGACATTGAATTTGCTTTCAACATTAAAAAAATGTCTGAAGAAAGTTGATATAAAAATATTTACTGTATAAACAAATCGTATTTTTAAATCATATTATAAGGCATTGAAGTTGCTTTAAATATTAAAGAAATTGTCAGTTTGAAGAAAGTTGAAATAAAAATATTTAAAATATTATTTGTTTAAAGAAGGCTGAAATATAAATAAGCACGCACGCAATCACGGAAAGGTGGAAAGAGAGAGAGGTGGGTGGGAAGAGAGAGTGGTTTTTCTCCACTTCCTTTTCTCACCCCCCGCTTCCTAAACGATAATAAATTCATATCTTTCTTTCACCGACTCTCTATAGATGACTTCTGGCAAACACATTAGCAACGTTCACAGACTTTTATAGTAATAAAGATTTGTCTTTGTACAAATGTCATGTGTCTTGAGAACGGTTCTACTGGTAATCAACGCGGCACAGCTAGTGAAATTATGCTAGCGAGGAAGAAATGCAACTCAAACGCGAGTAACTTGATGGGATGTGTGCTCATCTTAAAAATTTTCGTCAGTTGATTATTTAGTAAGAGCAATTTATCAAACAGTTTAGCATTTTCTGTCGAAATACGGTTAAACATCATTGATCACTTTGTTTTTTCTTTTCTAAAATCGCGCTCTTCTGGAAATGTTGCAAAATATTGGAAGAGGTCCGTCAATCATTTTATTATTATTATTATTATTATTATTATTATTATTATTATTATTATTATTATTATTATTATTTCTTTGCACGGTTTTTTGTTTTAAATCGGAGATTTTGATTTTGGCGTGTTCTCTATCAAGTCGTACGTACGATCTCAGACGGATAACAGTTTTCGCAGAATAATTGCCACTCATACATTTAAAGTGATGGGATGCTACGTTCTAGTCTGATTTTCGCAGTGTAGGACTTTAAGTTCGGTGGTGGGTAGATCTCAACGTTTCAATGATAACTAGGATACAAGTGGCCCGAATTATGTTCACACATTATGTTCATTATTATTATTTAATAATAATAATAATAATAGGAGGAGGAAGAAGAAGAAGAAGAAGAAGAAGGAAGAGGAGGAGGAGGAAGAAGAAGAAGAAGAAGAAGAAGAAGAAGAAGAAGAAGAAGAAGAAGAAGAAGAAGAAGAAGAAGAAGAAGAAGAAGAAGAAATTACCTAGCATACATACTGAAAAATTGTGTTAACCCGAAATGCAGATTTTGTGATAAATATTCAGAAACAATTGATCATCTTGTAGCAGGTTGTGCAGTATTAGCATCCACTGAATATAAAACTCGACATGATACAGTGGATCATTATCGGCACTGAAAAATGTGCAATTTTTACGGGAAGTAAACTACAACAAAATGATGTGAACATAATCCAGACCCGGTTACAGACATACGACCTGCTGTATACAGGGACTTTACAATACACAGAGACAGAAAATGAACACTAATCGCCCAGACAATGTGATCAATGACCACAAAACAGAATGTCCTTTCTTATTGACATGGCAATCACTGCCTATTGCAATGTATCTTTGTAGATCTTCAAAAACTATCAGAATACAAGGATCTTGAAGTGGAAATCTCAAAAATGTGGCACATGAGGACATCAATAATTCCAGTTGTACTTGGAGCTCACGGATTGATTGAAAAAGTTTCCGGTAGACTCGTTGAAGGGATTCCTGGTAGTCCATGCCTTTTTATCAATGGATAATATCATGAAGTCATTTCTGACCTTAGATCTCTGGTTGGTACCCGGAAGGAAATATGTATACAACAGAAATCGAAGGAAATAATAATAATAACAATAACAATAAACAAACGTAGATTCCTGCGGCTTTTCTATAAATATTTTCATGGTAATTGGTCTGATGAGCTTTCTGCGTTGGACTTTATGAATATAAGAACAGTACTAAATTGGCGGCAAGATCTCATCAATTTACAGTTAAAATACCTAGATATAACCGTAAGTTCTATGGCTACAGTTTCTTCTCACGGATTTATCGCTTGTGAAACTGTCTTCCGGCTTCTTACTTTCCGATCAATCTTCGAAAAATTAACTGCAATGTCAGTCGTTATCGTCTTAATTTCTGTTCTTTTTTATTATACTCTCTCCTTAATAAAGTTTTCTTTTTCTCGTAGTCTCTCAATAAGTCCTTGTGTTTTAGTAGCTTTACTGCCTTATAGTGTGATGATTAAAAAAAAAAAAGAAAACATAGGAGTAAGCAGAGAATTTTTACAGTATTTACATTAGTCGGACCATTGTCCTCATCTTTGTCGCCATATTTGTCACAACGTTTCGGCCGTTGTACGCTCCGGCCTTCTTCAGGTGGTTGGAATTTCGAACCGAACCCTTTATTTCGAAAAAATAGAGGGTTCGAATCGAAATTCCAACCACCTGAAGAAGGCCGGAGCGTACAACGGCCGAAACGTTGTGACAAATATGGCGACAAAGATGAGGACAATAGTCCGACTAATGTAAATACTGTACATAATACCTCATCTCAGAAATATAGACAGACTCTGAGAGAATTTTTAACTTATCTGCACTCTTCTCCATCATCCATAGTGGCATACTTTAATTATGATGATAACTAATAAAAATCATAAAAAAATGCTTAAATGATGATTAGTATTTACAAATAATTATAATATGAATTTTAAGCTGATAATGTTTTTTTCTCTTTAAAAATTCTTTAAATCGAAGCATGTCCAACTCCGAGAAACTTCCGTCATTTTTTTTTTCTTCTCAAAGTTACAGACATATGAAAAATTCCGTCGAATAACAATGACAGGTTACAGATTTATTGATCAAGTTGAAGACTTTTAATGTTAAATACATTTGTTATCTGTACAACTATTTGCGTCAAAGAGAAATCTTTAGATGCTTCGCAGCTGCGAAAGGTGAACGGGAAATTTGCTTTTCAGTCGAAGTGACAAGCTGATTGTCTAATACAGCAGTACATTTTTAACAAGGGCTTTCTATCAGGACATCTTGCTTGATTAGAGAACAAACACTTATTGTTGAATATACACATATAAAAATGATCATTGCAGACCATAAATTAAAGATCGACTCTATTCTGCTTGACAATTGGTACGATTGTTTTCAGACGTAAAGAAGACCTTGACTTTCATATAGAATTCACGTGAACAAATTAATAGTGACAATCACCCAGCTAAAAAGATGACGTTACTACAACCAATGGCGGACTGAACAGGGTGTCAGCTTGTACGATGCCAAGTAGGCCCTTGATGAAGTGGGCCTCCTATATATATCATACTAAAACTCTAATCTTGTGTGTATGTATGCGTTCCCGAGATACTGCTTAAACAATATATAATACCCCAACCAATTTAGAAGCATATTGAATCTTGAACCCCTGTCGAGTGCAGTGCTAAATTTACTTAAAATTAGGGTTGTTCAAGCTAGGAACGTTTTTACGACATTTTTAATTTAAGTATTCTTTTAATTAAGTATTCGAGGCTACTATTATTTGAATGGAATTTTGTATCGTGAACTGCTTTTAAAACAATCCAACGGGTTTATGGGCAGTGTGGTATCAAATAAAAATGGTATAAAGAAACAAACATGGACAAATGTTTTAGTAATAAAAACAAATAAGAAAAAAAATGATTCGTTTTTTACGTTTTATCAACCCTTTGCAGGTTATTTAAAGCCAGAAATTTTTTTTAGATTCTAAAATTTTTGAGAGGAGACAATAATTGTTTAGTGATACAAATCTTACTAATTAACCTACAGCTGAGCAGGGAGAAGAAGTGAACTCATACCTTTTCTCAAGGGTATTTGCGCGTAAGTGAATATAACAAACTCAATGGGCTGTCCTGAGTAAGACGATAAACTACATCCCGGCGCTGGGGAAGACGATAAACTACATCCGATAGAAAACACTCTGATCAGAAGGTTTTGAGAAGCGTGGAACCACCTCTTAATTGCTGGTGTTCCCAGGTCCACCTTGACCCCGGTTGGTAGCACCTGTTAGGGTACCAGCTAATAGTTAACCGCTAAACTAGGGTCAAAATGTGCAAGAATAGGTTTTATTACCAGCAATACATTTTTGTAAAAAATTATGACCAGCAATTAATTTTTGAAGAGAAAATTATTATCAAAAATACATTACCAGCAATACATTTTTGAAAAAAAAAAAATCACCAGCAATATATTTTTTGGAAAAAATCACCAGCAATACATTTTTTGAAAAATATTACCAGAAATACATTTCTGAAAAAAGCAATATTACCAGCAATACATTTTTGGAAAAAAATATTACCAGAAATATATTTTTGAAAAAAAAAAATATTACCAGCAATATAAATCTGGTCGGCATTAAATAACCAACCCATTGAGGTTGATATACCGTAAAACAAATCAAACAGGAATTGAAGCCGGGCTCTCCTATTAACAATTCCGAATCATTATCCATTACACCTCTCGCACATCCAGGTTTACAGCACATGGTATTCCCAATTGGTCACTGACCAGGCTCGGCATTGCTTAACTTCCGTGATCATACGGGAACTGGTATTTCAAGCCAAGAAAACAAAAAAGAAAAGAAAAGAGGCACAAATAAGCAGTGCGTGAAAAGAAACGAAGCAAATGAGATTGTGGAAGGATATGGACGAAGGGGAGCTGGGGTCGGGCATAATTAAGGAATCTCTACATTTCTAAAAGGCTCTGTGTGAATTTAGAGATAAAGATACAAGTCGTGATTTGAGAGGGTCGGCAATTTCAAAGGATATCAAGCAGTAGTCTTGAATCTATGGTACATCGGTTCGGGGCCCGGAAAGCTAAGTTAAGAACCGTGATTCTTTGAAGGTCCCTTAAAAACTATAATTAATTAGATAAATAAATCAAATATCTAATAAATTTAATAATATGAGCGCAGGTAAAAAAATGTTTACTGAGACATTAGGTTTATAAGACCCCAAAATATAGTCACTGATGTCCCCGAGGACACATGACCCAGTAAAATCGTTGGTTCATTGACCCAAAAAGTAACTTGACCTAAATAGTTGTGAGCTAAAAACCTGGCCACAGCAGAGGGAACGAAAGCTTTAAGAGTTGAATTATCAAGGGAAATTACTGAAACTGAGATATTCAAAGGCATGGCATATGGAATGAGAACAATCCCCACCGTTCGGACTGTTGTCCTCATATTTATTGCCATATTCACGACGTTTCCGTCGTTGTACGCTCCGGCCTTCTTCAGGATCTGTGTATATTTCTGAGATGAGGTATTGTAACTATTTACACTATTTACATTGTTCGAACTGTTGTCCTCATCTTTATTGCCATATTCACCTTCCACATGTCTATATTTCTGAGATGAGGTATTGTAACTATTTATACTATTACATTGTTCGGACTGTTGTCCTTATCTTTATTGCCATATTCACAACGTTTCTGTCGTTGTACGCTCCGGCCTTCTTCAGGATCTGTGTATATTTCTGAGATGAGGTATTGTAACTATTTACACTATTTACATCGTTCGGACTGTTGTCCTCATCTTTATTGCCATATTCACGACGTTTCGGCCGTTGTCCTCTCCGGCCTTTTTCAGGTGATACACATGGCCCAGTGGATAAAAGCGTTGGTTGAGTAATCCAAAGAATGAATTGACCCAAAGAGTTGTATGTTCAATACCTGGGCACAGCCGAGGGAACAAAAACTTGGAGAATTGAGTTACTAAACGGAATTAACTGAAAATGAGATATTCAATAAAAAAATGTATGGCATGTGGAATTAGAACACTCTACCCCCGTGGACTAAATAAAGGGTTTGGTTTGAAATTCTAACAAATATTACCTGAAGAAGGCCGAAGCGTACAACGACCGAAACGTCGTGAATATGGCAATACAGACTAGGACAACAGTCCGAACAATGTAAATAGTGTAAATATATATTCTTCCTCTTTTTTCCTTGAGTTTTGTATTCTAATTTAATAAAATACAACTGTTTTAATATGAGCAATACCAAATAAAAAAAAAGTAAATAAACAAACAGATAATTATTCAGTGTATGAAGCAGTGTTAAACGGATGTAAAAAGGAATGTAGGTGGGGCTGATTTTATTTATTCGTTATGAAAATTAAATGATAGTATTGTAGGTGGGCCCACTTTGTTATCTGGCAACAGTTATTTTAAAACTCAGTCCGCCACTGGCTACAATGCTTCTGTAACGTTAAATAGAGGTTCTAAAACTTTTTTGTAGAGGATAGAAAACTAATTAAAAACACATAAATAATAAAAAGGTGACCAAAATTTCACCATCTCAGATAATAAATGTATATTAGAATCGGTAGCCATAACGTCATATATCAACCAGCCAATCAGAAGCCGTCCCGACCGGGATGCAAACATCCTAGTCTAGCGAGTGAATCAGAAATGAGAGCTGCTCCCACCCAGGATATAATCGTGAGCCATTTTCGAAGTGATCTCTAGATATGTATATAATGAGATGGATAATCAACTTAAATCAGTATCGATAAGTTAACTGCATCCCTTTTCCGATGCAGTGGAAATACGACACATGCGTGACCCACTGGCGACCCTTCTTTCATCTACATTGTTAAGCTGTTGGCTAATACATTTCAATACATACATACATATACATATATATATTTACATTTTCTCTCTCTCTCTCCTCCCTCTCTCTCCCCCTCTCTCCTCCCCTCGCCCCCTCTCTCCCTCCCTCCTCCCTCTCTCTCTCTTGTATGCACGAGGTCATTTACATTTGAACTCTTACACTTATTTCATTCTATCCTTCTGTATATCCGAGGTCTGATCAAAAAGTATCGACACTCGTACTACAAAAAAAACAAAAAAAACTGCAACACATATCTATTCGGCATTTAATCTACTTCGAAGCAGTCCCTTTCTGAAGCCACAGGCTTTAACCAGCGTCGTTTCCATTGATAAAAGCATTCTTGGGACTCCTTTTTTTTTCTTTTTTTTTTTTTGAATAGCGAGCTAATGCCTCGTCGAATTCTCTTGAATTTCCTCGACGTCTTGAAATCTCCTTCCTTTCGAGTGGGATTCGATTTCTGGAAAAGAGAAAAAAAGTCGCCAGAGGCGACATCTAGGAAATATGGTGTTTGTCAGACGTGGGGAATGTTGTCCTTTACCAAAAACTGCTGCACAAGCCATGGTCACTGATGGAACCTCTGTGATGTGGTGTGGTGTGGTGTGATTAGACGAGCACACACTAAACACTTTCCTTCCAAGTACTGCTATTAACGACGGAAGTGAGTGAGAACGTTATAACTTAGTGTGCATGCGCGACAGAGTTCATGATCTGTCTGTGCGAAGCGGCTTCACTATGCGTACTTAAGTTCCGTTACCATAGCAACCGTCCCGATATTTTTTGATCGGACCTCGTATATTATGTTATATAAATATCTATTTTTTATGTAGTAACGATCTATGTCTTTTCTTTTAATCCTTACTGAAAAACATAATAGACAAATGGTGGTAACCGACATTGTCTTATGATATGTCGCCACTACACATCATGATCCCCGCCATAACATGCCTGCATTGTGTTGCGCTGCAGCTCAGACCAGACACCACATTTGTTGACAGGGTGCAGTGTCTTGTAGCTAAACGCCTGTGGCTTAAAATTTACCCTTCGGCCAAAACAAAACAATTTCTAACAGTAAACCAGTTTACTGTTATAAGCGACCGAAGTAGGGTTGCTGCGTAAGTGAGGGAATATACAGTTCAGTGGCCGTCGTCTATATCTTTTTGCGAGGCCCACTTCGTTCCTTCTGTGACTTTCTCTCAGTTTGAGCCTTTTGCTCTTGTACTTTGAAATTGACTCCACTTACTGACAACCATCGGTCGAAAGTAAATGTTCCGTATCGAGTTGTGCGACAGGTCCCGCTGTTTTAAGCTTAACAAGACCTTAGCTAGGCTCATATTGCAACAATTGCCTTGTAACATTGCATTAACAGAAAATGGATAATAAATTCAAAGACGATATTAGAGCGGGCATTTATCATCTAAATTAAAGATTCTTAATTAAAATAATACGAAAATAAATCTTATACCGCCTATAAATATTAAGTGAATAAAAGGTATATGGACCGAACCTGTGAGCAACGACGAAGTTTTAGAGAAAATGGAAACAAAAATGGACACTTATACTTAACATCAGAAAGAGACAGTTGAAATTTCTAGGATACATAATGAGGAAAGAAGGATTAGAAAATTTGATACACACGGGACGGATTGAAAGCACGAGGAAAACAACGAATAACCTACCTAGCGAGAGAACACTTCGGCGTGGTGTAATGCTTAACAAGATTAATTAAGACTGAATGGTGAGTTTGATCCTCACTGGGTACTCCATACTTTCGGCCTTGTGCCATATGTAAGCTATGCTTAGTAGAAAAGGCACTTTGACGTGGGGTAATGATTACCAAGTTTGTCTCGCTAGGTCAATTTACGACTGAGTAGTGAGTTCGATACTCACTGGATGCCCCATACTTTCGGCCTTGTGCCACATAGAACAATTATGAGTAGTGAGTTCGATCCTCACTGGGTGTCCCATACTTTTGGCGTTGTGCCACATCTAAGCTACGCATGGAAAATCGCTAAGCCCTTCGACGTGGTGTAATGGATAGTAAGCTTGTCTCTCTAGATCAATTACGACTGATTAGTGAGTTCGATACTCAGTGGGTGCTCCGCATTTCCGGCCTTATGCCACATCTAAGCTATGCTTCGAAAATCACCATAGATACCTAGCGAGCTTGAGTAAATGGATGGTGGAGAAATAACAAAAACAAAAAAAAAATTTAAACTATAAAGGTTAAGATATTGTGGAGAGCCATGATCGCCATCGTCCTGAAGGGACGCGGCACATAGAAGAAGATTACACACTTTTTTTTTATTCACATCTATTTGCATTACTTTTAAATACCAGGTGCACTCAAGAATTTTTAGACATTTTTTGGAAAGGCAATTATAACTCCCTTAAGTTATTGTAGTTTTAATATATAATTACTATACATCTAATAAGTTGACTTGCCAACTTGTGTTATTCCACATTAAAGAAGACGGCTGCAAAAGTTCTTTGAAGACTCCCTAAAGTTTGTGACAGCGAACAAGTTCGCAGAATGCAATCAGAAGGTGAAGACAATTTGGTAGCTCGCTGTGCAATAAAGTTTTGTGTTAAACTGCACAAAAATGCTATAGACGTATGATTACTTACATTATTTACCTTTTTCAGACTGTTATCCTCAACTCCATTGCCATATTCACAACGTTCCGGCCGTTTTACGCTCCGGCCTTCTTTAGGTGGTTGGAATTTCGAATCGAACCCTTTATTTCTTCCCGGGGGGGGGTAGATTGTTCTAATTCCACATGCCATGCCTCTTCCGGGTGCCTCAGTTATTTTCCCTTTTTAACTCAACTCTCCAAGTTTTTGGTTCACCGGAAGAGGCATGGCACGTGGAACTAGAACGAAATTCCAATCACCTGAAGAGGACCGGCGCGTACAACGGCCGAAACGTTGTGAAGATAGCAATGAAGATGAGGATAACAGTCCGAATAATGTAAATAATGAAGTAATCATAATACCTCATCTCAGAGATATAGACAGGAACGTATGAATTTGCTAGGAGGAAGCAACTCTGGATTCAGAAACTGTATGTAGTCCTGGCGTAGCACATGCTATACAGCTATACAGGTCGTTCGCATTGGCTCGATGATCCCGACTACGGTCGACCTGGAAGAATAATTCAGTTGAATGTAAATATTAACGCTGTTGCATTAGCTCTGCTCCATTTACCAGTGTAATTTTCACATAGATGGAGACCAGCCTGCACTAGAGAAGGAAAAGTTAAGAACTACTGAGTTGGTGAAGCAATATACGCCGATGCAATTGCGTTTTGTAGCGCATCATACGATTGGAAAATCATGTAAATCAGAGTTGGTGAAGCAATATACGCCGATGCAATTGCGTTTTGTAGCGCATCATACGATTGGAAAATCATGTAAATCAGTGTTTGAACCCCGAGTTTCGAATGTTCATTTTCTAAGCAGGCAAGTCCTAACCTGCTAGAAGAGTTTGGTATATTAAAGCTCTTCCTACCTACAACTGAACCCCACTACTTTAGTTTAATTATATTGATTGATTTTGTTTAGCAGCATATCAACACCTCTATGGGTTATTAAATGCTGGAATCTAAATATTTTAACACAGTTTTATGCTTTCAACTACAGATATAATTTATTGCTGGTCAAATTGCTACAAAAAAAGTATTGTTAGTATTTTCACTACACAAATGCATTCCTACACTATAGTAGCGTTTTTGATTGTTGGTTCAATATTTGGCCCTAGCTAGGGCGCCCTAACAGGTGCTACAACCCTGGGTCAGGGTGAAACTGGGAACAACAGAAATTAAGAGGTGGCTCCATGTTCCTCAAAACCTTCAATCTTCCGATCAGAGGCCTTAGTGCCGGATGTAGTTTATCGTCATACCCAGGACTACCAATACTTTAGAGTCAATTTATTTGTTTTCAGTTTAATAATTATTTTTCTTTCTCTCAAGAATGAAACCAATCCCAAAGATATAAAGGTCACATTGCGTCAAATTAGATTAAACTACACCTGAAGAATATATTTTCCTACAAAAGTACACAAGTTTGCGAAACCAGATCTTAATTAATTGGCTTTGTGTCAGTCTAACTTCCCAGTTAACAAGATGACATTGCTACAATGTTTCTGCAGTGTTACATAGAGGTTGCAAAACCCTTTTTCTTTTTCTTTTTTGGCGAATCCCCAGACGGTGGGCTCAATGTTACTTTGTAACTTTGCAAATACGTTGTCTTCTAATGTTATATTAACAGGAAATGAATTATAAATTCCTGGAAGACATTAAAACGTGTATTCATCATCAAAATTAGTGATTCTCAATTAAAAAAAAATGTTATACTCTCTATACATATTGTTGAGCGAAGAAGGGCACCTCCAGGTGGTGTAATTGTTAGCAACCTTGTCTCGCTAGAACAATTACGCCTGAGTAGTGAGTTCGATCCTCACTGGGTGCCCCATACTTGTGCCACATCTAAGCTACGCTTGGAAAATAACTATTGTTGAGAAAGTTATTTGATCATAGCTGGGACCCTGACAGGTGCTACCACATATACTGCTGAAGCACCAAACCAGATATAACTAATATTCAATGCACAGTTGAATAGTAGATTGATAAATGTGCAAGATGGATTCTGTCGAGAACAGTTTTTTGGTACGTCACAGTGAACCAACTTTCCTTGCAGTAATCGAAGCAATTGGTTCAATATAGTCGCCCCACTTCACGTCAGTGGAAAACGTGAAGCCGAGAAGGCGTAGTGTGTTGCGTCCTCCTGAAGTCTAGCATCAGCCATGCTGATGACACACAGAAAAGTTTCTCTGTTCATTTTGTGCCCGTTCCATTTCATTGGGTTTTAGCCTTTGGTACTTTTTCTTGTCTTCTTTTCTATATAGTTTTCTCAGCTTCCATTTCTCTCACACCTTTTATACCGACCAACGCTTCTATTACAATCAGAAATATCACTACACTTGTTGTTACCGGATGTTTCAATCATCTGTAGACAACGATGTCTCGTCTTTTTCCCGCTTAGCCCTTGACCGTCTCGCTACCATCATTGACACACGCGACCCAAGTTAACGCCGACTGTTTTCTCGCCCTCTGAACCGTCTTTGTACCCACCATCCGTTGACGTCGCTCGCTCACCTTCTGGACCGTCTTTGTACCCCTCCCCGTTGACGACGTCTGTTTCGCTCGCTCGCTCGCTCGCTCGCTCACTCTCTGGACCGTCTTTGTACCCCTTCCCATTGACGATGTCTGTTTCGCTCGTTCGCTCACTGGACCGTCTTTATACCCCTCCCCGTTGACGACGTCTGTTTCGCTCGCTCGCTCGCTCACTCTCTGGACCGTCTTTGTACCCCTTCCCATTGACGATGTCTGTTTCGCTCGTTCGCTCGCTGGACCGTCTTTATACCACTCCCCGTTGACGACGTCTGTTTCGCTCGCTCGCTCGCTCACTCTCTGGACCGTCTTTGTACCCCTCCCCATTGACGACGTCTGTTTCGCTCGCTGGACCGTCTTTATACTCCTCCCGTTGACGACGTCTGTTTCGCTCCCTCTCTGAGGTGTTTCACTACCCCCACTCCCAGTAGACGTAGAAATTGATTCGATATTATCGCTCTTAATATCTTCATCTTATCACAACGTTTCGGTCGTTGTGCTCTCCATCCTTCTTCAAGTGCTTGTTGATCCGCGTAACCTGGGAATTTCGAACTTAGCTGGATTTTATGTTTCCATGTCTTTCGACATTGTTTTTAATATTCTGCATATGTTCCCTCAGTTTACATTTGCAACGGCGACATTCTATAAATATTTTCTGGTGAGTCGATCCATTTTTCTTCCTTTGATCTTTCTCTAATTTCATTTTCTGACATTTTTAAAGCCATTTTTCTCATCTTGCCAATATTTTCAATTTTTCTTCTGAATGTTTTGTGTTTTCTTTTCAACTGTTTCTCAAATTGACCCATTCTGTTCCCATCACTCTATGACTTTACAATATCTTGTGTCTTGAGTCTACATATTTCTTATGACCCATGCAATGTTTATATACCTGAGATTTTAAAAAATAATAAATATACTGTTATATATATTTATTTACAACAGGAGGAACAACCCTCAAAATGGCATAGGCTTACAGCCACATCGTGTTGAAACACCAATTCCCAAACGGTCACCGAAGTTAAGCAACGTCGAGTCTAGCCAGCATCTAGATGGGTGACCGCTTGGGAATAGCATATACTGTAAACTTGGATGTGCGGGTGGTGTAATGAATTGTAACCGGGGACCTGAGTTCGAATTCCAGTTGTGTTCGTTATATTCACTTACGAGCAAATAACCTTGAAAAGGTATTAATCCACTTCTTCTCCCCAGCTATGGGTTAATTAGTAAGACTTGTATCGCAAGCATATATATGACACGTCATTTACATTCGGAATAATATCCTCAACATTGTTGTTATTATCACGACGTTCCGATTCTTGTGTCCGGCCTTCTTCAGTTTAAGGCTTATCGAGTCTGGTCAGTACCTAGATGGGTGGCCTCTTGGGAATACCAGATGTAAGTGTGGATGTGCGGATGGTGTAATGGATAGCGGCTCAGAATTGTTAATCAGAGAGCCGAGTTCTAATCTCTGTTGGGATCGTTATATTCACTTACGCGCAAATACCCTTGGGAAGGGTATGAATCCATCGTTTCTTCTCCCAGCCATGGATTAATTAGCAAGATTAATCACTAAATCATTATTATCAATAAATTATTATTGTCCCCCCCCCCACAATAAAAAATTTCTTACAATCTAAAAATATTTTCTGGATTTAAATAACCTGCAAGGGGTTGATAAGCCGTAGAAAACAAATCAAGCAATCAATTAAATACTGATTAGCTACATAGGCATGTCTTTTAGATTGATTTACATTCCCTGGAATATAAATATATAGAAACTGCCATGGCCACAATGTGAGGGAACAGTTTATATATTGATTGTATTATTGAATTGATCCCCACTTTATATCCACGTTATAATTTCCTGTTTGTTTATTTGATTCTGATTAGGTATAAATCCTTCTCTTTTTTCCTCAGCTATGAGTTAATTAATAAGATTTGTATCATTAAACCATTATTATCAACAAAAAAAAAATTCTCAAAATCTAAAAATATTTTCTGGCTTTAAATAACTTGCAAAGGGTTGATAAGCCATAGAAAAGGAATGAATGAATCAATTCTTCAGGTTAAGTAATTTTTAAGGATATGCTTATATTTATATGAACAATATATCACGTGAGTTTCAGATTATAATATCAAACTTTATTAAATGTTTTGATGATAACTTGTTTCGGGGAAGTAAAATTTTTTTATACGTGGTCTGATCAAAATGTAACGTGACTGTTTCTATGGTAACAGAGTTAAAGTACGCAGAATGAAGTCGCTTGGCACAAACTGACCTCTGTTGTGCATGCCCACAAAGTTATAACACTCTCGTTCATTTCCGTTGTTTATAGCGTTGCTTGGAAGGAAAGTGTGTGGACTTTTCACCACACAACAGAGGTTCGATCAGTGACCAGGGCTTGTGCAGCAGTTTTTGACCATACAGTACATTTCCGAGGTTCGACGACCGCCATATTCTCCAGATGTCGCCGCGTGAGATCTTTTCCTCTTTTCAAAAATCAAATCCCACTTGAAAGGAATAAGATTTCAGGACGTCGAGGAAATCCAAGAGAACGCGACGAGGCAGCTACCCAACCATCTCTAATAAAGACTTCCAGAAATGCTTCCACCAATGGAAACGACACTGGATAAAGTGTGTGGCTTCAGAAAGGGACGACTTCGAAGGAGATTAAATGCCGAATTCATATGTGTTGTAGTTTTCTTTTTATAGCACCAGTCCCGATACTTTTTGAACAGACCTCGTACAAGGATATTGTAATGGGATTGGTTTAGCTAATAGGCAATTAGTATAAAGAGATCTATAACTATAGCTCACGGGCAACTTTAAGTCAGTGAACGTAGAATATCTACGGCTACTAAGTTTGATCATCATAACAAAAATACTTATGATCAATAGGTTTTTTTCAGTTTTGGCATACAATATCTTTCGGCATACCTTTTTGTCATTTCACCCCATGCAAGGCCGTCAAGCTACTAAGAGACAAGAGGTTACTGACTGTGAAAGAATAAGAAAAGAAAAAAGAGAAACATTATTAAGGAGCGAGAACAATAGAAGAGTAATTAAGAAGGCAATCAGTCAGTTGTGTGCCGTGATTGATATACGCTTAGGTGATCATGTATCTTTCGATACATGACTGACGAGGCAGATTTTTCCCGCAGTAGGTTGCCATTT
>OZ038509.1:16664266-16714266 GCA_964036315.1 Acanthosepion esculentum | reverse complement strand
ATAAATTCAATTTTACAGCGAGCAAAATTTTGCTCGCAACAGAGTTGTTTGTAATACACGAGTTAAGAAAAGCGGAATTAATTACAAGTTATCCTGAATGCAATTAACTATAAACCCAACCTATTTCTAATACCGTATCCCTTCAGATGATCATGACCCTCCACAGCTACCTTTATTTTATTATCTATTTGATTTCTTGTCAAAGATAGCGTGGTTTCCCGTTACCTTCTCCCTGGTTTAGAATTCTCGGTTGTCCTTCTAAAAGTCTAGCTACCTTTTTTTTAGATATCATCTCTCTTCAGGGCGGCGATGATCATGACTCTCCATAGGTTCCTTTTCTTTATTACCTGTGAATATATATATATATATATATATATATATATATATATATATATATATATAAATGAAGAGGTTATAATGGTTCCAACGAGAGAAAAGTGTGTATATTAAAAAAAAGAGAGGTACCGCAAACTTTTTGGGTTGTAATGTGGGTTTGTTAAAAAAAATATTATTCTGTAAAACTATGAAAAATAAAATATTTTTTTAAAAAACCCACATTACAACCCAAAAAGTTTGCGGTACCTCTCTTCTTTTTAATATATATATATATATATATATATGTATATATATATATATATATATATATATATATATATATATATATATATATATATATATGGTGCGATGGATAAATTGTCGTCTAAATTACGCAAAAATGAAAGTAACATTGACATCTCATTTTAACAGATATATTTATGATATTTGTGATTTGAAGAACTCAGCTCAATTGAAGTGCCACGGAGCTTGTGATTTGAAAAGCTCAAGTTTCCTCTTGAATTGGAATTTCGTCCCAAATCGGTCTTTTGACCAGAATTGAGCTAATAGCCCAAATCAGATTTGAAGTGGGATTTTGAAGTTTCGTGAAGTGAATTGAAGAATCCAAATTTATTTCTTCAAAATTATCATTGCTGTTTTCTAAGCTGGACCAGAGGTCCCTTTAGTTTTGGGCCGGAGTCCTAATTAGCCCTCCACAGGAGCTAGCTTAAAAGTCTGCACGGAGTGCGGCTTTTAAGCTAGTGTACACACACACACACACACACACACACACACACACACACACACACACACACACACACACACACACATATATATATATATATATATATATATATATATATATATATATATATATATATATATATATATATATATATATATATATATATATATATATATATATAATGAGCGGCTACTCAGCCCACATGTATTTTATTTAAAGAATAAGTATTAGTAACTTTCTTCTATTAATTTTTTTTAACATCTCCCTCAAAAGAAAGTGTAATTATTTTTTTAAATTCATTTTTTATTATTTTTTAAATAATTTAATTATTTTTATATAATTTTACATTTCTTTTTATTACATAAATCTTTATAAATTTTATCAATTTATAGAAAACGCGTTGAGTCATACAGTTGAACAGGAGATCGTATTGGCAATTACCATTCTAAGCAAAACTTAAGATATTTTATCCCGACATTTCGGTCGGTGCGCTCTCCGGCTTTCATACATTACACATTTGCCAATTTTTAAATTGCCAACGAAACAAAAGCTTCTGTTACACGATCTTTAAAAGTAATGGGAAAAGGCTTACACATGAGGAAAGCCAGAAAGCACACCGGCGGAAATGGTGTGATCAAACCAACGAAAATAAAATACTATTAATTCATTGAATAATTCAGTGTGAGGAACGTATATATATATATATAGTCCAAAAGCATCTCCGAGTCCCTCCGGGGGACAAATTATTTTCCACCCTTCAACTTCTCTCGCACAGGTCGGATGTAGCAAGCCTCTCATGGTTCTATCACTACCGCCACTTAATTTAAAGACAATTTGATGCACGTAGGTACTTTCCGTACAAATAATTATTTTTATTTTATGGGTGACTTTCGCTAGATTTCGCAGTTAATTTCGATTATTCACAAATTTATTTCCAAGTTATAAAAATTGTTATTGTACAAAAAAATTCGTCGCAAAAAAATCATGTAAAAAATCGACGAAAACAATGTCAGGAATGAAAACTTGGGAATCCTAAATTTCCGTAACATGACTTATTGAAAGTTAGAGATTTGTGTCCCTTTAATGGAAAAAGTGTGACACAGTGACATTCGTATTTATTATATATATAGATTTTTTCGGTAGTTTACTGCTACCAGCAAGCAGAAACTTTTTTTCTCCTGATGATGGCCATGTTGGCCGAAACTAGTCGAGGAATATAAATGAAATAATAATAATAAAAACATAAGAATATTAATCTACAACCCAGTATGTCTGAAGATTTTAATTATTTTTTTTTAATAATTTTTATCGTTCAATATATATATATATATATATATATATATATATATATATATTATAATTCTATCATATAGACAAAACCATTTTACTCACTACAAAGATGCAACTTCGTTTCAGTGCATTTCAACTGCACTTCGACGGGTGAAAATCAAAATTGATTATAAAGAAACCTGCTTGTAGGCCAGCCGTATGTGAAACGTCACTTCCTTTTTCCATTTGTTTGAGAAGAAAAAATACACATAAAGCAAAAAAGGTGACGGACTGAAACAATAATATTTGTTGACAGCAGTTTGGTGAACAATGGATTGGGGTGTTAAATGTTGACTGGTCTAAGGAGATTTTTTCTTGCTGATAAACACCGGGAAAAAGTTTAGGCACATCATCTCACAACCGCCCTAAGAGTGAAAGGAAAGGTAGAAATAGGGGATAGTAGTACGTTGGAGTTGGTAAAATTCTAGCGATAGTTATAGTATTAATTGGGAATGTTATTTTTAGTTTATTATAAAAAGTCTAGAGCTGAATTGCATATATTTATGTTGGGGTTATCACTACTAATTCTGTAATCAATGAAAGTGTTTTGTGGATTAGTAAATTTAGAAGTGGCGATTTCCTCTAAAAAAAATGAGGGATATTAATATAACCTCTTATAATCAAATTTTGAAATATTCCTGGGCAGTATAGCGTGTAGAATAAGTATGGATGTAAAACAATTTATCTGAAAATATTACCGGTAATATATATGTGAAAATATATATATATATATATATTAAGAATCATAATCTAATTAGTGGAGAGGTATATAAGAAGGTGGGGAATATATCAAAGGAGGTTATTTATAATTTTAAAACGTTTATAGCTATGGAAGTAAGTATTTAACAAAATTGTAGTGTTAGATCCTTAGTATGTCTACAAAAAACGATGTTGCATCTTTGTAGTGAGTAAAATGGTTTTGTCTATATGATAAAATTATAATAAATAAATAATTATCGCTCTACTATCGGTATCGATCCCTCTTTTGGATTAATGCTGTGAACGTTGGAATTTATATATTACTTTCGTTCTCATCGCATATATATAAGACATTTTTATGTTTATACATTCTTTTTTATGGATACAAATATTTAAGTAAATGGTCTGTTTATAATAAACAGTATTAAACAACATTTACCGGCCTGATTTACTTAAATATTTGTATCTATAAAAAGAATGTATAAAGATAAAAATGTCTGAAAAATAATTGTCAGACTTTGTCCATTTTTATAGTTTATATATAGACATTGACATGATATCTTGACCGTGTTTAAAAAAAAAATGAAACATTTTATAAAACATACATATAACAAACTATTTCTAATTCTAACAGTTAAAATATAATCCTTGAAAATGGCTAAATGTATAGCCGAAAGCGCTCGGATAAAAAGAACATTCGGACAGTTTTTATATAATTTATCATCCGAAAAGAAAAACATTATTAGATCGCATGAGAAATTGTATAAAAACTAAATAAAAGCACCTTGTCAGTTGTTTTTAATGAAATGTGCATGAAAGAAGGATTGCTGCCTAAATACACAAATATATATATATATATATATATATATATATATATATATATATATATATATATATATATATATATATATACTAGTTGTTCATGCCATCAAAATTGACGGCAAGAAGGGGTGTATTACAAGTAATATGTGCTATATTGTAAGTAATTTTCGTTTAATCCAAGTAGAATTTTGTAATTTAAAATACTTCGTTGTTAACGTTATTAATTGAAGAGTGTACAAATTATAAACACCTAAGGAAACATATCCATATTTTAATGTTACATAATTACAACCAAAATTTGTTTTACTGCAAGTTCCCAAACCAGAATATGTTTTTGCGTAAACTTTGGAAGGTCTGAGTAATTCTTGACAGACCGTAGATTCAATCTGTAATTTCAGAGTCTGGGAAAGAAGCGGATTATTACACGCAAAAAGAAAAGTTAGAATTTAGTTCTTACTTTAGTAAAAGAAAAGTTAGAATTTAGATCTTGTGTCGCCGTTGTTTGGGGCGGTCTTTTTGTACCTTGACAGCGCAGTAGCTTTTTGCGTGTCGACGTGAATGAGGTCTTGACTTCTGTGCGTCTCATGTCAAAATTTTGCACATTGCCCTCAATTGTTACACTTATAAACTTAGACTTATATATATATATATATATATATATATATATATATATATATATATATATATATATATATATATTGTGTATATTTAGGCACTAATTTTTCATTGATGCATGTTTCATTAAATAATATAGATAAGTTTTGTCTATCTATTTTAAGTAAGTTCTTTCATATTGTCTGATAAGCTTAATCACATTATCATTGAAAGACGAAAGGAAATCACCATATTGATACATGTTTAAATCCAATCTAAGCTTTCGGCTTACATATCAACACTTGGTTTGATATATTGAAATGTAATTGTCATCTTTGATAATGGTTTGTGTAAGTCGAAAGCTTAGATTGGGTTTAATCATGTATCAATATGGTGATTCCTTTCGTCTTTCAATGATAATGTTATTAAGCTTATCAGACAATATGAAAGGAACTTGCTTAAAATAGACAAAACTATATATATATATATATATATATATATATATATATATATATATAGTTTTGTTTCCAGAACTATCGGCTATTCCAAGAAAAGTAACAGCACTCGTGCCCTGACGATTGCGTCTAGCATGAAACAGACTGTCGCCTCTAAGTGTTGACTTCTATGTTCACTTTTATATTTACACACGCTCTATCTCTGATATTGAGCACTTTATCCCATAAATATAGCACATCTTAAGACCATATTTCTTCATATATATATATATATATATATATGAGAGAGAGAGAGAGGGGGGGAATGTTTTATTTTCCAAACACGGTCAGTACATTGTGGCCGTGTTCATAGTTTTATGGATTGTTTTATGTATGTATCTAGCGTTATAGGAATGTTTTATTTTCCAAACGTGGACAGTACTTATATATATTTCTGTTATGTGGCATTTAGCAAGCATAAGTGGTCAATGACAAGAGTTGACCTAAGCACCTGAAATTCAACGTTCGGTTGCCTATTTGATGATGACCTCAACTGACATTGTTAGATTTCGTTTGATAAGTGACAATCAAAGTCCCTAAACTTTAACCTCAGCTCTATAATTTGTTATCTTTTTGCAATTAAAGTAATATTTCTTCAAATTAAATTAAATTTAAAAAAATATGTTCAGTGTCGCACCTGTTTGATATTTTCTGAAAATTATTGGGAAAAAATATTAGGAAAAAATTATCCTATTATAATTGTGGTTGTCCCTCCCTTCATTAGTTAGCACGACCGTCACGCTCTGCCAATACCTCATAAATAATGAACTATTACATTTTGATCGCGTGGAAAGAGGAAAAAAGATACTACTTGGTTTCAGTGAGAAAATGAAGGAAAGAAAGAAAGGAAGAAAGACAGAAGTGTTTAACATCTGCCAATACATCGTAAATAATGGACGATTCCGTTTTGGGTGGGAAGAGGTGAAAAACACTACTTGGTTTCAGTGAAAGAAAGAAAGAAAGAAAGAAAGGTTTAACGTCTCCTGCCAATACCTCACAAATTCCGTTTTGATCGCGTGGAAATAGAGGAAGAGACACTACTTGGTTTCAGTGAGAAAAGGAAAGGAAGAAAGTGTTATAGTGAAAGACACCTTGTCTAGATAATAGACTCTCCCACCTATTATAAGTAGGAGTCAGTAGTAGTCGAGAGAGGGAGTAGTGTTCAGCGACCACAACTCGATTACTCTGCGTAACACTTTATTACAAGTTCCTAACGTTTCTGTACGTTTAACCTATTTAGGACGCATTTAGTCCGACTACAAGTTCTATTGTGGAAATAACTCCGCAACAGAAAGAAAGAGAAAAGGGAAGATAGAAGTGTTTAACGTCTCTTGCCAATACCTCATAAATAATGGACAAATCCGTGGAAATAGGGGAAGATACACCACTTGGTTTCAGTGAGAAAATGAAAGAAAGAAAGAAGAAAGAAAGAAGGGAATGTAGAAGTGTTTAACGGCTGTTTCAGTGAAATAGAAAAAGTTTTCATTTGTATCCACTTCTTAAAATAATAAAAAAATTATGATTATTATTAAAACATTTTGTTAAAATTATTAAGCTCAAATATTTAACGATGCGATAGGGGAATTTCTAAGGATATTTTATTGTCGTATTATAAAAGTTTATTGCAATTCCGGGACTACACACTATTACGTGGCATTTGTCTCAAATAACCTCTGACAACTAAGTCCAGTTCCAAGCCGGAGAATGGGCAAAGGCGGAAGTCTGGCGCCTCATAACCAGTTACTTCAGAACTCGACAGTCCAGGAAGGCAGTCCATCTAGGGGAAGGAAAACCGTGATTTTAAACCTCCGCTGTCTTGCGGTCATATCCAAACACAGTAAAGGCTCTGGAAGTAAATACAGACAAAAAAAACAGAGTGGAGCCCCAAAGGCAGTTGGCTGTCAACGGTAACAATTTTCCGGCAACACTTGCAGCCATTCAGTCTTCAAATGTAATGCCCTGTATTCCTTTGGATCTTGTCGGTACGGCTGAGAGTTAAGGGGGGGCATCTAGTTGGGCAGCGCACGATCTCCATATACCATCACCCAGGCCTGCACTCTGGAGAATCCAATCCAGTTTCAACACCAATTTTGACTAATCATGAGGCTACCTTTATCTCGCAAGGTAAACGGATACCTGCTAACATCATGTTAGTGCATTGTGTGCCGAAAATATCAAATGTTTGGCCAATAACAAGATATAGTATACGAAAAAAGATTACATTCAGGCGCATTGTAAAAAAATATATTACTTTTCTTTCTATTACAAAGAACAACATAAATCGAATTAACGTTGACTGGGAGAAATACTCTTTCAAAGAAAAGCAGGTGGATGTAAAATTTGTGATGAAAACAGGTAAGTTCCCGAACACACGTGAACGAATGCATTAGTCTTCGATATTCTTCATTTACTTAAGAGGGTAATACTCGAAAGGTTCCAACGATAGGAAATGAAATAGTAAGAGAAATACTTCTCTTCAAAAGGGGCCTTCCTGTAATGCTGTTGTATTTGGATGAACAGTCTCTTGGGGCTTGCGATTTAGTAAATCTGTAGTAAAGTTTAACGACTGTAAATTTATTGTCTCTGAAATTACTAGTAATCATTTGGGTTTGAATCCGGGGTGTTCTCTCTTTCCGCTGGCTTTCCAGTAGCGACAATGTGCCGTGAAGGCAGTAATTTTCGATTCCATCTACTAATTATTTACGTTATTTATATTCGGATTATTGTCCTCGTCTTTGTTGTTATCACAACGTTTCGGCCGATATGCCCTCCTTCCTCAGGGTAACCTACAGTGAGTTCTGAACTGAGTATAATCTACGGGGTAGGTTCTACTGTTCTGCCCATGTTCTTATTTACATTTAGTACTGTTCAGCTCTTGCTCGCATGTTTTCCACTTCCCGACCCTCGGATTGACCTCACAACCACTATGCCACCAAATTCACAAGCCAACGCTTTTACCAATTTGCTGTAATGAACTTAGAACCATAACATGCCTGCTGATTATAGTGCAACTGCTGCTGCTGCTGTTGGCTGGCTGTCATGTTTTGAGTGCTGATGCTGCATCAATTAAAATTTCAAAGGATCAAGGCTCACCACATACGTAAACTCGTATGGATGAAAGTGGAACAGCAAGAAGACCCACGACGGTTCGGTAAGAGCAGTTTCTTCTCATTCCAGAAATTCAGGTGAAATTCCGTCTAGTAAAGTTTTCAATTCCTTAAGTAGGCAGCGCAGGGTCCTTATGACGACACCTTTAAAGAAATTGATTGTTTGATGGTGATTTCATCCTTAACCAGGACATTCTTAGAACGGCTGGGTGTTGGTTGACCGAGAGAGTCGCGATGTCATTAAGCCTCAGATGAGTCACGTAGGTATACCACCGAAAATATCGTCAAAAGGCGTCAAGCGACTGCCAGTTGATAGGCCGAGAATATCTTGACGTCAGCAAAATTTCTTCAATAGAAGCTTTGAGTCACGTTTTCAAAAGGCGAAAATTACACCAAGGCATTGCAATTTGAACTCAATATTTATTTTTTTTTTATATAAAATAGCTAATTAAAAACTAAAATATTAGTTTACAGGGAAAATACTTACAAGTTTGGATAGACTGCTTGTCTAAAGGTTTGGTATTTATATATTTGTTTTCTGAAATAGGAATGTTCACTGTAATCTGTAAAAATGTCACAAAAGTACATGGGTGAAACTTCGATGAATTTAAAGAAAGAATTATGTAAACATAGAAGAAACATTTGCAAAACAGCACGCTCAGTGCGTTAGTCGTACATTGTAAAGAAACGGGCCATAATTTCGACTTTATCTCTTTGAGCCCTACGTTCGTAAACAATTTTAACCCTTCCGCCTCAGCTCCCGAGTCAAAATTCGCTAATACCTGGTATGTAATGTTTCACGGTAGATATAAAAAATAGTTACAACTGTTTACCCACCGTTCCACCGGTGACTGAACATTAAGTCAATTTTTCTCTACCACTGTTCAACCGGTGGCTGGGCAATACGTCATTTCTCGCTACCACCGGTAAAGCAGGGATCAGGGCTCAAAGGGTTAAAAAAAAAGTATTAAAGTAATTTATTAAGGCGAAAATGTAGAAAAATGCACTGATTTCCGAATCTTCTACAATAAATTATATATTCTACATTTATTAACAAATTCTCTTTTGTTGTGGAGTGGGGCATTAAAAATGACCGGTCTAAAAACAAAACAAGTTCGGAAGCTAAATGAAATCGGCTGAAATGTTGCGTAGGCAAGACATTTTAAAACTGAGCATCTCAATTCTCAACATATTTAGAATGTGTCTATATTTCTGAGATGAGGTATTGTGACTATTTACACTATTTACTGTTGTCTTCATCTTTCTTGTAATGTTCTCGACGTTTTGGCCGTTGTATGCTCTGACCTTCTTCAGGATTTATCTATATTTCTGAGATGAGGTATTGTAACTATTTACATCTTTCAGGCTGCTTTCCTCATCTTTATTACCATATTCACGAAGTTTCGCGCCGTTGTACGTCCCGGCATTTTGCATGATTTGTCTATATTTATAATTGTAACTATTCACACTATTTACATCGTTCGGAGGGTTGTCCTCATTTTTATTGCCATATTCACGACGTTTAGGCCGTTGTATGCTTCAGCCTTCTTCAGGATTTGTCTATATTTCTGAGATGAGGTATTGTAACTATTTACACTATTTACTGTTGTCTTCATCTTTATTGTAATGTTCACGACGTTTTGGCCGTTGTATGCTCTGACCTTCTTCAGGGTCTGTCTATATTTTTGCGATGAGGTATTATAACTGTTTACACTGTTTACATTGTACGGACTGTTCACCTCATCTTTACTGACATATTCACGACGTTTAGGTCTTTGTATGCTCCAGCCTTCTTCAGGATTTGTCTATATTTCTGAGATGAGGTATTGTAACTATTTACACTATTTACTGTTGTCTTCATCTTTATTGTAATATTCTCGACGTTTTGGCCGTTGTATGCTCTGACCTTCTTCAGGATTTATCTATATTTCTGAGATGAGGTATTATAACTGTTTACACAGTTTACATTGTACGGACTGTTGACCTCAACTTTATTGTCATATTCACGACGTTTATGCCGTTGTATGCACCAGCCTTCTTCAGGATTTGTCTATATTTCTGAGATGAGTTATTGTAACTATTTACATCTTTCGGGCTGCTTTCCTCATCTTTATTACCATATTCACGAAGTTTTCGCCGTTGTACGCTCCGGCATTTTGCATGATTTGTCTATATTTTTTATTGTAACTATTTACACTATTTACATCGTTCGGACGGTTGTCCTCTTTTTTATTGCCATATTCACGACGTTTCGGTTTTATAGAATTTAAAGGTAGCGTGTTGGTGTATTGTAGGTGTGTTCGTGTTCACCTATAAACAAATAAAGAAACAACAAAACTTGGGTTCTACTATGGACCGCTTATTCTTTTTTTATATAAAATATAAGGCAAAAAATCATCAATTTCTCTTGAATATATCCGTTTGCTTTATGTGCTTCAGAAATAAGTTAGGGTAAGTCATGATGAGAATGGTTATATTGGTCAAGTTCAAGTCAGCCTTGCTCTGAGTTGGAACGACCAAAGTACTGGTTATACTTGTTTCATCCGCGTACGGCCACATCTTGGAGTAAGAGCAAAAAAGAAAGGTCAGTCGACCAGGGAAAAGAAACTTTACCCAGCGGGGACGTCTTCATCTACGTACTGATATATCTTGGAACAAGGAGGGGGAACTTCGATGTGGTGTAATAGTTAGCAAGCTTGTTCGATCCTCACTGGGTGCCCCATATTTTCGGCCTTGTGCCACATCTGAGCAACGCTTAGAAAATTTACATCTTGGAGAAAGAGGAAGTGGAAATAAACGTTTGTCTTTTAATAGAACAGCGCCACCTAATGGGTGTTTGGTGAAGTGTTTGGAGTAATAAATTTCCGGGTTCATTTATGATTAGCATCGTGGGAAAATGCATTTCTTTTTGTATTCATTATTATTATTATTATTATGATTTTATTTGTTGGTTTTATTTCATTTTACCCACAATTTCAACAAGTGAATAAATAGTAAGTTTTTGGTTTGGTTTGTTTTAAGGCATATCAACCTCAATGGGTTATTTAATGCCGACAAAATTTTTATTGCTGGTAATATTGTAATTTTGTCAAAAATCTATTTCTGGTAATAATTTTCCTTCCAAAATCTATTTCTGGTAATATTTTTCCTTCCAAAATTTATTTCTGGTAATATTTTCCCTTCCAAAATGTATTGCTGGTAATATTTTTTTTTTCAAAAATGTATTGCTTGTAATAGTTTTTTTTCTTCAAAGATTTATTGCTGGTAATAATTTTTTACAAAGTATTTCTGGTATTAAAACCTATTTTACACTTTCATAGTGTTTTTACCCCAGTTTCGTTGTTAACTATTTGCCCATAGCTGGGACCCTAACTGATGCTACCACCCCGGGTCAGGGCGGACGTGGGAACATCAGCAATTAAGAGGTGGTCCCACGCTCCTCAAGGCCTCCTGATCAGAGGCCTTGCTACTGGACGTAGTTTATCGTCTTACCCAGTGCGCGGATGTAGTATATCGTCATACCCAGGACGGGAATAAATAGTAAGATTTTTGAATAGATTATATTACTATTATTATTGCCACAAACATTAGAAAATTATTCAAATATTTCTCTCATCGTCAGCTCTATGCGGTTATGTCCAGAATAGGAAATTCAAGTGGGCTTAGTATAATGACAAGGCTCTATTTTGCTTTTGAACTATCTGTTCATGTGTAAATTATGCAGTAAACTATATAAAAATATCGACCAATTACTTAAATTTAGATACAGATACCACCAGAAAAAAACAATACTTAAGGTTTAAAATGAATTTTTTAAATTGTAAAAATTTTTCTTGGAGCTTTTATTTTAGTTTTAATTTCAAGCTAATAGATTAAACTTAATATTTCCAATAAGCAAAACACTTTTTCTGTATTTCAAAACGAATTTAAATTAATTGAAAGGAGTTTTCATTTTCAAAATCAATCGCTGATTTGAGTGCCATTTTTAGTCATCTTTCATCACAATGTAATTCTCTTTATTAAAAAAATCTTTAAAAAATAAAATATACTTTTCTGAAATTTATTTGAGGAATATTAGCTGATTTAAAGTTTGATTAATCTGATTTAAAACAAATATTACTTACTTTAAATGTAAAATATCGCAGAAATGCATTTTTAACACAACAGTAGCTGTTTATTTAAGGTGTTGACAGGCTGACAGACGGATGATTATCAAGATTTTTTCTACGGCAGATATATCTGTAAAAATTAATTCAGGAATATAACGTAAGCGCCTTTTTATATACTTTTTAACTACCCAGTAATGCTAAAATTTAGGAAAATATTCTTCGTAATATAATGTTTTATTTGGGGGGGAGTACTTTGACATTAAATTTACTATAGTTATCGTTCTTATTTTCTGATAATGTCGTCTATGGACATCCGTATTTACAAAAACTCGACACGTTTACACGCAAATACAGTTTTTTTATTCTTTTTAAAATATCGGGGTTCCATGAAACGTAGTAAGCTTTTCCCTTTATGATTAGCAAATAGAATTTTTACTTAATAACAATATCACCTAATCGGTACAATTTAATACAGAATTTTGGTCTTTCCTCTTAATAATAACATAAGGATTTTGACGATAACATTTTGTTTTTATTGCGTTTGAGGCATTTTTTTCGTCATGGTATGCTAATTCTTTTAGTGAATTAGAGGAGGTACCTACTTAAAATTAAATATCGTGCTTTTGAACTATCTGTTCATGTGTAAATTTTGCAGTAAACTATTTAAAAATATAAATCAATTAATTACTTAAAATTAAAACAAATAAATAAAAGATTCCATTGTAACGTATTTACATTTGCCATCTGCTACCAGTAATATGTACAGTTTATGTATACTGTAATTACTAAGAAAAACATATTTTTTCCGCAAAAATGTTAATTGTACACGTTTTTCTATATGTACTTTTTGAAAATTTTATTTATTCGTTATGAAAATTAAATAATAGCATTGTAGTTGTGGGGGTGTCCCTATAGTTTCCTGCCAACCAATATTTTTAGACTTAGTCCACCTCTGTATACATCCCACCTAAAGTTGTCTGTACCGTAAAAGCAACGAGAATTGTAAACACATTTGACTCCAAGAACAGCCTCCAAAGTATAGAACAACTTTTTAACAAGAAAAATCTCAAGTTGATATTAAAAATTGTCACAAAACATTGTTGATTTGTTTAAGATGGAATGATCAATTATGTATTTAGATACATTGCATTTATTTAATATTTTTCTAGTTGCTATATTGCATATGATCCATTATTGTAAATAATTAGGTTACGATAGCGTGTGTATTTTATATGCATACGACCTTATGATAACTTAGATTTTGTAGAGTAGGAGTCCCGTATCAATTTTTCGCGGGGTGTATCATAGGTCAGGGTGGAAACACGAAACCTTTGCACCGGTTCTACATTCACTTACGTGCTAATACCCCCTGAGAAAGGTAGGCATCCACCTCTATACCTCTCCCAGCTATTTCCTATAGCGTTGGGTGGCAACCGGTTTTTTTTTTCGTTTTTTACAATCAGGTTCACCCTGTACAAAGCGCAGTGGCCACTTGTGGTAGACAGTTACAGAGTAAGAGACACAGTTTAAGGTTCTACAGAACAATGGTCTGAGGGAAGAAGCTGCGTCTTATCTCACGAAGAAGATATGGCCCCTAAAACATTTAAAATAGTGGACACAGATGCTTTACCTCTTCTCATAATCTAGTTGGTGATTTTACAGAACCCTCGGGATACAGTTTTGTTTGTTTTCACCCTTGGCCTGAACCACTTGTGCATAGCAACGCTCTGCATTTTCCAGATCATGTACCGAGTTAGAGCGATTCTTAAACCGATTGAGAATCATTTTTTTTTTAGGGAAAAATATGCCGGAAAAACGTGAAAGAAAATGTCGTGATAAAATCCTTTTATTCAGTGTAAATGTCAAATTGAAATGGGCCATTTTATCTTAAAATAAAATTAAAACGATGGTCTAAAAACATGACACATATTGTAACAATGTTTTCAAAAGAGAATCAGACATTGTAAAATGGCCGAACTCCAAAACGAGGCACGGTGTTAAACACGGACATTTCTCAGTTCATAAGAAATGTAAAAAGCCGTTTAATTAAATTTTTTATAACTGACAATTATCTACATAACTGAATGTTTTTGTACTTCCTGATTGCTAATAACTTCCGCCTTGCTTTAATAGTGATTACCACATTTATAACATCGTCCACATCCACTTAAACTTAAAAAACTATTTAGAGAAAAGAAACCAAAAGAATGAGGAACCAATGCTATTATCATTGCAAACGAAGATTTGATATGGATTTCCATGTTGTAGGAATTACTCAGGATAAATTAGATAGAAAGGAATAATGGACAGTGGCTTGAATTGAGGAATAGGTGACCCAAATTCAAATTCCACTCGAGTTCATTACATTCACTGTGGGCAAGACTGACTGGGATGTTTTGTGACCATATGTTATCAATATCTCATTTTCTTCTACCTACATTTATATACATTACAAATTAAACTAAGCAGGTGACTATTAAAGGATTAAAGATTTTAGCTGATTTTGATGTCATTCTGGGTTTTTTTTTGTGACCAAATCCGTGAATTTGTTTTGCTTATGCTAAGTCCCGAAAAAACACTATATAAAATTCCCTTTTTTATCCATAATGTTGAATGTGTTAAAACTATTCAACTTTTTAACGAGAAAAATCTGAGCCTGATGTTAAAAATTGCCGCAAAACATTGTTAATTTATTTAAGATGGATTGATCCATTATGACATGTCTCTAATTTGTATTTCGATACATTGGATTTATTTTCAATTTTTCTAGTTGACTTGTTCACCTATATTGCATATGATCCATCATTGTACATAATTAGGTTACAATAAAATTTGTATTTTATATCAATACTACCTTATGAAAATTGAGATGTGGTTGAGTGGGAGTCCCCTATTAAAGATTCGCGGGTATCATAGATTGATGTGGGGGTGGGAGACACGAAACCTTTGCACCGGTCCTGCATTCACTGACGTGATAATACCATTGAGAAAGGTATGAATGCATCTCTTCAACACCTCCCCAGGCTATAAGTAAATAACGTGACAAACTGGGTCCGATAGCCTTGGGTGACAACTAGTTTTTTTTCCGTTTTTTACGATGAGGTTCACCCTGTAAAAAAACCCGGGGGACATTTGTAGTGGATAGTTACAGAGGAAGAGGTACAGTTTATGCGGATATGTGGGGAAGATAACGATTAACCCTAGACATGAAAAGATTAAGATTGTAGTGATCGGGAAAACATCCTTTTGATAGTTGGTTCTACAGAGCAGTGGAAGTAGATATGACGCCTGGGCGATTTAAAATAGTGGACTCAGATGCTTTGCATCTTTTCATAACCTTGTTGGTGATTTTCCAGGACCGTCGGGATCCAATTTGTTTGTTTTCAACCTTCGCCTGAACCATTTGTGCATTTTCCAGAACTTTCATGCAACGATTGAGAGAGAGATTCTGAATGCGGTAAGAGTCAAACTACAACTCTCCTTGTGACTGATGTTGAAATAGCAGTTGCGGTGAGCTATGGCTGTAGTGATTTAGGGACGAACTAGGGTTGGCTGTTCAGTTTTTGGGTATAAAACTCTCCATTCCAGAAAAGATCCATTCTGAGACGTTGGCAGCAGTTTTCGAGGCAATTTAAAGAAGGTTGAGCGAAAAGCTTCCGCCGTGTAAGATCAAAAGCTGTCCCAGTCTGCCTTCGGGTATATAAAAATTCCTTCTTTGGAACGGCAAATCAGGAGATGCCTTTGGCTTGCCATCAATTTGGATACTGAATGATCTGATATGTCAGGAGGAGATGTTTGCTAAGTATCTTTCAGAACAGGATGTGAGGAAGTAATCAAAGAGGTTCACCTGATGTCCTGTCGCGTCAGGTACGCGGGTGGGTCATTCAATTATCTGGGCCAGTTCATAGGTGATGGAGAAGTCTGAAATATCTGCCTTCTTCATCAGATTTGTTCGAGTGGACGAACCGCTCTTTGTGATGAATATTGAAGTCATCACAGATAAGAAAGCTAGCTGAGGGAAATTCAGTGAAAACAAAAATTAGCGTCCCATCGTCCTGGGGACGATAGAGAGGGAAGATGGATATGGTACTGTGGATAATGTGACATTCAAAGGCATATATAAGGGAGGTCAGGTCCTCGTTTTTTGCCTATCTGCCGCAGGAAAATATAATGTAATGTAGGCACCGATTCCATGGCAGTGGCGATTTAAGTGGTCGTGATCAACTATTAAGGGTAAGTAGCTCAGAATTGGTAACTCTTGCGGTAAGATTGAGCTAATAATTCCCGTTTTCGATAGAAATAGGTCAGGTTTGGTTTCAAGAACTTGGAAAGTTGGAACCCCTCACATTAGTGTACTAGATGATATACCTGATGTCTACTTTTTTTTAGGCTGGGTTTGCTGCTTTTGTTCGTTCTGAGGGCCTAGTCATATTCCGTGGTCAAGAGCTTGGGAAGGAAATTGGTGCCTCCAAGCTATCTGAAAGCCCACTGAAAGGATCATGATGAAAATGAATCAAAAGCCTGTTTCTTCTGCGCTCAGACACTTCCGATCGAGGGACTGATGGTGATGAAATGCAAAACATAGAAATCATTAACAATTAGTGCTTGCATAATTAAACAAAGCACGCCATTTTCTTTTAGAAAGGACAGAAAAAATCTACTCGCAATATTTTTTTAAATTACTTATAATTTTTCAGTGCGATTTTGAAACGCATCCGTTTGCTTTTCGACATTATTTTTGCACCAACCTAATATTTTTATTGACTGAAGACATGATAGAACAATTGAAAAATATAATAAAATTTAACACCATTTTAGTGTGTGAACATTTTTTGTAAAGAATTTTATTTTTTTTTCATTTTAACAACTGTTAGTCTATTTTTGGTATGGAAGTACAAAAAGAAAATAATTCAAAATTAACGCTTTTGACTACTTTTTCTTAATGACACAACTGCCTCGATAGTAAGTCTAAATCAGTTCGATAAGGTCAAAGGTTATCAAAAACGACCTTCAGTCAGTTGTTAACTGGGGCAAAGAATTGCTTGTTAATTTTAGAGATTCCAAAACAAAACTGCTCTTTATTAATCATCTGAGAGACCCCTTCCATAAGCATGGCTGATGCTAACCTCCAGGATAGTTACACGTTGCGCCTTCTCGGGCGAACATTCTCAACTGACATGAAGTGGAAAGATTATATTGAATCTTTTACTAGATCAGCTGCCAGGAAGATTGGTTCACTGTGTCGTGCTAGACAATTTTTTTCTCCAGAATCTATCTTACATATCTATAAGTCTACCATTCGTCCATGCATCGAATATTGCTGCCACATATGATCTGGTTCTCCTGCTGTATTTTTAGAGATTCTTGATAAAATCTAAAGACGAATCAGCAATATTATTGATCCTTACCTGGCATCTCGGCTTCAGTCACTTTCCCACTGCTGTAAAGCTGCTTCCCTGTGCCTTTTTCTATAAATAATATCATGATAATTGTTCGGATGAGCTCTTTGCTATGTTTAATTCCCCATCACCCCCCTCGTTAGGTTTAGGTGGTCAGTGATGTCAGTTCTCTGGTGCATGCAGGGTGCCTTTTGTTTTGGGTTTGATTTTCGTATTTGTTGATGTGTTTGAATGAGTGTGTGTTTGAGTCAGTCCATGGGATGATGAATGTTTTATATTATTAAATCCCGCATTGATTTTGTCCAGTGAACTGATGTTTCTGTCACATTTAAGGATTGAGGGGGGTATTACTAACATTATTTTGTTTAGTTTCTTGTAAATAGATTTGTATTCTCATTGTAAATACTCATTGGGGCTAGTTTTTAAATTGTTGTTTTATTACCCTCCCCCTTACAGACAATGAATTGTACATATGGGGACTCGTTAGGATTTTCATAGAGACAATGAGGTATTATGGTGGATGTAGTAAGAAACGTAAGTAAAAATGTGTTGTTTTTGTGTTAAGAATATTGTTGTATGTTTGGATCAGTGTTTGTGTCTAGCTAAGTTTAATGTTAAGACAGAAGAAGACTGTCCTTTTCCCCATTCCCCATTTTTGGCCTTGTGCCACATTTTCTGTACTTAAAACGGAAATAAATATCGCTCTTCGTTATGGTACCTATACTTCTTGAATTTAAGTGCAGTATTAAACTGCCATTGAGATCTTATCAATTTACAGGTGAGCTGGTGAGATGTAACCATAAGTTCTATGCTAACAGTTTCTTCTCTCACACTTCTCGCTTGTGGAAATCCCTTCTGGCTCCTTGCTTTCCAGCCAACTTTAATCTGCAAAAATTTGAATGCAATGTAAATTGTTGTTTTTGCGTTAAGATTATTGTGATATGTTTGGATCAGTGTTTGTGACTAGCTAAGTTTAAATTTAAGACAGAAGAAGACTGTCCTTTTCCCCATTCCCCATTTTGGCCTTGTGCCACATTTTCTGTACTTGAAGCGGAAATAAATATCATTCTTTGCTATGGTACCTAGATTTTATGAATTTAAGCTCAGTACTAGGCTGGCAACGAGGTCTCATCAACTTACAGTTGAATTAGCTAGATGTAACTGTAAATTCTATGCTAACAGTTTCTTTTCTCGTTTGTGGAACTCTCTTCTGGCTCTATGCTTTTTTTCCAGCTAACTTTGATTTTCAAAAAATTAAATGCAATATCAATCGCTATCTGCTGTCTTCTTCATTCCTCTTCTTCTATTCTTGCTCCTTAGTAATGTTTCTGTTTTTAATTCTATCACACCCAGTAACCCCTTGTGTCTTAGTGGCTTTACTGCCTTGTTTGGGGTGGATTCGCTTTAAAAAACGCGTAATATGATATCTGATAATTAAATAACTCTTAAATTCAGAATAAAAAAAAACACACTGAGTGCAATTAGATATTTTATAATATCAGCAGATACGAAAATAATAAAAATAAAAGTAATGTATTATTTTACTAAAAAAAGCACTTCTAATGTAGTATAAAAAATAAAATTATTCATTGTACTAAGATTCATAAAAACATATAGAATAAAAATGATATTTTTAAACTATTGCTTTTATAAGGATAAAAATATTTTTTTTGAACATAAATACCAATGTCTTGATTATTGGACTGCTAGTGACACGTATTTCTTTAACATTTTTAATTTTTCGCGCGCTTTTTAAGTCAGGGGTGTACTTATACATTTTTCATTCCTGACTTTTGACGAAACAGTCTAACGTACGTAAATAGACGTTATTTTCATTAAATGTTAAGTAAAAAGAAATATTACTTTTACGAAATTCAGTTAAATAATCCTTAAATTTACTAAGTGACTTCGAAATATCATAAAGTCTAAGGAAGGTATTTAAGTTATTTAAAATGCGAGTATTTTTATGTAAATCTGTAGCAGTACCGTTTATATTAATTAGATACCACCACTGATTCACTAAAAAATGAGCATACCATGATGCAAAAATACCCCAAACTTAATAAAAAAACAAAATTTTATCGTCAAAATCTTTCTTATTATTAAGAGCAAAGACCAAAGGATTTGCTTATTATTGAATTATATTCTTTGATTATTAAATTATTGTTATGTTCCGACAATCCTCGTCGTAACTGTCATATTCCGTGCTAAGGGAATAAATAAGTAACACCAGGTGGATACTTGAAGAAAGGTTTATTGTACACAACAAGTATAGGGTGACCCAAAAAACGGAAATTTTTGAAGTGCGTATTGCCAGACATGATCAAGTGGCAACACTGCGAGACAGTGACCTTGAGCAAGTAAACATTTCGCCATTTTAGTAACGAGAATGAAATTCACAGTATCCCAGCTGAGATGTTGCAGCAGATTTCAAGAATGCATTCGTACAGGAGGACGCCATCTACAGGACGTAATTTAAAAAAAATGAAAATTCCATCATTGTTTCTTAAATGGCATGTTTTAAGGTTTCAATTACTATGGATTAAATATTTTTCTTCCATCACTCTTGGTTTTATTGGATTGTTAAAAAGTTCCCCTTTTTGTGGGGGGTCACCCTATACAATATGAAATATGTTAGTTATACACGCAGGTCAATCTAATAGTGAGTGCCACTAATTGGAAGGTCGGATGTACTTGCTTCTTCTCTCTCGCTCGTAGACAGTTGACTTTATAGGTACTAACTACCTATAGTGTAATCATTCATGGGGGTACCGGGTTATTCCATTACATCAATTATATTTTTGGTCCTTTTCAGGACGTTCGAAATTTTTGTTAAAAATCTTTTTTATTGCGTCAAAATGTATAGAAAATTTTACCTTTTTTATTGCGGAAACATGGCACAGTGGATAAAGGCGTTGGTTAGATCCTGTGACAGTGACCCAGAGAGTGTGAGTTCAATACCCGGTTAAGGCAGTGCAGAACTTTCAGAGGGACAATTAACAGGAGATAACTGACATCCATTAAACATGGCACGTGGAACTAGAACAGTCTACCCCAGTGAGCGAAATAAAGGGTTCAGTTCGACAGTCCAACCACCTGAAGAAGGCCGGAGCGTACAACGGTCGAAACGTTGTAATAAATATGGCGACAAAGATGAGGACAATAGTCCGAATAATGTAAATAATTTAAGGACTTATTTTCAGGACTTATTCACAAATGTATGAAATTATTATACAAATGTTGTTTTTTTTATAAAATTTTGGTGAAAATTTTCTTTTTAGATCTGTTACCAACCATTTATTTAATATTATAAAATTTCGAGGAATTCATTTTTGTTCCGCCTTGGCGAATTTAAATCATCAAACTTAAACAGTTCTCTCCCCCAACAGGTACCGATAATCTGCTCTGAAACGTAAAATAAAAAATACAATATTACTAAGATATTATTTAATTAGAAAAGCTTTTAATTGCTTTTATGAATAAGAAATATTACGGACACTATTTACATAAAAAAAAACTTTCTTTTCGATGAATTATGAATTTTTACAAGCATTGTTTTCATTATATTAAAATTTTAACTAGAATAATTTATAAAGTTTTAAATCTTTTAAAATTCTCTATTAATTTATGCTGGTTTGGTGATATTGCTATTAAGTAAAAATTATATTTACTAATCATAAATGGAAAAACTTAGTAAAATTCGGCCTCCAATATTTTAAGATATGTATAATAGTGGCGTACATGCATAACATTATCAGAAAGAGCGATAACTATAGAAAATTTAAAGCCAAAGTACCTAAAATTCAATAAAATATTAAATAACGGAGAATATTTTCCTAAATTTTTAAGATTCCTGAGTACTTAAAAATTATATAAGAAAGGCGCTAACATTATATTCCTCAATTAATTTTACAGATATATACACCGTGGAAAAATATTAGATAAACTTCCGTCTGTCAGTCAAGCTGTCAATATGTACCTTAAATAAACAGTTACAGCCGTATTAAAAATGTATTTCCGTGGTATTTTAAACTAAAAATAATATTTGTTTCAAATCAGATTAATTAAACTTTAAATTAGCTAATATTCTTCAAATAAACTTTCAGAAAAGTATATTTTATTTTGAAAGATTTTTTTTTGCAATGACGGAAAGCTAAATTTGGCGCTAAAATCAGCGATGTTTAGTAATTTCAAAGCAAAAACTCCTTCCAGTCAATGCCACCATAAATGCTATAAAACGAATTTTAAATAGTTCAATGTTTTATTTGAAGTTAAATTTTGACTTTATTTTAAAGATAATAGACTAAAGCTAGTCCCTAAGAAAAGAAAATGAATATTTGAACAAAGGTTTTAGATATTTTTAGAACATTAGTATGGTTACTCATCACTCATCGACTCATCAAACATCCATTATAGGTAGGTACCACCACGGGCAATAAATAAATAAGCAACGAAAAACGTATTTTAAATAATTCAAATATCTTCTTCGAAGTTAAATTTTGGCTTTATTTGAAAAATAATATCCTGAATCAGTGATTATCGACGTGGGCCCCCAAACCCATAAAATGTGCCTGAGAAATTTTTAAAAGAGATCTGAAGTTGCTCCAAGGAAAATAGATGTACTTTGAAAAGTTTTTTTTTTTTGTTCCCACTGGCGTAAAATTATGAAAAGGCTTTATTTTATTTTCAAAGGCAAATATTTCTGAATTTATTTAAATAAAATTTTCGATATTTTCTTCTTATAAAAATTATATTTTCAAATTGATTTAAACAAGTGAAGATTTTATACTTGAAGCTGAACCGAGATTTGGAAGTTCAACCTGACAAGCTGATAGACACCACGAGCAGTGTAGTCATTGGTCAGAATTTATATTTTTTGCTACATTTTGCTTTTGTAAATAAAATGTATTTCCTGTTACATGCAATTTCTATTGGTGCTTATATGGGTCTGAAATTTTTTTACACCAAAAATAAACCACAAGGAAGAAATAGTTGGGAAACACTAAAATTAATCCACATGAAAAGAAAAATACATTTCCGCATGAAAATAAAATTTTTAGACATTTTTAAATCATTCGCACGTTCACTCATCACTCGTCGATACATTAAACCTTCATTACAGATAAAAAACGAAAACAAAATATTAAAAAAAATCTGTTAAATAGGTACCGCCATTGATTCGCTAAAAAATGAGTATACCATAGTGAAAAAAAGACCCAAACTTAATAAAATCAAAGTTTTATCACCTAAATTTTTATGTTATTACTAAGAGAAAAGACCAAAAATTTTTGGATTATTAAATTATATATTTTTTTCATTTTAGAACGTTCGAAATTTTGGTTAAAAATCTTTTTTTCTTGCGTTAGCGGAGAGGCCAAAGATTATTATAGGAAATTTTAGCGCATTTTATGTTATTTTATTTTATTTTTTTTTATTTATTTATTTATTTTGCAGTGAAAAACACATTGATTTGGAAATTCTTGCAATCAAATAATTGTCGCACTTTAATGAAACTATCAGGGCTTATTCACAAATGAATTAAATTATTTTAGGAATGTGTCGTTTTTAGAAAATCTTGGTAAAAACATTTTTATTTTACATCTCTTAACCCCTCCCCACCTCACAATTTATTTAATGTTATGAATTTTGAAAAATTAATTTTTTGCCGCTTATGTTTTATATTAGTTATCCTTGAAGAATATAAATCATCAATTTTTATTTTATTTTTCTAAAACAAAACCCTCGGTCACCGGAAATCTGCTCTGAATCGTAAAATAAAAAATGAAATCAGACTAAGCTTTTAATTGCTTTTAGGAATAAAATGTATTAAGGTCACTATTGTCTTAAGAAAAACATTTTCGATCAATAATAAATTTTTACGAAATTTGTTTTCATTTTTTAAAAACCTTAATTAGAATAATTTATAAAGTGTTATCTTTTAAAGTTCTGAATATTAATGCAGAAATTGCACCGGTTAGGACATATTGTTATTAAGTAAATGCTATATTTACTAACCATAAATGGAAACGCTTACTGCAATTCATCGCCTTCCAATATTTTAAAAAGAATTTTGAATTTTTTTGTGTGTCTACAAACGTGCTGATTTTTGTAAATACGGACGTCCATATACAGTGTAACCCGGATATAAGAGAGTTGTCGGGACCGGAGAAGAAGTCTCTTATATCCGGGTTTGGTCTAATTTATATACATTAACACAGGCTCTAATTTGGGAGCAGAGAAAATCTATCTTATATCCGGGTTTCTCTTATATCCAGGTCTCTTATATCCGGGTTACACTGTACGATATCAGAAAACAAGGGCGATAACTATAGCAAATATACCTAAAATTCAATAAAACATGAGATGATTGTGAGTATATTTCTAAGTTTTATATTCATCAAGTATTTTTATAGTTATGTCCACTGTAGATAAACATTAGATAAACTTTCGCCTGTCAGTCTAGCTGTCAACGTCTTAAATAAACAAATACCGCCGTGTTAAAAAAATGAATTTCTGCGATATTTTAAACTAAAAATAATATTTATTTCAAATCAAATTAATTAAACTTTAATCCAAAATGTATATTTTATTTTCGAAAGATTTTTTAATAAAGAGAATTACATTGTGTTGACAGATTGCCAAAAAGGACTAAAATCAGCGATTTTTAGCGATTAAAAAATCCTTTCAGTCAATTTAAAAATTAGTAATGAAATGCAGCCAAGTATGTTGCTTATTGGAAATCTTAAATTTAATCTATTAGCTTGAAAGTGAAACTAAAATAAAAGCTTCAAGAAAGATTTTTCATTCTTAAAAATTCATTTTAAAACTTAGGTATCGCGTTTCTTTGGCGGCACAAATATTTAAATAAAATTGTTGATTCTTTTCTTATAAAAATTATATCTTCAAATTGATTTGAAACAAGAGAAGAGACTTGCACCTGAAGCCAAACCGAGGCTTGGAAGTTCAACTTGACAAGCTGATAGATAGACACCAGAAACATTAGTCGTTAATCAAGATTTATATAAAATAAGAATGTAAAAATTACACACAATATATCCAAAAGGTGTAATGAAATTGACCAAAAAATATTTCCACAAAGCTTTCTAATAAAAAAAAAACGTATTCAGTACATAATTTATTCATCGATGAATAAGTGCTGACGAATCGGTATCTCTACTGATGACTCAACCATTTATGTCCATCTTAAGAATAAGTTTGAGCAGTTCGATAAGGTCAAATTGGCAGCTGAACTATGAAATGACCTACTTGTTGTTAACTGGAATACGGAATGGGTCGTTAATTTTAACGCCTTCAAAACGAAACATCTCTCATTTAATCGTCACAGAGAACCCTTTTTGCTTGATGCTAAACTCCAGGAGACTGATTCATTGCACCTTCTCGAACTAACGTTTTTCGCTGACATGAAACGGAAAAAATATATTGAATCAATTGCTAGGTCTGAAATTGCTGTGTCGAGCTAAACAATTTGTTCTCTCTAGAATTTATCTTACATATTTTTAAGTCTACCATTTGACCTTGCTCTTAATACTACTACTACTACTACTACATCCGGTTTAGTACTACCGACTATATATTTAAAAATTCTTGATGAAATCCAAAAAAGAATCTGCAATGTTATTGGTCCTGACATGGCATCTCGGCTTCAGTCACTTTCACACCACCGTAAGATACCTTCCCTGTGTCTTTTCTATAAATAATTTCATGGTAATTGTTCTGATGAGCTTTCCTCTTTGGTACCTAGACTTTATGAATTTAAGCCATAATATAGCTTCCCTCTGCCTTTTCTATAAATAATTTCATGCTAATTGTTCTGATGAGCTTTCCTCTTTGGTACCTAGACTTTATGAATCTAAGTCATAATATAGTTTCCCTTAGCCTTTTCTATAAATATTTTCATGCTAATTGTTCTGATGAGCTTTCCTCTTTGGTACCTAGACTTTAGGGATTTAAGCCATAATATAGCTTCCCTCTGCCTTTCTATAAATATTTTCATGCTAATTGTTCTGATGAGCTTTCGTCTTTGGTACCTAGACTTTATGAATTTAAGTGCAGTACCAGATTGGCGGCAAGGACTCATCATTTTACAGTTGATGTTATTAAATGCTAACAGTTTATTTTAACAGACTTCTCGTTCTTGTGGAACTCTCTTCCAACTTCTTGCTTCACAATTAACTTTGATCTTCAAAACTTTAAATGCAATGTCAAATTTTATCTTCTGTCTTCTTAATTCTTGTTCTTTTATTGCCTTCTCTCCTTAATAGTAGTTTTTCTCATATTCTCTAACACTCAGTAACCCCTCGCGTCCTAGTGGCTTTATTGCCTTTGATCTTCAAAACTTTAAATGTAATGTCAGTCGTTATCTTCTGTCTTCTTAATTCTTGTTCTTTTATCATTCTCTCTCCTTTTCTTTTTCTCATATTCTCTCTTGCGTTCTTGGTGGCTTTATTACCTTGGTTGGGATGAAATGATTAAAAAAAATCAAATAAGTGAAAGTCCTTGCTATTAATATTCAAATTTTAATCACTTTATTATGTTGTATGTTTTCGTATTTCAGAAAAAAATTACAGTAAGGTTCACCCTGTATGAGGCCCGGGAGTCACTCAAAGTAGAAAGTTACGTTAAAGGGTAGTTTATAAGGATAGAAGAGGAAGATAACGGTTAACTCTAGACTTGAACAGGTTAAGATTGTAGTGGTTCGGGAAAGATCCTCTTAGTCGGTCCCACAGAGCAGTGGTTCGCGGGAAGAAGCTGTTCGAATGGAACTTACTTCTGGCCGATGGAATACGGAAGAAATGTGGGTGATTTGCTACTACGTAAGTGGTATGGCGGGTCCTAGACGTGAAGGTTAGACCTGGAGGAATCAAGGAATATAGTTCGTCTGAGCACTTCCAAATGTAATAGCGATAGAGCAGTGAGAGACTCGCCACATCCCGTCCGTGGGAGGGAGAGAGGTTGAAGAGTGTAAAAAAAAATCCTTCTCCAACAAGGACTCGGAGACGCTTTTGAGCTCTATCAAGACTGGAAAATAAGAACTGGGCAGCTCCTTCCCAAATATGGCCACAGTACTCCATTTTCAGTCTGATTTGGCTCTTAGGCATAAGGAGTCAGGTGCTTACTGAAGCGGTACAGGGAGCCGATCATTTTACCTGCATCTTTAGTGATGGGTCGTGTATGAGTTCCACTTGAGGTCGGGTGTGAGTTTGAGGCCAATATTCTGTCAAGGCACAGAGCCTCCTTGAGGGGACATCCGTTCGTCTTAATTGGCGGTAGTTTGGGGTCTGATCGGCGGTGATAGAATGTAACTAGTTAGGTTTGCGAGGCATTGAATGTAACCAGCCCCATTGGGATTTTAGTTCATATTAAGATTGTAGTTAAAGCATCAAATGAATAGTTCTTATTTCTCCACATTTACCCAATCATTTTTACGGAGGATATGGTATTCTGGATCAGGAAAACTAAAACTAATGGTGGAAAATGGGTGTGATTCTTGGGTTCCGCATCGCCAGATTGTTCAAAATTAGCCACAGCATGCCATGCAGCATTTAAAAAAGAATTTGTAGACGTGTGGTGTTTCGCACTCCACAATTAAACAGTCGATCAAAGTGTTTCTGAAAAGTAACGTCCCTGTAATTATAGTGTTACTCAGTATCAAGAGAGAGCGCATTAATAGCGAAAAACAAAATTAATTGTACATTTATCTTATTCGTATTCTGAGTTTCATAGAGATTACATCCACTCGTCAGAGATCTTGATTGTAAAATTTTAAAAAAGGTTTCCATGAAGAGGAATGTAATCTCCACGAAACTAGGAGTAGGAATAAGATTAGCGAACATTTAATTTTATTTACGATATATATATATATATATATATATATATATATATATATATATATATATATATATACCCGGTGTAACAGTAAAATTGTCCAAATCATACAAAAGCAAAATTGTCCATTGAACCGTTGTATCTTAGAAATGATTAAAGATATGTTACTGGAATTCTGCGAGGTTTTTATAACATTATTGGACTCTACTTTGAGCAATAAGAATATATAATTACTCTCCAAGTTTAACAGAAGAATCGTGGTGAAAACCACAATAAAAAGAAAATGACTTGTTAATCATTAATTAATCATAGGTAAGGATCGGAAGCACATGAAAGATTGAAATAAAGTTCAAATATATATATATATATATATATATATATAATTCCAGGATCATTTTTCAAGAATGGTGATAGAAATCACCATTCTTTATGATCCCTTCAATAAAGTCACTCTTAAAAGACATTAGGGAATACGAATTATGTAATATTTCGAATACGTCACAGTACGTGTGCTAGAAAAAGAAAAAAACATATGATCAACGTACGGTGTTCCGATTATGTTATAATTACGGTTTAATTAGACGATATCAATTGCAATTCCGACGAAAAGCGAAATTAAAATTAAACCTTTTTAAAAGAAGAGTTTTTTTAACCTTTCACTCTGTTCTATATCTAAATTTAACTTTAAGTGTGTTATTTATTTATTTTTTTAATGACATATAACTACAGTAGTTATGACCGGTTACTACAGGTTGTTTATGTTTCGCCAAGATCGAAAAACAGACGGACGGACGGACACATGTACACTGCGCTTTACTTATATAGATGTTATCATTTCCCTTCACAGTTTTGATTACAGAGTTTTTCTTCTCCTGAAGTAATTACCAACCAATGCTAGAGAACCTAGTCTACACAGCCGATCTGCGGATTTTGTTTATATTTATTTTACGCGCAATTTTGATTTTCTCTTAAAATCCTCATGATCCCTTCCTATAAAGTCACTCTTAAAAGACATTAGGGAATACGAATTATGTAATATTTCGAATACGTCACAGTACAATGTGCTGGAAAAAGAAAAAAAAAGATATGATCAACGTACGGTGTTCCGCTTAAGTTATAATTACGGTTTAATTAGACGATATCAATTGCAATTTCGACGAAAAGGGAAATTAAAGTTAAACCTTTAATAAAGTATTATTTTTAAACCTTTCACTCGGTTCGATATTTAAATTTAACTTTAAATGAGGTATGTATTTAATTTTTAATCGCGTTTAACTACAGTAGTTACTACTTGTTACTTCTGGTTGTTTATGATTCGCCAAAATCGAAAAACGGACGGGCGGACGAACACACGTACACTGCGCTTTAAATTCAAAGTGCAAATTTGTTGGAATGATGTGTGGTTAGGTCAGTGGTGATCTGCTTGAGAGCAGTCGATGAAAGTGAGTCATATTGTAGAAAAACCCGGCTCTATAGAATACAGCTAAGAGAAAATGCAAAAATGGCTTGCTTGTGCTTAATAATTACACTGGCCTACAATAAATTATTTTTGAAATGTTGCAAGGGATATCATAGCTAATTTTAAACAATTTCACGGCACTGAATTTGAATATCTTAGTCATTTTTCTCAGTTAGCTCTAGTTTTCTTGCTTTAGATGATGACCCAAAACAGTAAAATTGCTGATTCTAAGTCATTTGTCTGAAAAGCGAAGAATGAACAGCCATGCAAATGCAAATCAAATAAAGTTTCAACTATGAGGAAAGAAGAAAAGTACATCAATATACAAATATGTTAGATTAAATATGAAGTCAAAAATGAAAAAAGAACAATCATGGCAAGAACTTCTGCTCCATAGTTTTGTCTGTCTTCAGACTCCAACAATAAGCAGCCATCATTCTTTTATCCCGCCTCCCTTGGTATCTGTCCTCCATGACTTCATATCCTGATGAAAACGTTCTTCTTGGTCATTACTTATATCGCCAGTTTTCTGGAAACCTGTTCAAATGACTTATGCAGGAAATGTTGTTTGATACTCAGGTTAGCCCCAAGCTGACATCCCGTCGATTCGTTCTCCATAGTCGTCTGTCTCGCGATTACCAAGAAAGTATTTTTTTAAGTTTTTTTTTTTTTACTACAGCAACAAATGAAATCCAGGCATTTGATTCCTATAATTTACGAAGTTGTCATCCTTGATGAGTTTTCGATTGTCAGATCCATCAAAAATACCTTGTTTCAGTTTTTCAGGAAATACACTTCAAATGAACTGAAAATATTGTCCTTCCTTGTAAAGCGCATTCGCAAACTGTTTCATGAGTTCTAATTTGGTATGGAGAGAAAGGAAGATGATTTTATCTCTGGGGACTAGCGGATCAGTCATCACGTGTTACTCTCCGCCTTTCATTTCTACTCTGACCAGCTATCCTAGTATTGATCGCCGGATCTACTATCCCATAAACAAAGGAAGCAGGCGGGGGACTTTGTGTAGGTTGATTGCAGCCCAAGTAAAAAGATAGTAATTTTTCAGTCAATACAAATCACTCTGTTATGATGAAAATAATTTATTCTTTCCATTATCTTTTTTGATGGGTTCATGCCTTTCTTTCAGCGTTGTGGAGTGTCCAATTTCTATCGATGCCTATACATTGGTGTTGTGCAGCAAAACAAATTTCAAACTACGCTTTGACCTACCAATGAATTGACTCTATGAATTTGTATCATACCAAGATGCAGCAAAACTACTTCGAAATTGTTACAATAAACAATTTCGTTGCCACCAAATCACATCGACAACTGCTTTAATTGACATTGCTGGGCTTAACAAGAAGAAACGATAATCTGTAATCCTTTTCTTAAGTCAGCCATCTGTACCACACTCCGATGAAGTCCCAATTCCTTTCTTCTAAAGGCTTTTACGTTCAGTGATATTGAAGAATTGGATCATGATGATGCGAATGATCTCGTCGTCGTTATGGGCGAGAATGGCGACGACAATGATTTTGCGGGATGATCATCTGAACCGACGTTTAACCAAGGAGATCTGAGCGACTTAATCGGGGATTTGAGTTTATCAAAAGAATCAGCAGAAAAATGTTAGCTTCAAGACTGAAGGAGAAAAAAGTCTCCTTAAGAAAGGGACAAAAGTTACATTTTATCGCAATAGAGACGCTGAATTTGTCTGCGTTGTTGTTGTTTTTCGAACACGAAGGTCGATGTTCGCCGAAAAATGTGCTTTCCGCCAGAAATCGAACCTATATCCCGTGTGCCTAACAGGGAAACCATTCCTACTGCACAGGGGTGGCTAAACTTGCTTAATGTAAGAGCCACATACGATAAAGTTCAGATGTTTGAGAGCCACAAGACATGAACAAAATTTACACACAATTTTTTTTTACATACACGTTAACATTCAACTTAAGTTTTAATCCAATGTACTCTCAATTCATACTCAGTAAATAATTATAAATCTTGAATTTTTTCTTATTTACCTTTTATATTTAGTGTGATGGGAAAAGGAGCTCAGCCAACATATTTCTACGAGGTCAAAGTTCAAAGAGCCGCATGTGGCTAGCGAGCCGCGGTTTGATCATATTTTAAATGCTGGTTGTGTTGAAAAGGTTGATGTGGCTGCGTGTTGAATAGCATTTAACAATTATACATTTTTGTATCAAGGAAAAACAATGGAAACCGATTTTTGTTTCAACGATAAAATATATATTAAAATCAACAAATACAAAACATTTTTTGTAATGTGTGAAACAATAAGATAGGAGAAGTTGTTTTCCTTTATCTGTTAGATGAAAGATTAAATGTAAATAAACAAGTTTTCTGAAAGAGTGTCCAAAGTTCTGTATTAGATAGAATGATGTTTTTAGAAGAACATGTAATTAAATCAGTTGTGGATTAGATATAACTAACAGAGCTGTTGCAACTTGGCTTGTTACATAGAACTGATGGTGAATGATATTTAAGTTCTGTGTGTGTGCGTGCGCAGTGAGTAGAATGAATAGTCTGTGTAGACGCGTGTGAGTTGCTGAGTTGCTGAGTTCTGAGTTCTGCTTCTACTGTCTATTTTTGGAATTAATTCCGGTTTATATAACCATGGGTAGGCTCCCAGGACGATGGCGGGAGAAATTTCGAGAGCACACTAAAAATATCTGATTGGATGAAAAATTACCCAATTGGTGATTTTGTAAAAAAAGCATGTTTGTGAATTAACAGTAGGAAAAATTCAGTGTGGTGAATGCGATCAGTAAATTGTCCTGTGATAGTTAGTATTTATTATTTGACCAATCACAGTTGAGAAAAATGTAGGTGTGTCAAACATAGTAGTAATCGCTACAATATGCTATAGAAGTTTTTCGTTATTACTTTGGCCACGGAAGACTGTCTAGATAAAAGAAAGCTCCATTGTCTATTTAAGGAAATGCCCATCTGCCGTTGGGACTTCTTCGAGTTCACATCTGCTAGCTTCTGTTTCGTACCTAAAACGTAAACAACAGTAATTTTTTATGTATTTTTTTCATCTGATTTTATTTATTATTACTCTAAACGTTAATTTTAGTTTGACTTGACGTCTCTGTTTTTGTGTGTGTGTGTTTGTTTGTTTTTCATTTTCTTAGTGAAATTAATAACAACCGATCTAGATCGAAAAGTCCTATTAAAGACAAATTATTCCTCCTGGGCAAACGAAACGTACGCATTCAGGTTATTACGACTCGATCATCTTTTCTGGACTATTTGTTAACTTTGAAACCTTGCTGGAAACTGCTATTGTTGAAGTAGATGTAGTTCAATGACCCCCACAGGATAGGATTGGACAAAGCAATGCAATGTTAAGCATTAACGTCTTACTGTTCATACGAGACAGAACTTTTGATATAAGATTGAATAAGGAAATGTACCTCACTTTTGTTATATACTAATGTTTGCCTACATACAAGGCCCACTGAACACTCAAGGTAGATGGCTGCTGATGGTGATTGTTGTGTTAGAGGTAAGAGTAAGGGGCACGTTTTATACATATATGTGGAAAAGATGATCGTTAACCCTAGACTTGAAGAGGTTAAGATTGTAGTGGTCAGGAAAGCACCCTCCTGGGATTCTGTTCCACAAAGCAACAATTAAGGTGGGGGATGCTGGTGCAACCTAAGCAACCTACATAACAGCCACTTCTTCCAGCGGGTCTTTTACTCACCACAAGAAGACTAGATTGTCTTGGTGCTTGAGCTCCCAGCTTAATCACAATGTTTCTGACCCGAGGAGAAATTATGTTACCTTGAATTCGGGACAGACGAAACGAGTGCATTTAGGGTATTGATGGACTTGATGGACTATTCCTTCATTAAGGGTGATGGAGGTAACATTTTCTGGGTTTTAGTGTTATCTACCTGATTCGAACCGTAATAGCGGCTCGGATTGAGGAATCGGAAAGCCGATTTCTAATTCCAGTCGAATCCATTAAATTCACTTACGTGCTAATACCCTTGGGAAAGGTATGAATCCTCTTCTTCTCCTGCCAGCTATGGGTAAATAACAGGACAGATCGGGTTCTCTAGCCTTGGATGGCAACTGGTCTACCGCAGAAAGAAATGGCAACCTATTGCGGGAAAAATCTATCTCGTCACTCATGTATCGAAAGATACATGATCGCCTAAACGTGTATCACGCATGGCACATAACTGAGGGTAACTTCAAAGGAGGCTATCCTATCAGCAGGTGTATAATATCGGGGTTATTGTACAGCCATTTTGTAAATGGGTTCTGTACTGTGCTGTAGTCTCTGGTGGGGCCTCTCGATGCCATGATGAAGGGTACATTTACGACTGTAACTCCGGACAATTCAGTCCAGGTCGTTGATTCACGCACTACCTGTGGGTGTGACTGTTTCTCTACCTTACCTATACCAATTTATGTTATTAAATCATGAGTACATAACTTTGACTAAGTAAACGTACACAATATTGACTAAGTAAATATGCATAAAGAGGAAAGAGGGCTTAGAAAATTTGACACTCACAGGACATATAAAAGGTAAGAAGGACAGAGGAAAGCAGCGAATGACTTACCTAACGAGCTTGTGTAGATGGTTGGAAGAACAGGGATTAAGAGAGATAGCAAAACGACAAAACTTACCAAGCCCTAAAAAAGACAGGAAAATGTGGAGAGCCATGATCGCCAATGTCTTAAACGGACAAATTTAGTAGAAGACAATGTACTGATACTACTAGTTATTCAGCCCTGGGTATGACGATAAACTACATCCTGTAGCAAGGCCTCTGATCGGAAAATTGGACGTTTTGAGGAGCATGGAAACATCTCTTAATTGCTATTGTTCCCAGGTCGACCATGACCTTGAGTGATAGCACTTGTTAGGGTCCCAGCTATGGGCAAATAGTGAACCCCAAACAAAAACAAAACACTGTGAAAGTATAAAAATACATTTTATCGTAAAATTGCCAACAATGCATATTTAGATTTCGGCATTAAATAACTCAAGGAACAAAATAAAATCAACCCATCATCATGAAAGAACTTTTTCATGGTATTAATCCACATTAGGTACCTCCGCTTTTTTGCCGAAAAAACAGCATAGCATGATGAAAAAGGCGCCAAACTTAATAGAAACAAAGTTTTATCGTCAAATTGTTTATGTTATTATGAAGAGCAAAGACCAAAGAATTTCTTATTATTTTATGAATTTTTTTTAATCCTTTCTAGCACGTGCGAAATTTTGATTAAAAATTCTTTTTTTTTTGCGTGAGCTGTCGACGTAATATTTACGATTAGTGTTTTAGCGCCTTATTTTCAGGTGAAAAACACACTGATTTGGAAATTCTTGGAAAAATCAAATAACTGTCGAATTTTAGTGAAACTTTCAGGACTTATTCACAAATGAATGAAATTATTTTTGAAATTAAAAAAAAAATCTTGGTAAATATATATATATATTTATATATATATATATATATATAAAAGTGTACATGGAAGTCAGCACTTAGAGGCGACAGTCTGTTTCATGCTAGTGCAATCGCCTGCCGATTGCACTAGCATGAAACAGACTGTCGCCTCTAAGTGCTGACTTCCATGTACACTTTTATATTTACACACGCTCTATTTCTGATATTGAGCACTTTATCCCATAAATATAGCACACTTTAAGACTATATTTCTGTATATATATATATATATATATATATATATATATATACATATATATATATATATATATATATATATATGTCAACCTTCACTTAATTTCATGAAATTTCGAGACACTTTTAAGATTACTGAGTACTTTAAAATTACATTAAAAAAGGGACTTACTTGTCATTTTCTTAATTTATATTTTAACAGATAGTCTCCGTAAAACTAAAATAAAACTGTCAACACCTTTATCAGTACTTGTTACGTGATTGACGAGCGATGACAAGTACGTAATTTGTTTTAAAAATCCATTTCTCTGTTATTTTAAACTAATAAGTAAATAATATTTTTTTCCAAATAAGTTTAATTATACTTTAAATCAGCTAATATTCCCCAAATAAAGTTTCCGAAAAATATATTTTATTTTTCGAAGATTTTTTTATGACGGAGAATTACATTACGATGAAAGACGACTAAAAAATCACCCTAATTAGCAATTTTAGAAAATAAATCGATTCCAATCAATATAATTTCTGTTTGAAATACAGAGTATCTTGCTAACTGGAAATAGTTAATTTAATCCTTTAGCTTTCAATTAAAGCCAAAATGAAAGCGTCAAGAAAGCTTTCTCATTTATAAAGATTCATTTTAAACCTAGGTATCGAAAATTAGTGGAGGTATCTAAATCCATATTATATCCTACAATTTCTTAAATAAATGAAACTGTATTCCAAAATACAACTTCAACAATTAATGACCTCCACCCACCCCCAATAACTATGAAAGAATAAAAATACATTTTATAGTAAAATTGCCAACAAAGCATATTTATACCAAAATGACCACCAATATATTTTATAGTAGAATTACCAACAATACATTTTATCTGTAGTTGAAGGCAGTAAATTGCGTTCAAAATATATTTAGTTGAAGCCATAAAATTGTGTTCAAAATATTTAGATTTCGGCATTAAATAACCCATAGAGGTGTTGATATGCCGCTAAATAAAATCAAACAACATGAAAAAACTCTTTCATGACATTAATCTATGTAATATCCTACAATTAAAGAAATCAAATTGTATTCCAATAGAACTTCAACAGAGCTAAAATATAAAACGCACATATCACCGCCTCTAGGAATTATATCTCCATAAATATATATATGAACAAAACTGGTCTTTCTTTCTACGGTGGACTAGTTGCCAACCAAGGCTACAGGACCCACTCTGTCCTGCTATTCAACTCATAGTTGTGGGGGGGGAGAAGTGGATTCATACATATCCCAACTATATTTGCGTTTAAGGGAATGTAATGAATCCGACTGGAATTCACACTTGGCACAACGATCTACTAAAAAACGTTTAAATAATACATATATATATATATATATATATATATATATATATATATATATATATATATATATATATATATATATGAATCTAAAAGACATGGCTAAAAATATAAGATTAGTCTCAAAAAACATCCTCTCCTACTTGTTTCAATCTGGCTTTGTGTCAAACAGCTTTATATAGTCAAGTGCCGTACGCAACACACGTTTAAGCAATCATGTCTTTTTTGATTCTTGATTAACTAGGCAAAAGATTTTCCCGCAGTAGGTTGCCGTGTCTTTCTACAGTAGTGTTGTTGCTCCTTATCGCTAATCAGTTAAGTGCCATACGCAATACATGCTTGGATGATCATGTCTCTTTTAGTTCATGACTGACTAGGCAGGAGGCTTTCTGTTTTTTTTTACTGTAGACTGGCTGCCAATCAAGGCTATAGGACTCAATCAGACCTACTGTTCAATCCATCTCTAATACTAATTGTAATATTGGCAATTTCCTTGTGTCAGAAGATTTGGTATTCACTGACCGAGCAGCCAGTGTTACTCGGGTTTGGCTTTTCTTTCACTCCCTGGTCATCGGACTGGGATCAAAGTGTAGTATCTGTTCTCCTTATCTCTAATTTTTAAGTTAAGTGCCGTACGCAATACATGCTTGGGCGATCATGTCTCTTTTGGTTCATGACTTACTAGGCAGGAGGTTTTCTGGGTTGTTTTTTACTGTCGACTGGCTGCCAACCAAGGCTATAGGACTCAATCAGTCCTGCTGTTCAACCGATCTCTAATACTAATTTTAATATTAGCAGTTTCCTTCTATGGAAACATTTGGTAAATATAAATAAATTTCTGTTAGATTAGTATATTTTCTTAGGCAGAATTATTTTCAGAGAAAAGTACTTTTTTTTTAAGTAAAAAAAAAAAATGTCGACCAAAGCCGATCAACTGTATGATTTGTTTACATAAAGAAATATTCGGCGGTAGTCTTAGAGGAAGACAAGTTTTCGGAAAGCCAGTTATCAAGCTAAGAGAGGGAATGCATCATGCGGTTGTGAAACAAAGAAAGACCATAGGAATGTAAATTAATGGTCAAATCGTCACAATATGTCATTGGTGACAAGCCTGACGGGGGTTGGATTATAGATATACGGGTACGCAGTGCACTTTGTTTAATTTCGCGGAGACCATTAGAAAAGCTGACAAGAACTGACATCGGCGGTGGGGCGAAGTGGTGCTAGATGCGGGTAGAACATTAATTCTAGAGAGCCGATAAAGGTGGTGATCTAAAAGGCAACCAGAAAAACGTGTCACGGGCTAGTTGTTTGCATAAAAATAACTATCCATCAGATTCGTGTGGTTTCTTAGGCAGAATAATTTCGAAGAAAGGAACTTTTAAAAATAAAAATAAACAAACTAGAAAAAACAAAAACTCGGCCAAAAATCAATGAACTTGTCGTGTCCATAAATAAATAAATAAATAAAAAATTAATTATACTGTAATGGTGTTGTGTCCATAAAAAAAAAAAATTAAAAACTTAATAAAAATTAATAAAAGTGTCAAAAAGAATTGTAATAAAAGAATTGTAACAATTATAATTATCATTAATTGACTCATTATAAACCAATAAAAATCGACCTCTCTTTTCTCCTTTACACACACAAACACCGAACATTCTCACTATCGGACAAGCAGCTCACATGGACAGGTCATTAACACGCCCGTCAACAAAAATTTCGCCTCCTTTTCCTTTTTCAGGACATAATGGTAACATTTACCCTTTAGGACTCAACAAAAATTCGGGGTAAAAAACAAACAGACACTTCTTGTATTTTTCCAACTAAACTATCTGGACACTCATTGCATACATCTATTAAAAAACATACGAGAAAAATTGTATACACTTTACTTATTCTTTATCTTATCCTTCTGTCGGATTCTAATCCATATTTGATCTACATATGACCCCAAACTCACAGTTTTATTCAGTATTACTGTCTCTTGTGTTTCCAACACCACATAACAACCAGACAATAAATAATAGTTGTTTTGTTGTTTCCACGTCTTACCGTTTCTCCTTTTTTTACGCATATTTTCGTATATATAAATGTTGTTTATAATTATTTACTCAGAGATATAACTCCCCTACAAACTGTATGATTTTTATTTACATAAAGACATATTCGGCGGTGGTCTTAGAGGAAGACAAGTTTTCGGGGAGCTGGTAATCGGAAACTTGGTCAAGGGAGAGAATTGATCGTGTGGTTGAGAAACAGAGAAGAACCTTAGGAATGTAAATTAATGGTCAAATCGTTCCAATATCATTGGTGACAAGATGGCCAGTTGAGTTGTAGGGAGAGCGACGAACTTTGGTTAATTTAGTGGCGTCTATTAGATTGGTTGAGAGGAATGGACGGTACAGAGAGGTGCTAGATGCGCTCAGAAAAAGAGAGTCGACTAAGGCGGTGATAGTGAAGAGATGAATTTTCATAATAAAATCATTTCCAATGCATTTTCAAAGTAAAAATCATTTCCAATGCATTTTATAGTAAAAATCATTGGTCAATGCATTTTCATAGTAAAAATCATTGCCAAATGCATTTGATAGTAAAATCAATTGCATAGTATAAATAATGGTGAATATGTAATTGAATAAAACGTAATTGTAATTTATTATTTGAATAAGAATAAAGTTGATAAACAAAAAACGGAAATTATTAATGACAGCCTAATTGTTCAACTTTACGTGAAAGAAACTTCTACTTGCTGCCACAATCTTGGTCGATCTATCTATTCCCGCGTCTCACGTCAACCTGTGTTTATTTCCTCGTTCTACGAAGTTTGGGGTTCTAATTTTGGTGGCCTGCTCTTATGGCTGCTACTAGGTTCTGTCCCCTCCTGGTCTATTTGTTCTGCTTGCATCTAGCGCGTGTCACTTCCTTCTGGTCGCTGGCGGTGATAGTGAAGAGACGGCGGATGAAAATGTATTGGAAATGATTTTTACTATGAAAATGCATTCGAAATGATTTTTATTATGAAAATACATTGGAAATGATTTTTACTATGAAAATGCATTGCAAATGATTTTTACTATGAAAATGCATTGACCAAATGATAACAGTCGGTTGGTTCAAGGTCAGGTGAATATAGTGGTTGAGGTAGAACAGACCAACCGATTTCCAAATTTCTTTCCAACGTTATCCTTTCTGTATGCGTCCTTGTGTGATTATGTAGCTACATTTTTCTTATTGACGAGCGCAGGGCGCTTTTCGACTAAACATTTATGGACACGTTGCAGTTGCTAGATGTACAAATGTGTATTTATTACCCCACTGCTTTTTAAGGACGATAAATGAATAATATGCTGATGCTCCCACCACACGCACAACATTAGCTTTATTCCGTAGAGCTCAGTTTTATAGTCGATTGTGTAGTTTTTATCATATCAATCCAGTGTCTTCTGCATTGAAAACTGGGTCATGTTAATGGACGGGTTATTTCTCTGTTGTGAAAGGAGACTTGTCGCTTTGGATAAACGATCATATTGAACGCAAGTAATAATCGGTTCAAGGTTAGGTGAATATGGCAGGTCGGGTTGAACAGACCAACCGAGTTCCAAAAAAAATTCTTGTGGTGTCCAGACTTTCGTTAACATGGAGAACAACGTTTCTCCTATTGACGAGTACAAGACACATTAAGCTATACCAGTTTAGCTAGAGAGGAGCGTCTGGTGAGCAAGATCGATTTAACTGCTTTTAAGCTGCAATCTTCCATGATTTCCCTCAAACGATCATATCTGCTCGAAGCGTATCTAAACGTAAACAAATGATGACACACATTGTAGCTAAATTGGTATAGCACGTCAGGAAGGTTCCGTGTAGGATACAGGTTCAATTCCTGTCGAAGGATACATATTTTCTATGAAAATTTCTCGGGCGTTCAGACCGGTAAATGTTGTTAATACTGTTTATTATAAACATAACATTTACTTAAATACAAGGTAACCAAAAAAGTTCTGTCCATTTTTAAAGGAAAAAAAGAAAACGCTTCACAGTATGTGTAACTTATATTTAGTCTTCGAAGTAATCGCCATCGGCATCCAGCACCTTCTGCCAACGTGTCTCCAGCTGTTCAATGCCCTTGCGGTAGAACTCGGGGTGTTTTGACGCAAAGAAGTCCGTGAGGACTTTGCGCAAGTCTGCTTCATTGGTGAAGGATTTCCCACGAAGATGATTATCCAGGGAGTGGAAGAGGTGGTAATCGGATGGCGCAAGGTCAGGTGAATAAGGTAGATGGCACAAAGTCCCCGACCCAAGTTGCTGTATGATATTCCTGACCACTCGCGCGACATGCGGCCTGGCGTTGTCATGGAGGAAAAGCACACCTTTGCGATTCACCAGTGCTGGCTCCTTCTGGCGCAATGCCTGTTGCACACGTTTCAATTGCTGCGAGTATAGGTCTCCAGTGACCGTTTGGCCTGTTGGTAGCAGCTCATAATGAACCACTTGACGACCTGTCCACCAGACACAAAGCATAATCTTGCGTGGGTGCATAGGCGGTCTTGCGGTGTGAGGGACAGCATCCTGAGGAGGCAACCAATGTCTGGAACGCTTGGGAGTTTCGTACAGAACCCACTTTTCATCACTGGTAAGCACTCGATTGAATAAGGATGCGGTACGGTGGCGAGAAAGCAGCGATACGCAGGCTGCCACTCGTTGTCCCTTGTGGAGCTCCAACAGTGTTTGCGGAACCCACTTGCTCAGTTTGTACGTCTTACCTAGGCGGCGAAGGTGAAGTCTAACTGTTTCATCGGAAACGTTGAACTGTCTTGCAAGTTCACCACACGTTAGACTACTGTCCTCTTCAATGGCCGCCTTCAGGACTCCGTCATTCAAGACCTGTGTTCGTCCACTGCGAGGCTCATCATGGAGAGACAAATCTCCCAACTTGAATTTTCGAAACTAATGCCTTGCAGTACGTTCATCGACAGTAATATCCCCAAACGCTTGACATATGCGGCGACTTGATGCAGATGCTGATAAGCCCACTTTGAAGTCGTAAAGCAAACAGCCCTGAACGAGATCTCTAGACACTTCCATCCTTCTCACAGCTGTCCGGCTTATAACTGATGGCCGGGCACGGTGCGCATGTTTTTTATAACGTCTGATGTTCCTACTTCCGACTGTCCGAATTTGAAAACAGTTGCTACACGCATTTCGTATATATTTCAACTTCATTCAATGATTAATCAAACACGGACAGAACTTTTTTTGGTTACCTTGTATTTGTATCTACATAACGTATAACAAGAAAATATCTTAAAATATAATTTGTTGTATACTGCGGTTTTAACTCTTCCCACTTGTTGTTATAATCAAATGACACTGGGATCCCCTTTGGAGTCTGCAGCTTATATTAGTAGTAGCTTAAATTTATAAGTTCTGGTCTTCAAGGTCGGCCCAAGTTCTTGGTCAAGAGGTCACGGCGAACGATGTGGATTCCAGTAGCAGTAGTGTGTCTCTTTGTGTCTCTGAATTCAAAATCTCCGGCAGGTTTGGAGTTGACTAGGGTCTGGGTTCGGTTGTCTTCTATCCTAAGCATCAACTTTTTCTAAGTTTCCATATATAAAAATACATTTACTCAAGTGATTTTCCAAATTTGGTGTTGTCCATCACCCTTTTGAGAGTGGTCAGAGGGATCAAGCCATCCCTTAACTCCAACTCTACGCCACATCTCGTACCATAACTCCATATCAGTCGGTTATGTGGTAGCCGTGATATACGCTTAGGCGATCATGAATCTTTCGATACATAACTGACAAGGCAGATTTTTCCCGCAGTAGGTTGCCATTTTCTTTTGCGGTAGACCAGTTGCCATTCAAGGCTATAGAACCCGGTCTGTCCTGTTATTTACCCACCGCTGGAAGAATAAGAGGATTCACACATTTCCCAAGGGTATTAGCACGTAAGTGAATGTAATGGATTCGACTGGAATTCGAACTCGGGTCTCCGATTTCTCAATCCGAGCTGCTATCCATTACCTCTCTCTGTCTCTCTCTCTCTCTCTCTCTCTCAATCCGAGCTGCTATCCATTACTTCACCTCTCCCTCTCTCTCTCTCTCTCTCTCTCTTTCTCTCTCTCTCTGTGCAGTCAGCCTCAGTTCGCTCCCTGGAATGACAAATCCAACTTCCAGATGGCGCTGCGTAAGCAAGAATTTCCTTAAAACGCAGTTTATCTTTTCTCTGTCTGTGTTTTTTACGATCGAACAGATCACTGAAACTTAAATTATTTTTTCCTTACCATTTGTATCCAGAGGAATCCGAATTAATGTTTAGATATAAAATTTTCTCTGGACGAATTTTCGCCGAAATTATAATGACGAACGTGTCCAGTCGGTCTCTATCTCTGCGGGGATACTTTTTTTCTGGGTCGCTGATTCAAAACATGTTTTTTATCACTTTGAATTTTTTATCCTGTGCGAATCATGAATGTTATTTATTTCGGCAACCGCCCTGGTTTCTTTATCGTCAGCATATGTTTTTATATTATCTGACATCTTCATGGATACATTAATGGTTTCTTTCTTATTGGCGGGAAGTGGGGAAGGACGGGTAGTCTTGGTTTTGCTCAATATTACTGAAATCCGTCTGATTAAATTTGGGTTAGATTCGCCTTGGAATTATTTCAAAAACATGATTTTTTAACGCATTTGATTTTTAATGTTCTTCTCAACTTTTCAATCAATCTTCGTGCAATTTCAACAATTATCATCCAGTTGCTAGAATCTCACCTCTTCCTTCTTCCTTTCTTTCTTTCTCTTTTTGTTTGCTCAGTCTCCGGAGATCTCAGTATCACACCCCTGCCGTTGCGTAACTGTGATATGTTTGCGTATTGTAGTATTATTCTTAATTGCAACATATAATTAATAGTAAGAATGATACATTCGTCATTACAAATGGTTCCCCAAAACGGAAATTACTTTTGACTCAACCTGAGAGTTGACACAGTCGATTATTGGTTTATTATCCTCATAGCTGAGAACGAACGATTCAAGCATCAGCTTATCGAATGCGAGAAAGGAAGACAATTTCGTCAGAAACAAAGAAAAGGTACTGAACTGTTATGTAGTATCAGTCCTCCTATATGGCAGTGAATGCTAGACAATCTTCTGACAGATGAAAAAGAGACTTGAAACAACAGAAATGTGGTTCTACAGAAGGATGCTGAGAATACCATGAGCCGAAAATGTGGTGAAGTTCTAGAAACATTGGCAACAAAAAGGACACTTATACTTAACGTCAGGAAGAGAGATTATTTCTAGGGCACATATCGAGGAAAGAATGCTTGGAAAATTTGACAGATTCAAGGCAAGAAAGGACAGCGAAAAACAACGTACAACCTACCTGGCGAGATAGAGCGAATAGATGGTGGAACAGTGTTTAGGAGGGAAATAGAAAAAAGACAAAAGTTATTAAGAGCTGTAAAGGACTGGAAATTGTGGTAAAGCCAAGATCGTCAACGTCCTGAAGGGACATGGAATAAAAGCTTGAAAAACTTATATACTCGAAAACTGAAATAAACTACACCTTAATCTAGATACCTCCAAAAAATAATAAAGGTTTTAAATGCATTTTAAAAATGAAAAATCTTTCTTGAAGCTTTTATTTTAGTTTTAATTCTAATAGATTAAATGTAATATTTCCAATAAGCAAAATGCTTTGCTGTATTTCAAAGTGAATTCAAATTGATTGGAACTATTTTTATTATCAGTAAAATCGCTAAACTCGTCCATTCTCACAAATCTGTCAAAACAGCATAATTGTCTTTATTAAAAAATATCAAAAATAAAATATACTTTTCTGAAACTTTATTTGAGGGAGATTAATTTATTTAAAGTTTAATTAATTTGAATTAAACAAATATGAATTACTTTTAGTTTAAAATATCACAGAAAAAGCATTTTTTAACACTGGGGGTATTTTTATGAGATGTTGATAACTTTCTCGCTAGACTTATGTTTGAGATTTCTTTCTAAGGGGGCATAACTGTGATAATTACTTGACGAATACAACGTGAACGCCTTCTTTATATATATTTTTAACTACCCAGTAATCATTAAAAAATTAAGAAAATATTCTGAGAAATTTAATATTTTATTGAATTTTATGTCCGTTCGCCCAACTTGCTGAGGGGTAAATACTTGTAGCAAAATTACATGGCGTAAGCGCCCTTTATATATATATATATATATATATATATATATATATATATATATATATATATATATAAGTGAACATTGAAGTCAACACTTAGAGGCGACAGTGTTGTTTTTTTTTGTGTGGTGCATTGTGGGTAGTCTAACAGACTACCCACAATGCACCACTGACTCGTATATATAAATAGCCGAGAAAAATACAACACTCGTGGCCTGACGATTGCGTCTAGCATGAAACAGCCTGTCACCTCTAAGTGTTGACTTCAATGTTCACTTTTATATTTACACATGGTCTATCTCTGATATTGAGCACTTTATCCCAGAAATATAGCACACCTTAAGAGTATATTTCTTCATATATATATGTATATATATATATAACTACCCAATAATCTTTAAAAATTAAAATTTATTTAAACATTCTAATGTTTTATTGAAGTTTAGGTACTTTGGCTTTATAGGCTTACTTACGAAGACGTTTGTTGTGAAAATGTTAGAAAATTACCAATAAATTTTAAATTGATTATAGTTGCCGCTCTTATTTTCTGATAATGTCGTGTATGGACGTCCGTATTTACAAAAATCGACACGTTTATTATTATTATTATTTTTTTACATATTGGGGGTCGCTGAATTATAGTAAGCTTTTCCATTAATGATTAGAAAATATAGTTTTTATTGATGACAATATCACTTGACCGCTACAAATTAATAGAATTTTAAAAGATTTAAATGTTTATAAACTGTTCTAATTAAAATTTTTAAAAAATGAAAATAATTCTCGTAAAAATTCATTATTCATCGAAAAAAATATTTTTTAAACAATAGTGTCTATAATATATTTTATACAAAAAAGCAATTAAAAGCATTTCTAATTAGATAAGGTCTTCGTTTTATTGCATTTTTTGTGGAGTAATGGATAGCGGCCCAGACTGAGGAATCCGAGAACCGAGTTTGAATTCCAGTCGAATCCATTACATTCACTTGGGAAAGGTATGAATCCTCTTCTTCTCCCACTCCCCCAGCTATGGGTAAATAGCAGGACAGACCGGGTTCTATAGCCTTGGATGGCTACTGGTCTACCGCAGAAAGAAATGGCAACCAACTGCGGGAAAAATCTGCCTCGTCAGTTATGTATCAAAAGATACATAATCATGTATCTTTCGATACATGATCGCCTAAGCGTGTATCGCGCATGTCATTTAAAAAACAAATACAGAGATTTTCAGAAACTAGGGATCTTCTTTGGTAAAAAAAAAAAAATGAAAGAAATGGCAACCTACTGCGGGAAAAAAATCTGCCTCGTCAGTCATGTATCGAAAGATACATGATCGTCTAAGTGCATGCATGCATTTTAAAAAAGTAGACATTTTCAGAAACTGAGGATCTTGTTTAGTAAAAAACTGGGGTAGACTGTTCTAGTTCCACGTTTAATGGATGTCAGTTATCAGTTATCTCCTTTTAATTTCCCTCTGAAAGTTCTCCACTGCCTTAACTGGGTATTGAATTCACACTCTTTGCGTCCTGTCACCGGATCTAACCAACGCCTTTATCCACTGTGCCATGTGTCTTCATCTTGGTTGTTATGCACACCGAATTTGTTGGAATCTTTGAGATGTGGGATTATCATTATTATATGCTTTGCTATTCGGACCAGCATCCTCATCTCAGTTGTTATGCACGCATTCCTCAGAATCTTTGAGATGAGAAATTATTATTATTATTATTATTATTATTATTATTATATGCTTTGCTATTTGGACCAACATTTTTATCTTCGTTGGTTATACCCTCAGCATTTGTCCGAATCTTTGAGATGAGAAATTATCATTATTCTATGCATGTGCCTGTGTGCGCGCGCATGTACATATATGTACACACACACACACACACACACACACACACACACACACACACATATATATATATAGATGTACATAAGTGCATATATGTGATTTTAAACTAAATGATATATATATATATATATATATATATATATATATATATATATATATATATATTCTTTTATATACGCAGTACTTATTGGAAAGTGATCAATATCAGTGATAGAGCTAACATATAATTGTGTATTTAGGCAGCAATCCTTCTTTTATACATGTTACTTTAAAGACGACAGAAACGGTACCGCGATCAAACTTTTCATTTACTTTTTCTTGTGTTTGAACAAGTGTTTTCTTTTCTGGGCACAGAAGGTGTAGAAACTATCCATATATTGTGTAAATCCGAGCGCTTTCGACTATACTTTTAGCCATTACCAAGGATGATTTTATTTTTACTTTTTAACTGGATTTATGGGTTGTGTATATGTATCTAGAGTTGGAGGGATGTTTTATTTTCCAAAAACAGTCTGCACATTGTGGCCATGTTCCTAGCTAATATTATTGAGTGTTGGCTTTATCTTTTTTATTATTAAGGCTTCCATTATTTTTTTTACATGTGGATGTGTTTATTATGTGTGTATTTTCTACTAGTATGTTGCGGATGGAGACTAGTAGATTTGTGTGTGTGTTTAAATGAGTTCTAATGGAGCTGTGGTCGGATAGATGTAACGTAAGTCGTCTGGATAGGTATGTAGTTGTGTGACCGATGTAATTATTTATGAGTTTGGTTTGATCAGGAATGCCCTTTAAGACGATATGAGGCATATATATATATATATATATATATATATATATATATATATATATATATAGTTTTCAATGATCAAGTTTTCTTTGGTTTAATACAGTAGTAACAGCAGCAGCCGTCACATAAGTCGGCGTTATTTGTTACCTCCCTTTGGTATTTCTTACTACATTATCAAGTCTGTTTATGATCTAGTAACACGCATTTACTAAACAATTTTGGTGTACTTTTGAATATTTTCTATACAGGTGGGTAGTGGAAAATTTTTCCATGTGGAAGTGTGCGATGACACCAAAAAGGTTGGCAACACCCGGTTTAATCAATTTGTTCCCTTTTTATTTTTTTAGATGTTCAATGGTATCTATTATTCATTGATCACTCTTGGTATTATTACATAAATCGCTTTCTGCTCAATATATGTTAATATTAATAATGTTATGCATTTAATATGACGGTGAAATGGAAATGTCTCTCGGAAGAAAAAATTAGCATCAGAATGACAACAGATATCAAGTCTCTTACAAAAACACACACACACCTTGTATGAATATTTCACACACACACACACACACACACACACATATATATATATATATTCAAGTGTTTTTACTTGAAGACTTTTGTGGTTATTTTGAACATTTTTGTATGTTGTATGTTTTATCGTTATTCGGTTTGTTAATGAAACTGTCGGAGTTAGCTCCTTCTTAATTCCATAATTGTCACTAGGGGTCTCTCTCCATACACTATAAATACTGGGCGACTTATCGCCTCGTTCTCTTTTTCACTTTGCATTTCAGCGGACACATTTAAAAATGTGATCTCTCGTGGAGATCCGCGTTTTCGCCCACTTGTAGGAAGACGCCATATGAAACACACATACACGTACGTACGAACATTCTCCAGTATACAAACTCTTTACGTTCACACACAAACACAAATGTTAATGCCTATGTCCATTGTAAATCATGTTGTTTAATACATATATTTGTTCACACACACACACACACATATATATATATATATATATATATGTCTTGTTTTGTTTTTTCATCTTTGGTTGGACTAAAATTTTAAGTCCGCCATGTTCTTGTAGTTGGACCTTCTAGCAGGAAATAAACGCACGTGTTTCTAATACAACAACACTCAAACCCACACGGTCCGCTACAAAACCAATAGCACATTTTCTCGCACAGCACTCTCGGTTATTTGGCACCCTGAAAAAAAGTTTGGAGGGCTCTGGTATAGATAGACGGCTAAAACAAGTAAGGGAAGTAATCACTCATAAATTTACTAACTAGTTGAATTACCTCCCTTCTCACTACAGATGGGTTAGGAAATATATGAATAAACACATTGATAATTATAATATGGTTTGTTGGTGATCAAAGGAAGTTTGTAGCTGACCGTGGTGTGAAGATGATATCTCTGGGCTAAGATTTCCTGCTAGTCGGTCCAGCTACATAGGAATGTTGGGCTTTAATGAAGTCCAAAGAAGGTAAAGAAAACAAACAAGACCGATACGTATATGCAAACAAATATATATTAATAACAAATTACAACGGCATGAAGGGTTACAGAGTGTTTGTATGGAGAAGTTATGTGTGTGTGTGTGTGTGTGTGTGTGTGTGTGTTGAGTGTCCGTACGTACACGTATTGTCCTTAGCGCGTTCCCAGAATATGGGAAACGCTGTATCGGTGAGAGGTCACATATTGGCCTAAGTGAAAAAGAGAAAGTTTTACCTCGCCTCCGCGCGAGGTTGCGGCCCAAGGCCTGGGTCGAAAAGAGAGAGAGAGGGGGGGGGTCAGCCAGTATTTATAGTCAGGGGATAGAGACCCCTGTTGAAGGATTAAGGAAATGAGGAGGAGCTAACTGCGACAAGTTTGTTAGAAGAAGCAAAACGGGTGGAACTGATAAAAAAAATGTAAATCTTTTTAAGAGTAAAACAACTACTACACTGTACAATGATTCTTGCTATCATTAAAAGTAGCAGTTTTATTGACAGTGGAACTTATAAAAATTACTTACCCAAAGAATCAATCGCAGCACGTTTGTATAGAAACCCTAGGGCATAAAATTAAGGATAGGTATATAAAAAAAACTATAGAAACAAAATATAGACTATTAACTCATTCGATTTTCGTCTTGCTAAAAACATAAAACGACAAATAATTAGAACCATAAATAATTAGTGTAACCCGGATATAAAAGACCTGAATATAAGAGAAACCCGGATATAAGAGAGATTTTCTCTGATCCCAAATTATAGCCATACTTACCTAAACAAAATAGACCAAACCCGGATATAAGATAAACCCGGATATAAGATACTTCTTCCCCGGTCCCGACAACTCTCTTATATCCGGGTTACACTGTATTTCAAAATTGAGTCGCAATGGAGGCGCTTCTGGTCAAGTCTGTGTGGGATTCTCTGTCGCGCTGAGTTGGCCACCAAAATCAAATTCACGCGAATGGCCTCGGCAAACTCTATTTTTGCACAGCCATCCCCGCCACTGCCACCAGTGAGGGAGGGGGGGAGACAGGGAATAGTGAGAGAGGATGACGATCCCGATGCTCGGATGCTAGCGGTTACCGATGACAACGATGTGTCCAAATAAGCGTTGATAAAAAAAAAAATTCACTCGACAATTGAAATCAGGATCATTCTTACAATCGATATGTTTGGGCATTAAATAACCATAAAAATACAAACCAATCAATCAATGTTGACAATAAGATTTATATTCAGTCTGACTGATGATTTGACTTTTATATATGATGGCTGTCGACTCCTTTAAGAGAATGATGAGACCATTGCTGAAAAGAAATATCAGCAGTGTCCGTGTTGAGAGTGTATAGTCATGTACAGCTTGCACAACACCGCAAACGATTCATGCCAACAATAGTAAGAATCCCAAAGACAAGCGAAATATGCAGATGAGCACTGAGGTAGGTCTTCCTTCTAGACCAACACCTTATCAAAGGTTTAGGATTCACCATTCCCAGTGGGCTAACATATATATACATACATACACTTATTTTTTATATACTCACATATATACAGAGGTATGTATACTCAAACATACACAAGCTAATGCGTACACACGCGCACAGACATATATAGACCCCATATATATCATGAATATATATATATATACATATATATAATGAGCATTATATATATATATATATATAT
>OZ038509.1:16651766-16661766 GCA_964036315.1 Acanthosepion esculentum | reverse complement strand
GAGAAAAACAGATGTTCAAAGCTGATAATTTTCAGCTAAATACGAAGGTTTTCGACGAATTCTAGAGGAGCGTCGAAGATTCAATACATCAGCGTCTTCAAGGGCAGAGGATGGGGAGATGTAGGAGTAGAATTTACAATGGGGTGGTTTTCGAGGGCAGCTGAATCGTCAATAACAGTATTTTCGAGAGCACTCGGCAGAGGAGGGGGAGGAGTGTTAGACTGGATAGGGGCATCCATTGGATCAAGTTCTGTGTGTGAACTGTTTGTTTTGTCATCCAATGGTGCAATATGGCGTAGAGACACTGTCGTTTCTCGTCCATTATTAAGTCGCACGTGAGCGTAGTTCGGATTGATTTCGAGTATGTCAACTGTCTCGACTAAAGGCTCATATTTACTCCCGCGTACATGGTGCCCCAGGAGCGCCGATTTTGATTTTGTTAACCATGTTAGTATGGAATCGCCAGAAGCTGATTTCCTTTGGAAATTAAACAAACGTTCACGAGGAGTACAGTTCGAGGCAGTGGAAAGCAATGAGCGAATGCAGTGGAATGCTACATCTAGAACCTTTTCCCAACTAGCAATCGGGAGATTACTAGACCGTAGAGCCAGGCTCACCGTTTGCCAGATGATACCATTGTACCTCTCTGCTTGTCCATTGCCCTGTGGATTAAAGGCAGTTGTTCGGCTGGTAGCAATGCGTCGAGAAAGTAGAAAATAAACTGGTTAGATGTTTCTTGACAGTCGCTGCTGAAACATCAGCACTAGGGTAAGCGAAAGGAAAACGGGAGTATTCGTCAACCACAGTAAGTATGAACCGATTGCGAGAATTTGAAGGTAAATATCCCTTGAAGTCTAAACTTAATCTTTCAAGGAGTTGGCTTGCTTTTATGAGTGTTTGAGGAGGCATTTTAATGAATCTAGGCTTTATCTCGTAACACCCCTGGCATGACCTGGTTACTGCTCTTACATCTTCTACAGAGTATGGCATATTTTTACTTTTGCCAAAATGCAACATTCTGGTTACCCCAGGGTGACATAAATCTTTGTGCAAGATATGTAGTTTGTCAACAGAGATGGTAGAAGAGCAAATTCGTGATAAAGCGTCCGCAGCAGCATTTTGTTTTCCCGGACGATATACTATGTCGTAACTGAAACAGGCAAGTTCTAATTTCCATCTTGTGATCTTCTCGTTTTTTATCTTGTTTTTACTTTTAAGATTGAACATGTAGGAGACAGATTTCTGATCTGTGATAAGCTTAAAATGTCTCCCGAGTAATAAGTGTCGCCATTTTCGAATCGCTTCTACAATTGCATAGCCTGATGAGTGCTTTTGCTCGGCAGAAGTTAAAGTTCTTGAAAAGAAAGCTACAGGCCGACGGTTTGGGGTTAGAGGGGCAGCAATAGCATGTTCCGAAGCATCAATCTTAATCTCAAAAGGTAGAGTAGAGTCTATAGCCACCAAGGACGATTTTGCCATCTCCTTCTTTAGATGCTTGAAGGCATCTGTTTGTTCTTTAGTGAGAGGAAAATGGGTAACTCTAGTTAAGGGATGTAATTTTTCGGAGAAATTTTATATCCACCTAGAATAGTGAGAGAACATCCCCATTGCTCGTTGGAGAGAGGTATGGTCTTGAGGTACTGGCAGATCCACCAATCCTTTGAGTCTGTCAGGGTCAGGTTTTACTGAACCCGTGCTTATAGTATACCCAAGCAAGTCCACTGAACTAAGTGAATAATGACATTTGCTTTTATTCAGTGTTAGGTCGTACTTTACCACACTATTCATAAATTTCTTTACATTGTTGTCATGTTCTGCCTGGTTATGACCACAGATAGTAACATTGTTGATATAGGCGTAGGTTCCTCGGAGGTCTTCTCGCTTGATAATGTCATCGATGACTCGCTGGAAACTTGCTACTCCATTGGTCACTCCAAAAGGGATTTGACAAAATTGGTACAGAGACCCAGCAGCTTCGAAGGCAGTATATATTCGTTCTTCTGGCTTGATGGCAACCTTATGATAGGCATTGGTTAGATCAAGTGTGCTAAATACCTGATAACAAGCAATCTCATTTACCATGTCCTCTATCCGAGGAAGTGGATAAGCATCCAGAAGAGTGAACCGATTTATCGTCTGGGAATAATCCACGTTGTGTCTCTTTTTGTGATTTTCAGGAGACACTACCAGTGTTTGGGTTCGACATGGCGATTGGGATGGCTCTATAATTCTTTGCTTCAGTATTCGCGATATTTCTGAATGAATGAATTTAGCGTCAGGTAGGCTATGTCTCTTGGATTTTACTGCTATTGGATGACAGTCAGAAGTTAGATTCGCAAACAGAGAGGGGTAAGGGACATTATTAATTGCAGTTAGTCCACAAACAGTGAGAGGTGGAAGCAGTCCCCCGAAAGGTATTTTTACTGAAGAATGCTGACGTAGGAAATTATGCCCAAGAATGACATCATAGCATAAGTTAGCCATAACGGACAACTTGACATTACGGTACTCTCTACCGCTTAGATTGAGGGTTACTATACAATGTCCAAGAGTAGAGGATGAATGGGAACTGCTAGCCATAAAAATTATTTCTGAACTTGGCAAGATTGCCAATCCGAGCCTTTTAACCTCGTCAGAATTAATAAAATTTTCCGAGCTCCAGTATCAGCAAGTATTTTTAGAGACTTGCCTTTGATTTTTCCACGCAATGTCGAGCAAGATAGACTCTCTGAGAAATTATAAAATGGAATGGAAGAAGCGAGAATAGACTCACCGTGGTTGATAGCAACTGCTGTAGGTAATCTGCAGACACGACAAAATGTCCTTTCTTTTTGCAATTTTTGCAAATTGAGTTTCGGGCAGTGCATCTAATTCTATCATGTTTCTGATTCCCGCAATTTTGTCCAGAGATGGCGGCCACGGTATGTTCCTCATAAGCACCCAGACTGATCGTCATCGTCAGTTACCTCAGTTTGAACAGTAGAGACAGATTCGTTTAGTGAGTTCTGTTGAGAGTAGGACGCTAATTGTTTCTGTGCCATCTCAAGTGTTAGCGCCTGGTCATAAGCAGTGACTAGATCTAGTGTTTTGTTTTCCAGGAGTCGTTGTCTTGCTGTAACAGACCGGAACTAGCAATCCTTGGCGAGTTTCTTTAAAGCTTAAAATACTGGTCTACACTCTTGTCAGTTTGTTGACGACGAGTAGCCAGCAGATGCCTACAGAAGATGGTATTTCTAGGCTGCACAACCGCAAACACTCCTTCCAGAACGTCCATGGCTGAATCGTAATCGTCCACGTCGGAGATGTGTTTAAAGATAGTGGGAGAGACAAGGTTGATAAGTAGATTCAGTTACAGTCTGTCTGTCAGTGGAGTTTGTTGTTGTGTTTCACCGGCCGCTTCGAGAAAGATTTGGAAGGATCTTTTCCAGTGTCGCCATGTATCGGCTGAGTCAGGTTTATTCGGGTCTAGATCTAGGCGTTCTAGTTTAAGGTATTTTTCCATCCTGATAGATTATTTCTAGTAGAATAAATTGTTATGAAAAAGGGTTTGAGTGGAAGTGAAAGAAGGCTGAGTCCGTATAGCTTGAGTGAAGCTTTATTCTACTAGAAATCTACTCCGGTAGCGAAATGTAACAAGAAAACGGCCGACTACCTCGTGGAGAGAGGAAGACGAAAACAAAGGGAAATCAATCAGTCCTGGAAAGTCAGAGAAAGATTAAAGAGTTCTTTTATTTTCACCACATATATACACACAATGAATTTTTTATATATATATATATATGTACACAATGAATTATATATATATATATATATATATATATATATATATATATATATAATTCCTTGTAAATATACATATATATATATATATATATATATATATATATATATATATATATATTCTGGCGGAAACTAATCGAGGAACCTAATTTAAATAATAAAACAAAAATATTAATATATAAGCCAGTGTGTCTGAAATTTTATTTTTTAACTTTTTTAATTGTTCAACACACACACACACACACACACACACACATATATATATATATATATATATATATATATATATATATATATATATATATATATATATATATATAACAATCCAATATACTGTATAGCCTCTAACATGTTTGGCTCACTTGAATACTGGCGGTTTTGTAACAGTGTCTTAAATAACCCTTAGTCTATCCCTCCTCTCTTTACTTAATGTGTTTAGATCCTCTACTGATAAAGTGATATACCCATGACTCCGTCCATGGATCCCCTCAAAGCATGTGGGCGTGATCGTATCCCCACTATAGTCATTACGAACTGTGATCTTGGACTGGCCTCTTTTCTCTCTAAATTCTACAACAAATGCCTGACTTCTTCCTACTTTCCTGCTTTTTTAGAAATCCTTTTCTGTAGTTTCAGTCTTTAAGAATTCAAGCGAACAGACCTTCTAACTATCGGTAATGAACTAACAGATAATATTCAAATATATGTGACAAACATTCTGGCCGCTAAAGTGTGTAAAAGTTAGTGAGATGCAGTAGGATGTTTTGATTGGCTATTTCTTATTGGTATAGCTATGTGTCAAGTGTAATGAAGTAACAGTTAATATTCAAATAAGTGTAAGAAAATATTCTGGATGCTAAAGTGTGTAAAAGTTAGTGAGAGGCTGCAGGATGTTTTGGAAAATTTTATTTGGTTTGATTTTCATTAAAGTATATCTTGTGCGTATTTTCTATATATATTGATTTTTTTTAATTCGGAAAAGATAAGTTCAATTCATGAATAATAGATCTGTAGGAAAATGGTGTCGTAATGTAAAAATAGTTGGTAATATTACTATAAATATATTTTCATAATATTTTCGCTTTAAAGTGTTATGTTCTTTTATGATAAGGTTGACATTGGTTAAATTAAAGTTATGTCCGGCGTCGTTTCGGTGTACGACGAGAGAATTTTAATGTTTAAGCGCAAATCTCTTTTCTATTCCTGGAAGCGGGTCTTTAGATCACGTGAAGTCTCCCCAATGTACATGTTATTGCACTGTAAACATTTGATTTGATAAACTTCGGCATTTGAATTGTTGTTTTTTGTTTTTCATTCTACCATCTATGACTGATATATTGTCAGTACCTTTTGCAGAAAAACATCCCCAAACCACGATGCCTCCACTACCAAATTTCACAGTTGGAACTGTGTTCTTTTGTTTGAAGACATCACCATTTTATCTCCATACATGATTTCTAGATTCAATTATAGTTTCGTCTGTTCATAATACTCTTCTCCAATATGATTTTCCTTATCCTTATGTTCACGAACTAATTTCAACCTAGCATCTTTGTGTCTTTTCAATAGCAGTGGAGTTTTCCGAGGGGAACGTGACTTTAGATTGTTCCTATAAATTTCATTGCTTATTGTCCGTTTAGTGACACCGATTCCTGATGAAAGCAAATCATCCTGCAACTCTTAATGAGTAACCATTGGATTTTGTTTAACTTGAGGGTCTTGAAGAAATCTTCCGTGGAGCACCTGGTCTTTGGTTTTCAACAATTTTGATTTTTTTATACCTTGCAATGAATGAACTAATAGCAGTAAATGGAATATTCAGGTTTGAGATTTTCCTGTAACTTTTACCTTCTTTTCAGAGTTTAACAATCAGTTCTTTTTTGCGAATTTGTCAATTCTTACACCTCTTGCCATGATGATAACCTTCTTGCACGAATATCAATTACAGAATGTTCTGCTTGTATTTTTAGGCTAAAAATGACTACTGACAAAAAATTAAAACTTTTAAATTCTGAAATTTGCATTGTATGAATGCTTTTTCCACCTATTAAAATGGATAAATGGGATTTATTTCTATTGAATCAAAAAATTTTCTGCTTTCTATGCATATTTAGTTATTATGCATACAGTTAATTATATGAAAAGTATGTTTATTCATTAATTGGAATTACAATAAATTAAAAAATTTGTACGTGTACGAATATTTGTTTCAACCCACTGTATATATACAGGGTTTATCAAAAATACTTTTACAAACTTTGGGGGCGGGTTTCCTTACATCAAAAGTTTTCCTTACATCAAAAGGACAAAAGTACATATACACATATGTCCAGAAATCTTTCGTCTTTTGAGTTATTGTTATAGTGGAAGACACCTAGTCTATAGGTAATAGACTCTCCCACCTATTATAAGTAGGAATCAGTCGAGAGAAGAAGTTATCAGCGACCACAACTCGATTACTCTGCGTAACACTTTATTACAAGTTCCTAACGTTTCTGTACGTTTACCCCATTTAGGACGCATTTAGTCCGACTACAATTTCTATTGTGGAAATAACTCCACAACAGTTATTAAGCTGACGGTAAACGCTGTTAAATGTACAATCCAAGATACAATCCAAAAAATACTTTTACAAACTTTGGGGGAGGGTTACTCACACCAAAACTAGGTAAAAGGCCATGAGTCAAGAGTAGAAATTAAAGAGAATTTATGAGCAAGTCATTCTGATTGGATGTTAACAACTCACATTGAGCGAAGTTAAGAGAGTTTTGCCTCTAAACAAAAACAACCACCCAGCCAGCCAACCAAAATTATTCTTTTACGAGTGTGTCGGAGTTAGCTCCTCCTTAATTCCCAAACTGTCACTAGTGGTCATTCTTCCTATACTATAAATACTGGGCGACTTCTCGGCTCGTTCTCTTTTTCATTTCTTCATTTCAGCGACAACAATGTAAGCTTTCTTAGAAGATCCGCATCTTCCCATTGGTGGGAGACGCCATGAACATTATACGCACATACACGTACGTACGAACATTCACCAAAATACGAACATTCACCAAAGAACAAACACAAATATTCAGACACACATACAAATGTTATTGTCTATATCCGTTGTAAAATTGTTTTGTTTAATACATATATTTGTTTCTATATATATATTTCGGTTTTGTCTGTCTTCTTTATCTTCAGTTGGACTTAATTCAAGTCCGGCCATTTCCTTGTAGTTGGACCTTTTAATATTCTACCAGGAGTTGCACACGTGTTTCTAATACAACAACACGCAAACACACACGGTCCCCAACAAGTGTACCCGTGCCGTCAAAATTGACGACAAGAAGGAATATATTATAAGTAATATTTATTATATTGTAAGTAATTTTCGTTTAATACAAAGTACAGTTCTTTTTCTGTGTAACAATCGAAGGGAAATGTGCAAAATAACGATGACCCACCCACCCAAATTCAAGTTATATTTGTTTTTGGAAAGAAAAAACGATTTTTAATTAAATAAAAATTATCAGAGACAGACATGAGCTACGGGCAACATTAGTTGTGTTGAATATTTGTTTTACGACTTTTACTATATTTTATTTCCTTTTTAAGGCCAATTAGTAATAAATAAATATAATTTACGTACGTATGTGAGAAACAGTGAAATGTTGTTATATGTTTCTTTTTTTCACAAGAGATACTTAGAATTTAGTTCTTACTGTGAACTGTGTCGCCATTGTTCAAGGCAGTCTCTGTAGTTTTCAGCGCGGTAGCTTTTTTGCGTGCGGACGTGAATTAGGGTCTTGACTTCTGTTTCATGTCAAAATTTTGCACACTGCTCCTCAATTGTTACACAAACACAAAAATTATATAAATATAATACAAGGTAACCAAAAAAGTTCTGTCCGTTTTTTGATTAGTCATTGAATGAAGTTGAAATATATACGAAATGCGTGTAGCAATTGTTTTCAAATTCGGAGAGCCGGAAGTAGGAACATCAAACGTTATAAAAAAACACGCGCACCGTGCCCGGCCATCAGTTATAAGCCGGACAACTGTGAGAAGGATGAAAGTGTCTAGAGATCTCGTTCGGGGCTGTTTGCTTTACGACTTCAAAGTGGGCTTATCAGCAGCTGCATCAAGTCGTCGCATATGTCAAGCGTTTGGGGATAGTGCTGTTGATGAACGTACTGCAAGGCGTTGGTTTCGAAAATTCAAGTCGAGAGATTTGTCTCTCCATGATGAGCTTCGCAGTGGACGACCACAGGTCTTGAATGACGGAGTCCTGAAGGCGGCCATTGAAGAGGACAGTAGTCTAACGTGTGGTGAACTTGCAAGACAGTTCAACGTTTCCGATGAAACAGTTAGACTTCACCTTCGCCGCCTAGGTAAGACGTACAAACTGAGCAAGTGGGTTCCGCAAACGCTGTTGGAGCTCCACAAGGGACAACGAGTGGCAGCCTGCGTATCGCTGCTTTCTCGCCACCGTACCGCATCCTTAGTCAATCGAGTGCTTACCAGTGATGAAAAGTGGGTTCTGTACGAAACTCCCAAGCGTTCCAGACATTGGTTGCCTCCTCAGGATGCTGTCCCTCACACCGCAAGACCGCCTATGCACCCACGCAAGATTATGCTTTGTGTCTGGTGGACAGGTCGTCAAGTGGTTCATTATAAACTGCTACCAACGGGCCAAACGGTCACTGGAGACCTATACTCGCAGCAATTGCAACGTGTGCAACAGGCATTACGCCAGAAGGAGCCAGCACTGGTGAATCGCAAAGGTGTGCTTTTCCTCCATGACAACGCCAGGCCGCATGTCGCGCGAGTGGTCAGAGATACCATACATCAACTTGTGTGGGAGACTTTGTGCCATCCACCTTATTCACCTGACCTTGCGCCATCCGATTACCACCTCTTCCATTCCCTGGATAATCATCTTCGTGTGAAATCCTTCACCAATGAAGCAGACTTGCGCAAAGCCCTCACGGACATCTTAGCGTCAAAACACCACGAGTTCAACCGCAAGGGCATTGAAGAGCTGGATTCACGTTGACAGAAGGTGCTGGATGCCGATGGCGATTACTTCGAAGACTAAATATAAGTTACACATATTGTGAAGCGTTTTCTTTTTTTCCTTTAAAAACGGACAGAACTTTTTTGGTTACCTTGTAATTGCAGGCAGTTGTATGCGCTTCGCAGATGATTTCGGGCGTTAGTAACGTCGGTGTTTGAGTTGAAAAATAACACGCTGTCTCCTGAAATACCCACAACAAATATGACAGACTCGGGATGTGAGTCCACGTAAATAAATGTAAAGAAATGACGAGAACCACTATATATGTACAAACAAATGATAATGTATTAACAATAAAGGGTTACAAGTGACAAAGATAAAGATGTGTGTGTCAAATGAATGTGAAAACCGTTTAGGTCCAAAGTACAGCGTGACCCCAAAAAACGGGTATTTTTGAAGTGCGTATTGCCAGACATAAGCAAGTGACTACAGTGCGAGACAGTGACCTTGAGCAAGTAAACATTTCGCCATTTTAGTAACGAGAATGAAATTCACAGTATCCCAGCCGAGATGTTGCAGCAGTCAATGAGGAATCTCAACAGCAGATTTCAAGAATGCATTCGTACAGGAGGACGCCATCTACAGGACGTAATTTTTAAAAAAATGAAAATTCCATCATTGTTTCTTAAATGGCATGTTTTAAGGTTTCAATTACTATGAATTAAATATTTTTCTTCCATCACTCTTGGTTTTATTAGATTGTTAAAAAGTTCCCGTTTTTTTGGGGGTCACCCTATATGTGTAGCGAATGAATGTGCGTAAGTACGTGTGTATGTATGTATGTATGTATGTATGTATGTATGTTTATGCGCTTCTCTTTGGGAAGCGCGTTCTCCACGGGAGGTTACATGTTGACGAATAAACGGATAAAATCAGAAGAGAGCGAGAAAAATATCGCTGAATATTTATAACCCTGAGAGCGTCCCCTAGTAGCGGTTTCGAAAAGTAAGAGGGGCTAAACTCGACAATATATATCAATATATATATATATATATATGTGTGTGTGTGTGTGTGTGTGTGTGTGTGTGTGTGTGTGTGTGTAGGCGGCATGTTTTCATTCAAACAGGTTTGGTTAAATAATTTAGACATATCATGTCGATTTATTTTGGTTGTGATCCTTTCAAGTTCACGGATTAATTTTTTTGCGTAGATTTA
>OZ038509.1:16574266-16649266 GCA_964036315.1 Acanthosepion esculentum | reverse complement strand
AATTAGAAAGTATATTTTTTTAAAATGAATATCAATTTTTTTTTCCAGGAAACTAGCAATTAAATCGTATATTTAATCAGATAAATAGCATATCATTTGTTTAAATTCTTTCAATTAAATCATATATTTTTCAGTTCAATAGAATTAATCCATTTAATATTTTCTGGTTAATGCCAATCAATTCATATATTTTGTTGGTAATCAAATGATTGTTAAGATTGTCGCAGTTAGCTCCTCCTCATTTCCTTAATCCTTCAACAGGGGTCTCTATCCCCTGACTATAAATACTGGCTGACCCTTCTCTCTCTCTCTCTCTCTCTGTCTCTCTCTCTCTCTCTCTCTTTTTTCGACCCAGGCCTTGGGCCGCAACCTCGCGCTGAGGCGAGAAAAAAAAAACTTTCTCATTTTCACTTAGGCCAATATGTGACATCTCACAGATACAGCGTTTCCCATATTCTGGGAACACGCCCAGGACAATACGCGTACGTACGGACACTCAACACACACACATAACTTCTCCATACAAAACACTCTGTAACCTTCCATGTCTTCATGTCATTGTAATTTGTTATTAATATATATTTGTTGCATACATGTATATCGGTATTGTTTGTTTCTTTATCTTCTTTGGACTCCATTAAAGTCCAACATTCCTATGTAGCTGGACCGGCCAGCAGGAAATCTTAACCCAGAGATATCTCCTCACATCTTCACACATTCACACCCCGGTCCTCTACAAGATTATATCCACTATAATACGCCAAAACAACAACTCCCAAATTTATAGAGTTAAGCAACGTGTACTCAAAATAGACGACAGCTTTTGAAGAGAAACAAATACAACAGCCCATACTATTTAAATACATTTTAATATCCGAATAGAAAAAGAGAAATAACGAAAAAGTGCTGACAGACAAAGTGTCTGCGGACAGCTTCAAAGAAAAGGCTTCCGGGTCTCTGTTGAAGAAGTGTTCGCTTTCACTCTACGGCTAGCTTCTTTAGATAGTAATTTTTCTTAATTTTGCCGGCCCTGTTCTTCCATAACTCGATCCAACTGACCAGGGCTTGTGTTGAAAGAAGAATTTGTTTTTCAGCGCACCCGAATGTGATAGAAAGTTGAAGTTAAAATTGGGTTTAACGGCAATACTATTGAAAAACTGTTCAAGCCCCCTCGGCACTTCGCCTTTGGGAGACGCCTCAGATGCTGAGCGTTAAACCCAGCCCCTCCCCGAAGGAGAAGTACTGCCTAGAGGAGAAATAACCCCTAGGGCTTGGGCTTAATATTTTTTGAAACTCCCTCACATAGGCTTTCGCCTGTGCCAGGAAGAAGACTTGCTTCGTGTTCTTTGACTAACGTGGTGGGAAAAAAAGAAAAACGAGGATTGTTCTTTGCATATGCTGATTATATAGCCAGGGTCACGTGACTCTTATCCAGGCAGTGATTGGTCCTTTCTTTAGATATTCAGCTTCCCTGCATTGTTTTCTGTTCGTGATTAAATCTTCTGGTTGATTATTTTAAATTCCAATATCGTTTTAATTTTTTTCAGGTAATTTCCTTGGTGTGTGTGAAGATGGGCAGGAATCTTTGGGCTGTGGCCACCAGGTGGAATACTACAATTGTGCTGACATAGCGATTGATTCTCCATTTCCAGAAAAAAGGAACTCAACTCCTAAAACTCATATGGAGACGATTATTTCGCGCCGGGGTCACATTCATCACGGCGAACGATCAGTCAGTAACGCTCTTCCGACAAAACTTTTCACAATTATCACGAATCAAAAACCATCCGTTCAGAATCAAGGATCATCTGTAGCTCTAACAAATACACCAGTGGATCAGGTGACGGGATCACCTGGTTTTGATTGCAGCAATTCTTCCTCGAATCTTACCACTGCTTCACCGTTTCATGATCTCCAAGTCAACCCTTGTACAGAAGCCGACACCAATACTTTAAAATATCGCGGTGCTGGGATCACTGCGCTCCAATACACAGATGCTGATAGCAATCGAACAATGCCTGTTTCTAGAAAAAAGACATTAGACTCAAAAATGAATGAAGAAACAAAGTATGCCATAAATAGAGCCACAACGTCGTCAAACGACACCGACAAAACGTCTAATACATTAATATCCGTTTCTACTTCGGTAACGTTTTCTAACACAGTCGATAACAATGTTACTTCAATAAACATACATGAAACTAACGCTAAGCTACTAAATGATTCAGTTCAATTAGAATGTCTCCCTGGGAAAATCTGTCCGCCTTCTAAATTACTGTGTGTCAAGAGAATGAATTGCACTATATCTTTGGGCGGAAGTTATTTTTGTATACCCATCTGGGATTGTCCTTCCAGCAGCTCTCAACTCCATAATCTCTCGAGGTGTTTTGGCCCTGAGAAATATCTAAAATGTCAGGGTCGCGGTATTTATCGACATTTCAAGAGCATTTCGACGTGGTGTGAAGATCAGTGTGCCAACAATGCCTGCCAGCTCGTCGTGTGCAATTGCCAATGTTACAATAATGTGAAGAAGCAAGAGTGTCATGCAACCGGAATCTTTCAGACAGTTCCTGGCTCAGATGTTTGGTGCAGAATTAATTGTGCCCAGAACTTTTGCCCAGATACGCATTGCACCTGTTATTAAAAAATGCATTTTTTTCTAAATAAAATTAACTTCGGCGAAGGAACATAATCCCAGAATTATAACATTATAAATAAATAAATAATGTAATCGATCCTGACCAGACATCACGACTTCAGTCACTTTCTCACCGACGAAACGTGGCTTCTTTTCTACAAATATTTTCCTAACAACTGCTCTGAGAAGCTTTTTTCTCTGTTGTGCCGACTACATGAATTTAGGCGTGCTACTAAATTAGCAACTAGGTCCCACCCTTTTACTGTTGAAATAGCGAAATGCAACCGCCACTTCCGCTCCGACAGTTTCTTTTCTTTTCTCGACCCCCCCCCCGACCTTCCCTGATAGCTACAATCTTCAAAACTAAATGCAACATCAATCGCCATCTTCTGTCTTCTTGAATCCTGTTCATCTTCTGTGCTTTCCTTAATCCTCCATATTCTCAGTTTTCTCCTCCATTCCCTGTAACCCCCTGCGTACTAGTGGCATTCCCGCCTTGCTTGGGGTGAAATCATTAAAAAAAAATTACAATTAAAAAATAAATAAATGCAAATGAAGTAAAATTATTATTTCAAGCATAGTTCGGACATTTAAACTCATTGGTTGTATTTTGCTTCTTTCACAACTCTTCAACCGATTCAATCTACAGCCTTCCTCGTTTTTATAAACTTTTTTTTTTTAATGTTATGTACCCATCAAGTTCTAGGCAATTATGACTGTCCACAGATTCATTTCCTTTATTATCTGTGAATTGCCATAACTTCTTGGGAATGATAGTAGAGTGATTTCCGGCTACCTTCTCATAAACTAGTTACTTTTATTTAAATGCCATGTCCTTTTAGGGCGGAAGCGATAATGGCTCTCCACAGATTCCTTTTCTGTGAATTACCATGACTTCTTGGGAAAGATGGTAGAGTGTATTCCCGTTGCCTTGACCATCACTTTGAATTCATTCTCCTAATTATATTTTTTAGATTTAATTTCACTTTAATTATATATATATATATATATATATATATATATAGTTAGGTATGCCTGATTGAATAAATTACAGACATTATGTCTGCTAATTTTTAACAAAATTCGTTCATACTCACGAATAACCTTCCGTGTATTGATGTTAAAGGATGAGAGAAATGTGCTATAGCTGTTTAAATTTCTTTGATTTTAATTTCACAAGTACTTTCAATCTTCTAAGATCATCTTCAGGGGGTGCAAGTAGTACAAAACTATATGTTCTTCATTAGATTAAATCAAAAGAGAATTTTCTGCCTAAACACACACTCTCTCTCACACACACACACACACATATATATATTACCAATATAATTCTTCTTGTGCTTAAAGAGGCCTTCATTGGATACTCTTCCACATAAATCACATGCAAATTGATGGATTGCTGGATCAATGATTTCCCCTTTCATAGCTGCATACTTGACATTTGCCTAACTCATACCTTCATCAATTGCAAGCCTCGTTTCGATTACAAGCAACAGTCTCCCATTTAGGATTTTCTATATAGACTATTTTAAGCCGCCTTTGAAACGCTTCCTCGGTTTACGCGTTGTCATAGAGATAAAAGTGTGATATATATATATATATATATATATATATATATATATATATATATGTGTGTGTGTGTGTGTGTGTGTGTGTTTAGGTAGCATTTTTTCATCGATATATTTTTCATTAAATAATATACACAAGTTTTGTCTATTTTATGCAAATTCCTTTCGCATCGTCTGATAGGCTTAATAACATTATCATATCCGTGTATTGTTTAATATATTGTAATGTTATTGTCATCTTTGATAGTGGCTTATGTAAGCCGAAAGCTTAGATAGGATTAAAAACATGGTTATTTGGTTATTTTCTTTCGTTTTTCAATGATAATGATATTAAGCTTATCAGACGATATGAAAGAAATTTGCATAAAATAGACAAAACTTGTCTATATTATTTAATGAAACATGCATCAATATATATCTTTTTTCTTTTCCCAATTTTGTTTGCATGTCATTTTTTATTTTCTACTACCTCAATCACTTTTTCCTTTCGAGATATATATCTCCTTCGACCCTCCCTGCCAACAACCCCTCCTGCCACCAATTTAAGCCTGCTCCCCCTCAGACACGTGTGCATAAATTAAAAATAATATTACTGAATTCTTCTTATACCGGAAATATTTGTCACCCATTTATTTGTATGAAAATGTTGATCTGAGGAATTAGAGTTGAATATCGATCCTAAGGAAATAAATTATAATCACCATGAACCCTTAACGTTGTCTGTTTCTTAATAATAATTAATATTTGCTCTGTTTTTACATTGAGTTCTCTGGATTATATCCTCCCTGGAATTATCCATACGGATTACCAAACACATCTTTATTTATTATATATGTCCTGATTGGGTCGATTTGGTGATGGGGAGTATGATGTTGAAAGACCCGAAACTTCCTAATGAACCAAATCAAATAACATCACTGACGACCCCCTCGGGCGGCTACTTAAGAGCGTATTTTTTAATTATATATATGTATATATAATATATATATTTAAAATAATAAACACGAACCCTTTCTATAACTGTGGTTTCCACCAATAAACGCTTTCTTCAGGCAGTGAAAAGGTCAACTGCTTTACGAGACATTATTTATACACATATTATTACAGGTAAACGTAATGGGAGGGACATGAAGGTAAAGCAGCGAAAGAAAAAAGACTATTACTCTCAACCAGGTTCATATTTTTCTAATAAATACTTATTTGCGTGTTTGCAAACTGCTATTATCTCAGGCCTCTTATTTAGTAGGTTGTCTGCTTTTACTATTCATTTCGATTTTTGGAACTGTGCATTGAGCACTCTTTTTAATACAACTGTTTCCAAGACAAGATATACTTTCTTGGTTCTAATAAGTTTTATTGTAACATATATATAATTTCTTTTTTAAATATGATTCCATCGCCACATAAGAGTTCTCATGTTTCAAAAACAGAAACTAAAAACTTCAATTTAATTATAGAAATTAAATTGAATTAAAGTACCCAGATCTGTTTCATCATCAAGCGAATTTTGGAATAAATAATCTTGAAATTTACGGATCTTTATAAGCATATATATATATATATATATATATATATTAAATACACATATACCTACGTTTGGTGTGCGACTTAAGTTTCGTTGGTTTTCCAACTCGTTGGGCACAAGATATAGCTTATTGTTTATTTAAAAGATGTATATAGATGCTCATGGGATGGAAACTGATTCATAGTTCAAAATTAAAATAGCACAAAAATAGTACTAAAGCAATTCTGGGGTTTAAGTGCAGGAAATGATGTTTTGATATGAATCAATAATAAAAAAAGGGGGAATTGAAGTACGCTTAAAATTTGAACGCTGTTCGTAAAAATCGTTTGACGGGTTAAAGAGAAGTAATCAGTGTATGACCTAAAATAAGAGAGGGCAGAAAATTAATTTAGACGAAAAGTGGGTTATCCAGGATTACAATATTTTAAGAGAAACATTTTTTTCTATGCATATGCCTACACCTCTTGTCTAAATTTGGTTATTATTTATTTGCTTACCAGCGTCTGCACGCGCGTATACGGTCGCTAATATCTAGTTATCCCATTTACCTAAAGCTCGCTATATATATATATATATATATATATATATATATATATATATATATATATATATAAATAATCAGAATGCAGTGAGAACGAAAATGATAAATTCTAACGTTCACAGCATTAATTCAAAAAAGGGGCTCAATACCGATAGTACAGCATTTATTATAATTTTTTTATATACACAAAAACAATTCACACACTACAAAGATGCAACTTCGTTTCAGTGCATTTAATTGAACTTCGACTGATGAATGCACTGAAACGAAGTTGCATCTTTGTAGTGAGTAAATTGTTTTTGTCTATATGAAAAAAAATTCTAACAGATATATATTGCGTTTACTTGGGCACCAATTTTGCAGTAATACAAGTTTGGTTAAAGGTCAACGGAAGTTCATTTTTAACTTATTTTAATTTATTATTCCATATTTATGGTCCTTTTCTTGGTTTCAGGAACATTTAAATATACACAGTCCAATGTCTGTGTACTTTCGGCTTTCATAACCCATTATCAAAGTTACTTTGTTTTTTTGTACTGTCAGTTTTAACATTTAATTATCGTCTTAATCTATCATATCGCCTTTTCACGTTACAGTTTGCATTGTACGGATTTTTAAAATTTTATTTATGAATATAATTAGTGTGTTTATTCGTAAATTTTGATAACATTTTATTAATGTTGGAACGTTTGTTTTTAGCATTATGTGATGTCATATTTTTGTGCTATTGGTAATGATTGTCAGATTTGTTGCTGTGTTTATTTATTTATTTTTTTTGTGTTGATTGGTGATATGCAGTTTAATTTTTAGTCCAAAATAAACTGGCAAAATATACAACCAAATGGAGTAGTAATAGCAGTATTAAGAATGCTAAACAGCTCCACTGGAATCTGGTGGATGGCTCTGATGAGGTTTAATTTAGTGAAAATTCATTTACCTTGGGCGATGTTGGAAAGTTGTTGATAAGGGGAAGAGGGTACCTACGCGGTTTTGTGACAGAATTGAGAGAACTATTGTCACAACAAGTGCACCATGTGCCACTGCCTTTGGGAAAAAGAAATACTTACCTAGTGTTGTACAATTGTAGATAGATACCAGATGAAATAATCTGATATACATGTATCCATCTAGGGCCCATGTAAACATACAACAGGACACACACTGACTTGCTCACTCTAACCAAACAATGAAGCTCCTACGTTGCATCTCAATTCTTGTTCATGTTGGTGTATACCAAAATTTGGCAAGGCCCCATTGCAAACTAGCAAGGACATGTAAGGTTAAAATAAATACTAAAGAGAGAGAAATGAAAATTTAAACCTGGTTTCCACAAAAACAATGTCAAAATGATGGTTTTTGCCTTGACACCACTATTACTTTAAATGCCTTCACTTTTCAGCACTGTTTATCGTTTTAAAAAGCAATGATTAAAATTCTAATAAAACCTAAAACATATGAAAGTAAATTTATACATTTTCTGTTTTTGAGAATTAACAGTAAAAATAATAAACATTTATTTATTTGATTGTGTATTGGAATGGTTGGCAAAACATCTGCTAATAAATTTGAACTTTATAAAATAGTAAATAAAGATTTCCTTATAGTTGATGGCCATAATTTTATAACTTAGTAAATGTCTATAAATTCATGAATAAAAAAAAATTGTTTTCATATTTATTTCTTTATAAATTGGTAAATGATAAATATTGCATTAGTTTTTATATTATAAATATAAAATTATTCTTGTAAATAAAAAATCTAATAAATAAATCATATTTAATATTTTTGTTGTAGATTCAAGAACAAAAAAAAAAAAAAAAAAAAAAAAAAAAAAATGTACAAATTCATTTTCATCATGTTTAGGTTTTATTCCAATTCTAATAATTGCTTTTTTAAACAATAACCATTGCTGGGGAGGGAAGGGATTTAAAATAATAGTTGCGTCAATGAAAAGACCATCCTTTTGACACCCACCACCATTTTCTTTTTGCAAATATGAAAGAAAGACATACAAGGTCTGATCAAAAAATATCAAGACTGTTGCTATGGTGACAGAGCTCAAGTACACATAGTGAAGCTCCTTGGCGAAGACTGACCTTGAACTCTGTTGCACATGCACACTAAGTTATAACATTCTTGCTCTCCTTTCTATTCATTATAGGAGTGCCTGGAAAGAAAGCTTGTAGAGTGTGATCATCACACCACACCTCACCACAGAGGTTCCATCAGTGACCATGGCTTGTGCAGTAGTTTTTGGCCAAGCACGACATACCCCAGGTCCGGCAACCACCATACTCTCTCGATCTTGCCCCTAGTGACTTCTTTCCAAAAAAAAAAAAACAAAAAAAAACAAAACAAATCCACTTGAAAGGAACTAGATTTTAAGATTTTGAAGAAAGAATGTGGTGAGGCTATCCCAAAAAAAGGAGTTCCAGGGATGCTTCCTTCAACGGAAACAACACTTGATAAAGTGTGTGGATTCAAAAGGGGGACTACTTTGAAGGAAATTAAATGTTGAATTGATAGATGTTGTAGTTTTCTTTTTAAAGAACTAGTCCTGATACTTTCTGATCAGACCTCATATGTTGGACATCAAGAAAACAGACTGAAAAACAGCCAAAATTATAATATATTCATATTTTTTATAGAAAGACAGAGTAAAAGATATAGAAGAGAGAGGATGCAGTCTTTCCATATATGAAACTAGTCAATGTTTATATAATATTTAGATAACATGAATGAGCAAAGATGATTGGAATGGATAAGGGAAAAAATGAGAAGATACATGAAATGAGTGAAAGGGCTAAGGTAGGAGATATTGAATATAATTTTAGTTGTCAGCACCTGTGAAATTTCTTATATAATTTAAATAACAAACAAGCAAAAATGATTGAAACAGATGAAGGAGAAAACAAGAAGATATATGCATTGAGTAAGATACTGGGTACAATTTGTTGGGGGTGGGTCTAATCCGTGTAGGAATGATTGCAAAAAATTACCCCCTTCTCTTTCATAAGCAAAATTTCACAAAATGCATGCTGGGATACTTTTCTTAGTCAATAAAATAGGTCGATTTACAATTTGACTATCTTGTCTATATGAAAGAACATTAGGTTCACTTGTCTGACCTAGCTTTTCAGCATAGACGCTAATTCATGGTTCATAAACCTTTTTGCTTTCTTACCTGTGAATTTACTTATATTGTTTGCTTGCTTGCCTGATAACATTTAATTTTTGCCCCTCTTTCTATTGCAAATATAATTCTGTTCATTGGACAGTTATTTATCTTGCATTTGGAGCAGGACTTCTATCTTAACGTACATTAGGAGCTGCTACATAAACTCTCCAGCAATGGAATCTCTAGAAGGGCTCTCTCAATTATCAAACCCTTCCTAAATGGGTCCCTGAAGGTTGTTAACTGTCAGTTATCAGAAACCGATAATCAATGCCAGCATTACAAAGGGTCCCCTTCTTGGTTCTATCCTCTTTTTATTGTATATTAAGGATCTGCCCAAGAGCATATTCTGATCCTTAATATCTATGCAGATAATACAACAGTTTATAGGTGTACCTCCAAAGACCTAGAAGATCAGAGCCTAACAACTAACAGCCAAGGTGGCTCAATGGGGAAAGGAGTGGGTTGTAAAACCAAACTATTAACTTCCACCATCACCAAAACCTAGAAATTTCACCTAGTATGACTGATGGGTCTTCTCAAGGAGACTCCTTGCCTTGAATAATTATTTGGGCTTAAGCTCACTCTAGACCACAAGTGAAACATATATACAGTTTATTGTGAAAGACACAGTAAAAAGACGTTCAGTTCATTGTACTGTTCAAGTAAGTATCTGACTACCCCTGCTCTATTCTATCTTTACAAGAGCCAGATCAAACAAAAACTGAAGTATTGCAGTCATATCTGGGCTGGAGATGCCCAGTTTTCACTTGGTAGAATTTAAAACTGTCTACACTGCCTTGCTTTCATCCTATAACCCCTTTCCCATAGATTAAATGTTGTGAGCCTCTCCCTGCTCTACCACTGTTTCCATGGTAAGAGTTCTGACAAGCTACATTCCTTAGTCTTACCACCCCTGACCTTTACAACTGGTACCCACAATGCCATGTACTCAGGGATGAATTCCTTTTTATTAGTAAGAAGTTCCACTCGAACAGCTTCTTTCCAAGAACTGCTGAACAGACACCTAGTAGGATATTTTCCCAATCATTACAATCTCGATTTCTTCATGACTAGGGTTAACCATTGTCTTCCTTGCATATCCCCATGAACTCCAATTTTTTTTTTTCTTTTTCTTACATTCATACAACTCCATACAGTAATCTGCTACTTTGAGTGGCTCTTGAGCCTTGCATTGGATGAACATTAGTATAAAAAAAATTTTAGTTGCCAAAACCTGTAGAATTTTCACACGTTGGATCTCGCTTTGTATAGACATACAAAAGTTATACAATTTCAAACACAGACAATTGCTTATTTATTTACTTTCATTCAAAATAAAAACTATAGATTTCATTTTTTGACCAGAGATCAGCTGTGCAAGCAGAGAAAAACATCTACTTGCCGATGCTATTGTTAATAACGGTCACTTTTCCATTCTTTTCTCTTCCATCTTGGTTTCTTGATTGATCTAGCCTAGAGGAGTAGTTATCATAAAACTTATTCCTTTAGTATTTGTAATTTGAACCACCATGAGAGTAAAAGTGATCTGCTGAACGTTCATAGTAAGAATCATATCGGTAGTCTGGGTATTGGTAATAAGATTGGTAGTCTTGGTGTTGGTAATAAGATTGGTAGCGGTAAGATTGGTCTCTCCTGGAAAATGAAGGATTTTCATATCTATAAGAGTTAGGAGGATTAGAGAATCGATGATCCTTGTATCGATACCTATTATTGAAATTCTGATTTCGAGATGGACGTTCATTTCGATTGTAGACTGAATACCGTTGATGGGAGTATTGCTGTACCATTTCTTTTTGTGGCCGAGTTGTATATACACGGTCAGACGGAATTTCAATGGTTTCACTGAAACAGAACAAAGAAATTAAATGTAAAAATAAATAATGGCCAAGAAACATAACTTCGGCACCTTCAAAAGCAAAAGATAGCAAACCTGTCTTTTAGAGAAACTTCTGTTGCAAATGTGGAAATATCACTACCATGGTCCTGTGTACAATTTGTAAAAATACTTACCTACAATTAATATCAGTCACATACAAACATAGACAAAATTAAACACATGAAAGAAAATTCAATATAATGACTCATACAGGAAAAAACAAAACAAAAAAACCAAAAAAACTCAATATATATATATTTTTTAAATATCCTATAATAGTTGTTACATTTAGTGTATGAAAATGTATCCCCTATTATGGGACTGAGAAAAGTCCAATTGATTTAGAATGGGTACCTCCATGCAATTGCCAAAAAAAAAAAAAAAATCAATCTGCATACCATAATGAAAACATAGTTTTATCGTCAGAATCTTTGTTATTAAGAGGACAGATTAAAGTACTTTTTGAATATTTAATGAAATTATTTACTCCTTTTTACAACATTCAAAATTTTGATTAAAAAATTGTTTTTCTTGCATTAGTGGATGTATTAGCTTTTACATCTAATTTTAGCCTCTTTTTTGCAGTGACAGACACATTAATTTGGAAATTCATACAAAAATCAAATAATTTAATGAAATTTTCAGGACTTATTATCAAATGAATTAAATTTTAGGAATTTTCTTTATTAGAAAACATTGGTAAAAATATTTTCTTTAGAAAATTTTTTTTTGCAAAATCAGACCCTGTCTTACTGAAAATCTGTTCTGAATCGAAAAACAAAAACGCAATAAAACTAAGACATTATTTAATTAGAGAAGCTTTTAATTGCTTATATGAATAATATATATTAAATACAATATTATCTGAAGAAAAAAAAAACATCTCATTTTAACAGATATATTTACCAAAATTACACAAAAATATCTTTAAATACTAGAGAGTAAATTTATTCAATAAAATCGCAATTGGCTTCAACCATGACTTCCAGACGACTTCAGAATCTCCTGCAACTCTTCTAGATGGTCTCCTTGGTGAATGCTGTCATAATCCTTGCCTTCAGTTCATCTTTGATGCTACAAGTAGTTTTGATTGTGCCCCACACATAATAATCAAGGGAGTTCAGTCTGGGGAGTTACGTGACCAGATGTAAGGAGTGATGTGGTCGCAGAAATTGTCTGATCGCCATGACTAGGTTCTCCTGCTTGAGTGACATGGTGCAAAGTCCTGTTGCCAGACATGTGGTCTTCCAGCAGCCACCCTCTTGACCCAAAGCAGCACTACCTCCTCAAGGCACTGTGGGAAGATGGATGGAGGCATCAGTAACAAATTTCAGAGTTCTTATCAGAAAAGATCAGTTTTCTGAGCTACCGTACCTTTGTAATCGCCATTAGACTCATCCAACTCTTTCTGAATCCTCTGCACTGTCCTCACATTGACAACCAAACACTCTGAAATGTTTGGTATTTGAGGTTCTGGCATGAATGGCAAGCAGTACAGCATGCCGGTTCCAAATTTCTGGCAGAGCAAATTGTGTCATGGTGCTCTTTTCTCACAGACAGTACCTGGCTGACTCTACTATATTGTGCAGTTGACAAAATCAAAAAGAAACAACACACAGGCACAAAATTAAAAATATGAAATGGCGACAATTTACCCATCGCACCCCATAACTTCAGTAAGAGATTAGCATGTCTGACAGTGAGGATGTAACAAGTCTTACTGTGGCCAATATAAGGTTTAGCCAGTGTTCTCACTTTTTTTCTTTCTTTCTACAATACTGTATGGTACCAGATGCCTCAACACTGCACACAAGACCCAAGAGATATTTAAAGGGCGTTTTTGTTTTCCTTTTATATGTTAGGGGTATCTTTAACACAGTAGGAAAATTATGAGAAAATGTGATATTTCTTTCCATTCACTGTTTAACAACATTAAAACAAAATAATTACTTTTTATTTTTTTTAAATATTCTGACAAGAGATCAGCAGTAACAAGCATCACTTATCCACCTTTCTTTCTCTCCTCTGTCTTTGATTTATTGGAGATTGCCTGCTGGAATAACCACAATAAGACTTTGAGATTTGTAATTTGAAAAGCAACAAGAGTAAAAAAAAAAAAAAATCTACCAAGTGATTTTTACTGAATCTCATACTGATCATCTTGCCACTTATCTGGAGATTGATAAGAATGTTGATAGCAAGGATAGGAGGATATCTATTATTCGTGTTTGATGAGCCTTATTGTCTTATTTCTCCTGCTGTTCCACCAAGTAGTAATAGTCTTAAGTTGTCTGAATTTCTTAGATGAAGCCTTGGCAATTATTATTCATTTTTGACTAGTATTTCTTTCATCTTATTTCTCTTGCTTTTCCACCAAGTAGTAATAGTCTTAAGTTGTCTGAATTTCTCAGATGAAGCCTTGTCAATTATTATTCATTTTTCACTAGTATTTCTTTCATCTTATTTCTCTTGTTTTTCCACCAAGTAGTAATAGTCTTAAGTTGTCTGAATTTCTTAGATGAAGCCTTGGCAATTATTATTCATTTTTGACTAGTATTTCTTTCATCTTATTTCTCTTGTTTTTCCACCAAGTAGTAATAGTCTTAAGTTGTCTGAATTTCTTAGATGAAGCCTTGGCAATTATTATTCATTTTTGACTAGTATTTCTTTCATCTTATTTCTCTTGCTTTTCCACCAAGTAGTAATAGTCTTAAGTTGTCTGAATTTCTTAGATGAAGCCTTGGCAATTATTATTCATTTTTGACTAGTATTTCTTTCATCTTATTTCTCTTGCTTTTCCACCAAGTAGTAATAGTCTTAAGTTGTCTGAATTTCTCAGATGAAGCCTTGTCAATTATTATTCATTTTTCACTAGTATTTCTTTCATCTTATTTCTCTTGTTTTTCCACCAAGTAGTAATAGTCTTAAGTTGTCTGAATTTCTTAGATGAAGCCTTGGCAATTATTATTCATTTTTGACTAGTATTTCTTTCATCTTATTTCTCTTGCTTTTCCACCAAGTAGTAATAGTCTTAAGTTGTCTGAATTTCTTAGATGAAGCCTTGGCAATTATTATTCATTTTTGACTAGTATTTCTTTCATCTTATTTCTCTTGCTTTTCCACCAAGTAGTAATAGTCTTAAGTTGTCTGAATTTCTCAGATGAAGCCTTGTCAATTATTATTCATTTTTCACTAGTATTTCTTTCATCTTATTTCTCTTGTTTTTCCACCAAGTAGTAATAGTCTTAAGTTGTCTGAATTTCTTAGATGAAGCCTTGGCAATTATTATTCATTTTTGACTAGTATTTCTTTCATCTTATTTCTCTTGTTTTTCCACCAAGTAGTAATAGTCTTAAGTTGTCTGAATTTCTTAGATGAAGCCTTGGCAATTATTATTCATTTTTGACTAGTATTTCTTTCATCTTATTTCTCTTGCTTTTCCACCAAGTAGTAATAGTCTTAAGTTGTCTGAATTTCTTAGATGAAGCCTTGGCAATTATTATTCATTTTTGACTAGTATTTCTTTCATCTTATTTCTCTTGCTTTTCCACCAAGTAGTAATAGTCTTAAGTTGTCTGAATTTCTTAGATGAAGCATTGGCAATTGTTATTCATTTTTGACTAGTATTTCTTTCATCTTATTTCTCTTGCTTTTCCACCAAGTAGTAATAGTCTTAAGTTGTCTGAATTTCTTAGATGAAGCCTTGGCAATTATTATTCATTTTTGACTAGTATTTCTTTCATCTTATTTCTCTTGCTTTTCCACCAAGTAGTAATAGTCTTAAGTTGTCTGAATTTCTTAGATGAAGCATTGGCAATTGTTATTCATTTTTGACTAGTATTTCTTTCATCTTATTTCTCTTGCTTTTCCACCAAGTAGTAATAGTCTTAAGTTGTCTGAATTTCTTAGATGAAGCCTTGGCAATTATTATTCATTTTTGACTAGTATTTCTTTCATCTTATTTCTCTTGCTTTTCCACCAAGTAGTAATAGTCTTAAGTTGTCTGAATTTCTTTGATGAAGCCTTGGCAATTATTATTCATTTTTGACTAGTATTTCTTTCATCTTATTTCTCTTGCTTTTCATTCCAACACTGTTCTTGCTTGGGATACATTTTAGAAGTAACAGAAATGTTTGTATATACTTTGTATGTAAATTTAAAAATATATTTAGCAAAATAAAAAAAAAAAAAAGAAGTGGCAGGTACTTATTAGATCTGGGAAAAATAAAGTAAACGTAGTAATCAGTAAATTCACAAAAAATATCATTTTTATGTATCTTAGCAATGTGTATGTTAGGACATACATGAAACATCTTAATTCCTATGAACAGAAATTTTTATCTTTTTTGTATTCAATGTTAGTAAAAGTCTCAATCCATATGAGTAATAGTAAGCATAATAATAAGACTTCTTAGCATGATAAGCATAATAAAGTAAGAGAAAGAAATCTTAAATCATATAATAATAATGATGATAAGCATAATAAAGTAAGAGAAAGAAATCTTAAATCATATAATAATAATGATAAGCATAATAAAGTAAGAGAATGAAATCTTAAATCATATAATAATAATGATGATAAGCATAATAAAGTAAGAGAATGAAATCTTAAATCATATAATAATAATGATGATAAGCATAATAAAGTAAGAGAATGAAATCTTAAATCATATAATAATGATAATAATAATAATAAGCATACCTGTGTCAATCTGCTTACATGTGTGTATGGCTGTGAAATTAGTATCTTATTGATGATTTGTAGATTTTTTTCTATGTATTAATATCATTCTATTTATGTTTATGATAAATCAATACCAATCTATTGAAGTCTTTTTTATAACTCCTGAATTTAAACCAAATATATTTCCAGATAAATGCAGTATTTTAAATGGACAAACAATTTACAATTGAAACTAACCATTTTTGCCATCAGCAAAGTGAACAAAATGTAAAACTTACCCTTTCAAACTGCTGATATAATTTTTTCTTTCTATTTTATGACCCCGTGCTGCATTGAATTCTGAAAATACAAAGAAAATTCAATAGGCTTAACTTAGATTCGTACAAAGCCACAATTTCAGAGCACCTATTGAAGATTACACATTACATTAATAGCTTGCTAATACATTCACCAGGCATCCAAGTATTTTACAATATGGAAAACTTAATATGAAATTTTCTCTATCCACCACAAAGAAATTATATATTAGTGGACATTGAGATTAACACTCAGCAGCGAGTCTGTTTCAGGCTTAAACACAGCCATGGCCAGACGATTGCGTTTAAGCATGACACAGACTGTCGCTACTGGATGTTGACCTCAATGCACACTTTTATGTTTACATATGCTCTATCATTGATATTGAGCACTTTAACCATAAATATATAACTATTTCATCGTATATCTCAAACGCGTTTTGTTAAATAATACAGACAAGTTCTGTCTATCAACTTTTTTATTAAATCTTTCAAATTCCCAAATAAGTTGTTTTGTTTTATTGATAAATTTGCATAAATTCATATTAACTTTTATTTTGTATTATTTTTGTCCCCCCCCCAATATTTCTGGATGATATTCCATTTGTTTTCAAGGATTGTTTGCGTAGCTAACTCAAGGATGGCCAACCTGTGGCGCATGCACCATAAGTGGCGCATTGCATCCTTTTGATGAAAAGAAACTAAGCCACTTCTACTCATTCATTTCAGTGATTTTATATTTATTGCACGTCCTTTGCGAAAGTGCTAAAAGTTTGATTTGTGTTTGTCCCACTTCTTTTTGTCATAACTTTAAAATATGTCCATATTACGACGCGTACGGAAAGGAAGTGAATGTCTGTGTGGCGCATTTAAATTAGTCGTACAAAATATTGGCGCATGGTATCAAAAGGTTGCCCACCCCTGAGCTAACTAATTACAACCTAATTACAACATTGTCAAATTTGATGGAATCAATTTCAAACCATTCATTGTGACGTCATATAAACAATCAAATTTACCCCCCTACTTTTTTTTTTTTTTTTTTTTTTTTTTTTTTTTTTTACACACTTCAATATACGGTCCTCTATGAGCGCCCAATGCAAAAGTTCAATTTTGAATTGAACAACTACCCAGATGATTTAATTATAATGGTGATGGCTTGTGTAGAACTACGCACTCTTTTCAAAAAAAAAAAAAAAAAAAAAAGAATAACAGAACTGGTGCCCATTCTCCAACAGCCATCCTCAGGTTTGGATTCAGAATTTTTCTTCTCTTAGAGCTCTCTTACCTGGAGTGGGAGCCTGTCTGCCCTGCTATTTAGCCAGTAGTTGTTGGGTGATAGATTCATACCTTTTCCAAGGGCAGTAATGAACAAAACAGAATTGACTGGAATTTGAACTCTGCTCAATGATTTCACTTTCCACACTAATAACTACTGTGTGTATGTGTCACAAATAAAATTAAAAGTTCAACTTATCCTACTTGGATTTTCACAGATATGGTATCCAGTCTACCAGGGGGTCTTGATAGTAAAACTGAATTTAGTTTGAGAAAACTGTATTATCTGTACTTTCATGGATTTTTTTATTAAAAATAATCATTAACCTTGAAGACTTATCCTAATGTAAAATTGCGAAATATATTTCTTCTTCCAGATTTGTCCTTTTGCTGAATCCAGCAATAATTTCAATTATTATTAAAAGCCAAAACGCATTTTCTGGCAGTTACACAGTAGTTTTTATAACTCCTCCCACCTTTCTTTTTGATAGTTTGGTTTATTTTGTTTTATGGCATATCAATACCTCATTGGGTCATTTAATGCTGAAAAGATTTTTAGGATAGTTTCTAATGAATAGAACATGTATTCTTTGTATGAAATAAGTTTGTAGATCAGGTTTCACTGCCGTATTTTTGTAAAGAGGTTTTTGTCAAAAGTCAAGAATGTATTGCTGGTATTTTTTACTATAAAAATCTATTTTTATACTTTATGAAAGTATAAAAATCTATAAATGGTAGAATTAGAAAGATCCAAGATTGTATTATCTATATTAATATGGGCTAAAGGTTTCTAAGCAATTTTTAATTAACTTTAAAAAGTCGACTGGAGATAACTCCTGGTCTATTAACTGCTAATTACAGAGTTATTTAATTTGACTTATCTGCATCCTGTCAGCCATAATGGCAATATCTACCTTAATATTTATGAATAATAACTTTAGTTATAATTCAGTTATGTGCCAAGTGTGATACACATTTAGGTAATCATGTATCTTTTGATACATGACTGATGAGGCAAATTTTTCCTGCGGTAGGTTGCCCTTTCTTTCTGCAGTAGACCAGTTGCCATCCAAGACTATAGAACCCAGTCTATCCTGCTATTTACTGGGGGGGGGGGGGAGAAGAGGATTCATAATTAATCTTTGCTAATAATTTTACAATTCTATGAATAGAAAGTGACAGCTACCAAAGTATTTAAGCAAAGATTAAACTCACAACAATTTATCAAAATCCGGCATTTACTCACCTTCAATAGCTTTATGCGGATCAAAATTTAATTTATCAATCATGTACCTGAAAAATATGAAAACACAGATTAGTTTTCTTTTAATGTGCCATGTCCTTTCAGGACTTAGGCGATCATGGCTCTCCACCTTCCTCTACCCCCATCACCTCTCAGCAAGCTCCTTCCCTTTGCCATCTCTCCCAGACCACGTTCTGTCATCCACTTGCTTAAGGCCGTTATGTCACTTGTTGCTTTCCCTCGTCTCTCTCTCTCTCCCTCTATTCCACCCATGAGTATCAGATTCTCCAGGCCCTCCTTCCTCATTATGTTCCCAGAAGCTTCAGCTGCTTCTTCCTGATGTTAAGTATAAGCCTCCTCCTTGTTTGCAATCTCTCTAAGACTTCATAGTTGCTCACATGCTCGGTCCATGATATCCTTAGCATCCTTCTGTAAAACCACATCTCCATCACCTCAAGTCTTCTTCATCTTTAAGGAAATCGTACAACATTCGCTGCCGTAAAGAAGAACAGATGTCACGTAACAGCTCAGTATTCTTTTCTTTGTTACCAAAGAAATCCTGGTGTCTCGCAATACTCTGCCCAGCATTTGGAATGCGTCCTTGGCCATCCCGGATTAGTTACCATTACAAGATGATGGTATTTATTGTAGTAATCAAAATTAAAACAATCATTTTGAGAATTCATTTTTCAATAAAAAGCAATTTAAATATTGTTATGCTTCTGAGATGTAGAAAGATTTCTTTTATAATATCATTCAAGTATTAAAAGAATTATTCATACACAAAGTCAGCATTATTAATTTTGCCTAGTATAGGCTGCTCCAATAAATTGGATCGATTGTAAATGTAAATTAAGTTTCATGATTTTTTTCTTTTAGATTTAACAACTCAAGTCTTTGGCAATTTCAACCATTAACAAACAAACAACATGTTAAAGTTATTGAAGCCTATTATGAAAATGGACATTCACACACTTCATGATATTTTTGGTCAGCATAATTGACCAACTGAGAGTGCAATGGAAAAATTGTTTGTAAATTCAAACAAACTGGGTCGGTGGCAGTGCTCGTTTACGCCGTTCAGCTGAAAACATTGCTGCAGGGAGCACGAGCAAAGACAAGACAAGGATTTTTCGCAAAAAATCCCCTTTAATGATGAAGCCCATTTCCATCTTGGCAGATTCGTTAATAAGCAAAATTGTCGCATTTGAGGAAGATTGTTGAAAAGCACTGCATCCACTGTTTGGTGTGCATTTTTTTGCTAGCAGAATCATTGGGCTGTATATTTATAAATTCGAATGTCCATTTTTCTAAAAGTCTTTGATAACTTTAATACATTGATTGTTAATCTTTCCATGGTTGAAATTGCTGAAGACTTGAGTTGTTAAATCTGGAAGAAAAAAAAATCATTAGATGCTTAAACTTAATTCACATTTAAAATCAGTCCAAGTTATTGGAACACCCTATATTTGTTTTAATTTCTAGTTGCTTTTAATTGCCACTAAGGACCTTTACAGTTTATAGTACCAAAAGTCAAATTAAAATTAATGATATTGATCTAAAAGTAAAAATAGATACTGTTATTTAGGTATGTCCAATATTTCGCTAAAAAGTGGTATACCTTGACGAAAAAAGGTCCCCAAATTGATAAAACAATTTTTAACGTTTAAATATTTATGTTGTTATTAAAGAGGAAAGACCAAAGTATTTTCTGAATATTTTTTCAGATTTTTTAATCCTTCCTATAAATGTTAAAAATTTTATTTAAAAATCTTGTTTTTTTCAAGTCAAAAAAATTTCGTAACATCGAACTTATCGGCCTGTCTGAGTTTGTAAATAAGATCATAGTTAGTTAGTTAAAAAATCATGTAAAATTCAATTACACCCTTTTTCTTTTGTTATCTTAGGAAATTTAGAATGATTAAAGTATACTTAATGTAATTTGAAAGAAACATTACTTACATTTTTAGCAGAAAAATTTTTAAGAGAGATATTTCCAACCGTAGTCGTTCATTTCGTGCGTGTTTGACAGGCGTTAATTGATGTACGTCATTATATTGACAACTTACGGCAGGGGAATTTATCGGACGGTAGCGCAGAAGTGATATAATTTGTTCTAATTTTAAGTGAATCTGGTTGGTAGATTTAAAAAAAAAAATATTCACTTTCCAATTTTTTTTTTTTTTTTTTTTTACCTTACGTTTGAGGAAGAATTCTGCACTGAAAATAACATTTAAATTATGAAAGAAAATCAAATTTTACAAGTAAAAATAAAACAGTAAAAACATTTTTTTAAATTGAGGTTTATTATTTCAGTCATGAAATATTTTTCTGAGAATATAAAAATTACATGAAGCACCATTAATTGAAAGAGGTTAACTTAATGAAATGAGATTTTATTTATTTTTATTAAGGCAGATATTTTTCTATTTATTAACAATTGTGATATGGCAGTTATGAGAGTTTTATACATATTTTATTTATTAATAAAATTAACATGCTATGTTGGGTTTGACTCAACAAGTATTTAGTGGCGAGCTAACTCCAGGGAATTTAAACTCCAAAAATCGTTTTAATTGATAATTTGTCATGTGGATAATAATTCCAAAGTAATGTACAATGAATTTATGCATTCGATTTCAAACTTGAAAATTTGGGTGGACTTCCAAGGGCTTTTTTTTTTTTTTTTTTGTAATTGTAAATAGTCGATATTTTCTTTTATCCCACTATTTGATTATATTTGAAAATCAAAAGAAAAAAATTGAAAATGCGACGATATTCAGTCAGAAAACTTGACAAGCGTTGTTGTGTTGTTACTGAACGAATGCAAAGCAATTTCTGAAGTAAAAACAACTTGCTTCTATCAAGGGAAACTACTCACGTGACATTATTTCAATGCTGTGCATCCATACTTTCGTTGGAGACGATTTTAAATACAATTTTGGAATATTAAAAATTATTTTAAAAATATTAATGGCTGTCACATTTTAATAAGCTTTCAAATGTATGACCTTTAAAAAGTAGAGAACATAATATATCATTTCCATAAGGTTGCATAAAGAACTTAATTTATAAATATATAACAACCTTTTGTCATATTGTGTATTTAAAATTGAAACAAAAAAAAAAAAAAAAATTAATGTAAAAATTCATTTTTCATCAAAAAATTTTTTTCTTTCAAATAATAATTACCTTCGTATATATTATTCAGAAAAGCCATTAAAAACTTTCTTAATTAAATATTGTCTTACTTTTATTGGGTTTTGTATTTTTACAATTGAGGTAAAAGTTTGGACAATTTCGGACATTTTTTTAACAAAAAAAAAAAAAAAAAAAAAAAAGATTTTTTTTTTTTCAGAGTTTTGTGCATTTAATTAAAAAAAAAAAAAAAAAAAAATTCAGGTTGCAAATAAAATATTTTTGAGTTTTCATAAAATTAAGTTCGAGGGGGGTAACAGATATAAAAAAAAAAAAAATATTTATACCATGACTTTTAAAGAGACAAACATTTCTAAAATAAGTTCATTCATTTCTGAATAAGTTCTGAAGTTTTCATTAAAATCCAACAAGTACTTAATTTTTACAAGAATTTCCAAATTAATGTGTCTTTCAACTGAAAAAAAAAAAAAAAAAATGCTAAAAAAGCCTAAAATGGACATACCTACTGTTATTTAATGATGAATTTTGTATGGAGGCAACCTGTGAGAATCAACTTCACTACTCTATAGTAATGGTCAACCAGACAAGTCTTAAGCATTAAGTCATGGTAAAGTGCCTAGAAATGATTTTAATATATATATTTTTTTTCTAAATCATTTCATCCGAAAGAAGACAATAATGACACTAAGAGGCAATGGGTTACTGGGAGTGAAGGAAAATGAGAAGACTTCAGTGAGGAGAAAAGACAATAAAAGAACAAGTTTCTGGATGACAGAAAATGGCAACTGATTTTGCATTTATAAAAATGCATTGGAAGAGATTTTAGGTTGTTTTGATTTTTGTCAACCTTATTTAGACTGTTTAATGTTGAATTTTGTGTGGAGGCACTCAGTGAGGATAAAATTCATTGTTCTGTAGAAAGTTGACTAGAACAGCTTCACTAACCATTAGTTCATGCTGGGGCTTCCGGAATGATTTTAGATTAGCATGATTGATTTTATGACAGTTCAAGGTTTGGTGGGTTAATTAAATTTTGTATAAGGGACCCAGTGAGGATCAAACTCACTGCTCTGTAGTAATAGTCAATCAGACTAGCTTGGTAACCAGTAACCCAATGCTGAGGTGCTGTAACATATTTTCTAAGATTAGTTTGGCACAAGGCCACAGTATGGAGCACCTAGTGAGGATCAAATTCACACCTAAGTGGTAACAGTCCAACTCAAACAGCCTCCTTAAATATTTCCTTATGCTGAGGCACTCACCAACTCGTCTGATCTGGTTGCTGTTAAACAATTTGTTTAAATATTCTGTATAGACATACAAAGGTAAAGGTAATCAAATAGTTACAGCTGTGGGAAATGGTTACAGCTAGTGTTCTACATAATTCCTGCCAGTTATAAGTGTACTGTATTTTCTCACGTATAATATGACTCCATGTTTCTGAAGCAAAAAACAATAAATTATGTCTTCATTATGATAGTACAGCCACCCCTATGTAATTCTTTTGGAAAAGTTCTATCATATTATCCATTAAATTTATAATGCTGCACAACTTGTTTTTTTTTTGCTGCATCAAAGAAGAATCTGCAATATTATCAGTCCTGATCTGGCAGCTCAGCTCCAGTCACTTTCCCACCATTATAAGGTTGCCTCTCTGTGTCTTCTATAAATACTTTCATGGTAATTGTTCGAATAAGCTCTTCACTAAATATATTGTTGCTTTTACCCCCCCCCCCCCAAACAATGATTTGTACATATGGGGACTAGTTAAGATTTTCATAGAGACAATGAGTTTGGGGTTTTATGGCATATCAACCACTATGGGTTATTTAATGACAGATCCAGTATTTACTAAATATATAAAAAATGTATAGCTGGCAACATCATATTGTTTCAAAAACGTATAGCTGGCAACATCATCGTTTCAATGTGCTGGAAAAGACCTGGAAGTTCACTATTTTCCCATAGCTGAGACCCCAACAGGTGCTACCACCCCGGGTCAGGGTGGACCTGGGAACACCAGCAATTAAGAGGTGGTTCCACGTAGAGACAATGAGGTATTATGGTGGATGTAGTAAGAAAGGTAAGTAAGAATGTGTTGTTTTGGTGTTAGGAATTTTGTGGTATGTTTGGGTCAGTGTTTGTGGCTAACTAAATTTAAAGTTAAGACAGATAATGACTGTCCTTTTCCCCCCATTCCCCATTTTGGCCTTGTGCCACATTTTGTAAATATTTACAAATAAATATCACTCTTCACTATGGTAGCTAGACTCTTTGAATTTAAGCGCAGTACTAGAATGGTGATGATGTCTCACCCATTTACAGTTGAGTTGGCGAGATGTAACTGTAAATTCTATAACAGCTTCTTTTCTTGCACTTCTCACTTATGGAAATTTCTTCCCCAGAAATTTCAACTGCCTTTTCCGAGGCAGGTTATGAGCAAGACTGACACTAAAATACTTATATCTATGAATAAAAACATAATTATAACCCCGTCCAATAAAAAAAGGCAGAATAGTTGTCATGGATACCAACAAATACATTGAAAAATTTTAAACCCTTTTAAATGAGAATAACACACACAAAAAAAATAAATAAATAAATATACAGTAAATACAAACACAAAAATTCAACAAAACAGTTAAAAAAAATGTTAAAAATGAAAAATCCTGGATTAGACTAGAATACCACCCTACAATACCCAAAACTATACAGCTCACCCAAAACACATAAATCCAACATACCCATTGTGTCTGGCACCAACAGTGCCCTCTACAAACTGGCTAAAGCAATAACAAATGCCCTAACCCAATTCTTAGAAACCATCAACACAAACACCCTGGTGATCTAATCCAAAGTATAAGAAACAAACATGTGAAACAAGGGTTATGGCCAGCCTAGATATCAAATCATTTTACACAAAATGCCTCAACATATTAAGAAACCACCTCATATATTTAAAAGAGAGAGAAAACCTACTTACTTGCAAATGAAATATCCAGTTCTGTTAACTCCGTGTGTGCAATGAACAACAATGGTGTCATCTACAGAAGAAAGAAATTAATCAAATAAAGCATAAGTAGTCTTTAATAGCAAAGTCAAAAATCATAGGTGGTGTCATGGAAAGGTTCAAATATACAAGGTAGCAAAGAAAAACATTTTAAATATCCTAAAAATATTAGAGAAAGAAAAATATTTCAGTGCTAAAACAAATATATTGGAAATCTCTTCCACGATGAAAGAGAACAACTGGTAAGACACAGAAATACCAATGGGCCAGAAATACTAAAACCCAAAGTGGATGCTGCACTGAGCAAATTGAACAGAAACAAAGTGGTAGGGCCAGACAGAATTGTAATGGAGATGCTTACAGCTTTTGATGATTTTGGCATAGACAAGATTATGGAAATAATGAATGAAATCTACTAAAGTGAGAACATACCAGAGGATCAATTTTCGTAGCACTGCTTAAGAAACCAGGCACAAACGAATGAACTTCACTGAACAATCAGTCTAATGAGCCACATGACAAAACTCATCCTTCAAATTCTGATGAATAGGTCATGCAGCAGAATCAGGTCAGATATAGGACAAGAACAGTGCAGGTTCGTTAAAGACACCAGAATAGGGAACGCAATATTTATGCACAGAATGTGATCAGAAAGAGCAATACAAATGCAGAAGACTGTGTACCTGTGTTTTATAGACTACGCAAAGGTGTTCGACAAAGTACGCCACAAAGACCCGTTAGAGCTGCTCAGCAACAATGACATATTCAGGAAAGACATTAGAATAATGAAAAAGAAATTTCTTCTGGCAGAAAATCATCTGAGTATGGATAAAAAAATAAGTTCAGCAGATATATAAAAATAGAAAGGGGCCTAAGACAAGCATGTATCTTCACAACAGATTCATTCAACCTATACAGTGAGGCAATTCTGAGAGAACTGGAAATCCTACCACGATTCTTCACTGGTGGCCACAATCTTAACATAAGATAAGCAGATGACAGTGCCGATAGCAGACACAGAAAGGATACTATAAAACTACCCACAAAAGGTAGTGAAAGAAAGCGAGAAAAAAAGACTCAGCATAAACTACAAGACAAAATGCATGGTCATCATCAAAAAGATGAGACCAAAATGCAACTTACAATTTGAGGTCACTAAAATCAAGCAGGTACAGAAATTTAAATATCTGGGAAGTGTTCTAACAGAGGACAGAAAGTGTGACAATGGGATCTAAAGATGTATTGGGATGGCCAAAGATGTATACCAAAAGTTAAGCAGAGTGTTATGAGACAGGAAAGTTTCATTGGAAACAAAGAAAAGAGTACTGAACTGTTACACAATAGCTGCCCTTCTGTATGGCAGCAAATGCTGGACAATCTCCTCAAAGATGGAAAAGAGACTTGAAGCAACAGAAATGTGGTCTCTCAGAACGATGCCAAGGATACCATGGGCTGAGCATGTGAGCAACAATAAGGTTTTGGAGAGAATGGAAACAAAGAGGAAACTTATACTTAACATCAGGAAGAGGTAGCTGAAATTTCTGGAACATATAATGAGGAAAGAGGGCTTGGAAAATCTGATACTCATAGGATGGATAAAAGGTAAGTAGGACAGAGGAAAACAATGCATAACATACTTAATGAGCTTGAGCAACTAGATGGCAGAACAGGGTCTGAGAGAAATAACAAAAAGACAACTTATTAAGATCTTCAAGGGACAGGAGGAGGTGGAGGACCATGATCATCTACGTCCTAAAGGGACATGGCATATAAAAGAAGAATAATAAACTTTTATTAAACAATTTTAGTATGCTTTTGAATATTTCCTGTACAGGTGGGCAGTGGAAAATTTTTCCATATGAAAGTGGGCATTGATGCAAAAAAGGTTGGGAACCCCTTCTATTTTGAGTTGATGAAGCATTTAGCAGAAAGGCATGGGCATTTCTTTAATTGTTTCAACCCAAGCAAGGTTGTAAAGCTACTAAGATGCAAAGGGTTAATAAGAGTGAAAGAAACCAGGAAAACATTAACGAGGAGAAAGCATTCAATGAGACAAATGACAATTGACATTGCATTTAAATTTTTGAAGATTGTAGTTGACAGGAAAGCAAAAGGGGGAAGAGAAATCCACATGCAAGAATTGTGAGAGAAGAAACTATGAGAATAAAAATTTCATCTGTAAAATGATGAGACCTAACTGCCAGCCTAGTACAGTGCTTAAAATCAAATTCTAGGTACCAAAAAGGAACAACTGAAAATATTTATAGGAAAGGTGCAGGGAAGCTACATTATAGCAGTAGGAGAGTTATTGAAGCTGAGATAGTAAGTTAGGACCTCAACATCGCAAATTCTTCTTTGGATTTTGTCAAGAACCTCTACATAGATGCACAAGACCAGATGTAGCAACAATATTCAATGCATGGACAAATGGCAAACATAAAAGGTGCAAGACAGGTCCAGGTGAGATAGATTGTCTAGCATGACACAGTGAACCAACATCCTTGGCAGCAGGCTTAGCAAATGATTTCATATCATTGTCCCAGTTCATGTTAGTAGAAAATATGATACCAAGAATGCACAATGAGTTACTCTCCTCGAGGTTAGCATCAGCCATGCTGATGGAAGGCAAAAAAGGTACTCTAAGATGATTAAATAAGAGCAATTTAGTTTTAGAGGTGTTAAAATTAACAAGCCATTTCTTGCCTCGGTTAACAACAGATTGAAGGTCATTTTCAAGATCAGCTGCTAATTTGACCTTAAAGAATGTATCACATTTACCATTAAAGCAAGAATAAATACAGTGTAACCCGGATATAAGAGAAACCCAGACACAAGAGAGATTTTCTCTGGTCCCAAATTAGAGCCTGTGTTAATGTATATAATAGACCAAACCCAGATAACTCTCTTATATCCGGGTTACACTGTACTACACTTACTCTGGTGATAAAACTGACTGCTATGACATTTCTAGAATCTAGACTGGCAAGAGCATTTTTACTTAATTTCATACTTTGATCACCTCTGAAAAGTTTCTCTAATACATCACAGAAAGCAAAATTGTAATGTCATATGCAATACAGTGTAACCCGGATATAAGAGACACTGATATAAGAGAAACCCGGATATAAGATAGATTTTCTCTGGTTCCAAATTAGAGCCTGTGTTAATTTATATATAATAGACCAAACCCGGATATAAGAGACTTCTTCTCTGGTTTCTCTTATATCCGGGTTACACTGTAGTTGTGCCATCAGCATAGATACCAAATTAAGAACTGATGACATTGGGAAAGTCATTGATAAAACTTAGGAACACTACATTAATGCAAAAAGATTTGAATGAGTGGCTGTTCAAGACAACTTTCATGTTGCGATTTGATAAGAAACATTGAATCAAATCAAGAATTCATCTAAAAATACAATAACATTTCAACTTGTGAAGAAGATTAGCATGCCAAATCCTGTCAAACATCTTCATCCCTAGTCTGAGCTTCACCATTCTTATCTAATGCTCAATAAACTCTTTCAGCAATAACAGTTAACACATCAGAAAAGTGAAAGCCATAATGCTTGCCTGAAAGAAGATCCTAAGAGATGAGATGCTTAAATGTTATACCGTATCTATGCAGTATAATGGGTATGTCCCAATCGTTATAAATACAGTGGAATATACTGTATGTTGGTTTCCCTGCATGAGTTTGAATCACCTTGATTTACTTCTAGCTCACCACTAGCAATTGATTACTTACTACACGCTGCTGGCGAATCTTGTATGTGGTTTCCATTATAAATATTATTGTTGCATTTCCAACCTTTGTTTTGGTTATTCAGTGACCTTTTCCTAGATTACAACATTTTTGCAATGAGGATGAGATTCAAACTCACACAGGGGAACTCCAGCAGTGAACCGACATACAGTATATTCCACTGTATTTATAAGGATTCAGACATACCCATATAGTCCATAGGTACAGTATAACACTTGACCAAATGAGAGTTGATTAGTTCCTCTAGTACTTTACCAAAAAGAGGAAGAAGGCCAATAGAATTGCGTCTCAAAAATTGTCATTATACTCACAGACTGAGAGGTACCAAATAATTTTTATTTTAAATTTCAGTCTACATAGAAAAATGTCATTATAACAAATAGGAACTGGCATCAGAAAAAAATATGAAAATAGATGGAAAAGTTAATGTAATAAATTATCTTAGAATGGAGAAGGAAAAAAAGAAAGATTAAAACCACACAATAAGTTGATTAATAATTTGTGTGTCTATACACATACAGGGAGGTGATTATATATATATATATATATATATATATACACACACAAAGATAAAAAAAAATTGACACCCAAGAATAAGGCAATAGGCGTTTTGTGATTCTTTTTTTAATAAAATAATGCTGCAAAAAAAAGAAAAAAAAAATTCTTTTTGCTTGACTTTTTAAAAAAGAAAAAGAACCCCTTACAGAGAACTTGAATATTTATGGAACATAGATAGGATCTATGTTATCTATCCCCCTTATCCTCATAATCTTCTATTACTACCTCCACTAATATTCACATCACACACCTCATTCAGTAATCCCCTACCTTCAGTGGCCCTCAAACCTTGGGAATACCAAGTGCTGTAAGTCTGGATGTATAGGTGGTGCAATGGATTGGAATTGGAGAGCAGAGTTCCAATTCCACTTTGTGTTCATTATGTTCTCAAAAGATATGAATCTATCTCTTCTTCTCCTAGCTATGGGTTAATTTAGAACATCAGTAAAAGTTTTACCATCTAAAAATATTTTCTGGCTTTAAATAACATGCAAAAGGTTGATAAACTGTAAAGAACAAATCAATTGATCAAACTGTAACCATGTAGAGATATAAATCATGTGTGTGTATGTGTGTGTATGAAAGAGAGAGATACCTGAAGCTTAATAGTGGGAGGAGTCATGAATATATTTATTTATAGAAAGAACCTCAATCTATAATAAAAACTAAAATCTGTCCCAGTTTGTTTTTGTTTAGTGGCATATATGACTGTATGGATTATTTAATGCCAAAATCTAAATATGAAAATTCAAACTTTATAATTGAAAAGGTCTTGCTGGCAATTTGTTTACTGGAATTCTTTTGCAACATGCTAACGTGTATTGAATCACTCATAGTATTACTGATTAAATTGTTTTTAAAATAGTAAGTTTTTTGGTATGTTAAATAAAACTTAATTATTCCTAAAAAATTAATGAAAATTTATTATACTAAGCTACGCATCCTAGTAAAACCCTCTGTACTTTGTACCCCCTTACCTGTTTTCACTTCTCACCAAAATTTGGTTTTGATTGGTCAATGTATGGTTATTTTAGAGGGTGTGATGAACAGACAAAAGTCACAGAATTTTATAAATAGATAAAAGCATTGCTGGAATTTTTATACTTTTCTAGTGTTTTGATTCTTCTTTACATGTTCACTATTTATAGCCAGGGCCCTAACATATGCTACCATCCCAGGCTAGGGTGAACCTGGGAACAACAGCAACTAAGGGATGGTTCCACTCTACTGAAAACTCTGAGCAGAGACCTTGCTGCAGGATGTCCAAGATTGCAACTTAGAATTTATGGTAAGCTAATAAAATAGAGGGTGTTATATAAACAGTGTTTGACAAGCATTATTAAGACAGATTCCACTCTTCCACATACCTTTTCCCAAGTTTTTCCTAAATGAATCAACAGTTTCAAAGAACCTGAAATTAAAACAAGAAAGATCTTTCAAAAGAAAACAAAACAAAAAAAACTCAAGTTCATAATCAATATGTAAAAGAAAAGTACAATTTAACAAAGAAAATAGATCAAACATCAATTTCAGCTTATGCATAAATTCATTGGTTAACTTTAAAAATGGCTGTTATAGGAAGAGGGTATTTTTTCAGTGAACCCATGTCACTACCGAATGTGACACAAGGCTGAGGTTTAACTCCTTCCTCGCCAATTATTTTTGGAAAAACATTTCATTTTCAGACAAATTTTTTTTATTTGATTTTTTTAATATAGTAACTAAGAAACTGAGGCCCCTTAAAGTACCCGAGTGGTGACTAACACCTCTACCAGATGTACATGTTGACAACTGGACTAGTTTCAAGCTCAAAAGGATATTAAAAGAATCAAGATCGACGTATAAACATGTCTGTAGCTGGTTTTTGAATGTTAGGTTTTAGATATGTTTATTTGTCCATGTCTGAAAAAGACACATTTGGTAAAAATGCATATAAACGTCTATGCCGGGGAAGAGGGTTAAAGTGGGTTTAACAGCAATACCATGGGAACATTGACCAAGTCTTCTTGTCACTTCCCCTTCTGTGCAGAATATAGAATATATTTTTATAAGTTGTCATAACATGTTTATAATTAAAAGAGAAAGGTCATTTCGTTCACCTTTTTAAAAAGATAAAATTTTCAAGATTATACACAAGAGTAGGAAGAGTGGTTCACTGGAAATTGTGCAAAGCAGCTAGGATTTGGTTATGAAGCCTTATTACATTAGCACAAACCGGAAGCTATCTGAGAACAGAAAAGATCATGTGTTTTACAATTTTTAAATTCAAATGGATCACCTAACCCAGGTAATGAGAACTGATCTAGTTATTCTGAAGAAAGTTATTGGGTAATAAGTAAATTGAACTTACTGCGAAACTCTATCTGGAGATGGAACTACATGTCCTCGTGTAAAAATCTTTACATATGAAATGTTTTTAAATTCCTAAAAAAAAAAAAAAAAAAAAAAAAAAACATACATGAAAATTTTAGGTTCAAGATCTTCTCTGTTGACCGAAACAAACAAATCCTAACCTGCATTAGTCACATGAGGTGCTCTATTACACCAAAATTTTTAATGTATGTACTGATAATTTTTAGTTAGCAACTTATTTCTTTTGCTCCCTCCCACTACTAATTCAGTGTGGGTGTACATAGTATGGCACAGTTGTTGTGGGAGGCAGACACCAAGGGTCTATGCATTTTCAGAAATCCTAGGTGACTAATGCAGGTATAAGCATTATAAATACATCCATTACTTATTTACATACAAAATGTGTGTGTGTGTGTGTGTGTGTGTGTGTGTGTGTGTGTGTGTGTGTGTGTATATATATATATATATATATATATATATATATATATATATACTTGCAAAACCTTTGCACCCCCTAATCATTTTTGCAAAAAATAAAAAAAATAAAAATTTTTTTCTAATTACATTTGACTTTCATACTCTTTAAAAAAAAAAAAAAAAAAAAAACTCAGCGATTATTTTTTTTCAATTTTTGCTAAACATTGTTAGAAAATTTATTAGTGTCTTTTCTAAATAGGGCTCAGTTTTAGGGCATTTAATTCTGTAGGGGGATTTAGAGAATTAACATTTCCAATACTTTTGCAGACAAATTTTTTTTAATTATTTAAACAAAAAGCAAATAAATGAGGAATCCATTTTCCTTCAACTCGTATGCTTTGGATATTTTTTTCCCCTGCTTTTTGCTTTTTAAACGTAATTAGACTATTAGATTTAATTTATTTTTATGCTCTAATAAGAAATATAAGCCAAAATATATTTACAAAAATTAACAAAGGAAGAATGAAATAATTGTTCAGTTTTTTGGGGTTTTTTTTTTCCAAAACAAAGAAAAGTAAAAATGATGACAGCAATTGAATTTCAACAAATTGTTTTTCTATGTGTAAGATAACGAAAAATTTAAAAAAAAAAAAAAAAAAAAAAAAAAAAAATATGAATTGAAAGATAAATAAAACCTTTTATCATTGATGTAAAGAAAGACAACCAACACTAAAATTTAATGGTAAATAAGATTCAATAAATACTGTCCCCATACGCATTCACTTTATCATCTTTCCTTGAAATTCCACTTCCCTGCATTTCTCCTGACTACTCTGTCTAGAGCTATGTCTTCTTTCAACTTTAATCTCTTGAGGTCATCGCTGACACTATCTCTCCAGGTTTTATTCAAATGTCTTTGCCCCAATTTCATATACTAAATGCCACAACAACTATTATAGCACAGGTAGTATTTTTTCTTTCTTACCACCTCTGCCACACAATTTCTATAAACTAAACATAATATGAGACAGAGTGAAGATTTTGGTATTATAAAAAACAAATGAACATATTAATTGAAACCAACCAAAGACACTGATACTTACCTTTTTGTTATAATATTTTGTTGTGTAAGTAAGGTCAATAACCAAGACAAGATTTTTCCCAAGACCTTTCACTGATTCAATCAGATCTTCAGGTGTAAACCTAAAACATAATTATTCATCTACAGAGTTTATAAATGCAATGAATATGTGTGCATGCATGTGGATGGGTGCGGTGAAATAACAGTTTACATTTTTTTTTTTCTTCATGCATTTAAATGCCAAATACAACAAAGAAGTCACCAATAAAAATAAAACTATTTAAATCTAAAACAGAAGAGACAAACATGGACAGATTATTTTGTACCACAAGATCAATTTCACATTAATATTCATAAATCTAATTTACACATCAATACATTAAAACAACAGTCAAGAAAAAGGGAAACCCAGATAGGGTAAAAAATGAAATTTTGCGGGAGGTGGGTAGGTAACTGGATTGTCACTGAACAAATCAAGTTTGAAGTGTATATCTGCCAGGCAACCAATCTGGATCTTTTTTTATAATAATAATAATAATAATAATAATAATAATAATAGCAGCCAGATAAAATTGAATTTTTTTTTTTAAATTCTCCCTTTTATCTTTTCATGGTTGTGACTTTGCATGATTTGCTTGTTTTCATAACTGTACTATTCTGAAGAAAGTGTTTCTGTAGAAAATCAAAACAATATGTTGTAATGTTGAAGTTGTGGGGAAACATCTAACCGTATTACTCTCCCAGCAATTACGGGGGTAGTAGAAAGAGAGGGAAAGAAACGGGAGGTAATCACAGCAACTTTAGGAACAAAATGCCCATAGGACAGAATTCACGAGACACTGTGTCTTGCCAACTGCTGGTTTTCCTGTTGCATTTATTGACATGAGGCATCTTACAAAGATCTTGAATACAGGTCTTTGTGAAATGTCTTGCAGAGAGGCCTGTATCTAGACATGCTAAGCTGTCCTGCACTTATCAGGGGAAATCCAGATGTAACTGTTGATAAACATGTCTGTATAAGATCCAGAGCCTCTTTTGCATCTGTACTGCTGTATGTTCACCACACAATATTATTCAGAGTGCATGTGTGTGCAATTTATTTAAAGTTATATAGTAATTTAAAAATAAAATACACACCTACATATATACTGTATTTACATTTATTTCCAATAATTTTGTACTATACTGTGTGTTCTTAGGCCATGAAAAATGTGCTTCAAATTAACATACATCTTTATTAAAGCTCTCAAAAGCACTGGCTAGTAGACGTTATTTAATAAACCCTCAACCCCTATTAGTCCATTAAATTGAGGTTCCACTATATATATATAATTTTTTTTTAAACAGATTTCATTGAATAATATAGGCATATTGTGTCTACTTATTTTTATGCTGATCCTTTCCAGTTGTCTAATCAGATTTATAGCTTCAAGTGAAGTTTTAACATTTTCATACTAAAAGTATGACTGAATAAAATTGTTATTGGAACCCACACACAAAAATGTATCCAAAAATGCTAAGCACAAGATAACTCTTAGTTGGTATCATAATAAAAACTGTCAACCATGAGTTATCTCCTGACTTACAGCCAATATTCTACATGTACCATGGTGAAAAGTGTGCTTTTGTAGAAAATTGTAGTACAGTGTAACCCGGATATAAGAGAGGTTTTCTCTGGTCCCAAATTAGAGCCTGTGTTAATGTATATATAATAGACCAAACCCGGATATAAGAGAAACCCGGATATAAGAGATGTCTTCTCCGGTCTCGACAACTCTCTTATATACAGGTTACACTGCAATATGATTCCGAGTGAGAAGTTTCTATTCCCCTTTTCAAACCTATATAAATAACACTATTTCATGTAATGTTATATGATTGTATGCATTCATGCCATTTTTAATAGTCTTGATGGGATAACGACAAAAAGTATTAACTGACCCCTACAGTTAACTGGATAGCTAAAAAAAAATTATATAAAAAAGGCACTGATATTGTACAAGTAATTTTTAGTTATGTACCTTTTACTCACATATAAATTATAGATTATTTTTTGATCCTTTTTAGAATTTTTTTTCTTGCATCAGCAAGGGATCATAAATTAGTATGGGAAACTGGATTTTTTATTTTGCAGTAAAAAAAACAAAAACAAAGAAAAAACGACAACAAACAACATTAATTTGGAAATTCTTGCAAAAATCATAGTTGTCAAACTTATTCATAAATGAATGAAATTATTTATCATATTTGAAACTTTTCATTTTTTAGAAAATCTTGGTAAAATCATTTTTTTTTTTTTTAAATATTTGTTACCTAACACTTATTTAATTCTATGAAATTTTGAGAAATTCATTTTTGTAGTGCTTAATATTTATATTAATTATAAGGACAAGTCTTTGGAGAATTTAAATCAAATCTTTTTATATTAAACATGACCCCATTTACAAAAAATTTGTTCAGAATTGTAAAATAAAAAATGCAATAAGACAAGCTTTGAATAGAAAAGCTTTTAAGTGTTTTTATGAATAAGATATATTATCGGCACTATTTTCTTATGGAAATTTTTTTTCCAATGAATAATGAATTTTTACAAAAATTGTGTTTTTTTTTTTTTAATTTAAATAATTTATAAATTTTTAAATCTTTAAAATTCTACATTAATTTGTAGTGGATAGCTGATATTATTAAATAAAAACTATATTTACTAATAAATGGAAAAGCTTTTTACAATTCAGCAACTCGCAGTATTTTAAAATGAATTGAATTTTTTTTTATACATGTATAAACATGTCAATTTTTTTTTCATACACAACGTAAGAAAATAAGAATGGTAATTATAGTAAGTTTAATATTACTTATTCATTTTCAAATATTTCATCAATAAGTTAGAAGACTATAAAGCCAAAGTACCTAAAGTTCAATAAAATCTTAGATTAATTAGAATATTTTCTTAAATTAACCGTGTAGTTAAAAAAATTATATAAAAAAAGGCATTGATGTTGTTGTTGTCTAAGTAATTTTTAGTTAAGTACCATTTACTCAAAAATACCAAACATTTATTGATGAATCAACACCACATTAAAAAAAAAACACCTCCTTTTCTGCAATATTTTAAACTAAAAATAATATTTGTTTTAATTCAGATTAATTAAATTTTAAATCAGTTAATCTCCCTCAAATAAAGCTTCAGAAAAGTATATTCTGTTTTTGAAAGATGTTTAATGAAAAGAATTATGTTGGACTGACGAATTTTTCAATGGCAGATTTTAGCAATATATATATATATATATACACACACACATGTAAAAAAAAAAAAACACACACACAACAATTTTAAAACGGTTTGAAATACAGCAAAGTATATTGCATAAAAGAAATATTAAATTTATTCTATTAACTTGGAATTAAAAACTAAAATAAAAGCCCCAAGTAAGATTTTTCATTTGTATTATTTCCTCTTTTTGGAGGTATCTAAAACAAATTAATGATGGGTCTACAATGACTTATCTCCCTTGACTAATAAATTCACATTCAAAATGACATTGCCTTTGTCAGTATTTATTTCTGACCTGCTGCATGAAGAATATAAACTGTATTTTAAGTGTGAGGAATTGACACTCACTCAAGTTACCTGTGTAAAATGAACCCAAGCTGTTTCCCAACCAAGATTATTGTAGCTATTTATCAGATAAGAAGCCCGAGGAGGGCAGTTCTAAAAAATAATGTATGATCTATGTAACTGAGTTAAGCTAATTACAGCAGATTATTCGATTGGCTGCAATTTATTAATTGGCACACATCAAGTAGCTCCTTTTATGAAGATCGGCTCGGGTGCCAAGTGCGTACCACCAACTCTGTAGTCAATGAGTATTGAGTACATACACCGGCCCAAATAAATAAATAAATTAAAAAATAATTCTCCTAGGGGAGTCAACTATTCCTAGCAAGTGTACATTGGGTTGTCTCCTTTGAAGCTTATTAATAAACAATAAATTTAGTTATTTTTTTAAACGTAGTGGATACACTTATTTGAGTTGATACTTTTGCTTATTTTTAAACAGTGTAAACTTACGTCTACTAGCCAGTGCTTTTGAGAGCTTTAATAAAGATGTACATCGACATTTAAAATGTAAATTTAGTGTATTTTCTTCAAAATATTAGAGAAGCCATTGACAGTGGGTTAGTGGCTATTGATTTAACTTTATGAAATATATGTAACAGCATCCCTCGTAACAATGGCTATTCAATATTTCAAATATTTTCTTTTACATCTATGTAAGTAGCCATCTTTTGTTATCCAACAGTTATGTAAGTGTAATAAAGCAATCTGGAGTAATTTCCCTTGTTTTATGATTACCTCTCTTTGGAGAATGCTTTCGTTTGTAGAGGACTAAATAGTCGCTACACTTGTATCAATTATTCTAAGCAGAATAAAGCTTCTCTTAAACTTCCTCTTGCTTTCTTTTGTTATTTTAGTAAGTAGCCATCATTTATTATCTAATGTACTTGTTAAAAATGAGAGCAAGTGCACAGCATACCATAGTCCTTTAAATTGAGACGTAGATGCCCCCCCTCATGGAGTCATATCCATCCTGAGAAACTATTGACTTATATAATGTTGCTACTCTGCAATCAGAAGACCCAAATGAGTTTAAGTCAGTTTTCCTTCTCCAAGACTAGCAGCAACCAAGGTTGAAAGAGCCCACTCTGTCCCATTATTTAACCCATAGCTGGAGAGAAAAAGAGATATATTCATACGTTTCCCAAAGACATTAGTACAGAAAATGCAAAAGCCTCAGCAAGAATTTGAACTCAGCTTGCCAAATCCACTTTCTGTATGAATAACCATTACACAACATGCACATTAACCTTCAATGTACTCAGATGAAGCCATATTATGAAAGAATGGCCAAACGGTCTGTGTCTGGTAAGTTTTAAAGTTCCTCCTCTCATTCTCTACTTGTTCTGAATCTGCTCCCTTTGTTGTTGGTTATGGGTGATGCAAAAAAAAAAAAAAAAAAAGAAGGTGTGTGCAAAGAATTTTTGTAGTTTAAATACTGGGTAATTGAATGATAAAATAAAAAAAAAATTCTGTGTAAATGGTTTCATCTTTCAAAAGGACTTCATCAGATTAAAATAATGCTCTTATTATTATGTCAGAAGAGGGGGTGAAAATATAAAAAAATGTTTGTTATAATTATACATTGTGATGAACATTGAAGTTGCAGGGACACTAAACTTTAAATTCCCAGGGCCTGATGTTTGTAATTTTTTTATTAATTGCTCACCAATACAAGACGCAAGAGCCACTCAAAGTAGAGTTGGTTGATTTTATTTCACAGTATATCAACCACTATGGGTTATTTATTGCCAAAATTTTTTAACAATTTTATGGCTTCAACTAAATATTTTTTTAGTAACGTAATTGTATGCCTTCAACTACAGTTAAACATATTGTTGGCCATTCTACCATAAAATTGTATTGTTAGTCATTTTATTATAGATGGGTAATGTTGATTATATATATATATATATATATATATATATATAAATAAATAATGTAAATGTATTGCCAATAATTTTACAATAAAATGCATTTTTATACATTCCTAGTGTTTTGTTTTTGTTTGGGGGTGTTACTATTTGCCCATAGCTGGGACCCTAACAGGTGTTACCACCCTGAGTCAGGGTGGCCCTCAGCACAACAGCAATTAAGACTCAAGGTAGGGGGTTACTGAATGAAGTTGTTAGGAGGAAGTAAAAAGAGCAGATTATGAGGATATGTATGAAAGATAATTTTTTTTTTTTTACTGTTAGATCACCCAATAAAAGGCCCAAGAGCTACTCAAGGTGGAGAGTTACTGAGTGAGAATGTTGTAAAGGAGGAGGAAAAGGGAAGTAAGAAATGCATATTATGAGAATGTGAAGCATAGATATCAATTGACTCTGGACTTAAAGAGACCAAGATTATAGTTGTCAGGGAAGTATCTGTTCAGGTGTTCAGTGCTTAGGGAGCTGAGTGTCCCCATATTTTTATTCAAAAATACCACTTTAATTTAAATAAAATATAGTTTGTAAAACTAATGTTGACCGTAACTTTTCAAAACTAAATTCTCAGTGTATCTTGTTTCTACTCTTTCAAAATAGTAATAAAAATACATTTACAGAGAAATATTTGCTTCTTTAAATGTCCAAGATTAAAACTTACTTAGGAAAAAAAAAAAAAAAAAAAAAAAAAAAAAAAAATATCTAAATTCCTCTCCAATAGTAAATAATTATTTTTCAAAGTAAGACTCACTATAGTTTTTGCTTTAAAAAAATGATTAAATTAAATGTGTTTAAATATATCTTAATTTAAGTTTATTTACTTTTTTTATTAATAATAGTAAATAATTATATTTTGAAGTAGTAAGGTTGGTTATAGCTTTTGCTTTAAAAAAAAAAAAAAAAAAAAAAAAAAAAAAGATTAAAATAAATGTTTTAATATATCTTAAGTTTATTTACTTTTTATATTTTTTTTTATTGACAAATTTAACTATATTTTATTTAAATTGATTTTCAAAAAATATAAGGTTTGCTATCGTTTTTGCTCTAGTAAAACTTAATTTAACATTAATTACTTTTTTATGTTATTTACAAGCAAAAAAAAAAAACAAAAAAAAAACAATGAAGTTTATTTTTTAAAGATTGAATAAAATAATTCTTTTCCATAAGATGGCTGAAAAATATTAATAATAATACACACAAGCAACTGCTCTTTAGGATGATACTGAATCTATATATATTTGCCATTAATTATTGTAGTTTTTTTTACTTTTAACCAGACACACATACTCAAATATTTAAATAAATAAATATTAAACTTTTTGTCAAATAATTCTATTCAATATTCTTCTTTTAAAATTTACTTTGTTGTTTCAATATTCTTTTTTTAAGTTACTTATTTACTACAGATGTGAAAATAAATTCAAGAGAATAGAAATTTTAAAAATACATACATATTACAATGTAATCCAGAGAGCTCAATGTTTAATCAGAGCAATTATTAATTCAATTTAAATAGAAATCAGACAACCCTAAGAGTCCACTGGTTACATATACTATATATATATATATATATATATATATATATACACACGCACTCTTACTTGTATCCTTATTTACCCTTAGCTTATGGGCCACTGTATATTAAAGCTTTCATCAAGGTACTTCTTTAGTTCTGTTACTTATTACAATTTAATAAACAGAGTGGATTTAAGGATGGATAAACTTTTGAATCAGAGATTAGATGTATCTCCTAACTCACCCTCTGCAACTAAAATCTTCAATCATTAGTATTGAATCTTCACTTCATTTCTATGAAAAACTACAGATGATATGATACTGTACATGATGAACAAGACAAATTGGGTATTTTAATAGCATTTTCTTGGACATCTATGACCATATTGCCGAGTATGGTACTTTCAAATCTGCTGTAAATTGCCTTAAAAGAATTATACGTGAAACCCACAAATGAAATCTTCAGAGATGTTCTAGCAATGCATAAACAAAAAGACAAAGATATTGATAAGTAAGTTCAAGAGTTCTAACTACTAGCTGCTAAAGAATGCAGTTTCAAATTGGTTAATACTGCTCAAACCCAAGATGACTGCATTAAAGACACGTTCACTACAAGTTTGTGCTTCAATTCTATTTGACAGCCTTGATCTATACGTGGCAGTTAATCAAACCGGAGCTCTATACCTAGCACAGAAACACTCTGAATCATATTCACATCTGCTCTCACCAACTGTGGGAGCCATGACATCAGAAAAAGATTCATTTGTTGGCAATGCATGCGTGTTAAGAAGTGCTAAATGTTATTTTTGTTATGGATTACATCACAGTCGTAAAGTGTGTCTGGTCAGAGAGATGCAGATAAAGGGAAATTTTTCCAAAGTATGTCAGCCAGTTGGTACTTCGATAACCTCACATATTCATTTTTAAACATTGGTGACCACTATGCTACCTAATTTATTAAAATAGGTTATGATGTATGTATTGATTGGCAAAAATGAGGCTACTGCTCTAATGGACACTGGGAGCGCTGTATCCTTTATTTTGCTCGACTATGCAAAAAGACACCAAAAATAAAACCTGCAGTTGGTAATATGTCCATGGCTTCGGCACCCCTTAACACTTCAATAAAAGGGCAGTGCATTGCCAATTTAAATTTATTAGGTGAGTGGTATTTGAATGTTACGCTTTGTGTCCTTCCCAATCTTTGTAGCAGTGTAATTATTGGGCAAGACTTCAGGAACAGACATTCAAGTGTATATTTTGCATTTGGCAGCCCTAAGAAAAGCCTATCTATTTTCAGTTCAACTGCTTGTAGCCTACCATCTGCAATGGTAGAGATACCTCCATTATTTTCAAATCCCGATCCTAACTGCAAACCTATTTCTACAAAATCTAGGTGATTTAGAACTGCTGATAAACGCTTTATTAAAACTGACGTTAATAAAATCTCAGTGGAAAGTTGTTCTACCTGCAGTACTGCATGCCATAATATTTCTACTCTTTAACACAACAAACACTACACCCCACAAAAGAATATTTTCATATCAATGCTGGTTACCTAGTGTTCATTCTTTGCCCACTTGGCTAGCAGCCCCTGGTCTGGTTATCTCATGTCAGAATGCCCATGGTAATTAAGTACAAACCTGTAGTTGATGAGGCTCGGCTGTTAGATGCCAATCTCCAATTGCCCATGTAAGATTTAATGATGGACATGAGTCTACAGTATCTGTGCATGATTTGGCCTCAGTTGGGCAGAAATACAATCAAGGAGAACCAAAAATTAGAAGACAAGATACTCTTGTGGAATAGAGCACTACAAAAGTGTAGGAACCCAAGTCTGTTATCCATTCTAAACCATTGAGTAATATATATATATATATATATATATATATATATATATATTGGATGTATTGAATGATACCAACCAGTCTTTTCCCCCTTGAGCTGTAAGATGTAGATCAGAGGAGGGATCAACTGTCAGGCATCAAGATATTTGGAGGTGTGCACATGCACTGTGGCATCATCTGCATATGTATTTACTCAGAATCTGAGTGTTCTTGGGCAGATCATTAATGTAAAGCAGAAAGAGGGTACGACAGGGGAGAAAGCGCTGGGGGATGCCAGTATTGATCTCGTGCCTCAGAGGACTGATCATTAATGACATCCTTCATAGACTTACTGGACAGGAAAGACTTAATAACCAAGAAGACTTCCCAAATATACCATAGCTGGCCAGCTTGTGCTGCATTTCCCTGTGTTACACCTTGTCAAAGACCTTCAAGATATTTTTATTATAAAGCACTACTTCACGGATTCTATGTATGATAATAGTTAGGATATCAGCAGTGGTTCTAAAAGAGTGAAAGACCATACTGTTTGTCACTCAGGAGTTTGTTTTTGTTGAGTTGTTCAATAACTTTCTTGTCTATGACAGCTTCAAAAAGTTTACTAATGACACGAAGGAGGCTGATGGAGCAATATTGTTACAAGGATAAGGGCTCACCTGCATTCTTGTACACAGATTTGACCCTAGACTTGAAGAGGTTAAAATTGTAGTGATTTGGCAAGCATCCCCTTGTGAGTGTTTCTTAATATATATATATATATATATATATATATATATATATATTTCTCTCCATGTTATTGATAAACGCAAGTTCCTTTTGTTAATGTTGTGATATAGCATCTTACTCATTTAGTTTGTTAATTTATAACTGTTTCTAATATTTAGTTATATATTGACAACTATTATTTACTAGCAGTACTCTTGAAATTTTCAAGAGTACTGCTAGTAAATAATATTTTACAACCATTTCTTACTCATCTCAAAATTAGATCATGTATATTAAAAAATTAACATGTACTAGGCTATATATTTAGCAACAGTCATGCAAAGCTGAAAACTTTCAAAACTAGCTATTTACATTATTCAGACTGTTGTCCTCATATTTATTGCTATATTTTACAATGTTTCAGCTGTTGTACACTCCATCCTTCTTTAGGTGATATTACTTGGACTTTCAAATTGAACTCTTTATTTAGTCCATGGAGGTAGATTGTTCTAATTCCACATGCCATAACTTTGGATTTCTCAGTTTCAGTTCTCAGTATAAGAAATATCACTTGAAGGCTGGAGCATACAATGGCTGAAACGTTGTGAACATGGCAATAAAGATGAGGATAACAGTTTGATTTGTGTAAATAGTTACAATACTTCATCGCAGAAATATAGACAGATGTCAAAAAGTAGCATCATGTTTACATGACATCATACAAAACTCAGAATCATTTTAAAGAAACAAGACAGGGACGTTGTTGAACATCTCCAAAAGCATGTTGAGTAGTACGGCCATCATGTGGGCAGGCATTATCCTGCAGGAACAACATATCATTTTCTTGTTGCAGGACTGTCAACAGTATGTAATATAGACACCTGCCAAGACCATCACATTATAAGGTCAGCAGTAGCAGGTTGTACAACAGCCACAGTACAAATATGAGCAGGCACTAGGTGTAATGGTTAGCAAACTTGTCTCACACTTTTGGCCTTGTGCCACATCTAAGTTACACTTAGAAAATTACTACAGTACAGATCTGAGCAAATGTGACCCTAGAGCTATCAACAGAGACCTTTTGGAATTGTTTATTTGCAGCAGGACAATGATCATGCATGACTCAATCACTTATGTAACATTATTATTGAAAAGGTCTCCAGTGGTGTTGTGAGAGGATCCACTGCAATGTTTCAGTGAGAAGCAGGTTCTGTCTTCATGCAAGAAGTGGTTATTTATTTGTGTGTGCATCATCTTGTTGCATTACACATCTCACGATTCTAGTGGTCTATTTGCAATTCCTCAGTAGACACTTCAATGTTGCATCAACAAACGGAATCAATTACAGGTAATTTTCCTCAGATTGATTGTTTTTTGGCTTTACTTTAGGGGGTGGTATAGTAGGTATTGCTTCTTAAAAAAGCAAAAGTGGGAGGGAGATAGAACAGTTGTGAACAGATCAACCAGCTCTCTACATGAAAGACTTGTCTCTGCTGAAACCACAGGCACACAAAAGGGAGGGAGGGGAAGGCTTAGCTAAGCACACGAGTTCGTGGCTTCTCAACTGTCACAACTTTGCTGACAGTTTTCACAAATTTTTCCGTTTTATATCAAACTTTAGACCAATGGTTTCCAAATGGTGTGGTGCGCCTCAAAGATGCAGAAGATGACAGCAGGTGAGGCAGAAGGATTGACAAACAATCATAGATTTAGAAAGATTCAAAAAATTCATATAACAAAAATAAATATGATTTCAAAATTTGTGATATTTTTGTATTATAAGAATATAGTAACTAGGGTTCACAAATTGGAGGAGAGAGTTATCAATGATAATATTCTGACTTCAAATCTGCAGTTATTTCCCTTTAACCCACATTCGATTTTTTTTTTTAAATGTACTTTTTATCACAAAATTTGGTGAGGTGCGAGAATTTCCATTCTGAAAATGCTGCTCAGAGAAAAAGTTTGGGAACCATTGCCTTAGACGATCCACCCACAGTCAAGATTCCATGCATATGAAGTTCAAACTAGCTCTCTCTCAGCTTGGTCATGTGATGCAGCAGTTTTAGTAGCAAGTGAATTTTTATGGGGCTGGGTGGCAATCCAGTGCCTTTCAGATCTAAAAAGGTTCCAACTACCTATTTACCTATAGCTGCAGAGGAGTTTAAGTGAATTTTTACAGGGCTGGTGTGCTAATCCAATGCCAAAGGAAGGACTGTTGTACGGGGCTCTGTTTGACTATTTATCCATAGCTTCAGGGGAGAATTGCATGCATGCCTTTCCCAAATGCATGCAAACTATCCTTAGTTTGTCAATTCTATATTCTGTGCCATTAAACAAATATATTTAACTGATAAAAACATTTGAGAACACCGTTTATAAAAGTAAGTAATACATCTTACCTGCTTTCACTTGTAAAGCTCTGGAAAAAAAATTAATGAATAAAAATAAAACAAATTCTTATGAAACATTTTCAAATTAAAACATTCAATATCCTTTTTTGAATAAGGAAGAACAGATTTGACGGATTTGTTTTCCAGGTTATTTACAGACGAGAAATGATTTTTAAATTGTAAGAATTTTTGCTTTTGAGATAAAAATGGTTTAAGTGATACAAACCTTACTAATTAACCCATAGCTGGGGAGAAGTGGATTCATACCATTCCCAAGGGTATTTGCACATAAGTGAATATAACAAACCCAACCAGAATTGGAACTCGGTTCTCCAATTAACAATTCTGAGCCATTATTCCTTCCACCACCTGCACATCCAAGCTTACAGCACCTGGTATTCCCAAGCAGTCACCTTTTGACATTGCTTAACTGTGGTATTAGTTTCAAATGCAACATTTCAGCCTCATTTTCTAGCTTAATAAAATCTTGTATGCTGGTAAAACTTTAAAAACGAAGACATTCATATTTAAAAATAATACGTTGAACTTATTGGGCATAGACTGGATGGAATTCTTCAGTTTGTGGCGACTGCCAATTAATTTGTTCTGCAAAAAAAGTGAATTACTCCTCCTCCAAAACGAGTATGGTGACAAAGTTTTTTTTTTTTTTTTTTAAAGGAGATAAAAAGATTTTCCAACTGAAGGTCTTGGGAAATGTACTAAAGCAAAGGCAATTTTTCACTTGAAGGAAAATGTAGTTCCTGTTTTTAAACCTAAGTGAAGTTTGCCTTAAGAAGTTGTAGAACCCATTAAAAAAGAACTTGACAGATTAGAAACTCTAGGAATTATTTCGACCACAGATTATTCCAAGTAGGCAGCTCCAATAGTGTATGTAGAAAAAGAAAAAGAATTTTCTACAGAGTTAAATGGACATCTACTACCTCATAGATATTTGTTACCATCCCCAGAAGAAAATTTTTCTAAATTAAATGCTAAAAGATTTTTTTTCAAAAATTGACCTGTCAGATGCATACTTACAAATTGAAGTGGATGAAAAATGTAAAATATTGTTAACAATCAACACACGCAGGTGTGTCTAGAGTTTTAATAGGCTAGCATTCGGGGTCAAAGTGTCACCTAGCATTTTCCAGCAAGTAATGAATACAGTACTAGCTGGCTTAGACTTTGTCGTTGAATAGAAGATTACAGGTTCAAACTCAGTGAGAAGAAATGATAAATTTTCAGGAGCAATATAAAATACTCGAGACAAATAATTGATGCAGATAGATGTAGACTAGACCCATCAAGGACGCGTGCTATTAAAAATATGCCTGCCCCAATGAACGTTGCTACATTTCAATCATTTCTAGGGCTGACAAGCTATTACAATCTGATATGTCACAGAAAGGGATATATTTCATCAAAGTAGCTAAGTAGTTTTGGCTACTATAACTGTTATATTGTGGATAACACGATATAAACAACCAGGTAATCCCGAGTGGAAAGATTACACTAAACACAGGAATTAGGTAAACAAAGAAATGGTTTTATTGTACGGAAAGTACAATGAGTAAGAGTTCTTAATTTTAAGGAAAACGGGAGATACGTCACAGTGGTCACTACTTTCTCTCTTTGCTACTACAATCCTTCGTCACGTCTTATTTCCTCCTCATTCACGTCTCTTTAGACTGACCAATCACTGTCGGGGTGTGCTAGGTTGTTCCACTATAACAATAACCAAGTAGTACACGGTAGCAGTAATTGACTGGTACTTGTAGTCGCAGGTAATATGCTTAGGCAATAGGTGTAAACCAATGGCGTAGTCCAATGACTTGATCTCCCCTGGTCTCTCCATCAGTCTGTATTTATGACTGACATCAGCCAATCATATTCCAGTGAGGGGGAACACAGGTGTATGCATATTCCATTATATAACAATCTTTATGTGCCAAACATGCATAAATTGAGAGTGCTTTTGAAGAAATTATTGAAAAAAAAGGTGCAATTTGGAATTGGTCCAATGAATGTCAGAAATCTTTTGAAGACAAAGAACAGGTTAACATCTTAATTACCGTTAATATTCATACCTATCTCAAAGGTATTTGCATGCAAGTGAATATAATGAACTTGATTGGAATTGGTACTTGGCTCTCCAATTAGGTGGCAGACATGTTAGTCACCTAGTGGATTTGGGACCTTTCCCACATTTTGTGTATGTGTTTGTAATTGTTATTGAGTTTATATGGGAGAGTGGTTGGTAGAGCGAGCAGTTTTATATTTATTCAGTCCTGCATTATTTTTGTCCTGTGAACTAATATTTCTGTCACAAATTTAGGAGTGTGTGTGTGTGTGTGTCTTACTAAAAGTTTTATTTAGTTTTTGTAAATTTTTTTTTTTTTTTTTTTTTTTCACTACACATTGAGAATAGATAGTTATTTTTATGCCACCCCCTCCCATAGACAAAAACTGTATATATGGGAACTAGTTAGGACTCCTGAAGAGAATGGGGTGTTTTGGTGACTGTGGTGCAAGTGGTATGCAGGCATGTAGCATTATGGTGAATGGAACATTATCAGATGAGTTGGTCAGTGATTAAGCCTAGCTCAGCTAAATGTAAAACAGATGAAGACCAGCCTCCTCCTTCCCCCAGCTTCAGCCTCATCATATTTGATGTAGATTTTCATCAATCAATAATATTATGTAATTGAAAAAACAAAACAAAAAAAAAAAAAAAAACATTTCTGCTTGAGGTTGTACCTGCAAAAAAAAACAAAAAGAAAAAACAAAAAAAAAAAAACGATGTGTTAAAAGGACAGTTATTCCTTGACACTGCTATTACTGTATACACTGTAGAGTCCTTTGGCAATGTTTGTTTTAAAAAGTGAGAATTAGAACTTTAATAAAACCCAACCATATCAAACTAGATTTATACATTTTCTTTATTCTTGAGAATGATAGCAAAGATTTTAGACACTATTAAACTACTTATTTACAAGAATAATTTTATATTTACATGATTATAAAAATATGCAAACCAACTATAATAAAATATTATTTACCATTTTATAAAGAAATAAATATGAAGATTTTCTTTTATTCATAAATTTATAAAAATATTCAAACAAGAAAATTTAAATAAACACCTAATGACTAATAACTGTAATTATAAATTTTGAAAAAAAATGTGTTTGGAGGTATTTTTTCATTTGCTCTTGCCACATAAATTCACTAAAATAGGTTGAGAGCATCTCTTCCTTTGAACCAAACATTCTTTTAATTTACATTTGTCATATGTTTATTCAAATTTTCTTCTATAGTTATTTATAAAATGGTAAATAATAAATACTGCTTTGTAATTGGTTTACAGATTTTGATAACTTTGTCATTTTTTAAATAAAAAGATTGTTTTTCAAATTTATCTCTTTAAAAAAGGTAAATAATAAATATCACATTGTACATGGTTCACAAATTTATATAATCTTGGAAATAAACATTCCTGAGGGAAATGAAAAGTGTATGCAGTAAAAGTGTATGTGAAGGGAATAACTGTCCTTTTGGCACACATTTTTTTTTACCAGACACAAAGGTTAAACATTGCCAAAGTAATAATCAACAGGAGTAGATAGGTATGCTTATTACCAGTTTCACACTCCTCAGGTTTTTGAGCAGGTGTAGAGGTTTATCTATTGTGTCCTGTTAGGATTGGGTTTCTGGTTCCATCTAAAATCTACTTCAACTCTATAGTTCTAATGTATCCACTTGAACTCTAAAATCTTTTTTTTCTCAATAGTAGATATATTTGTCCATCATCCAGTTCATAGTTTATGCTCCTTCCTGGTCTTTTGAACAGGGAGTAGAGGTTTATCCCTTGTTTCCAGTTTAGGATTTGATTTCCAGTTCCTTCTAAAGTTTTTTTTAGTTTTTTTAATCCCTTTCACTCCCAGTAGCCCCTTGAGTCTTAGTGGCATTATCATCTTGCTTGGAGCAAATTGATTAAAAAAAAAAAAAAAAAAAAAAAGTTGCATCTGATTTCTCTCTCACATGCACACATGGTCACTCACTCTCACATACATCTTCCAAAATAAAGTGAAAAATATTGGAAGATAACAAAAGAGAATACAACCTAAAAAAAACAAAAAGCAGCAGTTATCTTTGAGGAATATTAGCTCATAGCAAAAGTTTGTGCCAAAGTAAAAAATTAAAAACAGTATTTGGCATACTCACAAAAAAACATTTATTCGTCAAGTATATAGTCCCCATTGTTCTACAAATTCATTTTTGTAGAAACTGTGTTTTTTGTTGGAAGAATGTTGTGGAGTACTTTTTAGTGCCAAATTTTTGTTATTTAAATTGTTCTGTAGAAACTGGAACAAATCAAAATCTGAAGGAATAGCGTCAGGAGAATACAGTGGGTGCTGAAAGGTTTCTTCATTTGAACTCTTTAAGCACCTGCAAGGTCTGTTTTGCAACACATGGGCTTGTGTTTCTGTGATGGAAAATGACACCTTTTTGCTCTCACAAAATTGGCTGTTTTTGTTGAACCCAATTCTCTTCAAATCATGAAAGGCAGCTGAGATATCAATTTTCAAACTTTAGCAATCTCTTCAGTTTATTCTCCATGATGGCAAACAGAAGGTTGCCTGAAGAATGGTTCAAGTCTGACAAACCACTTTCTGACCATCCAAATAAAATGTTTTTTTTTTTGTCGCAGTTCTGACACTTACTCCTTTCCAAAATTCATAGAGCATAATATGGCAAAAGTTAAACTTTTCATCCTCCACATTTAAGGCAGTCATTTGTGGACAAAACGTCAACATTCAACAAAATCCGACTTGCAATTGAATGATGAATGGTTTAAATCTAGAACCCTCCAGAAAAATTGGAACCAAAACAAAACCAATGCCAGGTTGCAGTTATTTTATATTAATAAAGAAAATTGGGAACAAACTTTAGAAATGATCTGATATAAACCATTTTCCTGTAATGATTACCAATTTTAAAATAAAGTACACTAACCTCTTTTAATGGAGTCTTACAAGCAATAAACGGTGTTCCAGGTATTACCTGTCCAATTTTGGAATAATTGAGCCACCTGAAAAAAAATAAAAAATGTAAACTTTTAACTATTTAATACACAAATTCTAATACAAGTTTAGTTTTTTCTTAAGATAATGCAATAACACATGACAGTTATATGTGGAAAGTGAAATTAATGAGCAGGGTTCAAATCCCAGCATAGCCCATAGTGTTCACTTTTGGACTAATGCCCTTGGGTGAAGGGCATGAATACATGATTGGTTGATTTTGTTTAGCAGCATATCAACACCTTTATGGGTTATTTAATGCTGAAATCTAAATATTTTCAATACAATTGTATGCCTTCAACTACAGATAAAATGTATTGCTGGTAATTCTACTATAAAATATGTATTTTTATACTTTCATTGTGCCTTGTCTTGTCTTTGTTTGGGGGTTAACTATTTGCTCATAGCAGGGACCCTAACCAGTTCAGGGTGGACCTGAAACAACAGAGGCAGTTACATTCTCCTCAAAACCTCCAATCTCCGGCCCAGAAGCCTTGCTGCCAGATGCATGAATACATCTCTACAACGCCCAGCTATGGATTAAATAAAAATGAACTGGGATATTTAGCCTTGGGTGGCAGTCAGTTTACTCTGAATTCAAAGCAATGAAAAAGGAAATGGGAAACTACACCACTGCCTTTTCCAAGAAATCATGGCAATTCATAGATAAGAAAAAAAATAAGGATTCCGTGCATCCTGAAGTGACAAGAAAATTGTTACTACTTCTTGGAAAATACAGTGGAGTGGTTTCTGTTACTGTCTCCATGATTCTGAATTCAGAATTCTCCTTCTCTCAAAATAGTTGTTACCCAAATCTCAAGAGCTACTCTGATATTAACAGATTTACCTTAATTAATGAGAAGTCTTGGAAAATTTGATACACACAAGGTATATTGAAAGCAAAAAGGATGGTGGAAAGCAACTTAATGAGCTTGATGGTAGAACAGAGTGTTTTTTTTTTTTCAATCATTTCACTGCAAGCAAGGCAATAAAGCCACTAAGAGAAAGAGTTACTGAATGTGAATGAATCTGACAAAAAAAAAAAAAAATCATTAAGAAGACAGGCCAATAAAAGATAAGAAATTAAGCAGACAGAAGATGACTGACATGGCATTTAAATTTTTGAAGATCAAATTTGACTGGAAAGCAAAAAGAGGGATGGTGAAAAACCTTATTAAGCGCTACAAAGAATAAGAAATTGTGGAGAGTCATAATTGCTCTCTGAAAGGATATAGTGTAATTGTAAAACAAGAGTATTGAGAAAACTTGTTATCACTTAATCTCCACTGGAGATTTAAGTGATAACAAGTTTTCTCCAGTGTAAGCTACAGTTGTTAATACTCAATGAGTAAATTATTGTACATATATAAAAACTCATTTTCATCAAATATGAATTCACAGCAGCTGTGATAATGTTGGGCACTAAGCAAAACGAGATGGCCCTTCCTTAATGGTCTTTTTAAAATGATGTTAGCTGATTGTTCAGTCTGAAGTAACAGAGGCATCTGTTGAAGAAGGCTGAAGTGTACATCGGCCAAAATATTTATGAAGAAGCAATAAAATATGAGGAAATAAGTATAAGAAAATTAAAAATTATTTTATCGAACAATTTTACAAATATTTCCAAATGTTACAGATTTCTTTGTCATTAGGCAATTTCACCAACAATCTGCGTGGTGGTATTATTGTTTTGTTTTTTGATAAATCGCCATTGTTGCAATAATGGGCATTCGTCTCTCTGAAAGTAAAATTATTATTTTAATTAGTAATGATACCTTGTGCTAGTAAAGTCTAGAAGTCAATTCTTTTGTTACTTTGTAGATTTAAGTGCAAGATTTTTTAAAATTTAATGAATTAAAAAAAGAAATGACCCTTGCGTAAAAAATGAAATCCAGTGTTTTTAATTTTGTTTCATGTTCCACAATACTTTTAAAAAGTAAGATATTTAAAAAAAAAAAAAAATTATTCCGTTTCCACAAATACAAAAATAGTTTAATTAATAATAAATAATCCTATAAGAAAAAAAATAGTCGTTCATTTTGTGAAAAACCAACAGGTTCAATTTTTTTTTACTCAGTAAATAAGTCTCCACTCACCGTAAGTAAAGAAATAAAATACGAATGAATAAGAAGACTAAAAAGAGTATCCATTTTATTATTTACCAATCAGATTTACAGTTAAAATTTCTACAATAAACGAGTGATTTAAAGTTTAAACTAAAGCATTATGCATGTTTACCATTTGAGACATATGTTAAAAAAATATAAATAACTAAGTTGCTAGAGAGACTTATCCAAACTGAAGAAATCCGATGAGAAATTTTACAAAGAAAAAACAAGCAATAAATAATTAAAAAATAATAAGGAAAAACAACAAATAGCTTTCTTTTGTTTAAAATATCCTTTCGAAGCCAAAACGTAATAAATACGGGAGAAAATAATAAAATACTAACAGATTTTTAAAAAACTTACCTGTCAGGAACAGTCATCTTCACAAAAATTATCAGCTTTTAAAATATCGCCGGAAGTGGATTCTGCGCATGACAATTTAAAGCTAGGAAGTCACTATATAAAAACAGAGCTTTGGTCTGGGATTTCACGTCAGTGACTTTTTCAAACTTGAATCATTTTCACACGCCAACAAGAGAGAAGAAGAAAAAAAAAATGTCTGCTGCTAGTTTAGTATCAGCCTTACGACAGTCATTTAATTCGGGAGTAACCAAAACAGCTGAATGGCGCCGTACCCAGCTTCTGGGCCTGCTGAAGCTCATCGATGAAAACATTCCGGATATTCTATCCGCCCTAAAAAGTGACCTCAACAAGTGCGAATTTGAGAGTTTTCTCTTCGAGATTGATATCACCAGAAATGATATCGTCAATCACCTTAACAATCTAACAGACTGGATGAAACCGACGTCTGTGAAAAAGGGTCTCTTTTTTACTTTAGATACCTGTCAAATTAAACCCGAACCCTTTGGGGTTGTACTGATAATTAGCCCATGGAATTACCCGCTTCACTTAATACTAATGCCATTAATTGGGGCTATTTCTGCTGGTAACTGTGTTTTTCTGAAGCCTTCTGAACTTGCTCCTTCCACCGGGAACTTGATAAGTAAGTTAATACCGAAGTATTTAGATGAAAACTGTTTTAAAGTAATGCTTGGTGGTGTGGATGAGACGACACAAATACTCTTAGAACGTTTCGATCATATTTTGTACACTGGAAGTACTAACGTAGGAAAGATCGTTATGGGAGCTGCTGCAAAATACCTTACTCCAGTTACTTTGGAATTGGGAGGCAAGAACCCTGTTTATGTGGATAAAAACTGCAATTTACAAACCGTTGCTAATCGACTGATGTGGGCAAAATGTGTTAACGTCGGACAGACTTGTATTGCCCCGGATTACGTAATGTGCTCTCCTGAAATCCAGGCCCCTCTTGTGGAAGCGATGAAGGCGAGTGTAAAAAAATTTTACGGGGAAGACATTGCTAAATCCGATAGTTACGGACGAATTATCAATGATAAGCACTTCAAGAGAATTCAAAGGTTGCTAAAAGACCAAACCCCGGCATTTGGAGGAGAAACAAATGAAGCAGAAAGGTTTATTGCACCGACGGTCATAACAGACGTTAAAAAATCCGACTTGATTATGGAAGAAGAAATATTCGGTCCAATTCTTCCTATGATGCCTATGGATAATGTCGACGAGGTGATCCGCTATATCAACGACCGAGAAAAACCCCTTGCAGTTTACGTTTTCTCCAGTGACAAAAAGATAGTGGATAGATTCTTAGCTGAAACCACCAGTGGCGGTGTCTGTGTAAATGATTGTATCTTGCAAGTGGCCCTGGAAACCCTTCCTTTTGGTGGGGTCGGAAACAGCGGTATGGGAAGTTACCACGGAAAGTTCAGCTTCGACACCTTCTCTCACAAAAAAGCCATCATGTGGAAAAGTCAGGGACTGGAGTCTCTCAACGATCTTCGTTATCCTCCATTCACGACCACAAACCTCAACTGGATTCGGAGATTAACAAGGAAAAGTCTCAAACGTGGGTCCCTTTTCATGATTTCATTAATGAGCGTAGGGTTACTTGGGTTGATATCTATTTTTATTAAGAAGTCTGACCTTCATCAGATGTTGAGATCAAAGTAAAAAGTAAACTTTTCATAAAGTTAAACTTCTGGGTCTAAAAAAAACTTATTTATTATTTGAATATTAAATTCAAACTTCCAAAGCAACTTCAATTCATCACCATGCGTGGCTTTGTCTACACAATAGTCTAAAAATAATTCTCTACTAACTTTTTAGTTTTAAGTTTATGATCTAAAATCTAAAAGTTGGTAGATTTATTTTTTTAAATAAAAATTACTAATGTAGGCGGTAGACCTGGTAGACTTTATCATTTATGTCTTTAGTAAAAAGTTTTTTAAAAAAAACAAAAAACTAGTAGTTCAATGTTCATTAATGTGTTTATGCTTTAGCTTTCTATTTCTTCAACCATTAGTGTTTGTTTTTTTTTGTTTTTTTTTTTCCTAAGAATTTTAGTAGGAAAAAAAGTACTGCGTAGTTCGTAGAAGGTAAATAGTGCTAGTCTAAGGATTGAACTAGAGGTGATGGGTGACTGACGTAATAACAACGTTGAGTGAAAAATGTACGTTAAAAAAACTCTTGTTAGAACTATGATTTTATTTTTAAAAGACACGTACACTACACATAAACTTGGCAAGACACTTTCTTCCTGCTATCACTTAGGAGGCGAGGAATACTTCTCTCTCTCTCTCTCTCTCCCGACCTGATGGCTAATAAATCTGGTGTCTGTAACATCTGATATTCATTAACAAAATAAATCAAGCTAGGACAAATATGGTAGGCACACTCCTAAAACAATTCGAGTATCTGATGTGTTTGATATTCACTTAACACTAACAGCTATTATGGATCTTTTTCTGTAAACTCGCTACTTAAACTTTTACTTAGGGATAAACTTCGCCATCAAATTAAAAATCTCGTTACTAAACTGGAGAAAAAAAACAAAAAAACTATAGTTTTTTAAACTCTGTCCAAAGCTTAAGATTTTTAGTTTTGGCCACTGAATATTACTTTAATAAAAAAAAATATTTATGCTCTCTTAAAATTAATTCGTTTAAAAGGGAGGTCTTCCTTTATAGTTCAATTTTATTTTTGTTTCCGAAAGTTAATTAATTTACCCTTAATTTAAAATTGGTAAGCAAGAAAATTGTTCATTTTGGGACCACATTTCTACTTGTAATACGCCCCTTTTAAAAACTGCAATGAAAATGCCCGTGAAAACTATTTCCAAATTAATAGGACCAGTGTATTTGTCAATTTTTTTTTTTTTTCTTTCTTATCGTAACGTTTCAGCAGATTGATTCTACGGCCTTAAAGTGTACCACGAAAGAAAAAAAATGGTCTCTGCAAACGCAACGAGTCTAACGAACTAGTAAAAGATATCAAAAATGACTATATCTGAAATTTAAAATTAAAATTCTTAGTTCTCTCATGTCTCTTAAACTGTTTCTTCGATTTATCATACTCTATTTCGCGGAATCTTTTTATTCCAAAACTTTATTTCCTAACTTTTGGAAACAATCCTTCATCAATACCAAGAAATAGTTATCTCCCTTACCCTGGCCATATGACTTACAAATACACATTGCATTGTCTATAAGATAAAGAGAACATGAAAATAACCCTGATCTTAGCTTATAGATAGAAAACAATAAAAATCAAGTTGGACTTTTTACCTCATAAACAAGAGATAAATTTATTTCTATGGCCTTTATAACTTGACCCTGTATTCCTAACAATTTCTTTTCTCTCTCTTTTTTTCTACAGTATAATCTAACTTCTGCATTTGATTGAAATTGCATATCCTCCCCTTCCTCGGACGGGACAGATTATATATTCTGAATCCTTATCAATGGTATTTGAATTGAGACGAAATAATCAGCAACTATTGAACTTTTTTTTTTCTTTTTTTTTAAACTTTACAAGGTTTACAGCTTTAAAAAAAATTGATATTAACCCACAGACTTTGTTCCTGCTTGTTCTAAATCGGAGGTGGGAATTAGAAATTAAAAAAAAAACAAAATGAAATAAGCTAAGCATGAAAATTTTTATACTAATTTGTTGAATAACCTGGTTGCAATACATTTATGAAGCCAAGTCTTTATTTACATAAACTCTTATCGACATAAAATGATTTTACATCAATTAATTTGCTAACATTGTGTTTATATTGACAGTGCTTTCTGAGAATTTTTTTGTATTAAAATTTAAAAATATTAAAATTCTATTTTGTTCTAAACTCTTGCCACCATTACAAACATAAATTCCTGCATGTATATTGTATTATGAAATTCTTTGTATAAAGTTGGATCGAAATACTGATAAAAATTCTGTCATGTGGCATTATTTTTTATTACTTTAAGATTTTCAATGTCTAAATGTATTCCAAGTAGACTATTTAGCCTAACAGTTATACTAAAGTTATGCATGTGGGCAACTTTGTACTAGCCATCTGCTGTTAGATATTTATAGCATTTATGAAATAGTGAATTGACCCATTTATGCTGGGAAGAAATGTTATTCAATGGCTTGGCTTTCACATTGCAATTTTTAAAAAATAAATTACAGGGTATGTGTATAAGTTCACAAAGTCTAAATCTCAACACACAACCAATCAAAATCTGCCTTGGTAGAGAGTCAATTGTTTTTATAACAGTTTGTTGGCTCTTTACAATTTGGTATTTGTGGTGCATGTAAAAGGATTAGCTTTTTTTTTTTTTTTTTTTTTTTTTTTTTTTTATGCAATTTGTTCCACTCAGTGACACTTGAACCATGATTGGTTAGCAGAAATTAATTTACAATTTACAAGCTCACTGACATTCAATGGTGTGTTGTGTGTTTTTTATATATATCTATATATATATATATATTAAAGAGAGGTACCGCAAACGTTTTTGGTTGTAATGTGGATTTAAAAAAAAAAATATATTATGCTCTAAATTTACCCAACACACAATACAGGGAGTCACAAAATGCAACAAAAAAAGATGTGGGGTTTGTGACATCATTATAGAAGGAAACTCCTACACTTTTGAAAGCCCCAAAACAATGTTCATAATAAACTTAAACTGCAACTCCAAAAATGTGATTTATGTACTTAAATGCAGGAAGTCATATATAGGTATCAGCCAACAACTGAACAACAGGGTTTCCCTGCACAAAAGCAACATAAAGTTGCCAGACAACTTTTTGTATCACAACATATCTTTAAATGTAACCAGGGTAAATTTAATATCATGCCAATATATCACAGACAATTATTCTTACCTACAAATACAAGAAAAAAACTTCATAAACAAATTCAAACCGGAACTAAATAGATCATGACCCCACACACAAAAGCACACATAGTGACCAAATACAGTGATCAAGCCATTCCCATACATGCACGCACACTCACATGTGGGTATCTGTGGAACATGAAAAATGTATATATGTACACATATATGCGCGCATGTTGGCGAAAGCAGGGGAGCTACTCACAGAAACCCTACACAACTTAGGAAGTACGTGTGTATGTATGTATATATGTATGTGTATGCTGGTTCCATGAAAATTGGGAAGTATGTGTGTGTATGTCAAATGTGTTTACTAATTCTTTATAGTGACACAGTGTATGTATTGAGGGGGGAATATACACAAGCATATATACATGCATGCTGACAGAAACTCACGAAAATGGAAATAGATCTAAGAACACACAGGGGTCACTAAAACATTAAAAGATAAATATACCCACAACTAATTCATCACTTCTTAAACCAACCTTAATTGTTTTATGACCCTTCGCGCAGAACTCTTCACTGCCATTTCAAGAAAGACATTCAGATTACTAACACAAAAATAGAGAATGTCTCGTATTGAGAATATTTAACATTGAAAAACAAAGAAAAAAATTAATTATTTTTAATAATATGTGTAAATCTCCACCCTTTACCTGAAGATGGTCGCAGGATCAGAAACACGTGTAGCAAAATTATGGAAAATAAAACATATTTAAAAAAAAAAAAAAAAAAAAAAATAATCCACATTACAACCAAAAACGTTTGCAGTACCTCTCTTCTTTTTAATATACACACTTTTCTCTCATTGGGACAACTATGACCTCTTTCTTCCGTGTGTGTATATATATATATATATATATATATATAATTTAAACCATTGATCTTTGTGTGTTAAACATTAATTCCTCCCCCCAAGTTACACTGCATTTCTCATTTTAAAAGTATGTTTTTATACCCTGTATAATAAACCAAATTTACTTATACAGTTATTAGTATACCTCTCTGTGTGTTGAATTTTTCTCATTTGTGTTTTGTTGTATGCTAAATACTCTACTTGGAATATCTTGTTTGCTGAAACCTTTTTAAAAATCATCCCTATAATAAAATGTTACTTTCTCGCACCACTACAAAGCTGCTAATCCAGTTGAACTGATTACCTTAAAATGAAACTGGTGACACTAATGAATTTTAACCTTTCATTTGAACAGATGTACTAGTAGCATAACTTATCAGTATTTAAAAAAAAAAAAAAAAAAAAAAAAAATGAAAATGGTAAGCAGTTCAAATTCTGTTACATTCATTTCTGCATTACTACTTCTGGGAAAGCCACAAATCTATCTTAAGCAAGAAAAACTGTTCTCTATTCTTGGGTGATGTCAAATTGACAATGCTGAATTCAAAACTTCCAAGAAGTGCTAAATTCAAATAAAGTAAAACCATCTCTGAAGATCCATGATCACGGTCATCTTGAATGAACAGCACTTTTAAAAATAAAATGAAATTCTTGGTACTTAAATGCACCGATTAATATCAATTCAGATATGTGGAGGAGGGAGGGAACTGACATTGGGTAGATATCAGTTAAACTGACCCACCACCAGATATTCTGGCAATTTTGTTGAAAGTTTGTATTTCTTTGATTACATATGAATACTTAGAAATTTTCTGACATGTTTCAATTACATTTTCTCTCTTCAAAATGATTCCATATATGGCAGGTCATTTTGAACTGATGCCAGGGGGATATGGATTAAAATGGTTTTCACAGAAAACCTGTAATTTTTCTGTGCTGCTGATAGTGATGCAACACCACATTTTTTACCGGCAAACTTGAATGTGAATTAAGGACTTGTTTGGGAGTTTTTGATGTTTAACATCAAAATGCTTCTTTTTTTTTTTTTTTTCTTTTTTTTTTTAAACACAGTTGTTAAGTGATATTAATGTCTCCTCTGTGAAATTTGTACCTTGTCTTCATTTTGTTCTCTGCACATTACAGTATCTAATACTCAGCAATACTACTTAATTTCTGGAGAATTGCCACTCTTTTACTCTTGGTCTGCACAGGCTTGTACTAATCCCTTAATGTTGGTACTGATGGCATTGATGACAACTTTCCAAAATTTGTTTAAACCTCCCAGACTTCCTCAATTTCTAATAGTAAATCTTGTTGGTCCTTAATTTAATGTCTGTATATTTGCCTCGAGTACAAGTGAGATGCTACATTTCCTTGCCTTGTTCACTTAGATCTGACCAGATACCTTTTTTGCTTGATCATACATGTTATCACTCAGATATAAGTATGTGCTGAAGTTTTCTGCATCTCCTGATATTATGACTTTGCCCTGCTAATTTTTTTTAACATAGTTGTCATTGGAAATTTGGGAAGGAAAAAATTTCTAGTCTCATTTCAAGGCAGTTCTGGTCACTTTGCCATGGAACAGTGAATACCAATCAAACTAATATAGTGATGGTGTAAGGGTTACATGTACCCTGACTTATGTTATGTGGGGGGGGGGGCTACTCTACTACCCCTCAAAGTAATATGCAAATAAAATACAATTTTTTTTTTTTTTTTTTTTTTTTCAGTCTTAGCATGGGCAAAAGATGTGAATTTAAAAGTGAATGACATCAAAATCCACAAATTTTTCATTCTTTAATAGTCAGTTGTGCTTACATTCATTTGTAATCTATATAAATGTAGGTAGAAAAAAAAAAAAGCAAATGTTGATAAAAATAGCAAGGGTCACAAAGCCCCTTATCAGGCTTTCAAACTATCCTGTGCTCTGTTCTCACATTTGTGGCTTTGTCAGATGGTGATCCTAGTAAATAATAAAAGTTACTTGATATTAAAACTGAGCTTTTTTTAAAGAATACTTATTGCTTTTTCTTTTTAAAAACAATCACTATAAAATATAACTGAATGAATTATATTAAAATTACTTCATGACAGACATTTGCAAACATGATATTCACAAAGTTGGTTCTGGATGCCATGAAAGACTATGCAGGCAGCAGTATCCAAAAATGATGCCAGTGATATTCCTTTGGTCTTTCTCTGCTTTGAATTAAATCAAAATGTATTTTTATTTTTTGATAATTGTAAATATTCTTGATGCAATAAATTTTATTTATGTATTGGCTTGTTTTACCACTTTAAACTGCAGTGAGTAACTGGATCTTGTGAAAAAAATTAACTAGCAAATTCCTGCCAGGATTTACCATTAAAACCCCACTGTATCTACTGTAGCAAAATAAGTGCTGGTTAACCAACATCCCAACAAGTGATACTAATATTTACAAGCAGTTGGAAAACCTGCTATTCAAATCTCGCAGTTTATATAGACAATTGAAATGCTAAATTAAAATTTGTGTACTGTGCAGATTTCCTTTACAAGATAGATGCACAGTTCAGATTTCACTTATGTCAGAGAATATAAATGATGTAACATTTTTTCTAGTAAAGAAAATTTAATTGCTAAATCTATGAAAACCCCCTCTGCATCATTGTTGATTTCAGTCATATCGTTGAAGGTGTTTGTACAGTGTAACCCGGATATAAGAGAGGTTTTCTCTGGTCCCAAATTAGAGCCTGTGTTAATTTATATATAATAGACCAAACCCGGATATAAGAGAAATCGTCTCCGGTTTCTCTTATATCCGGGTTACACTGTACATGTATGGATCATGTTTTTATTACTGCATATGAAGCAGACTTCATATATAGTGGAACCTCTGGATTTTTTTATGCATGATTTTTAATGTCAAATTGTGTATAGTGTGAACTTCCTCTCTTTCTTTCTCTTTACTTTTTTGCATAAAAGTGATCATAAAAAACTGCACTATATTTGTATGAATACCCCAGGTTGACCCATGCCTTGTGAGTGTACTTGGGTAGACAGAACCTTTAGGGCCTGGCGATAGCTGTACTGGTTCAAAGTCACATGTCATTGTGGCTGAGGGTTTGAGTGTACTGGCTTTGTTCAAATTGTTGATCATGCTACATGACACTCTCTCTCCCAGAAACTAACTATGATCTGCTCAGCATAGTTGCAGTATAAACCACAGGTGGGCTCTGTGGGTGTTGAACAAACACAAATGTGCCTGAGCAAGCGTCTGCAATAGGGATTGGCGAGCCACTTTTAGTTTTATATTATAAACAAGTATAAAGGGAGATTACTGGTTTGATGAAAAAATAAATGCAAAATGTCTATTTACATTTAAAAAAAAAAAAAAAAAATTGCATAATCTGGATCAACGTATTTCACTAGATATTTATTTTTATGTCTATATGTAACCAATAATAACTAATTTTTCAACAAGGCATAAATTACATCTATCACTTACCCCATGGAAAGATTTGTCTATTGCTACAATATCCCACATAATAATTGGTATGTTACTATTATTCTTTAGTTGCCAGAAATGTTTGTAGAGAGCAGTGCTGTTTACATACTTTACATTGTCTAATGTCATTTCCAAGGATTTTCAGTGGAACCAAATTAAAATTTGACATTATTACCGGAATTTTTTTTTTTTTTTTTATTAAGCGTATCACACCAAGCAAGGCTGGAGGCCACTATCACGTAAGGGGTTAAAGAAGGGTTGGAGGAAGAGCAGATAGGAGTGGTAAAGGAGAGGATGTGGAGAAAGAGAAAGACAGTGGGTCGATCAAGGCAAGGGGGTTACAGAAGATTTGGAGCGAGAGCAGATAGGAATGAAAGATGAAAGGATGTGGAGAAGGGAAGTGGATAGATCAAGGCAACTGGAGATGTCGATTGATGCTACACTTAAACCGTTGGAGATTGTATTTTTCAGGGAAACAGGAATAAGGAAGGGAGTTCCATAGGCGAGATGTGCGAGACATGAAGCTATTGGAGTAGAAGAGACGTCTGCATCTAACAGTTTCCACGGTGTAGGCGTGGGAGCGGGATGCCAGCCTCGTGGGCCGTTTAAATTCACGAGGCCTAGGAACAAGCGAAAGCAGCTCCTCGGAGCAATTACCGTGAAAGTACTTGTAAAAAAGGCAGAGTGAGGCAACATCGCGTCTGTGAGAGAGCGACTGCAGACGAGATGACAGATCAGGGCCAATCACATTGCATATTCGTCTCTGGATCTTATCAAGAACCTTGAGGCAAACAGCAGGGGCCCCAGACCATATATGGCAGCAATACTCCATGCAAGGGCGAATGGTCGATTTATAGACTTGGAGGATCAATTCTGGGGAGAAAAATTTCCTGGCTCGGCACAGGGAACCAACTTTCCTTGTGTTGGATGATGCAACCGACTCGATGTATTTGTTCCATCTCAGATCAGCGGACAGCGTGAGACCGAGCAGCTGCAGAGAGGAGCTCTCGAGAAGTTGGTCTTCAGACATTCTAATGGGATGCAGGGATGGATCCTTGTGGTGGTTAATAGAGAGCAGTTTTGTTTTAGAGGCGTTAAAGTTAACCATCCATTTCTCGCCCCAGTTCACAACCGATTGGAGGTCCTTTTCAATTTGAGCTGCCAGGTTAACTTTGTCAGCATCACTAGATTTGTGTTTGAGGCAGGAGTAAATTGTGGTGTCGTCAGCGTAGATGCCAACTTGGGAGTCTATGGTGTCAGGAAGGTCGTTTATAAATATGAGGAACAGAGTAGGGCCTAGGATGGAGCCTTGAGGAACACCTGCGTTAGTGGGATAGGAGCTGGAGATGAATCCACTGAGAACGACCTTCAAATCCCGGTTTGACAGGAATGATTGAATTAGGTCAAACAATCGACCTGTGATACCATAACCCTGGAGCTTGCGAAGAAGGCCGGCATGCCAAACTCTATCGAATGCTTTGGAGATGTTAAGGACCACGGCACGAGCTTCACCGTTATTATGGATAGCTTGGTAGACAAATTCAGTGATGGCCGTAAGCACATCAACAGTAGATCGGGCAAAGCGGAAACCATACTGCTTGTCTGAGAGCAGATCGTGGGATATGAGATGATTAATCTTCTTCGGTGTTGATAATGGCCTCGAAGACTTTGCCGAAGAGGGGTAGGAGACTGATAGGACAGTAATTGGAAGGGTCGGAGGGGTCACCAGAGTTCTTAAAGACAGGAACAATGGTTGAGGACTTCCAGCAGTCAGGAAAACAGGACTCCTTGAGGCAGCGATTGTATAATTTAGAGAGGGCAGGCGTATTCTAGTTTGGTATACAATACTATCTGGCTGTTCAAAGGACATATATATTATTATTATTATTATTATTATATATATATATATATATATATATATATATATTTTTTTTAGCAGTTAAATTTATTTAAAAAAAACAAAAAACAACAAACTTTATTGGCTTTGCTGGACATGTATCTGTTTAATATAATATTATGTTGGGATATTAATTTATCGATGTTATTAACACAGCTATAGCTGATCTAAACATTATTTTTCTTAAAATTTTTTTTTTTTTTGTGAATAATTAAAGTTCTTGTGAATCAAATTTAGGAAAATTCTTTTAATATTCATTTGAACATTGCTTAAAAGGTGGGTTAAACTATATTATGTGTATGGCCTCTGTTAATTTTTATCTCCCCCCGCCCCAAATACTCTAAATTTACTTTATGGTTGCTTAGTTCTAAAGCTTTATATATATATATATGTATGTATATATATATATATATATATATATATAATAATGAGAAAGAGCAGTCAGATTTATAATCCAGTTTTCTTGTTAATAATTTTTATAAAACAGTGCTCAATGCAATTCTGCAGAGCATAAATATTCACTTGAAAATTAAACAGTACTAGGGATTTTAATTTAATTCTATAATTAAATTTGAAGTTTTTAGTTTGTTTTTGAAACATGGTAATTACTGTGTAGCGATGGAACCATATTTTAAATTAGTAAATTTATAACGCGCACACACACACACACACATATATATATATATATATATATATATATATATATATATATATATATATATATATATTAGTCCTGCAGAATTTTAACAGGAATATACCAAATTTAGAAATTTTATGGCTTTTCTAATAGTGTGCTCTGGTACACTCTTATATTTACGTCTTTTTAAAGTCATTTATAATTTACTGAATGATTCCAAATCAAATATTCATGGTTTTATCGACAAATGATTCTGATCTTTTATAATGGGCATATTTTGTATTTCAGAGAAATATTTAAACTGGTAAAAAGGCTTCTTTTTTTTCTTCTTTTTTTTTTCCTAGAAAAATAAGAAAAAGTTTTTAGAAATTCCTTTCTGAGATGTTTATACACTGAGCCTTCAAAACAATAATTTTACTCCTACCCTTTCAGTTCTCTTTCTCTTTAACCCCAAGAAAAGCAATAAAACCATTGAGTGAGAGAATAGGAGAAAAATAAACCTTATTAAGCTGAGAGAACAAACTGTTAGCATAGAACTTAGTCACATCTAATCATTGCAACTGTAAAATAATTGCCACCACTCTGTATTATGCTAGTAAATCTAAGTACTATGGAGGAAAGTTCATCAGAACAATTACCATGAAAATATTTAGGCACAGGGAAGCTATGACAGCAGTAAAATGACTAAAGTCAAGATGCTTGTCAATAAAACCCCCTCCAGTAACACTTAGTTACCGTAATGTAATAAATCCTCGTATTACCCCTACGTTTGTAGTTTTCATAGCAGCTAGAGTATTACAAAATTCTGGAGAAGCCATCTTGCTTTGTGCAAGATAGAAGTTAAAATCTAATACACTGAATCTTAATAGGAAATTCAATCCAACAAAAATGGTATTTTGATTCAAAGGGAATTATGAAGATTACAATACCTTTTCCAGCCTAAAATATAAAATGATTATGAAGCATAAAATTTTAAAATTCTTTGTATAGCACCCCCACCAATATCTTATACATATATATAAAATTCTGTGATTTCCATTAGTCCATCCATCACACCCTCCAAAATAGCCATACATTGGCTGATCAAAGCCAAATTTTGAGAAGTGCAAACAGGTAAAGGGGTACAGAGTACAGTAGGTTTTACTAGGGTGCATATCTTAATACAATAATTTTTCATTAAGTTTTTGGGAAAAATTAAAAGTTTTATTTAACATACAAAATACTCCCACTGTTTTAAAAACAATCAACAATATTAAATACTGAGGATTTCAATACACATCAGTGTGTTGCAGTCAGTGAAAATCCCCAAATATTTGAATTCAGGGCACTTCATGATTTATAGATGGTTTTAAACATGTAATTGTATTCCTACCAAAACACATTTTTTTTCTTCCTATTTCTTTTATACAGAGATATCGTACACCAGAATGCTTCTTCAGTGATGTTTATTCTAGGGTCATAGAAAGCTTCAGGTCTCCAAGACATCAGAATTTCTCTCACATGGGACCAGCCAAGAGTGATCATTTCTCGATTAGCATTCTGGTATAGCTTCCACATGATTGCAAGAATTATAAACAATATTTGTGCCTACGCAAATGAGATCCTTTTTTTCAATCTTAGCAATTCTGGCCAATCGGGATTTGTTTAAATTTTTTCTTCTGATTATTGGTGTTTTTTGGCCAACCAGAGGAACAGATTCTGTTTTTCCCTTAACCATTAATGGATAAACTGATTCATTATATGCATAAAAAAATATCTATAATAAAATTATCTGTAATGAAATATTTTGATATGCACCTCTATCTTAAATTGAATGTATAACTTAAATAAATTAAGAAGATTTATTATATTAAATTTATTTGTAATTAACTTTTAGAAATTAAATAGGAAAAAAATCTTCTATAGTAAGTCATTATGGGTCTCAGATTAGGCAAATATCTGGCTGCTGAAATGCAAAGTTGGATTGGTTTAATGGGTGTAATGAAAGGAGAAAAAAACTTTGTGGGTAATTTGAGTAATTGTGATTGAGAATACATGCATACACACATAAATATTCATTTTATACACAGATATTGCACACCTCCATGATATCAGATTCTCTACCATGGGCCCAGCTGAAAGTGATCATTTCTCAACTAGCATCCTAGCATAGAACTGTAAACAATATTTGCACCTATGCAAATGAGATCCTTTTATTCAAACATGTAGCATTTCTGGCCAATCAGAGGAGTGGATTCCATTTTGCCCTTAACAGATATTCAAATTACTCATTCAGAATGGTGATTATCATTTTTAGCCAATGAGAAACATAGTTTTATTTGACCCCGGACTTATGTCTATTAAAACAGTTATTATTATTATTGCCTCCATTTTGGATTTATCTCTTGTTCTTCATTCTTGTGAAAATAAAATTACTTTTATATTTTGTATTACAACTTTTTACCTATGGATTGATAAAATGCACTGTTAAGTATAAACAGACATAAATCATTATCACCAAAATATAGTATGGCCAGAAACAATATTGTAAAATATTTTTATGGGAAAGAAAAGGCTAATCAGCAAAATCGTCCATGTTTTCAGCAGAAAGGACTTTCGTGTCTTGTTAATGTTAAAACTGAACTGCTTCAGGATCCCTAACATTTTATAAAAATGCAGTGGCTCTTAATAAAATGGCATTGTTATACTCAAACTAGAATAAATCTGTCTATACCAAAATGAGAAACCTGGACAGCTCCTTCCAGAATTTCACCTGCAGACAATGTTAGATGATCTGATCATTTCAACTGTTAATCCATTAATATCTAGAACAGCAAAGGCCAGGGTAGCTTTTGACTGATTGATGCAGGTATGGAATACAACCAAAATAAGCAGAAACACCAAGACCAGACTTTATCAGACATTGACCTTCCCTGTCCTATTAGACCTGGAAAAGGAATAAACTTGTTAACCTAAGGTGGTGGCATAGAAGACATCAAGGCAAGAGTGGCAATGGCCTGGGTGGCTAATAGCTGATTGATGCAGGTGTAGAATGCAACTAAGATAAGCAGAAACACTAAGATCAGGCTTTATAAGATATTGGTCATCCCTGTTCTATTATATAGTTATAAGACCTAGAAAATGAATCAGGGAGATGACAAGCTTATTTACCTAAGGTGGTGTCATCGAAGACATCAAGGTAAGAGTGGCAATGGCCAGGGTGGCTTTTGGCTGATTGAAGCAGGTATAGAATACAACCATGATAAGCAGAAACACCAAAATCAGGTTTTATAAGATATTGGCCATCCCTGTTCTATTTGGTAGTGAGACCTGGAAACTGAATTGGGGAGATAGCAAGGTTATTGACCTAATGTGATGCCATGGAAGACATCAAGGCAAGAATAGCAAAGCCCAGGGCAGCTATTGGCTGATTGATACAGGTGTAGAATACAACTAAGGTAAGCAGAAACACCAAGATTGGGCTTCATCAAACCTTGGTCATCCCTGTCCTACTATATATGGTAGTGAAACCTGGATAATGTATCAGTTGGAGCAGTTTAAATTTAAAGTCAGCCCACCCGAAAAGCAATATTAGTAACAACAATTGGGTGCAACTGAGGCACATCCCCAAATGGGGGGGTAACAATTTAAAGGGGGAGTGGTGGCCCTGAAAAGGGCCGTTTTTGCGTTCTCAATCTTGCAAGAAAGGAATCTCTTCCATGGACCGTCATAATAATAATATACAATAATTTTTATTTATGATTTTTTTTATAATTCTAATAATCTTTTGTGTTAGATTTCAACTCTCTAAATTGATTGCATGCTGTTTTTTACAGACATTAAATTTTGCCTTTGATTTTTGCGCAAAGTGTAAAAAAATCAGTTTTTTCAATTTTTCACCTTCAACGTTGTAATTTTTTTCCAGCCGATTTGGACTGAAAACCAGCACTGAAGGACTATCTATCAAACAAAAAAATTTCATCAAAATCAGATGAAAACTGTGGAAATGCATAAACAACATACGATCGCACACACATTTTGAGAATTATAGATATAGATTTGTTGTTGTTATCACATTTTGTTCATTGTGTGTCAAACTTCACCGGGAGCTTGCTGATCTGTGTAAGCTTCAGGGAACTTTGAGCTGAACTCTTTATTTAATCTACAGGGGTAGAGTGTTCTTGTTCCACTGTCCATGTCTAGGGATATCTCATCTATTTATTTTTATTACCACTTAGTTATTATTTGCCTGCTTCCACCAAGTCCATGTACACACTACCCAGCTCAGGGATTGAACTCACAATTACTGTGTCATCAACTAATGTTTTAATCCACTAGGCTATCATCCTGTAGTACAACAGCCTAGTGGATTAAAGTGTGTACTTGGGCTCAGTAGAAATGGGCAAGCAATAAATGAGCAGTACTAAAAATAAGAATTAGATGAGATATGGGCAGTAGAATGAGAACAGTCTAGCCCATAGATTAAATAAAGGGTTCAGTTCATAATTCTTTGTAAGTTACCTGGATCGATATATACCTGATGAAGGAAGGAGGGTACAATGTCTGAAACATTGTGATAAAAACAACAAAGATTAAGACAATAGTCTGAATGTAAAAATAATAAGTCCTCATCCTAGAAATTCATGCAGAAAATATGCCGCTGGTTCAACCATTCTCATTATCTTCTGACCCTTTCCCCAGTTTACGTAGGTCTTATATGAATACAAATCAGAATGAAAGCATGCTAGATTTAACACCTACACAAAGGACTAATATATATATATATCCAAGTATAGGACTGGTGTATATGGAATAAATTCCGATAACCAAAAAATACTATTCTTAAAAGAGTGCTCAATACAGAGTAAAGCAAATATAATTATTTATTCGAAAATTATAACATAGTTTTGTAGTTATAAAATAACTACAAAAATAGCCATTTTGTTTCAACACTTCTCGTGCATAAACATATAAACAAGCACATACATAACAGGTATCAATACAAATATACACATACACATACATATATATATATATATAAATATATTTATATACCAACAGATAACTACAAGTACAGATATATTCATATATACATACAAACACATAAATATACACACATTCAACTATATATATATATATATATATATACATACCCAAATACATACACAAGTACACGCAAATACAAATATATACATATACACACACACACATATATATATATATAAATTCATATACATATATATACATCTATCAATAAAAATATGCACATATGTGCAGACACAAACACAATATATGTATACCAACATATATTTACATCGATAGAAGGATTATCAGGTAATAAAAGTAATAACCTACTAAACTTACAGTAATATAGTCTTACCTTCGAAATTATTACTAACCCTAGAGTAAGTTATAGCTGCGTTTACAGTTAACAGTGTGTGTATATATATATATATGTGTGTGTATATATATATATTTTGTTTATTTACTTTTTTGTGTTGCTGTGTAGGTTGATATATTTATTTCTATGTGTGTATATATGCATATGGATGTATGTATGTATATGTGTATATATGGGTGTGTGTATGTTTGTGTATAGATAGGTATAATTTTGTATGTTTCTATCTGTAGTGAAGAATGTGTGTACACATATGTCTGTATGCATTTTTATTTTCTTTCAAATATTGTTATATATTTGTACTCGTGTATGTGTACTGTACTAATACGTATATAAGTACATATGAGATATTTATATATATTTCTGTGTTTAGGAGTTTTCTTTTTTATAGTGTTATTTTTATGCGTATATATTTATTTTTTTATCCATTTCTATATATTTTTAGTGACCTTGTTTCCTTACATTGTTCATTGACGAATATTTGTTTTGCTATTCTACCCATATTAAATTTTAACCATTCAATCATTTTTTTATTTATATATCTTTGCCCGTATAAGTTATGTTAGAATTCGTTTACTAACACTTTCAAATTTGAATATTTCTTGGTGGGTATATGTGCGTGTCTTTATCAATGTATGTGTGTATATAATCGCTTATATATGCCTTTCATTGTAAATTGCAACAGAGCTCAAAGCAACATTAGATTTTAACATTTATATCCAATTTTTAGTCTTTCAATAAAAACAAAATAAATAACAAAACGGATGTATTTTTTCCTCAGTTTCTTTAAATAATTTTATCATTTTTTAAACTTAATATAGATTAAATTCAATATTTAAATTGGTAATTTATAATTTTGAATTTTAATATTAATTAGTTAGAATGATTTCTATTTTAGTCTAACCCTAACATTTGTGGGATCGTCCATATTTTCCCACTCAACCCCGTTAAAAATAGACTATTCCATAAGAACTAGTTTCAATCAATCAACACCACACATTGTGAAACTCGGCTTATTATTGGTCGAGACAACCCCAGAATATGTATCCATGGCCAAAAATCTGGTTTCCTGCTAATTTCGCTGAAGCCTACTTTGGCTTCCCAAAGTAAATAAAAGGATGAATTTCAGTCCAATTCACCAGTCAGTAATTTCCCACTCTGTAGCGAGAGTGCTTCTTGATTTTGCCCTATGGGCAGAATACAGCGGCCTCTCTGTTTTGAGGGTTGGACGGGCCCTACTAACATAAATTATGTTTAGTTTTAAATTTGTTGGATTTTGTGTTTGTTATTGGGTTCATCTCCCTCCCCTTTCATCGTTCATTATTAGAATTGTAAATTATTGTTAGCATCATCCAATTTTTATGGTGCGGGGCGTGTTTTTGTAGGTTCCCCTTGTCAGGATGTGGTATTATGGTGTATGGAGGATTGAATGGTGACAGATGAGTTCTTGTGGTGAATGTGTCAATTGTAATGTATGAGTGGGTCGCGAATCTGATTAGCTAGGTATATGATAGTTAATTACGACCCGTCTTTTACCCCTCCCCCTCTTTTGGCCTTGTGCCACAATTTCTGTATTTTCAGAAATAAATCTTGTCAGTAATTCGCCTTCAGAGAGATTCCACACAGATTCACGCGTGTCTACATTTTGACTTAAGAACTTTTCGCACGTCAACACCTGACTCAACTTTCAACCTCTTTCGGTCTCTCTCTAAATTCATTTCCTTTCTAAAAAAAGTGTTAACTACACTACTAAACAGAAATTGTAATTCTAGCATAAGACAAAAGAAAATAGAGTCCAGGGTGAACAACTCTGTCAGAACAAGAAAAAACAAAACCAACTTAAATCTCGCATACATTACTTTCTAATTTATCTCTCAATAAATTTTCCTTAATATTACATGTGAACATTTTTTAAACAAAAGAACATTGCTGAACTTTAATTCACTTAATATGCTTGATGCAAATAATCAAAACACAATCTTTTCTCTATTTGTAAAAATTGTATATAAATGTTTGATATTATCTAGTTAAATGCACATCCACCGTTGTTTCTTGTTCATTTTGCATTGAGTTTTATTCGACTTGTACGTCTATGCTTTTATTTGTTGTGATTAATGTGAAGAACATGCTTTCAAATTCATCACTCTAGTAACAAAAACCTTCTGATTTCACACTCAATTCATAGCAATCCCAACACATTAAAGCATTAATTATTATAACCAAGGTTCGTTGTCAAGTTTTTTGAATTCTCATATACTTGTATTTTGATTCGTCATTCCAGCTTATGTACCAGTGTTTCCCCTCACGAGAGGTGTTAGATTGATTTGAACCTTTTAAAAGCCTTTATTCTGCATTCAACACCATCACTTGATAAGACACCAGAAGTGTTGAAACAAAATGGCTATTTTTGTAGTGATTTTATGTCATAATTTTCGAATGAATAATTATATATATATATAAAGACACACACAAGTTTCATTAAAAAACGACTGACAAGATTGTTTTATGTATGTATTTAGAGTTATAGGAATGTTTTACAGTATTTACATTAGTCGGACTATTGTCCTCATCTTTGTCGCAACGTTTCAGCTGTTGTACGCTCCGGCCTTCTTCAGGTGGTTGGAATTTCGAACTGAACCCTTTATTTCGATCACTGGGGTAGACTGTTCTAGTTCCACGTGCCATGTTTGATGGATGTCAGTTATCAGTTATCTCCTGCTAATTTTTCCCTCTGCAAGTTCTCCACTGCCTTAACCGGGTATTGAACTCACACTCTTTTGGGTCTGTCACTGGATCTAACCAACGCCTTTATCCACTGTGCCATGTGTCCTTGAGGATACGTGGCACAGTACAAGGAATGGCAGTTTAAACTCCAAAAGCAGCAGATAATGGAGTGGAATAAAAAAGAAAAATTTTCTTTTTTAAAGATTAAACAAAAAAAAAAAGAAAATTCAAAACACAATTTGATTGAAACAAATTTTATTACTGTAGAATAACATTAAAACTACATTATTCATTCTATTTCTCAGATTAAATGCCATTTAAAAAACAAAATCCCCTTTAAAAATTTCACCGCTGAAAGAAATAAAGTTTACTACCTCTGTCCCATAATGATTGATACATTAAGTTTATGAAATGTGTATGCAAATGTGACAACTATTATGGGACAAATATAATAAGAATACAACCACTGTCCCATAATTATTGTTACATTTAATGGATGAAATGTGTATGCAAATGTAACAACTATTATAGGACAGCAATAGTAAAAATACAACCTGTCCTGTCATGGTTGCTACATGTAGTGTATGAAATATGCATACAAATGTGACAACTATTATGGGACAGAGATAAAAAAAAAAAAAAGTACTGCCACTGTCCCATAATGATTGCTACATTTAGTGCCTGAAAGGTGTATGTAAATGTAACAATTATTATGGGACAGATAATAAAAATACTATCTCTCTCCCATAATGTTTGTACATTTAATGTATGAAATGTAACAACTATTATGGAACTATTCGTTGCAAAAGGAGTCTTCCTTTAAAAAAACGATTTTTTAAGATTTAGATCTAAAACAGATTTAAAAAATGAAATCCATAATTTATTATTTAAAAAATAACCAAAGTACTATATTAGTGCATCAATATTAACCTCATAATTAAAACCGTTATATAATATTAGCAATGTCCTTTTATTGGAATACATGTTGGACATTAAGTCAATTGTTTTGTCACTTCAAATAAAATATGATTTAAAAAATAATGTTGTATTAATCACTCCCCAGTCTTTTAATTTTTTACAGTATCATCATCATTATTAATAAGTAGCATTAGGACAAAGTAGGTGGAAAGAAACTCCCTACTGAAAATTACTAATAACTTTTTATTGTGGTCTCTAAAGTGGTAAAATTTAATTGCTAATTTTTGTTTTTATTCCAAAGTGACAAGTATAGCTCAAAATGGTACAACGCCTGACACTACATGATCGTGGATAGCTAGCATCTCATTACAATGTGTGGCAAGTGCAGAGATGTTGGCGGAATGTTCATAGGATCTCATGCTTCAGTAAATGTCAAAACCATCAGAAATTGTCATTCCAAGCTGACGGGTATGGGATCTGTGGTAGATACTCACAGAAGCTGTCATCCTTCAACAACCAGATTGGAAGAAAATGTGCAAAAGGTAGAATTTGAACATTGTACTGTACTTCAACCGTTACACCAGTGATTTTCAACCGGATCATAGGTGTGTCACAAACATTTTTAAAGGTCATTAATTAAATTATTTTTGAAAGAAGTTCAAAGTATAGTAAGTGTCCGTATCAAAACTAAAACCCCTTTTCATTGATTATACAAGTATATAATTGTGTAAAAATTTCAGATAGCATGTATCTGTAAAAGGACAATATGAATAAAGACAAAAGGAAAATTTATCTTAGCTGATGCATTTTGTCCTCTGAGAAACTTTATTAAGGCAAATTTGCATTGATAGTCCTTCAAAGCACGAAATGTGTCGACTAAGATAAGTTTTCCTTTTGTCTTTATATAAGTATATCACTGTTATAATAAATAATCATATACATAATATATAAAATAAAATAAAAAGCAAACTGTTCTGTAATAAACAATATTAAAACAAGAATTAATCATGACTAGAATCCTTGGAAGAAGATTTAAGAGTATGCCTGTCTAAAATTTGACCTTGAAAAGATAGTCTAAAAAATATGTCAAATTCAGTTATCTTATTAAATGTTAAATAATAATAAACAAAAAAAATAAATGAGCATAAGTTTTCTTTAAGAATTTTTATTATCGTTTTATTACAAATCATAATAAATTATTTTGTTTGTGTTAATAAATAAATCAGAAAAAGTATATTTTTTTAATTCTTTTTTGATCATCATAATTTAAGTGTTCTACAGAAGTGTTACTATAAGTTCAAGTGTGTTGTGAGATAAAGAAACAAGGTTGAAAAACATTGCATTATAAGGTTCAAAATTAAATGTTTTATGAAAGTCGATCAATAATCAATAAAGCTTTTAACAATTTTAAATAGGAAGTTTCTTTCTACCCACCCTGTATATTAA
>OZ038509.1:16449266-16571766 GCA_964036315.1 Acanthosepion esculentum | reverse complement strand
TTTATATCTTAACCTGTAAGTCTCCAACCTTCATCATATACTCTTAGATACCAAATAAACAACTCCCCTCAAACACATCAGGACCCCCACTGCAACATTTATTCATTTTTGACAATGCACAGTCATCCTACTCAATTTAGTAAAATTTTATTTTGAAATGTAATGTGGTGGAAAACAATTACACTGAAATATGTTTAGTGAAATATCTTGTGTTGGAGTCATTTAAACTATAAAGTCTATAAACATTCAAAATGAGCCAACAGCAATTTTAATATATTATTTGGGGACACTGTTGGATATACACTACAGGTAATAAGTTTAGAACCACCCTACATTAAAAAAAAAAAACCCAAAAAAAACACACCTTAAAATGAGATATGTTTGTATTTTTTTTAAAAGTAAAAGATAAAATTTCAATAACTACAGTGAATTTTCTTTCTCTAGGTTCCTCTTCCTACCAAAATTTTAAATTTTGATTTGTTTGTAAATTTTGCTAAATTATGAATATTTTGTATGAGGAACTATATTTTGTTTTTCACTATTAACCCCTCAGTAGACTTTTTGAGGTTGCCAAAATGGCTGGAGATTTGATTCAGGCCAAGGGAATCATGAAAAATGCAGGTTGGCTTTCAAAATTTTTGTCTGTAGTGTATATTACTTATTCGTTAACCATTGATGGACATTTATTTAGATTGTAATGTCGGTGGACTTCATGGAAATACTTTCAATTTTGAAAGAGTTGAGATGCCCCTTCTTGCCTGGAGCAAATATTTGACTTTACTTAAAAAAATTCTTGGGCATTTTCTTGATATAGCTTGAAAGATTTCTTAATCATTTCCCCATCATTTATTAACCATTCCTGTTTATTTCATTTTCCAATTTTTTTCTAAAACCATGTTAGATTACTGCCCCCTGACAATAATTACAGGCAACATGAGATTTGAAAGCCTCTTTCTCTTTTCCCTTTTACTTTCAAAGCAACAAGATACATCACTTTTGGTTCTAATCGACCCGAGGCATGTAATTATTTTTTCCACTCCCCACTGTTTATTAACTACTCCTGTTTATTTCATTTTCTGATTTTTTTCTAAAACCATGTTGGATTGCCAACCCCTGACAATAATCACAGGTAGTGTGAGATTTAAAAACTTCCTTTTTTACTTTTTGCTAGCAAAGCAAAAGAGTTGTTTCTTCTCGCTTCGATAGACATGAGGCATGTAAGTACTTCAAAGATACACTTACTGAAGGTTGCTTTGAACTATTCATTATTGCAATTTCATTTCTAATATTATCCTTCTGTAACATGTTTGGTTAAATCATTTATTAATAGTTATTTGTTTCAATTCCATGCCCTTTATTTTTACCCACACTCACATGAGTCCACAAAATACTGATGTGAATTACAACTCCTCTTTCTATTTGGCATCCAACAAAAAGAATATAGTTTAACATAAAACTACCTTACACTATTTACATTATTCGAACTATTGTCCTCATCTTTGTCGCCATATTTATTTATCACTTGCGATTCACCTTAATTCACTTCTAGCTCACCACTAGCAATTGATTACTTACTACACACTGCTGGCGAATCTTGTATGTTGTTTCCATTATAAATATTATTGTTGCATTTCCAACCTTTGTTTTGGTTATTCAGTGACCTTTTCCTAGGATACAACATTTTTGCAATGAGGATGAGATTCAAATTCATGCAGGAAAACCTCAACAGTGAACCGACATACAGTATATTCCACTGTATTTATAAGGATAGTCCATAGGTACAGTATAACACTTAACCAAATGAGAATTGATTAGCGGTAGACTGAGAAGTTGTTTCAATCCAATATTTCTATTTCGTGTCAATGGAAAATGTGAGGCCAAGAAGTCGCAATGATTTGCTCTCCTGTAGGTTTAGCATCAGTCGTACTGATGGAAGACAAATATTGTTCTCTACGATGATTAAAAGATAACAATCTCGTATATTATTTACATTATTCAAACTATTGTCCTCATCTTTGTCCCCATATTTATTACAACGTTTCGGCCGTTGTATGCTCCGGCCTTCTTCAGGTGGTTGGAATGTCAAACTGAACCCTTTATTTCGCTCACTGGGGTAGACTTGTTCTAGTTCCACATGTCATGTTTAATGGATGTCAGTTATCAGTTATCTCCTGTTAATTCCCCTCTCCAAGTTCTCCACTGCCTTAACCGGGTATTGAACTCACACACTAAAGGCATTAGTTAGATCCAGTGACAAGACCCAAAGAGTGTGAGTTCGATACCCGGTTAAGGCAGTGGAGAACTTGGAGAGGGGAATTAACAGGAGATAACTGATAACTGACATCCATTAAACATGGCACATTGAACTAGAACAGTCTACCTCAGTGAGCGAAATAAAGGTTTCAGTTCGACATTCCAACCACCTGAAGAAGGCTGGAGCGTACAACGGCCGAAATGTTGTAATAAATATGGCATCAAAGATGAGGACAATAGTCCGAATAATGTAAATAGTGTACATAATACCTCATCTCAGAAATATAGACAGATAAAACTACTGCACCTGCTGAAGGTTGGAGATTTAATGGTACAACTTACTGTATTTGCCGACATCAAGGACACAGTTTTTTCCTGAAATAAGTTTCAAAAATTTGCATAATACACAGAAATTCAATTTACCGTCTGACACAGATAACCTTTCTCTGGGGTTAGCATAGACCTACAAAAGCCCTAACCTTCACACAACAAATTTTTGAGCATTATTTCAGGACAAAAACTATCTTTAACATCAATAAATACAGTAACTCCGAGGAGACTTAGTGTTGTAATGGAATAACCTGTCACCCCCATGAGTGACTACACTATAGGTAATAACTACCTATAAGTATTTGTAAGTCAACAGACTACATAGACTAGCTGGGATCTGTTGAGTGCAACTCAGACTTACACGAGAACTACTGACCTTCCGATAGTAGCACTCACTACTGGATTGACTTGCGACGACCTTGTGTATAACTGTTACCTTTATTCTTTTACAATAAACCTTTACTTCTTTTATCCACTGTGTTTGTCAAGTATATATTCCTATTAGCACGGAAATATAACACTTAGACAATCTCTTGAGGTAAGCTACAACATCCAAAAAAAATTAAATTTTAACAAAGATTAATGTATTAACCCAAATCAATCACCAAGATGCAACAAAGCTTCTAGTTAGCAAACATGAGACCATCTTAAGATGTAGAAGCATTTTATCTAAGGAATACATGCACATGAGAGGTTATAATATTGAGCTGTCAGTGTGCGAATGTCAATCAGTGTATTTCTAGTCACACAAATACAATGATTACTGTTAGACTGAAATCCATTCTACACTGTATAGAACTGAGTAGCTGCAGAAGACTGGACTTCAATTTGTCCGAGTTTAAATTGGATCCGTTTCAGCCAACTCAAAAGAATCGAAGCTGTGAAAGAAGCTTGGTCTTTGGTCTGGATTGGAGGTTCCCAGTTCTGGCAGGCTTGAAGACGGACCTGTAAGTGGGCTGGGAGCTGGAAAATAAATTTGAAACAAAGTATATTGATCAAAACTTATAACAAAACAGGCTCAGGATATTAATGACATCCTAGAAAATAGCAAGTTAATTATTAACTGTTTATAAATTCACGAATAAAAAATGTTCACATCTCTATAAATTGTTAAATAATAAATATTGCATTGCAGCAGTTCTAATTGTATTAGTTTTTAGAATGTTGTAAATATAAAATTATTGTTATACATAATCAATATAATAAATAAATAATGTTTAATATTTCTGTTGTAAATTCTCAAGAACAAAAAATATATAAATTTAGTTTCATCATATGTTTAGGTTTTATTCCAATTCTAATCATCGTTTTTAAAATAATAAACATTGCCGAAGAATGAAGGTAGTTAAAATAAAAGTAGTGTCATTGAGGGAAAAAACCATCCTTTTAACACTCCATCTTATTGCGGGTACTAAGGTCCATGTTTGCCAAGAAAAGCCCATCAGAATAATTACCAATAGAAATGTTACCAGAAACTTATTCATTCATGTATTGATTATGTAAACCTGGTGGAGCCCACCTGTCTCCAGATCAAACCACCTAAAGACTTGCCTTGGTCACGCATACATGGCTGTTGATTCCATCAGGGTGAGCCCTTTACCCTGACCGTTGACTTCAGTCTTAGGAAGCTATCCACCCAGTGATAATGTGTCAAAACTACACGGGCTGCATACTTAGCTATGGAGCCATATATTAACTTAAAAAAGATACTTACTTGTGAATGATAAGCAAAGAGGATTGCTGTCCACATAGGGAATAACTGAAATATATAAAATGAAGCAAAAATTATTTACTAGCCAAATCCCTGTCTTACTAACATTTCTCTTAATAATAATTTAAAAAATAATTCAGCAAACGATGTTACTTTATTTATGGTAACTGGATTTTTGGCGATTACCTTACTCAGTTTCCAGCATTCAATACTGTACATCAGAAAAATGACACTTAATCGCGGTTGCCATCATTTTTCAGCCGTTTGGCTAAGATCAAAGTGTGGTAACTGTTCTTATCAGCTTAATCTGATTCTCTATCTTCACTTCTTTCTTTCATTTTCTTACTGAAAGCTAGTAGTGTCTTTTCCCTTCTCCCCACACAATCAAAACAGAATAGTCTATTATTTATGAGTACTGGCAGGGCATAATGGTTGTGCAAACTAATAAAGGGAGGGACAAGTACAATTATAATAGGGTAGAGGGTAGAAGTAATCCTACACTATATACTACTCAGTTTATACACATTGTTTAAAACTCTACAAATGGTTTGATAGAGTACTCTTCAGGAGAAACAAAATTACAGTAATATATATATATATTATATATATATATGTATGTCCAAATGCAAAAGAATGAAGAGTACAATTTCTGTGTTCAAAACATTAATTTAAAACAGGGCTCAATACAAAAGTAGATCAATAAATATGTATCCACCGTTATTTTAGAACATGTAGATACCCACTACAAAACTGTACATCTTGTTTCAATGTTAAAAATTAACATTTCTTCAGGTGGGAAATCAAGATGCTACTAAAATATTTTATTCCAAAATACTGTTAACAGAGCACATCTTCCGCTTCTGTCTTTGGAAAATTTCGCATAAAAGGTTAAAAAGATTTACATATGGTGAAAGAAAGCTAAGTGATTAATAACAACGAAAGCGGGAAGAGAAATAAGAGGAAAAAGGATAAGAAAAGGAAATAAAGGTTGAGGCAAGTATTCAATATTCTATTTGTAAAGAGAAGAAGAAAGTTGAGGATGAAAGAGATAAGAAAATGTCTACAGTCTATATATCAATGCATTTGATATATGTTTTTCACAGCAGCCCAATATGTGTGGAACTAATTAGATGTAGTTGTCAGAAAACCAACACAATGATTTCTTTCAAGTGGTGAAGGCTTGTGTCGGACGATCCACACTTTTTGGATCCGTCAATAAAAAAGTAATAGTGCAAAAGACTTGCCACAGAAATTCCGAACGACAGTCCTCACGTGTTATTATCGCAGAGTTTAACCTCTCCGGATCACAGTCAATATCAGCCAGTACACGCTTCTCGGCAGATACATGCAATATAATGACCGGGTTAAGCCGTCAGGAGTTTTCCTTCCCATCTGAAGTTTTTTATCGTGAAACTAACACTAAAAGGATTGCTAACCAAAGCTCAGAGAGACTCATTTCACCCTCATCAAGGGCAGCTAGCCTGCACCAGTTCTCAACCAGTGTAAAATATGTATATATATATATACACACACACACATATATATATATGATGACTCTCCCATCGAGTTCGATGTATAAGGTTCTGAAGACCACAAACTAATTATCTGCATGCTTATAATGGGCATGACTTTTGAGACTGGCTCGAGAATTGCACAAAAGACCACAAACAGTACAGGAGAATGTATTGTATCAAAGTGCAGCAGGAACACTGTTAGATGTCTTATTTTGCTTTCTCGTTTCATGTAGTCGACTGATGCTTACTTCTCAGTGCAGCTATATCAATGTTATACATCTTTAGCTCCAATGCAACCAGAGCTGTTTTTCTTTCTGGTGCTGAGTTGTTGTCCTGGAGAGTTCGTACATTCCAAGTGTCAAGATGAAGTTGATGTTGTTTCGTGGTGTTTTTCGCAGTAGCCAGATATGTGTGGAACTAATTAGATGTAGTTGTCAGAAAACCAACTCAATGATTTGTTTCAAGTGGTGAAGGCTTGTGTCGGACGATCCACACTTTTTGGATCTGTTAATAAAAATGTAATGGTGCAAAAGACTTGCAATGGAAACTCCGAACGACAGTCCTCACGTGTTATTATTGCGGAGTTTAAGCTCTCCAGATCACAGTCAATACCAGCCAGTACACGCCTCTCGGCAGACACATGCAATAGAATGACCGGGTTAAGCCGTCAGGAGTTTTCCTTCCCATCTGAAGTTTTTTTTATCGTGAAACCAACACTAAAAGGATTGCTAACCAAATCTCAGAGAGACTCCTTTCACCCTCATCAAGGGTAGATAGCCCGCACCAGTTCTCAATCAACCTGGTACTTTACATAGCTCCATGGGATATATATATATATATATATATATATAGAGAGAGAGAGAGAGACACACACACACACACACAATGTAAATTTCAGATTTTAAAACTTTTAAGTTGCTTTATTTTCCAATAATGTTATCAGTAGTTACTTTTTACCTAAAAAATACAAACAGAACAGTCTGTAATTGATATTTGTGCAAGAAGCTTACCATCATGGCAAGAGGTAAAGAATTGACAAATTCACAAAAAGAACTGATTGTTAAGCTCTGGAAAGAAGGTAAAAGTTACAAGAAAATCTCAGACAACCAGAATATTCCATTTACTGCCATTAGTTCATTAATTGCAAGGTATAAAAACTCAAAACTGTTGAAAACCAAAAAAGAACAGGCACTCCATGGAAGATTTCTTCAAGATCTTCAAGGAAATTAATGCCTCAAATTAAACAAAATCCAATGGTTACACATTAAGAGTTGCAGGATGATTTGCTTTCATCAGGAATCTGTGTCACTAAATGGACAATAAGCAATAAAATTTATAGGAATAATCTAAAGTTATGCTCCCCTTGGGAAAGTCCACTGTTATTGAAAAGACACAGAGATGCCAGGTTGAAATTCGTTCGTGAACATAAGGATAAGTAAAAATCATATTGGGAAAGAGTATTATAGACAGATGAAACCAAAATTGAGTTGTTTGGATGTAATTCTAGAAATCATGGATTGAGAAAAGATGGGACCACCTTGAGGCAGTGTAATCGTTAGCAAGCTTGTCTCGCTAGAACAATTATGACTGAGTAGTGAGCACGATCCTCACTGGCTGCCCCCTACCTTCAGCCTTGTGCCACATCTAAGCTGCACTTGGAAAATCACTGTATGGAGGAAAGATGGCAATGCCTTCAAACAAAAGAACACAGTTCCAACAGTGAAGTTTGGTAGTGGCAGCATCATGGATTGGGGATGTTTTTCTGCTAAAGCAAAACATATCGGTAAAAGATGGTAGAATGAATGCTGCAGCATATCAAAATATTTTGGAAGCAAATTTAATGATTTTGGCTGAAAATATCGAACTTCCTACTGATTGGATCTTCCAGCAAGATAATGATCCTAAGCACGCTGCAAAATCTATGAAGAAATGGCTTGCTGAAGATAATGTAAATATCCTGAAATGGCCAAGTCAGTCCCCAGATTTAAACCCAATTGAGAATCTGTGGCATTATTTAAAAATTCAAATTCAATCAAGACCTCCAACAAACATCCCAGATCTGAAGACCATATGCGAAGAATAGAACAAAATACCAACTAAAATTTGCAAATCATTAATTGAGAATGACAAGAGGTTGGTTGCTGTAGAAGTGAATAATGGTTATTCTGCAAAGTATTAAATGAACATTATGTATTCATTTTTGTTTTGTACAAATACTTTTTTCACCCATTAAAATGGATAAATGGGATTTATTTCTATTAAATCAAAATTGTTTCTGTTTTCTATACATAATTAATTATGCATCTGTGTACAGTTAATTATATGAAAAGTATGTTTATTCATTAGTTAGATACAATTAAAAATTTGTATGTATACTAATATTTGTTTCCCCCCATTGTGTGTGTGTGTGTGTGTGTGTGTATATATATATATATATATATATATATATATATATAATATCACACATTGAATGCTGGTGTTAATAAAATAGGGCTTGATGTAGAGTAACAGAGTTATAAATTATATATTATTGATAAATAAATGCAGAACAATGCATTGTGCATGAAACTCACTTGTGCTACTGGTGAGGGAAAAAAAGTATATTTATTAATAATGTATAATTTATAGCTCTGTTATTTTAAATCAAGCACTATTTTATTAACACCAGTACTCAATGTGTGATATTATATATTTATATGCACACGCACACACACACATATATATATATATATGTCTCATATCGTCTTAAAGGGCATTCCTGATCAAACCAAACTCATAAATAATTACATCGGTCACACAACTACATACCTATCCAGACGACTTACGTTACACCGATCCGACCACAGCTCCATTAGAACTCATTTAAACACACACAAATCTACTAGTCTCCATCCGCAACATACTAGTAGAAAATACACGCATAATAAACTCATCCACATGTAAAAAAAAAATAATGGAAGCCTTAATAATAAAAAAGATAAAGCCAACACTCAATAATATTAGCTAGAAACATGTCCACAATGTGTAGACTGTTTTCGGAAAATAAAACATCCCTCCAACTCTAGATACATATACACAACCCATAAATCCAGTTAAATAGTAAAAATGAAATCATCCTTGGTAATGGCTAAAAGTATAGTCGAAAGCGCTCGGATTTACACAATATATGGATAGTTTCTACACCTTCTGTGCCCAGAAAGGAAAACACTTGTTCAAATACAAGAAAAAGTAAATGAAAAGTTTGATCACGGTCCCGTTTCTGTCGTCTTTAAAGTAACATGTATAAAAGAAGGATTGCTGCCTAAATACACAATTATATGTTAGCTCTATCACTGATATTGATCACTTTCCAATAAGTACTGCGTATATAAAATAATATATATATATATATATATATATATATCATTTAGTTTAAAATCACATATATACACATATGTTAAAAGTTTGTGTTCACTGAATTCCCTAAAAATTGAAGGTTGTTTACTTTTTTCAATACCAATTTCTTAGCTCATTTTGGACCAGAGGGACTTTCTCTTTATCACATATTCAATAATAACAACAACGAAATTACCCATTACTGCATAAAGCTTCCTTATGATTTTAGCTCTTTTTGCCTGATCTATCTTGCTGGCCGATGGTAATCTTAGGGCTGGCAGGTTTTAAATTTTAAATAACATCCTCTCTAAAAAATTGGATGACACACACTAATGGATTAAATGGGCTTAAAAAGAATCATTTTTGTTTTTGTGTCTCTGCTCATTTGGTAAAAGCCTACCAGTTTGAACGAGAAGAATTTTTTTTAAGAAATTAGGCACTTTTAAAATATATATAATAGAATTTTAAATAAAAATTTTGTATAACCCTGGCATCATCCCAAACTAATGTTCTATTGTGTCCTCAGGCTGACATTAATTTCAATCCTGCCAAAGTCGAAACAACAGTTTATGCTATGGCAACAATAAGGTCCTTCATGACCAAAGAAATTCAAGATTCAAAAGTCAGCAGGGTCATGTCTTTGGTTGTTTATTTTTGGTAGGAGGAGATGATATTGATAAATAATACAGGGGTCATGAAGAATTATATTCTGGTTGCGTTATAAAAACTAGATATAAGAACATATTTTGCATCATTTCAATAAGAGATATAAAAAAAAAATTGACCGAAAAAGAAACTTACTTTTGCCAAAACTGAAGAGTTACATTCTTGCAATGCTTCCATTAGTCGCAGGAAGTGTAAATTTACCATTTCTGCAAGCTGAAAAACAACAGAAAAAAAAATCTCAAATACTCATTTTCCCCCATTAAAAAATAGGAGACCAAATAATCATTCTGTGATGCCCTCAACATCCACACAGGTATCCATAGTAATTATTCCTCACCAAGAAAACATGAAACAAAAAATAAAGATAAAAATTGAAAAATCCCAAATACTTTTTTTCTACCCACCTCTAAAAAAAGAAAACATTAAAAAAAAAAAGAAACTCAAATAGTCATTTTCTAACCATAAATAAATGTAAAAAAAAAAAATTATTCATTTTGTCAGAAAATAAACATAAAAAAGTATACAAATTATTCAATTTTTCTCCCCCTCACAAAAAAAACGTTAAAAAATATGAATGTCAAAGTCATTTTATACCCAAAATAAATGTAAAAAAAAAAATATTCATTTTGTCAGAAAATAAACAAAAAAATTAACAAATTATTCAGTTTTTCTCTCCCTCACAAAAAAAACGTTAAAAAATATGAATGTCAAAGTCATTTTCTACCCAAAATAAATGTAAAAAAAAAAAAATTCATTTTGTCAGAAAATAAACATAAAAAAGTATACAAATTATTCAATTTTTCTCTCCCTCAAAAAAAAAAACGTTAAAAAATATGAATGTCAAAGTCATTTTCTACCCAAAATAAATGTAAAAAAAAAAAATATTCATTTTGCCAGAAAATAAACAAAAAAGTGTACAAATTATTCAATTTTTTTTCCCCATCATAAAAAAAACATTAAAAAATATGAATGTCAATGTCATTTTCTACCCAAAATAAATGTAAGAAAAAAGAATAAAAAATTACACATTTTGTCACAAAAAAAACATTAAAAGTATATGAAATACTCAGTTTTTATCTAAAAAAAGATACAAAAAAAAAATAAAAACTCCTCATTTTACACTTTAAAACAAAACAAAAAATACAGAATACTCATTTCCTCTTTAAAAAACCCAAGAAACCCAAATCTCATTTTCCTCCTGCTTTGAACATTGTGGACTGGCACTACAGGAACCACAAACAAAGAACTGTACCAAATAACATAATAGATAATAATGGTTTAGTGATACAAGTCTTACTAATTAATCCATAGCAGAGAGGAAGAAGAGGTGAATTCATACCTTTCCCAAGGATATTTGCATGTAACAGACACAATTGCACTACCCACAATCCAAGCTTACAGCATCTGCTATTCCTAAGTGGTTACCTATCTAGGTTCTGACTAGGCTTAATGTTGCTTAACTTCAGTGATCATACAAGAACCGGTGCTTTGCCATAAGCCATCCAATCAGTGATAGTATAGAGTGGAATGTATATGTCATTCAACCGGTGACACTGTAGAGTATGGGTTGGTGTATGTCATTCAACCGGTGACATTGTAGGTATTTTGTTTTACCAGTGTTCAATCAATACAAGGCTCAAAAGCCACTCAATGTAGAGAATTATTGAATGACGTGTGTGTTGTAAAGGTAAGAGTAGGAAGCAAGTATTATGTGGATATGGACAATGGTAACATGGTAACAATTGAACTAGAACTTGAAAAGGTTAAGATTGTAGCATTCAGGGAAATATTCATGTGGGAGTCTGTTCTTAAGAAAAAAGAAGTGTGGTATTTCATGTGGGAGCCTGGTCTTAAGAAAAAAGAAGTGTGGTATTTCATGTAGGAGTCTGTTCTTAGGAAAAAAGAAGTGTGGTATTTCATGTAGGAGTCTGTTCTTAGGAAAAAAGAAGTGTGGTATTTCATGTAGGAGTCTGTTCTTAGGAAAAAAGAAGTGTGGTATTTCATGTAGGAGTCTGTTCTTAGGAAAAAAGAAGTGTGGTATTTCATGTAGGAGTCTGTTCTTAGGAAAAAAGAAGTGTGGTATTTCATGTAGGAGTCTGTTCTTAAGAAAAAATTGTTTAATACAATTGAAATACATAAGGATTTAGGATGGTTATGTAAAAAATAATATATTTACCACTTTTGCACATGAGGGCAACTGTAAAACACCAGGAGTGACCCTGGCTCAAAAGTCGATAACATTGTCCTTCTCCTTGATGGGTTACCAACCACAGCTGGAAATCCCAGTCTGTGCTGCTATTTAACCCATAGCTGGGGTTATTTGTGTGACAGTCAATTTTTGAAACTTATTTAACCTATATTCAAAACGCTACAATAATAAAAGATTACTAAATAATATACTTACCACTTTTGCATGCGAGAGCAACTGTAAAACACCAGGGGTGACCCGGGCCCAAAAGTCAATAACATTGTCTGAGGCTGTTTGGTGGTAATCACTGTTCGGAGGATAGTGAGCAGCTGCTGATTCACAGTACATTGTCCATAACTTTGTACAGAAACCGAAAATAGAAAGAACGTTCAGAAATTGACATTATAAAATAGAAACAAGAAAAAAAATTAAACACAATATATATATATATATATATATCAGATTCATGAATATGCACATGTACAAAATTGGAGTAAAAAAACAGATTGAAAAAGATTGGAACAAAATGAAAAAAATTGGAAATACTGCTTAAACCAGAACCCATGAAGACTGGAAATTTTACCACAAAACTTTGAAGTTGGGATAAAATTAATATTTAAAAGTTCAGTAATCTTTTCATATAATTATGTGTGTGTGTAAAAAAAAAAATATAAAAATAATGGAAGTACTAATAACAAAAAGGAAAAGCCAACACTCAATAACATCAACTATGAACATGGCCATAATGTGCTGACTGTGTTTGAAAAAAAAAAACATTCCTATATCTCTAGATACATACATAAGAAATCCATACATTCAGTTAAAAAAATAAAAATAAAAATTATTCTAAAAAATAGCTGAAAGCACAGAACATTTGGACACATTTTTACATACTTTATATCCAGAAAAGAAAACACTTATATGGACACAAGAAAAATAAAAAACTTAATCACAGTACTTTGTCAGTCGTCTTTAATGAAACTTGTATAAAAGAAGAATTGCTGCCCAAATACGTAATTATATTTACAGGGTGTATCAAAAATACTTTTACAAACTTTGGGGGTGGGTTCCTCATACTGAAAAAGGACAAAAGTTCATATAAAAATATGTCTGCAAATCCTTTCTCAAGAGTATTTACACATAAGTGAATATAAAAAACCCAAATGGAATTGGAACTTGGTTTTCTGATTAACAATTGCAAGCCATTATCCATTACACTACCCACATATCCAAGTTTATAACACCTAGTATTCCCTTTTACTTTTTCATATTCCTGATCTGGAGTGCATAATCTATTGTAATATGAAAAAAATTATTTCTTGTCAGAAAGATTCTGCAAGTCCATCCAAATATCTAAATATTGTATTTGAAGGCTTATGGCCACATCAAATTAAAACACTGGTTCCTATATGATCACCAAAGTTAAGCAATGTTGAAACTGGTCAGTACTTAGATGGGTGACCACTTGGGAATACTAGGTGTTGTAAGCTTGGATGTGCAGGTGGTGTGATGAATAATGGGTCAGAATTGTTAATCAGAGAGCTGAGTTCCAATTCCCATTGGGTTTATTATATTCACTTATACACAACTACCCTTGGAAAAGGTATGAATCCTCCTCTTCTCTCACATCACTATCAGTTAATTAGTAAGACTTGTATCACTAAATCATTATTATTTGAAAAAAAAAACAACATTTTTACAGTCTAAATGTCTTCTGGCTTTAAATAACCTGCAAAGAGTTGATAAGGCATAGAAAAAAAAAATTGATTGATCAATCATCTTTGAAATTTATTTTAACCTTTATCCCTCTGTATGTAACTTCATTTACTGTACAAAAAGTTTATTCTGCCACTGAAGGTGACTCTGATCCCTGAACAATAATGTGTTTGAATTTCATAGTTGTGTTGTCATATCCTGCTATGGAAACAGAAAACAACTTTAAGTGAAATTAACAATAAGGCTACTGCAATTGAGACACCTTGAAAAAGAATGTAGTGGAAAGAGAAATAATATTAATAATTCAGAGTACTAAAGATTAAAAAAATGTATCAAACTTTTGTTCTGACCTAATATTGATTTTTATACTAACATTCCTAGTCAATAGACTTTTTGTGTTTTTTCATCATGCATTACTATGGTGAATTTATTTTTATATGGTTTTAACATAAAGAATTATATTATAAAACTAAGCAAGGTAATAAAGCCACTAACATGCAAGGGACACTTGGAGAAATGTTATTCTCCATAATGCAAGAAGAAAGAAAAATGACTCTCACCTGACACAGGATAAAAGCATGAAACAATGATGACATATGCAATACTGAAGTCTGCAGGAAAAGAAAACAAAAATAAAATAATTTTTGTATTATTATAAAATGTTTTTTGTTTCATTCTGTCTGTTCAATAGACAAAAGGGCAAACATGGACCTTCATGTCTGCAAAAATATCTAGTGTCAAAAGAACAGTATTTCCCATGGCACCATTTCTATTTTTAACTACCTTCACAGTGATGATGATAATTGTAATAAAACCTAAACAAATGAAAGTGAATTTATATATTTTCTTGAGAATTAGTAACAAAAATAATAAACACTATTATATATTTACAATATTGGATTGTTTATTGGAATGCTTGGCAAAACATTAGATTTTGAACAATCAATTTGAACTTTATGAAAATGCTAAGTAAATGCTAAGTAATAAGGATTTATGAAAATGGACTTTATGAAAATGCTAAGTAATAAGGATTTCCTTATAGTTGGTTCAAATATTTTAATAATTTAGTAACAGTATAAATTTATGAATAAAATATTGTTTTCATATTTATTTCTTTATATAGTGTTTAATATTTTTGTTGTAAATTCTCAAAAATAAACAAAATATATACATTCACTTTTATCATATGTTTAGGTTTTATTACAATTCAATAATTGCTTTTTAAAACAATAAACATTGGTGAGGAGTGAAGGTAGTTAAAATAAAAGCGGTGTCAAGGGAAAAACTGTCATTTTGTCACTCAAATTCATTGTGGGCACTAAGGTCCATATCTGCCATAAATTCTTCACTATTAAACAAATTCATATTATTTTAAAGTCCAACATATTCCTTTGGATTAAACTAAATTCACTAAACAGAAAATGGCTGCTCTTACATTACCATAATTCCCCATGTATAATACGACTACATCCATAATATGGGAAAATGCTTCTACTCATGCATAATATGCAACCCTTGTTTGGTAATCAAACCTTATAAATTGTACCTCTCCAATTTCATTATGGCCAGCATTTCCTACTCTTATTTTAAAAAAATGGTTTTAAACATAGAATAATATTATTCTAATTTAGTTTTATGATAATTCTTATTTTATTTTACGGCAATTTTTTTAAAGATTTTTTTGTAGCTGTGCATAAAACGCACCCCTGATTTTGCTTATTATTTTTTAGAAAAAATGTGTGTTATACATGGGGAATTATGCTAATTATCTTCAAAGTCATATATATATATATATATGCACACACACACATACATATATATATATATTTTTTAATCAATTCACCTCATTCAAGGTAATAATGCCACTATGATGCATCATGAATCCCATAACCTCTTAGAATCATAGGGGCACCACATCTACTGTAGCCATATCAGCAGTGGTGTTTTATACAATGATATTCACCTTGTACAAGGCCCAAGAGCCACTCGAGGTAGAGGGTTACAGAATAAAAGGCAAACCCCAAGATAATATCACCATGATGCAAGAGGCCACTGGAAATGAAAGAGAAGGGAAAGATGTTAGAAAAAACTGGAAATCCAAACCTAAACTGGAAACAAGGGATAAACCTCTACTCCTGTTCAAAAGATCGGGAAGGAGTGTGAACTGAACGATAGGTGAACCTATCTACTCCTGATGAGGAAAAAAATAAATAATAAATAAAATTTCAGAGTTTAGGCGGAGACATTAGAAGTATCGAGTTGAAGTAAATGTTACAAGGAACTAAAAACCCAATCCTAAACATGAAACAAGTAGAGTCTGTCTATATTTCTGAGATGAGGTATTATGTACAGTATTTACATTAGTCGAACTATTGTCCTCATCTTTGTCGCCATATTTGTCACAACTTTTCAAGGACACATGGCACAGTGGATAAAGGCGTTGGTTAGATCCAGTGACAGACCCAAAGAGTGTGAGTTCAATACCCGGTTAAGGCAGTGGAGAACTTTCAGAGGGAAAATTAGCAGGAGATAACTGACATCCATCAAACATGGCACGTGGAACTAGAACAGTCTACCCCAGTGATCAAAATAAAGGGTTCAGTTCGAAATTCCAACCACCTGAAGAAGGCCGGAGCGTACAACGGCCGAAACGTTGTAATAAATATGGTGACAAAGATGAGGACAATAGTTTGAATAATGTAAATAATATACAAGATTGTTATCTTTTAATCATCGCAGAGAACAATATTTGTCTTCCATCAGCACGACTGATGCTAAACCTACAGGAGAGCAAATTATATGGGACTTCTTGGCCTCACATTTTCCATTGACACGAAATAGAAATATTGGATTGAAACAACTTCTCAGTCTACCACTAATCAATTCTCAGCGTACAACGGCCGAAATGTTGTGACAAATATGGCGTCAAAGATGAGGACAATAGTCCTACTAATGTAAATAAGAAACAAGTAACAAATATCAATTTCTGTTCAAAAGACTGGGGAGGTGTGTGAACAGGACAATAAGTGAACCTATATTAATCAATAAACTCTAGTTGTAATTCAATATTTACCTTGGAATACTCTGCAAATCCAGTCATGATGACCATGATATGCTCTGCAATATGAGAGCCAGCATCTAATGGAACAGGAAGACAGTAAATAGACTCCGACCCTTCAGTAAGTGCAGTGTGAGTGAGAGAACCAATCAGAATCCAAGAAAGTAAACGAATCTGACTCAGACAATCAATAAATTCTTTTGGACTGAAAAACAAAAAAAAGCAACATATAAATAAATATTAAAAAAAATTAAACCGCATTAAATACCTTTAGCCTGTAGAAAATAGTCTCTTAGAGTACATGTTAAATATTTAATATGTGTATAATTTAATAATACTACAGGGTACAATGGGCAAATTTTCATAATTTTATATTTTTAATTTCACACATGCACATTGTTTTTGATTTTGTCGACTCCACAGTATAGTAGGGTCAGTTGGGCACCATCTGTGAGAAAAAGTGCACCATGACACAATTCACTCCACGAGAAATTTGGAAATGGCATGCTGTACATTCATGCCAGAAGCTCCAGTACAAACATTTCAGAGTGTTTGGGTGTCAAGAGGATTTGGAAAGAGATGGATGCGTCTAATGGCAATTATGAAGGTACAGTAGCTTGGAAAACTCACTCTGATCATTCTGATAAGAAAAGAACTCCCAAATTTGTTGGTGAGGGCCTCAGTCTCAACCTATAGGCCTACGTCAAGTGCCTTGAGGAGGTACTGCTGCCCTGGGCCAACAGGGTGGCTGCTGGAAGACTATGTCTGGCAACAGGACTGCACCATGCTACACAAGCAGGAGAACCCAGTAATGGCTGTCAGATAATTTCTGTGACCACATCACTCCTTCCATCTGGCTACCTAACTCCCCAGACTGCAACCCCCTCGATTATTATGTGTGAGGTGCAGTTGAGTGACAGATCAACAAATCTCCTTGTCATACCAAAGATGAAGTGAAGGCAAAAATTATGGAAGCATTTACCAACTTAAACAAGGAGACCATCCAGAAGAGTTGTAGGAGATTCCAAACTTATCTGGAGGCCATGGTTGAAGTCAATGAGGATTTTATTGAATAAATTTACTCTTTAGTATTCCAAAATATTTTTGTGTAATTTTGGTAAATATATCTGTTAAAATGAGATGTCAGTGCTATTTTTATTTTTACAGAATTTAGACGACAATTTATCCATCGCACCCTATACATATAAAATCTCTGATACATTTGTTCACCAGTGCAGCCACACTCAAACAGTTTTACACAATATATCACTTACATGATACACATATTTGATATATTTGAATTTGAAATGTAGCATTTTCCTAAAAATGCTGGGATATAGTCAACAAAAGTTAACACTTCCTTTAATGAGTGAGGCCGTCAGAAATAAAACATAAACTTTGGAGAGTTTATCTAAAATTTTGATTTGAATGTGCAATAAGTTATTCAAAAATTAGAAAACTATAATGTAAAACGAAACGGACAAACGTTGTCTATGGAGTTCAATGAAATTTGTTTACACCCTGACTATATGATGGAGTCATTCCTGGAGGGTCTATCTACAAAATCCTGGAGTCAGGATGCTGAAGGTAACACCAATCAGCTAAGTGACAACCTTTTGTATTAATTATATATATATATTATTTATTTTATGATATTAAAACAAAAACGTTAAAAATCACTACACAATTACATTGTTTCCACACTACAAATGTGTCTCCTTAAATGTTATAGATAGTGGAATTATACTCCATTTGTTCTCATTTTATCTTTATATATATACATATATATATATACATATATATATATATATATATATATATATATATATATATATATATATATATCCGATGTGATGAGAATGAAAGTAATATATAAATTTTAACGTTCGCAGCGTTCATTCAAAAAAGAGCTCGATACAGGTAGTAGAGCGATAATTATTTATTTATTATAATTTTATCATATAGACAAAACCATTTTACTCACAACAAAGATGCAACTTGGTTTCAGTGCATTTTAACTGCACATCTACGGGTGAGGGTCGGAAATGGTTTCCGACTCTCACCCGTAGATGTGCAGTTAAAATGCACTGAAACCAAGTTGCATCTTTGTTGTGAGTAAAATGGTTTTGTCTATATGATAAAATTATAATAAATAAATAAATATATATATATATATATATATATATATATATATATATATATACAATGCAAATATGTTTTGCTAAATAATATGGACAAGTTCTGTTTGTCAACTTTTTTATTAAGTCTTACAGATTTCTGAATAAGTTGTTTTGTTTTAGCAATAAATTTTCAAAAATTCATATTAACTTGCAATTTACATTATTTTCTTCCTGAGTACTTTCAAATGTTGCTACATTCCGGCATTCTCCTGTTTGATGCAACCAATATCAAGTCATTCAAAGTGACATCATATAAATGTCGGTCAGACTGACATTTTATGTTTGTATTTTTTTTTTATATTAAATACACTTCGATGAGAAAATTCTTGTTGCTGAAATATATATATATATATATGTATGTATGTATGTATGTATGAGGTCATCCCATAAGTTCTGTCCGAATTTTAACTTTTTGTTAAAATGAACGAAATTTAAAGAGTATTTTATAATGTCTAATGGAGCTGAACACTATTTTTATGTTTAGATGCATTTAAACTGATCAAATTTTATTTCAGAGAACAATCAAATTAAATTTTGTTTGATTAAAACCCTGCTAACATGGAAGTACCCAAGAATCATTTGAGGCACATAATGCTTTATGAGTTCAAGAAAGGAAACTCAGCAGCTGAAGCGGCTAGAAACATTCACTCAGTTTATGGAGAGGAATGTGTGAATGAAAGAACATGTAGAAGATGGTTTGCAAAATTCAGAGGTGGAGATTTCACCCTTGAAGATGAAGATCGAACCAGACGTCCAGTTGAGTTTGATGAAAAGCTTCTTGAAGCAGCCCTTGAAGAAAATCCTACTTTATCAGTTGAGGAATTGCCAGTGGTTCTCAGTTCAAACCATACAACTGTTCATCATCATCTTCAACAACTTGGAAAAGTTCCTAAACTTGGAAAATCGGTGCCTCATGAATTGTCTGAAAACAACCTCAAATCCCGAGTTGACATCTGCTCTTCTCTCCATTCTCGCCAACTTGTTTCACCTTTTTTGGATAGACTTGTGACTGGCGACGAAAAATGGATCTTTTATCGAAATGTTAAGCGTCGTAGACAGTGGCTTGGTAAAGGGGAAGGACCCCAGCCACAGCCAAGAAGGGAACTTCATGGGCAAAAGGTTCTTCTTTCAATCTGGTGGGATTGCCAAGGAATAATCCACTTTGAATTCTTACCATCTAATGCAACAATTAATGCTCAAATATACTGTCAGCAATTAGAGCGTTTGAACCTAGCTTTGAGAAAAAAAAGACCTGCTCTAGTGAATCAAAAATGGGTGATGTTTCATCAGGACAATGCACGACCACACACAGCAAGAATCATGTCACAAAAGATCGAAGAACTTGGTTGGGAGAAAATTCCTCATCCACCTTATTCTCCCGACCTTGCTCCTTCAGACTACCATTTGTTTCGTAGCTTACAGAATCATTTGGAAGAAACAGCTTTTGTAACACAGGAAGAGGTTAAAACTGACATTTGTGAGTTCTTCGAATCAAAGCCAAAAGAATTTTACAGTAATGGAATTAGTAAGCTTTTTAATAGATGGAAGGAAGTCATAGATAATCAGGGAAAATACATTGTTGATTGAATCTGTAATTAAATGTAACATTTGGTTACTTGTTTTCTTTATTCAAAATTTGGACAGAACTTATGGGATGACCTGATATGTATTTTCTGTCTATACGTTATTTTTATAGATACAAATATTTAAGTAAATGCTCTGTTTATAATAAACAGTATTAACAACATTTACTGGCCTGAATGTCCGAGAAATTTTCATTGAAAATATTTGTCCTCCAACAGGAATCGAACCTGTATCTTACACAAAACTGTCATATAGCCTGACATGCTATACCAATTTACCTACAGAAGAGAGTCTTGGTTAGCAAGGTCGATTTTACTGTTTTTAAACTAGAATTTTTTATGATTTCCCTCAAACATTCATTTCTGCTCAAAATGTATCCAAACATAAACAAATAAGTTCACACACTACGAAATGGACAAAGTTTGATAATTATTTTATATATATATGTGTGTGTGTGTGTGTGTGTGTGTGTGTGTGTGTGTGTGTGTGTGTGTTTAGGCAGCAAATGTTCTTTAAGGGAAATATTATTGAAGACAGACATTTTGCGTTGATAAATTTTAATGATTGAGTTTTCCAAATTATGAATTATGTGATAGTAACAACAAAGATGAGGACATGTAAAGAATTTAAATAATAACTCCTCCTGCTGGAATTTCAAACAGAAACTACTTACCCTTGTTGCATGGTCGAGGGTGGGTGATAAAGCCATGGCAGATACCGGGAAACAGCTTTGTTATCACGGCCATTACCTTTTGTAATTTCAAGTGCAATGTATTGGGCAATACCAGATTTTAGCTGGCTACCAAGAGTGTCTTCGTTTAATGCCCCACCTTTCATATTATTCTGTAGAAATAAACACAATAAAATTAAATTTACTGCAGAGTGAGTGGCCATGGTTAAATGTAAAATAAATGACAGAAATGTCCAACAAACAGAATTGACAAAGTTTGCAAGATAAAGAAAAGAACAGGGCAAAAAATAATATAAAGCAAGCAAACAATATATACAAGGGAAAGCAACAGTAATATGGCAAAAAGTTCACAAACTAAGAATTGAGGTTGACACACAAGAGCAAGTTTGGACAAGCATATGTAGCATTCTGACTTCAAGGCAAGACAGACCGGGACTGAGTCATATGAAACTGAGGACTGGCCCGTTTTATTGGTTAGGAAGAAATCCCAGCAGGCATTTGTGTGTTTCTGCCTATAACATTGGGGAGGGGAAAATATTTTGCAGTCATTCCCCATTAGATTGGAATCAACATTTACACAACTGAAATATTTTAAAATCAGGAAGATATTTCTTACTACGGAGAAACATAAGTACAGCTACACGATCTCTTATTTAAAACCCTTTTCAACAGATATTTTTGGATTTTGGAAATGGTTGTGTAATACAATGCCCCTCACCCCTTAAACTGTATACAACTGCATTCTAAGGTAAAGGTTAAAAAAAGGCTTTGAGTGAATGAAGCCTGAAGCTATTGACAAAGATCCTTCTTCTTTGATTGGTTTGTTTAAGGGCATATCAATTCCTTATGGGTCATTTAATGCCAAAATTTAATTGTTTGGTTAATTTTGTTTAGCGGCAGATCAACCTCTATGGGTCATTTAATGCTGAAATCTAAATATTTTCTATGCAATTTTATGGCTTCAACTACATATATTTTATACATAATTTTATGTTTTGAGGGTGAACGTATGTTTTTTTAGATGTATAATTTGTAGATAAAATGTGTTGTTGGTAATTTAAAAAAAACATGTATTATTGGTAATTTTAGTACAAAAATATATTTTAATACCTTTTTAGTGTTACATTGATTGCCATTTTATTATAAAGAAATATTACTGGTATTTTTACTAAAAAAAAGACATTTTGATTTTGTTTAGGAGTTCACTATTTGCCCAAATCTGGGAGACCTAACAGGTGCTACCACCCTGGGTCAGGATGAACCTGGGAACAACAGCAGTTAAGAGGTTGCTTCACACTCCTCAAAACTTCCAATCTCATGCTCAGAGGCCTTGCTTCTGGATGTAGTTTATCATCATACCCGGGACTACTTTTTTGAACATTGTGGACTGGTGAGTCACAAAGAACTGTACCGAATAACTTAAAACCACATTACTTAAGGACTACCTGTTGATCAAATCTGATATAACTTCACCAGGCAAATTGAATTATTTAGGTATTTATCAGGGCCTCCATGTCACAACTGGATGTGACACAATGTTGAGATTTAAAGTGGGTTTGCATAAAATTAAAAATATAAAACGGTGACAATTTACCCATTGCACTCTCTCTATATATGGGCGTGTGGTTAGAACATTCAATTTCCAACCATGAGAGACAGTTTCAAATCTCATCATGGTCGATTTACCAGGAAGATGAGTTCTTGATGTTATCGGCCTAGAGAGGCAATCTCAGCATGCGGTGCCTATGGAAAGTGCCTTAAAACCATACCATGGGTCAACACAGTGAGTGTTGATGGTAATTTATTATGTGTATTAAAAAGTTCTTTTAAAAATATTTAAAATAGAGCCCTCTTATAAATGTAAGACTGCGTTGATTAATTTGTTTTTAACAGCTTATTAACCCTTTGCAGGTTATTTAAAACCAGAAACTATTTTCAGATTGTGAGAATTTTTTGGAGATGATGATAATTTATGCTGATACAAATCTTACTAATTAGTCCATAGCTGGTGGGGAGAAGAGATGGATTCATACCTTTCCCAATGGTATTTGTTTGTAAGTACATATAACAAACCCAACTGGTATTCGAACTCAGCTCTGATTTCCAATTCTGAGCTGTTATCCATTACATCACCTGCACATCCAAGCTTACAGTATCCCCAAGTAGCCACCCATTTAGGTACTGACCAAGTTGGATTTTGCTTAACTTTGGTGATTGTATGAGTGTCAATGTTTCAACATGATATGGTTGTAAGCCCTTATATATGTAAGAAAATTATATATATATATATATATATATATATATATATATATATATATATATATATATATATATATATATATATATATATATATATGCAGAAATATAGTCTTAAAGTGTGCTATATTTATGGGGTAAAGTGCTCAATATCAGAGATAGAGCGTGTGTAAATATAGAAGTGGACATGGAAGTCAGCACTTAGAGGCGACAGTCTGTTTCATGCTAGTGCAATCGTCAGGCGACTAGTGCTGTTATTTTTCTCGGCTATTTATATAAGGGTCAGTGGTGCATTATGGGTAGTCTATTTTGGCGGTTACTTTTACCGGAAGTGGCTTATTTGTTTATTTATTTATGTCAAATTGTTTTGCTTGTTTTTTTATTTTTATTTTTATTTTTTATCTTATATATTTATTTATTTATTCTTTTATTTTGATCGGTGTTTTTGGTTAACGTAGTAAAAATTTGTTTATATAGCTTATTGTTGGTAGTCTATAATGGCCGTCATTACCGGAAATCGCTTGTTCGCTTATTTATTTGGGTCAAATTGTTTTGCTTGTTTTTATTTATTTTCATTTTTATTTTTTATCTTATATATTTGTTTATTTGTCATTGATTAAATCTGTTTGTTGAATTTGTGGTTTTTTCTGACTATTATTTAGGTGGGAACAGTTTTTAATTTATCTATTTAGGTTGGTTATCTTTATTTGTTTTTGTTTTGTTTTGTTTTTTAAACGGCTAGTTTATCGTAATCCGTTGTTAGTTTATTTATATATTTGGATGTATTTAGATCGATTTATTATACTTGTTGTTATTTATTTGTTACACTATATCTTTTTGGCTTTCGGTTTTTAAGTAACGTAGTATATTATCTTTTATTAATGTTTTTTTTTTTTTTTTTTTTTTTTTTATTATTATTTTTATTTGTATAACAGTTATAACTTTCGTCCGTTCTTTTGTTTTGATTTTGTTTCGTATATTCTAACAGGTGTGGTTTTATGATTTGTTTGGAGTAATTTATTTTGCTTATTTTATTGTTGTTTGTTTATATATTTATTTATTTTTCTATTTTAAGTTACGTAGTAAAAATTTGTTTTCATGTCTACATTTTGAGATTAGCTCGGATCTTTTATTTAATAATTTATTTTCATCTGGGAAGGTAATGATAGCTATTTTTTCCTCCAAGCAAAGTTTGCAGGTTTTTGATAGGTTGTTGTAGGCTGATGATTTTTTCCTTATTTTCCAAGATATTTTTGGTGTGGTGTGTGTTTTGCTTTTTATTTCCCAGATATACTTAGAAAGCATTGTGCTGTTCGCATATTTACTATTTGTGAAAGACAATTTGTGTACATAATTTCTTTGTTTCCATGGTCCTTCGGTTACTCCTATATATACTTTTTCTTCATTATCTGCTGATTTTGTCGTGGCTTGGTAGATTACGTTGTTTTGTAAACAATTACCGTTTAAGGGACATTCGTTTTTTATTCTGCAGTTGCACGTGGGTTTAATTTGTTCGTGTGGTTTGTTAATAATTTTTCTGTTGTGCTTTTTTATTATTTGTGCCATGTTCTCGGTGCAACTGTAGCTGATTTTTACTGTGTTTTTGTTGAATATTTTGTGTAGGGTGCTTGATTCCGGGAAGTGTTTGTGTAAAAGCTTGAAGAATATTTTTCCTATGTTTGTTTTTACGTTTTTGCTGTACGGTGGGTTGAACCATATGATATTTCTTTTTCTGTTGGTCTTTTTTGTGTTCTGTGGTGAGTATGTGAGTGTTGCTGGGAATCCGCTATCTTTTAGGGCTGTTTCGTAGTCTTTCTTGGCCTTGTTAAATATAGATTCATCGGAAGAATTGTCGGAAAGCCTGCGGTTAATCGATTTAGGTATCTGTTTGATTATAGAAGGCGGGTGGTTGGAGTATATATGTATGTACTGTGGTTTATCATTTGGTTTTCTGTATGGTTTGTGTGTGCCTTTTCTTAGGTTGAAGGTGACATCTAGAAAATCTACTTCGTTTAGGTTAGTTTTTATATCTATCTCGAATCCGTTATTTTTGAAAATTTTAATTATTGCTTTTCTAGTTTTATCAGTCTTTTGTTTGTTGCAGTTTCTTAAGATTATGAGACCGTCATCTCTGTAGAGCCCTGTGTCATTTCTATCTATTATTTTGCTTAGTTCGTGTAGTAAGTAAATGCCTACGATTTCGCATGTCTCTGCACCGTCAAAGCTTCCCATTGTAGTGTCAAATATCCCATCTTTCTTTATCCATGCTTCTTCATGGTGAAATAATAATGATTTACGTGAGTGCTTAATGATGTCGATTTCGTTTGGTTTTATTATTATTTGTTCCTGAGCTAAGTTGATGGCCTTATCTAGTGTACGTTCTGTTATGGATGGGTAAAATTCTTTTATGTCTAATTGTAGGAAGTGGCAATTTTGTTTGTTATTTATGCTGTTGAACCAGTCAATGGTTGTTTTTGTGTTTTTCCACTGGTTTACTCCTAACTTCTTCCTAAGTTCAGAATTAATTCTTTCTAGTATTGTTTTACTTATTTTACCTAGTTCGCTTTTGGCTGGGTTTATGAGTCTGCATGCAGGGTTGGTTTTGAAATTTTCCTTGTGATTTCCGGTAATGACGGCCATTATAGACTACCAACAATAAGCTATATAAACAAATTTTTACTACGTTAACCAAAAACACCGATCAAAATAAAAGAATAAATAAATAAATATATAAGATAAAAAATAAAAATAAAAATAAAAAAACAAGCAAAACAATTTGACATAAATAAATAAACAAATAAGCCACTTCCGGTAAAAGTAACCGCCAAAATAGACTACCCATAATGCACCACTGACCCTTATATAAATAGCCGAGAAAAATAACAGCACTAGTCGCCTGACGATTGCACTAGCATGAAACAGACTGTCGCCTCTAAGTGCTGACTTCCATGTCCACTTTTATATTTATATATATATATATATATATTTGGTGGATTCTCCAGTCATATTCAACATATGAGGGTCAAGCAGCTCAGTTCCTAGAAACCGACAGCCAGACACTAGCTCGTGTGATTTGATTATAGTGGTGAAGGTTTTGTGCAGAACCATCCACACTTTTTGAAGGGCTGAATACAGAGACCTAGTGCACTACTTACCACAAGGTCCCCAAACAACCCTCTGCAGGTTTTGAATTCAGAATTGTCCTTCTCCTAGACCAGTTGCCATCCAAGATTATAGAACCCGGTCTGTCCTGCTATTTACCCATAGCTGGACGGAGAAGATGAGGATTAATACCTTTCCCAATGGTATCACCATGTAAGTGAATGTAATAGATTCAACTGGAATTCAAACTCGACTCTCCAATTCCTCAAACTGAGCCGCTATCCACTACTCCACTGTGCCTCAAATATCGTAAGCTTGTGTATATAAGATGCAGGTTTTTTTCATCCCAAATCATGCCCCAAAGTCTGCTTTGTCTGATACTTTAGTTTAGAACTAAGTCCCATTTTTCCAGAATTCAAAACGGCCAAAATTGGGTTAAATTGGATTTATTAGTTTATCAGAGATAATATCAATCTAATGGCTTATTGCACCAAAGGGAGATAAATCTTTCATAATGTTTCTCTAAGTCCCATATGGTTCTGTACCTTTGCTGGATTTCATTGAGTCTAGGCGTGACCACTCTTTCGGTGGTCACGGTCTAGGCACCTATGTGAGTTTGGAAATCATTCACAGGTAAAAATAGTATTTAAAATTAAAAATTTATCTAAAAACAAAATGAAACATAATTTCAAAATAAAAATTATCAAAAACAATTTTTTATTGAAAAGCAATTAATGACTTTCACAATAAACACCTTTAGCAAGTTTTACAAACAACCAATAACTGACTTTGATGTTTGTTAGCCGCATGTACCACTACGTTTTGATCATTTTCTTTGCTCTAAAATCAGGTGCATTTTATGCATGAAAATAAGCTTTTTTCTCCTGGAAATTCTTTGATTTTTTAACTGCATCTTATACTCGCTAGCAATCTATACACAAAGAATTATGGGATATATTTTTTTTGCATTTTTCCTGCAGACTATATTGAACTTGTCTATAGCATTCCATGCAATTTGGTTTAGAAACAAATACAAAAATGACTGGTATTTATAAAACCAGGAATCAAAATAAAAGGAAGGAAAAATTTATTTACCTTAACTTTGGTCAGCGTATGTAAGTCAGAAATAAACTCTACACAATCATTGAGATGTTGCTTCGTGCAATCTGCTACACATGTGCTAGTAAGCATCTGCGACTGAGCCTTAAACAGGGTACAAACATCATGTCCCACAATATTTGTGGGACAGATCGTACCCCCAGCGTCTAACACAACAAACTGAAAAAGAAAAAAGGTTGAAAAAAAAAATAAAATGAAATGAAAGTAAGTTAAAATTATGTTTTTTTACAAAAAAATAAAAAACTGAAATGAAGTTTTCTTTAAATTTTTAGGGCACATAATGAGGAAAGAGGGCTTGGAAAATGTAGAACTCCCAGGACAAGTTGAAGGCAAGAGGGACAAAGGAAAGCAATGAATATCATACCTAGTGAGTTTGTGCAAATGATTGGCAGAACAGGGATTAGGAGAGATAGCAGAAAGATAAGAGCTACAAAAGACAGGAAGCTGTAGAGAACCGGGGGTCGCCAATGTCCAAACATATAAAAACATGATACATACATATAAAAATTTTATTTTTTATTACTGTAAAAATAAGTTAGACTTTGTCACCATATTTATTACAACGTTTCGGCCGTTGTACGCTCCGACCTTCTTCAGGTGGTTGGAATGTCAAACTGAACCCTTTATTTCACTCACTGGGGAAGACTATTCTAGTTCCACGTGCCACGTCTAATGGATGTCAGTTATCTCCTGTTAATTCCCCTCTCCAAGTTCTCCACTAACTTAACCAGGTATTGAACTCACACTCTTTGGGTCCTGTCACTGGATCTAACTAACGCCTTTATCCTTGAGGACACATGGCACAGTGGATAAAGGCATTAGTTAGATCCAGTGACAGGACCCAAAGAGTGTGAGTTCAATACCCGGTTAAGGCAGTGGAGAACTTGGAGAGGGGAATTAACAAGAGATAACTGACAACTAATATCCATTAAACATGGCATGTGGAACTAGAACAGTCTACCTCAGTGAACGAAATAAAGGGTTCAGTTCGACATTCCAACCACCTGAAAAAGGCTGGAGTGTACGATGGCCGAAACATTGTAATAAATATGATGCCAAAGATGAGGTCAATAGTCCGAATAATGTAAATAGTGTACATAACACCTCATCTCAGAAATATAGACAGATACTGAAGTTAGTCTTTAGTATAATAAATAAATGTTTAATCATGTAGGTTGTTTTTTGTACACATTCTTTTGAGAAAGCTAGAGTTTGTGAAAAACTTTGTTAGATGTGTAAATCTTTTAGACTTAGCAGTTAAAACTGCCAAAATTATTTCTGATTAGTTCAGGATTCATTTCGAATTTACAAAAACATATTTTTTTGTATTTACTGACCAATGAGAGACAAGGTCTCAAGCCCTGGTAAATACCCAATGAAAGATTCTGGGAGCAACCTTTTTTCTCATATAAAGACTCAGGTCTGTAGTAACTTCAGAAAGCATTTAGACTTCAAGGTGAAAGTATTTCAGTGATAAAACATTTAGATGTGAAGGCAGAAAGAACTTAGAAGAAGTAGGTTTTTTTATCTTCATAATGGTCCCAAGTCCCGGAATGACTTTTACTAATTCTTGATACCACCAATGTAAAAATATATATATATATATATATATATATAGTTACAAATAATTGCCACTATGTGAAAATGTAAAATCAACAAGTCGTCCTGGGTACGACGTTAAACTGCATCCAACAGCAAGGCCTCTGATCAGGAGGTTTTGAGGAAGCATGGAACCACCTCTTAATTGCTGGTGTTCCCAGGTCCACCCTGACCCGGGGTGGTAGCACCTGTTGGGGTCCCAGCTATGGGAAAATAGTGAACTTCCAGGTCTTTTCCAGCACATTGAAACGATGATGTTGCCAACTACACTTTTTTGAAACAGTGATGTTGCCAGCTATACGTTTTTGAAACAATGATGTTGCCAGTTTTTGAAACAATGATGTTGCCAGCTATACGTTTTTTATATATTTAGTAAATACTGGATCTGGCATTAAATAACCCATATGGGTTGATATACCATAAAACCCCAAACAACCAACCAAAATCAACAAGACATGGCTGAACAATGCTTCTAATAAGCAAAGAACTGTCTTTCCTTCTTGGATTCCCAAAATTTCTTTGATAATAAATATGTAAGGGGACTGCAACCTTTAATTGTCTGATGTTGTAACCTTAGTAATTCTCTAAGTTTCATTTAGTTTGAACAACAGCAAGAAGACTGGGACATCATCTACTGGTTGCTAGTAGTTATAATCCAATTACAATTTTTTTAAAAGTAAAAGGTAATGGGAAACTAGTACTATTTTAAATCTTGCAACGTTAAACATTATCAAGGTAGAAATACAATCAAAGAAATTATTGTTCATTCTGTCTGGCTGCTGGGAGTCTTGGACACAGTAAACCTGTATAAAACTACAATATATAAATAAAAAAAACACACATTGAAATGAAGACATATATAATAAAAAAAAGGGAAAGTAATAAGGTTGTATTCTCCTCATAAAACCTGACCTCATGTATAGAAGTGAAAGTAAAGGAGTTTGGCATGAAGTGACCTTAGCTCAGTTCCTATGAACTTGAACACTGGACAATAAACTTGGCCTTTGTTTATCAATAGCACATACAAAAGTTATGCATTAGAAATTTAGGAGAAAGGGATTGTTAGTGGTCAGGAATGAATGCAAGCATTACTGATAGAATAGGGCTATTATATGTATAATGGAAATGCATTGCTAATGATTTTACTATAGGAATGCATTGCAAATGAGGAAGAAAGGGATTGTCAGTGGTCAGGAATGAATGCAAGCATTACTGATAGAATAGGGCTATTATATGTATAATGTAAATGCATTGCTAATGATTCTACTATAGGAATGCATTGCAAATGAGGAAGAAAGGGATTGTCAGTGGTCAGGAATGAATGCAAGCATTACTGATAGAATAGGGCTATTATATGTATAATGTAAATGCATTGCTAATGATTCTACTATAGGAATGCATTGCAAATGAGGAAGAAAGGGATTGTCAGTGGTCAGGAATGAATGCAAGCATTACTGATAGAATAGGGCTATTATATGTATAATGTAAATGCATTGCTAATGATTCTACTATAGGAATGCATTGCAAATGAGGAAGAAAGGGATTGTCAGTGGTCAGGAATGAATGCAAGCATTACTGATAGAATAGGGCTATTATATGTATAATGTAAATGCATTGCTAATGATTCTACTATAGGAATGCATTGCAAATGAGGAAGAAAGGGATTGTCAGTGGTCAGGAATGAATGCAAGCATTACTGATAGAATAGGGCTATTATATGTATAATGGAAATGCATTGCTAATGATTTTACTATAGGAATGCATTGCAAATGAGGAAGAAAGGGATTGTCAGTGGTCAGGAATGAATGCAAGCATTACTGATAGAATAGGGCTATTATATGTATAATGTAAATGCATTGCTAATGATTCTACTATAGGAATGCATTGCAAATGAGGAAGAAAGGGATTGTCAGTGGTCAGGAATGAATGCAAGCATTACTGATAGAATAGGGCTATTATATGTATAATGTAAATGCATTGCTAATGATTCTACTATAGGAATGCATTGCAAATGAGGAAGAAAGGGATTGTCAGTGGTCAGGAATGAATGCAATCATTACTGATAGAATAGGGCTATTATATGTATAATGTAAATGCATTGCTAATGATTTTACTATAGGAATGCATTGCAAATGAGGAAGAAAGTGATTGTCAGTTGTCAGGAATGGATGCAATCATTACTGATAGAATAGGGCTATTATATGTATGATGTAAATGCATTGCTAATGATTTTACTATAGGAATGCATTGCAAATGAGGAAGAAAGGGATTGTCAGTGGTCAGGAATGAATGCAAGCATTACTGATAGAATAGGGCTATTATATGTATAATGTAAATGCATTGCTAATGATTTTACTATAGGAATGCATTGCAAATGAGGAAGAAAGGGATTGTCAGTGGTCAGGAATGAATGCAAGCATTACTGATAGAATAGGGCTATTATATGTATAATGTAAATGCATTGCTAATGATTCTACTATAGGAATGCATTGCAAATGAGGAAGAAAGGGATTGTCAGTGGTCAGGAATGAATGCAAGCATTACTGATAGAATAGGGCTATTATATGTATAATGTAAATGCATTACTAATGATTTTACTATAGGAATGCATTGCAAATGAGGAAGAAAGGGATTGTCAGTGGTCAGGAATGAATGCAATCATTACTGATAGAATAGGGCCATTATATGTATAATGTAAATGCATTGCTAATGATTTTACTATAGGAATGCATTGCAAATGAGGAAGAAAGGGATTGTCAGTGGTCAGGAATGAATGCAAGCATTACTGATAGAATAGGGCTATTATATATATAATGGAAATGCATTGTTAATGATTTTACTATAGGAATGCATTGCAAATGAGGAAGAAAGGGATTGTCAGTGGTCAGGAATGAATGCTAGCATTACTGATAGAATAGGGCTATTATATGTATAATGTAAATGCATTGCTAATGATTTACTATAGGAATGCATTGCAAATGGAAAGAAAGGGATTGTCAGAGGTCAGGAATGAAAGCAATCATTACTGATAGAATAGGGCTATTATATGTATAATGTAAATGCATTGCTAATAATTTTACGATAGGAATGGATTGCAAATGAGGAAGAAAGGGATTATCAGTGGTTAGTAGCAAAGGCTAGCATTACTCATAGACTGGAGGAATGCATTGCAAATGAGGAAGAAAGGGATTGTCAGTGGTCAGGAATGAATGCAAGCATTACTGATAGAATAGGGCTATTATATGTATAATGTAAATGCATTGCTAATGATTCTACTATAGGAATGCATTGCAAATGAGGAAGAAAGGGATTGTCAGTGGTCAGGAATGAATGCAAGCATTACTGATAGAATAGGGCTATTATATGTATAATGTAAATGCATTGCTAATGATTTTACTATAGGAATGCATTGCAAATGAGGAAGAAAGTGATTGTCAGTTGTCAGGAATGGATGCAATCATTACTGATAGAATAGGGCTATTATATGTATAATGTAAATGCATTGCTAATGATTTTACTATAGGAATGCATTGCAAATGAGGAAGAAAGGGATTGTCAGTGGTCAGGAATGAATGCAAGCATTACTGATAGAATAGGGCTATTATATGTATAATGTAAATGCATTGCTAATGATTTTACTATAGGAATGCATTGCAAATGAGGAAGAAAGGGATTGTCAGTGGTCAGGAATGAATGCAAGCGTTACTGATAGAATAGGGCTATTATATGTATAATGTAAATGCATTACTAATGATTTTACTATAGGAATGCATTGCAAATCAGGAAGAAAGGGATTGTCAGTGGTCAGGAATGAATGCAATCATTACTGATAGAATAGGGCCATTATATGTATAATGTAAATGCATTGCTAATGATTTTACTATAGGAATGCATTGCAAATGAGGAAGAAAGGGATTGTCAGTGGTCAGGAATGAATGCAAGCATTACTGATAGAATAGGGCTATTATATATATAATGGAAATGCATTGTTAATGATTTTACTATAGGAATGCATTGCAAATGAGGAAGAAAGGGATTGTCAGTGGTCAGGAATGAATGCTAGCATTACTGATAGAATAGGGCTATTATATGTATAATGTAAATGCATTGCTAATGATTTACTATAGGAATGCATTGCAAATGGAAAGAAAGGGATTGTCAGAGGTCAGGAATGAAAGCAATCATTACTGATAGAATAGGGCTATTATATGTATAATGTAAATGCATTGCTAATAATTTTACGATAGGAATGGATTGCAAATGAGGAAGAAAGGGATTATCAGTGGTTAGTAGCAAAGGCTAGCATTACTCATAGACTGGAGGAATGCATTGCAAATGAGGAAGAAAGGGATTGTCAGTGGTCAGGAATGAATGCAATCATTACTGATAGAATAGGCTTACAGGATGTAAAATAATATATCATTTGAAAATTGTAAGTTGAACTGTTAAAGTTGAAGAGATTTTTAAGTCAATTATACTGAAATATGGAAAGATAAACATTGAAATAAATTGTATTGTTTTGGTTTGAAAATAAATATCTTAGCTCAATGCAACTTACCTGTACTAATGACAACAAATTGTCATCAGGCAAACTCTGTTTAAATTTCAAAGCTTGTACAAGCTCCAAGATAACAGTCCTGGTCAGATACAGTTTGTCCCTCTCCTAAAATATTTATAAAAAGATCATTATTTATAATTGCCATAGTAAACACATTACAAACTTTAATGTATAGTTGTTTCAAGATGGAAAAGAAAATAGCAAACAAATAAGACATACCTTTCTTTTTAGTTATATATCAATCTCAAATATAAAATATAAAATTTATTTATAAAAACATACTAGTGTATTATGTGAGTCATGCCAGAAAATACCAGAGGTCTGAACTGAATTCAATATCCATCAGGAACCTTTGATCTAAGAAGAGTTTATCTGTGGTGACCCCAATATGTAATGGGTTCACCATTAAGTTTTGTACTCACACCAGAACATTTACAGAGCTAGGTGCCTTGGGTTTGATTGAGAAGTTTACCTCATAGCCACCAAGTGTAGAATTGAGCCTTAAAGGATATCAGTGGCTGTGCTGACATAAAACAGGAAGTCAATCCCTTTGAACTATATACACTAGTCTTATGATTTTTTGGAATCCTATGTTCCTGTGTCATAAATTGATGAGCTTTTGTTCAAAAGTAATGAAAAAGGCATTAATTTGTTTTAGTTCTTGAAAACGTCACCCCAGAGTGAAAATGTGATTTTACCTTATATGCATTAAGGTTAAAAAAGAAAAAATATTTCAGAAGTTTTATTTTTCACTTTGCTAATGATGTAACTGGACAGTACTTATGTATTTTTAACACATTTAATAGTTTATAGCTATAGCATAACATACAAACTTATAAATAAAGAAAAAATTGCAAACTTGCAGAAGCTTTATTTTTCTATTTGCTAATGATGTAATTGGATAACACTTATGTATTTTTAACACATTTAATAGTTTATAGCTATAGCATAACATACAAACTTATAAATAAAGAAAAAATTGCAAACTTGCAGAAGCTTTATTTTTCAATTTGCTAATGATGTAATTGGATAACACTTATGTATTTTTAACACATTTAATAGTTTATAGCTATAGCATAACATACAAACTTATAAATAAAGAAAAAATTGCAAACTTGCAGAAGCTTTATTTTTCAATTTGCTAATGATGTAATTGGATAACACTTATGTATTTTTAACACATTTAATAGTTTATAGCTATAGCATAACATACAAACTTATAAATAAAGAAAAAATTGCAAACTTGCAGAAGCTTTATTTTTCAATTTGCTAATGATGTAATTGGATAACACTTATGTATTTTTAACACATTTAATAGTTTATAGCTATAGCATAACATACAAACTTATAAATAAATAAAAAAATTGCAAACTTTCAGAAGCTTTATTTTTCAATTTGCTAATGATGTAACTGGACAGTACTTATGTATTTTTAACACATTTAATAGTTTATAGCTTTAACATAACATACAAACTTATAAATAAAGAAAAAATTGCAAACTTGCAGAAGCTTTATTTTTCAATTTGCTAATGATGTAATTGGATAACACTTATGTATTTTTAACACATTTAATAGTTTATAGCTATAGCATAACATACAAACTTATAAATAAATAAAAAAATTGCAAACTTTCAGAAGCTTTATTTTTCTATTTGCTAATGATGTAACTGGACAGTACTTATGTATTTTTAACACATTTAATAGTTTATAGCTATAGCATAACATACAAACTTATAAATAAAGAAAAAATTGCAAACTTGCAGAAGCTTTATTTTTCAATTTGCTAATGATGTAATTGGATAACACTTATGTATTTTTAACACATTTAATAGTTTATAGCTATAGCATAACATACAAACTTATAAATAAATAAAAAAATTGCAAACTTGCAGAAGCTTTATTTTTCAATTTGCTAATGATGTAACTGGACAGTACTAATGTATTTTTAACACATTTAATAGTTTATAGCTTTAACATAACATACAAACTTATAAATAAAGAAAAAATTGCAAACTTGCAGAAGCTTTATTTTTCAATTTGCTAATGATGTAATTGGATAACACTTATGTATTTTTAACACATTTAATAGTTTATAGCTATAGCATAACATACAAACTTATAAATAAAGAAAAAATTGCAAACTTGCAGAAGCTTTATTTTTCAATTTGCTAATGATGTAACTGGACAGTACTTATGTATTTTTAACACATTTAATAGTTTATAGCTATAGCATAACATACAAACTTATAAATAAAGAAAAAATTGCAAACTTGCAGAAGCTTTATTTTTCAATTTGCTAATGATGTAATTGGATAACACTTATGTATTTTTAACACATTTAATAGTTTATAGCTATAGCATAACATACAAACTTATAAATAAATAAAAAAATTGCAAACTTTCAGAAGCTTTATTTTTCAATTTGCTAATGATGTTATTGGATAACACTTATGTATTTTTAACACATTTAATAGTTTATAGCTATAGCATAACATACAAACTTATAAATAAATAAAAAATTGCAAACTTGCAGAAGCTTTATTTTTCAATTTGCTAATGATGTAACTGGACAGTACTTATGTATTTTTAACACATTTAATAGTTTATAGCTATAGCATAACATACAAACTTATAAATAAAGAAAAAATTGCAAACTTGCAGAAGCTTTATTTTTCAATTTGCTAATGATGTAATTGGACAGTACTTATGTATTTTTAACACATTTAATAGTTTATAGCTATAGCATAACATACAAACTTATAAATAAAGAAAAAATTGCAAACTTGCAGAAGCTTTATTTTTCAATTTGCTAATGATGTAATTGGATAACACTTATGTATTTTTAACACATTTAATAGTTTATAGCTATAGCATAACATACAAACTTATAAATAAATAAAAAAATTGCAAACTTTCAGAAGCTTTATTTTTCTATTTGCTAATGATGTAACTGGACGGTACTTATGTATTTTTAACACATTTAATAGTTTATAGCTATAGCATAACATACAAACTTATAAATAAAGAAAAAATTGCAAACTTGCAGAAGCTTTATTTTTCAATTTGCTAATGATGTAATTGGATAACACTTATGTATTTTTAACACATTTAATACTTTATAGCTATAGCATAACATACAAACTTATAAATAAATAAAAAAATTTCAAACTTTCAGAAGCTTTATTTTTCTATTTGCTAATGATGTAACTGGACAGTACTTATGTATTTTTAACACATTTAAAAGTTTATAGCTATAGCATAACATACAAACTTATAAATAAAGAAAAAATTGCAAACTTGCAGAAGCTTTATTTTTCAATTTGCTAATGATGTAATTGGATAACACTTATGTATTTTTAACACATTTAATAGTTTATAGCTATAGCATAACATACAAACTTATAAATAAAGAAAAAATTGCAAACTTGCAGAAGCTTTATTTTTCAATTTGCTAATGATGTAACTGGACAGTACTTATGTATTTTTAACACATTTAATAGTTTATAGCTTTAACATAACATACAAACTTATAAATAAAGAAAAAATTGCAAACTTGCAGAAGCTTTATTTTTCAATTTGCTAATGATGTAATTGGATAACACTTATGTATTTTTAACACATTTAATAGTTTATAGCTATAGCATAACATACAAACTTATAAATAAAGAAAAAATTGCAAACTTGCAGAAGCTTTATTTTTCAATTTGCTAATGATGTTATTGGATAACACTTATGTATTTTTAACACATTTAATAGTTTATAGCTATAGCATAACATACAAACTTATAAATAAATAAAAAATTGCAAACTTGCAGAAGCTTTATTTTTCAATTTGCTAATGATGTAATTGGATAACACTTATGTATTTTTAACACATTTAATAGTTTATAGCTATAGCATAACATACAAACTTATAAATAAATAAAAAAATTGCAAACTTGCAGAAGCTTTATTTTTCAATTTGCTAATGATGTAACTGGACAGTACTAATGTATTTTTAACACATTTAATAGTTTATAGCTTTAACATAACATACAAACTTATAAATAAAGAAAAAATTGCAAACTTGCAGAAGCTTTATTTTTCAATTTGCTAATGATGTAATTGGATAACACTTATGTATTTTTAACACATTTAATAGTTTATAGCTATAGCATAACATACAAACTTATAAATAAAGAAAAAATTGCAAACTTGCAGAAGCTTTATTTTTCAATTTGCTAATGATGTAACTGGACAGTACTTATGTATTTTTAACACATTTAATAGTTTATAGCTATAGCATAACATACAAACTTATAAATAAAGAAAAAATTGCAAACTTGCAGAAGCTTTATTTTTCAATTTGCTAATGATGTAATTGGATAACACTTATGTATTTTTAACACATTTAATAGTTTATAGCTATAGCATAACATACAAACTTATAAATAAATAAAAAAATTGCAAACTTTCAGAAGCTTTATTTTTCAATTTGCTAATGATGTTATTGGATAACACTTATGTATTTTTAACACATTTAATAGTTTATAGCTATAGCATAACATACAAACTTATAAATAAATAAAAAATTGCAAACTTGCAGAAGCTTTATTTTTCAATTTGCTAATGATGTAACTGGACAGTACTTATGTATTTTTAACACATTTAATAGTTTATAGCTATAGCATAACATACAAACTTATAAATAAAGAAAAAATTGCAAACTTGCAGAAGCTTTATTTTTCAATTTGCTAATGATGTAATTGGACAGTACTTATGTATTTTTAACACATTTAATAGTTTATAGCTATAGCATAACATACAAACTTATAAATAAAGAAAAAATTGCAAACTTGCAGAAGCTTTATTTTTCAATTTGCTAATGATGTAATTGGATAACACTTATGTATTTTTAACACATTTAATAGTTTATAGCTATAGCATAACATACAAACTTATAAATAAATAAAAAAATTGCAAACTTTCAGAAGCTTTATTTTTCTATTTGCTAATGATGTAACTGGACGGTACTTATGTATTTTTAACACATTTAATAGTTTATAGCTATAGCATAACATACAAACTTATAAATAAAGAAAAAATTGCAAACTTGCAGAAGCTTTATTTTTCAATTTGCTAATGATGTAATTGGATAACACTTATGTATTTTTAACACATTTAATACTTTATAGCTATAGCATAACATACAAACTTATAAATAAATAAAAAAATTTCAAACTTTCAGAAGCTTTATTTTTCTATTTGCTAATGATGTAACTGGACAGTACTTATGTATTTTTAACACATTTAAAAGTTTATAGCTATAGCATAACATACAAACTTATAAATAAAGAAAAAATTGCAAACTTGCAGAAGCTTTATTTTTCAATTTGCTAATGATGTAATTGGATAACACTTATGTATTTTTAACACATTTAATAGTTTATAGCTATAGCATAACATACAAACTTATAAATAAAGAAAAAATTGCAAACTTGCAGAAGCTTTATTTTTCAATTTGCTAATGATGTAACTGGACAGTACTTATGTATTTTTAACACATTTAATAGTTTATAGCTATAGCATAACATACAAACTTATAAATAAAGAAAAAATTGCAAACTTGCAGAAGCTTTATTTTTCAATTTGCTAATGATGTAATTGGATAACACTTATGTATTTTTAACACATTTAATAGTTTATAGCTATAGCATAACATACAAACTTATAAATAAATAAAAAAATTGCAAACTTTCAGAAGCTTTATTTTTCAATTTGCTAATGATGTTATTGGATAACACTTATGTATTTTTAACACATTTAATAGTTTATAGCTATAGCATAACATACAAACTTATAAATAAAGAAAAAATTGCAAACTTGCAGAAGCTTTATTTTTCAATTTGCTAATGATGTAACTGGACAGTACTTATGTATTTTTAACACATTTAATAGTTTATAGCTATAGCATAACATACAAACTTATAAATAAAGAAAAAATTGCAAACTTGCAGAAGCTTTATTTTTCAATTTGCTAATGATGTAATTGGACAGTACTTATGTATTTTTAACACATTTAATAGTTTATAGCTATAGCATAACATACAAACTTATAAATAAAGAAAAAATTGCAAACTTGCAGAAGCTTTATTTTTCAATTTGCTAATGATGTAATTGGATAACACTTATGTATTTTTAACACATTTAATAGTTTATAGCTATAGCATAACATACAAACTTATAAATAAAGAAAAAATTGCAAACTTGCAGAAGCTTTATTTTTCAATTTGCTAATGATGTAATTGGATAACACTTATGTATTTTTAACACATTTAATAGTTTATAGCTATAGCATAACATACAAACTTATAAATAAAGAAAAAATTGCAAACTTGCAGAAGCTTTATTTTTCAATTTGCTAATGATGTAATTGGATAACACTTATGTATTTTTAACACATTTAATAGTTTATAGCTATAGCATAACATACAAACTTATAAATAAATAAAAAAATTGCAAACTTTCAGAAGCTTTATTTTTCTATTTGCTAATGATGTAACTGGACAGTACTTATGTATTTTTAACACATTTAATAGTTTATAGCTATAGCATAACATACAAACTTATAAATAAATAAAAAAATTGCAAACTTGCAGAAGCTTTATTTTTCAATTTGCTAATGATGTAACTGGACAGTACTTATGTATTTTTAACACATTTAATAGTTTATAGCTTTAACATAACATACAAACTTATAAATAAAGAAAAAATTGCAAACTTGCAGAAGCTTTATTTTTCAATTTGCTAATGATGTAATTGGATAACACTTATGTATTTTTAACACATTTAATAGTTTATAGCTATAGCATAACATACAAACTTATAAATAAATAAAAAAATTGCAAACTTTCAGAAGCTTTATTTTTCTATTTGCTAATGATGTAACTGGACAGTACTTATGTATTTTTAACACATTTAATAGTTTATAGCTATAGCATAACATACAAACTTATAAATAAAGAAAAAATTGCAAACTTGCAGAAGCTTTATTTTTCAATTTGCTAATGATGTAATTGGATAACACTTATGTATTTTTAACACATTTAATAGTTTATAGCTATAGCATAACATACAAACTTATAAATAAATAAAAAAATTGCAAACTTGCAGAAGCTTTATTTTTCAATTTGCTAATGATGTAACTGGACAGTACTAATGTATTTTTAACACATTTAATAGTTTATAGCTTTAACATAACATACAAACTTATAAATAAAGAAAAAATTGCAAACTTGCAGAAGCTTTATTTTTCAATTTGCTAATGATGTAATTGGATAACACTTATGTATTTTTAACACATTTAATAGTTTATAGCTATAGCATAACATACAAACTTATAAATAAAGAAAAAATTGCAAACTTGCAGAAGCTTTATTTTTCAATTTGCTAATGATGTTATTGGATAACACTTATGTATTTTTAACACATTTAATAGTTTATAGCTATAGCATAACATACAAACTTATAAATAAATAAAAAATTGCAAACTTGCAGAAGCTTTATTTTTCAATTTGCTAATGAGGTAATTGGATAACACTTATGTATTTTTAACACATTTAATAGTTTATAGCTATAGCATAACATACAAACTTATAAATAAATAAAAAAATTGCAAACTTTCAGAAGCTTTATTTTTCTATTTGCTAATGATGTAACTGGACAGTACTTATGTATTTTTAACACATTTAATAGTTTATAGCTATAGCATAACATACAAACTTATAAATAAAGAAAAAATTGCAAACTTGCAGAAGCTTTATTTTTCAATTTGCTAATGATGTAATTGGATAACACTTATGTATTTTTAACACATTTAATAGTTTATAGCTATAGCATAACATACAAACTTATAAATAAATAAAAAAATTGCAAACTTTCAGAAGCTTTATTTTTCTATTTGCTAATGATGTAGCTGGACAGTACTTATGTATTTTTAACACATTTAATAGTTTATAGCTATAGCATAACATACAAACTTATAAATAAATCAAAAAATTGCAAACTTTCAGAAGCTTTATTTTTCTATTTGCTAATGATGTAACTGGACAGTACTTATCTATTTTTAACACATTTAATAGTTTATAGCTATAGCATAACATACAAACTTATAAATAAAGAAAAAATTGCAAACTTGCAGAAGCTTTATTTTTCAATTTGCTAATGATGTAATTGGATAACACTTATGTATTTTTAACACATTTAATAGTTTATAGCTATAGCATAACATACAAACTTATAAATAAATAAAAAAATTGCAAACTTGCTGAAGCTTTTTTTTTCAATTTGCTAATGATGTAACTGGACAGTACTAATGTATTTTTAACACATTTAATAGTTTATAGCTATAGCATAACATACAAACTTATAAATAAATAAAAAATTGCAAACTTGCAGAAGCTTTATTTTTCAATTTGCTAATGATGTAATTGGATAACACTTATGTATTTTTAACACATTTAATAGTTTATAGCTATAGCATAACATACAAACTTATAAATAAATAAAAAATTGCAAACTTGCAGAAGCTTTATTTTTCTATTTGCTAATGATGTAATTGGATAACACTTATGTATTTTTAACACATTTAATAGTTTATAGCTATAGCATAACATACAAACTTATAAATAAAGAAAAAATTGCAGAAGCTTTATTTTTCAATTTGCTAATGATGTAATTGGATAACACTTATGTATTTTTAACACATTTAATAGTTTATAGCTATAGCATAACATACAAACTTATAAATAAATAAAAAAATTGCAAACTTTCAGAAGCTTTATTTTTCAATTTGCTAATGATGTAATTGGATAACACTTATGTATTTTTAACACATTTAATAGTTTATAGCTATAGCATAACATACAAACTTATAAATAAAGAAAAAATTGCAAACTTGCAGAAGCTTTATTTTTCAATTTGCTAATGATGTAATTGGATAACACTTATGTATTTTTAACACATTTAATAGTTTATAGCTATAGCATAACATACAAACTTATAAATAAAGAAAAAATTGCAAACTTGCAGAAGCTTTATTTTTCAATTTGCTAATGATGTAATTGGATAACACTTATGTATTTTTAACACATTTAATAGTTTATAGCTATAGCATAACATACAAACTTATAAATAAAGAAAAAATTGCAAACTTGCAGAAGCTTTATTTTTCAATTTGCTAATGATGTAATTGGATAACACTTATGTATTTTTAACACATTTAATAGTTTATAGCTATAGCATAACATACAAACTTATAAATAAATAAAAAAATTGCAAACTTTCAGAAGCTTTATTTTTCAATTTGCTAATGATGTAACTGGACAGTACTTATGTATTTTTAACACATTTAATAGTTTATAGCTTTAACATAACATACAAACTTATAAATAAAGAAAAAATTGCAAACTTGCAGAAGCTTTATTTTTCAATTTGCTAATGATGTAATTGGATAACACTTATGTATTTTTAACACATTTAATAGTTTATAGCTATAGCATAACATACAAACTTATAAATAAATAAAAAAATTGCAAACTTTCAGAAGCTTTATTTTTCTATTTGCTAATGATGTAACTGGACAGTACTTATGTATTTTTAACACATTTAATAGTTTATAGCTATAGCATAACATACAAACTTATAAATAAAGAAAAAATTGCAAACTTGCAGAAGCTTTATTTTTCAATTTGCTAATGATGTAATTGGATAACACTTATGTATTTTTAACACATTTAATAGTTTATAGCTATAGCATAACATACAAACTTATAAATAAATAAAAAAATTGCAAACTTGCAGAAGCTTTATTTTTCAATTTGCTAATGATGTAACTGGACAGTACTAATGTATTTTTAACACATTTAATAGTTTATAGCTTTAACATAACATACAAACTTATAAATAAAGAAAAAATTGCAAACTTGCAGAAGCTTTATTTTTCAATTTGCTAATGATGTAATTGGATAACACTTATGTATTTTTAACACATTTAATAGTTTATAGCTATAGCATAACATACAAACTTATAAATAAAGAAAAAATTGCAAACTTGCAGAAGCTTTATTTTTCAATTTGCTAATGATGTAATTGGATAACACTTATGTATTTTTAACACATTTAATAGTTTATAGCTATAGCATAACATACAAACTTATAAATAAATAAAAAAATTGCAAACTTTCAGAAGCTTTATTTTTCTATTTGCTAATGATGTAACTGGACAGTACTTATGTATTTTTAACACATTTAATAGTTTATAGCTATAGCATAACATACAAATAAACAAAAATGAAAATCAAAAACTGATGATCTCAAAGGTTATCTTCACCAAAGAAACTCTCAGAACCAGCAAAAACAAGCAAGCACAAACTTTTAAACAAACAAAAGAAACAGTAACATGAAGAACATTTTTAACACACACCATACCAATATTTGTAATTCATATCACAAAAGTACAAAAAATACCAATATTCTGTCATTAAGATCAACCCTGTTACACTCAACAAATAATCTCATTTCAGGGTAAATATATCAACAACCAAATTACCAACCTCATTACAACCCTAGTGACATCCATTCTGGGAATTGTCATGTGTAATGTCAAACTGGAGCCTTACGTTTGTGTTGAACAACATCAAATGAATTGCTAAACTAGTCTTGGATTTTGTGTGCACTGCAGACATAAAACCTTACTCGCTGCAGAAAAGTAACAATTCACTCCCATGTCAGAGGTCAGATTACATTTTCATGAAAGATTAAGATAGATAAAAATAAGTGAATGTCTGTTAGACTTACTTTGGCCATGGTACGACTGCAGAGGGAACAGATGTCAATGATCTGCTGTAATTTAAAGGAACAGTTCTGAATTGTGAAACTCATCACCTTGGAAAATGGCTCCAGTATACCCTACAATGAAGATAAATTTTCATGTGTTTTAATATCACAACATTGATTTAGAGGCAAATAGAAAAATTATATATATCAGTGGTAACTCCACGGGTCAGGCTTGTCAGACTCAGCCCAAGTGAGTCAACATTCAAATATATCTATTTCAAAGCAACAAAAAAAAAAAAAAATTGACTGAAATACATTTCGCTGATATTGTCCATAATAAAGAAGAATGAAAGAAAAAAATGTGTGAAATAAAATTAACATGGCTAGTCGGGCTATGTAGATCTGAGTACTAAAATAATCACAACTTTAAATAAAAATTAATATTTTTTTCATATACTTTTAGGTCCGTCTATTTTAATATAATATATTTTTAATAAATGCCATTAATCCCTGTTTATTTTAAATATAAAATAAAATATTTATCCCCATTTATTTTATATATATATATATATATATATATATATATATATATAAAATAAAAATCCAGTCTATTTTAAATGCAACATATATTTTTAAAATAACAAAACGTCATCCCACCAGATATTTTTATTAAAATTTAAATTATGTAATGGTCAGTCTCAATTCAGCACCTCAAGACTGCATTGTGCATGAAGCTCTGAGTCATGATACCGGTGAGGAAAAAATGTATATTTATTAATATATACTTAATAGCTCTATTATATTACATCGAGCACAATTTTATTAACACTAGCACTCTATGTACATTTTTGTTTTAAGCATTCAGCCCCAAGCAAGGCAAGAAGCCACTAGCATGCAAGGAGTTACAGAGAGTTGGAGCGAGAGCAAAGAGGAGTGATAAAGGAAAGGATGAAGAGAAGATTAGGGGATAGATCAGAGCATCTGGAGACGTCGATTGATGTTACATTTGAATAGTTGGAGATTATAGCTACCAGGAAAACAAGAACTGAGGAGGGAGTTCCACAGGTGATAAGTGCGAGACATGAAGCTATTGGAGTAGAAGAGACGGCTACAATTAAGTTTCAACAGTGAAAGGGTGAGAGCGAGATGCCAGCCTAGTTGAACACTTAAATTCATGAAGTCTCGGAACCAGTGAAAGCAGCTCATCAGAGCAGTTACTGTGAAAGTATTTGTAAAAAAGACAGAGGGAGGCAACGGCACGTCTGTGAGGGAGTGGCTGCAGATGAGATGCCAGATCAGGGCCAATTACATTGCATATCCATCTTTGGATTTTATCAAGGACCTTGAGACAAATAGAAGGGGTTCCAGACCATATATGGCAGCACTAATCCATGCAAGGGCGAATAGTTGATTTGTAGATTTGAAGGATTGACTCCGGTGAGAAAAATTTCCTGGTGCAGCACAGGGAGCCAACTTTCCTAGCGGTGGACGAAGCTATTGACTTAATGCATTTGTTCCATCTCAAGTCAGCAGACAATGTGAGACCAAGCAGTTGCAAAGAGGTGCTCTCATGGAGTTGAGCATCAAACATTCTAATGGGAGGCAGGGATGGTTCTCTCTGGTGTGAGCAGTTTTGTTTTTCAGGGATTTAAGTTAACCAGCCAATTCCTATCTATATATATATATATATATATATATATATATATATGGTAGATAAATAGATATAAATAGAATGGATTTATTTTTAATCTAACATTTTTTATTACTTCAAACATTATAGTAGATACTTTTTACTTGAAATAGACTCTCCATTTTTTATTTACTAGCTGCTTCCTCCTGTCAGTTATCTCCCTATCTTATTAGGGTTAAGTATTTTAAGAACCCTGGGTTGGGTCTTTACCTAAAGTAATTCTAATTTATTAACTTGTTTACAATTTCCACCTTTTTTGAGAGGTAAAATAAATCAGTTTTTTAATTTGGCCTTGTCTTTAAAAATCACCAAATATTATCTTTTCAATTGGCTGGTTCCTAGGAGCTGTTTTCATAACTTCTACTTTAAGGCAGCACTATCAAGCCCAGCTTTTTCCAGGTGGTCTCCGTGGTAATATCTTTCTAACAAAGTCGTTTCCCTCAAGCCATCTCTGCTTAAAAAAAAAATAAAAACTTTCAAAATTAAAAGCAATCTCACTTCTTTCTCTCATCATTTCATTCTTTAACCCTTTTCATCAGTTATATTTTAATTTTAACCCTTTTCTTTCTGTTTGCCAGTGTCACAGAATATGTCCTTGTGACATAGAAGATAAATCCAGCCCACTCAAATTTCCATTGGGAATCCTCAATCTAGCTTCTACAGAAACACAGAATAATCATATCAGTAGCTCAAATTCCTGATTTATTTATTTATTTATATCCCCACAGGTACCTCATTAGAACAAAAAATACCTATTTATACCTATTTAACAATTTCAATTCTGAATATTGTATTTTAAAAAAAATTTTCATCATATCTCTTTTCTGTTACATGAAATTACTTTTTAAAAAAGGAAATTAAAAATTTATTTGATATCTAAAAATATTTAAATAAGAATTTTGTTGGGGTGGGGGTTATAATATAGAATCCCCCAAAATACAACTTATTACTTCAGAAATAAGTCAATCAACAAGAAGTTTGGATAATTAAGGGTAACACTGATTCACACTCCTCCCCAGTCTTTTGGACAAGGTTTATCTCTTGTTTCCTGGTTAGGATTGTGTTTCTGGTTCCTTCTAAAGTCTACTTCAACTCTATACTTCAAATAAAACATCTGAACATTTATTTACTATTTATTTATATTTTCCTCCCAATAGACATATATAGGTTCGCACGACTCCCTGGCCTTTTGAACAGGAGTTGAGGTTTATCTCTTGTTTCCTCGTTAGGATTGGGTTTCTGGTTCCTTCTAAAGTCTACTTCAACTCTATACTTCGAATAAAACATCTGAACTTTTATTTACTATTTATTTACATTTTTACCCAAATAAGAAACTGAAGAGTTTTCTAAAAATAAGGAAAAATTATGTGTTTATTATTCACATATAGTGTGAGTTTTTATGATCAGTTTTTTTACGCAAAAAATAAGAGTTCGCACTATATACATGTAACTTTTTTAGAGAGGTTAAAAATCATTCATTTTTGATGACCAGTTGCACTATACACAGGTAAATATTTTTTCAGGCGGGGGTAAAATTGATGCAAAAAATTCAGGGGATAGACTATAGATGAAGTTGGCTTATACAGAGTGCGATGGATAAATTGTCTAAATAACTCAAACATGAAAATAACACTGACATCTCATTTTAACAGATATATTTACCAAAATTACACAAAAATATCTTGAAATACTAAAGAGTAAATTTATTCAATAAAATTGCCATTGGCTTTAGCCACAGCCTCCAGACAAATTCAGAATCTCCTCCAACTCTTCTGGATGGTTTCCTTGTTTAAGTTGGTGAATGCTGCCATAATTCTTGCCTTTAGTTCATCTTTGGTGTTACAAGGAATTTTGTTTGTCTGTCTCTCAGCTGTGCTCCCACACATAATAATCATGGGTTTTGCAATCTGGGGAGATAGGTAGCCAGATGTAAGGGGTGATGTGGTCACAGAAATTGTCTGACAGGTGTGACTGGGTTCTCCTGCTTGTGTGGCATGGTGCAGAGTCCTGTTGCCAGACACAGGGTCTTCCAGTAGCCACCCTCTTGACTCAGGAAAGTACTACCTCCTCAAGGCACTTGATGTAGGCCTCTATGTTGAATCTGAGGGCCTGTGGGAAAATGAATGGAGGCATAATGTCACTATCACTAGTGATCACTCCAAACACCATGATGTTCCCTGGATATATGATCAAACGTTTTCCAAATCCTCTGCACTGCCCTCAGATTGACACCCAAACACTCTGAAATTTTTATATTGGAGCTTCCAGTGTGAATGCTAAGCAGTATAGCATGCCGTTTCCAAATTTCTGGTGGAGTGAATTGCATCATGGTGCTCTTTTTCTCGCACATAGTGCCTGACTGATTCTACTATACTGTACAGTCGGCAAAATAAAAAAAAAATCAATGTGCATGCACAAAATTAAAAATATACAAATGGCAATTTACCCATTTCTTCCCTGGCCATTTGAACAGGAGTAGAGGTTTATCTCTTGTTTCCTGGTTATTATTGGGTTTCTGGTTCCTTCTAAAGTCTACTTCAACTCTATACTTCGAATAAAACATCTGAACTTTTATTTACTATTTATTTACATTTTTACCCAAATAAGAAACTGAAGAGTTTTCTAAAAATAAGGACCCTGTAATATCCTGTACATGAGTATATGCCTTTTAATATTACAAATATTTTTGTGAATCCCTTGATTAGCTTTCTAAAAATAAGGAACAATTAAGTGGTTATTATAATTGATGACTTTTATGTCAGATATCTTGCTTATTAGTCATGTAAATATTCCTGTGGATCTCTTGATTAACTTTCTAAAAATAAGGAAAAAATTAAGTGGTTTATAATGTGAAATTTAGAAAATGCCAATCAAATTGACAAAAACACGGTCAGAATGAAATTTAGTCTATTATAATTTATGCCTTTTATGTGAAATATCCTGTGAAATATTACTTACTCGAACATTAGTTATTCCAGGAATTTTGAGAATTGAAATCATGATGCTAAGTAGAGATGTGGTGTCACAAGGATTTGGCAGAACCAGAGGTAAGTGTCTGAAGAATATTTCAAATTGAGTGAGAATATTTGGCCACAAAGGGGAAGATGTCTCCAAAGGGATACAGTTCATGTAAGTAGCCAGATTACTGAGAAGAAGCATAATATTTTCAGAAGGGAAATTTTTCTTGTTGTTGAAGCCCTGAAAATAAAGAAAGAACAATTATAAAACCAAAAGAAAGAACATAAAAAAAAAAACAATCCACCAGTTTTAATCCATCAGTCTGTGATTCACAACAAAAATAAATCTTATTCATTTTTTATTCATTTTATAAACTAAAGTATACTTTGATCATTAAAATATGACACTAAGGGTTCCCTATGTAACTGAATCAGAACAAGCACATAGAATTATTTTATCTGAGTCCGCATTGACTGGTGTTTTATGACCAGTAGTAAAGTCTACAAAGTAGGATCTTCAAAACAGCCAACCACTTAACAATAAAAGAATAAAATAAAAAGATAAATAAATTAAAACTTTTGGGAACAAGAGCCACATAGCTGGAAGTTAGGAAGTTCCAGTCACAGGCTTATATTATCAGAGTCACAAAAATGCAGAGGGTTTCAGACTGCCTGTTAGTGAGTAGATGCAAGCTGTGTGCCATGAGGTAGAGATGGTTAGAGTGATCTTTTTATTGATTGAATAGTTTTTTATGGCTTATCAAATCTTTGTAGGTTATTTAAAGCCAGAAACTATTTTTATGTTGTAAGAATATTTTTTTTCAAGATAATAATTTAGCAATAAAAGCCATTAACTAGGGGTGAGAAGAACTGGATTCATACCTTTCCAAAGAGTATTTGTGGATAAGTGAAAATAACAAACCCAACTGGAATTGGAACTCGGCTCTCCAACTAACATTATACCACCCACACATCCAAGCAGTCACTCATCTAGGTACTGCCCAGCCTCGAAGTTGCTTAACATATGGGAACCAATATTTCAACATGATATGGGGAGAGCTGATCAGTGAGTCTGTTGTGACATAAGTAGCAAAAGTTGTCCCAAGGGTCATCTACCTAGCCTCACCCCAGGCCATGCAAGTGAATACCTGAATAAGCAACCAAATATATTGGAAACAAGATTCACATCTTCAGTTCTCACCGTGGTGTTAATTTCACATTTTGTTTTAGCAAGACTATTTTCTTTATTTAGTCATTTCACCCTAAGTGTGGCAACAATGCCACCAAGACACAAGGGGTTAATGAGTATGGAAAAGAAAAAAATGAGACATGGTTGAAATTGCCAAAGACTTAAGTTGTTAAATCTGAAAGAAAAAGAAAAAAAGTCATTAGATGCTTAGACTTAATTCACATTTAAAATCAGTCCAAGTTATTGGAACACCCTATATATATATATATATATATATGTGTGTGTGTGTGTGTGTGTTGGGGGGGGGGGACCCCAAATTGAAGAAAATGGATTCATATATGTTAGGGGAAGCTAATTTCTTTTCCCTATGAAGGAATATAACTCAAAACACAACTGAGTTAATTCCCTTGTCTAGAAGACACACACAAGGCTTCTGAAATGAACATGGGGTCAAGGTGACATGCATGTGAAATTCATGGTCTCAATCCACACATATCCTTGCTTTTTTAAGACAGTAAATGAATAAAAGTTGTTTTATTATGTGTTAAAATGCACTTGTTATTTATTTTCATTCATTTTTGTTCATCCTAACAACCTGGGATATAACAATGTATATCGTTGGCACCTTCCCACATACGAACATCAGCATCATCATCCTCTCCAACCACCATTGTTGCTGGACTTGCTAAAGGGTGGAAGAAAGTGAAATCAAAAAGAATCCATTTGTGTGAATATGATTTTGGAGGACAATTTTGCATGACATAGAAGCCCACACATTTGGCCAAATGTGCCTCCCTCGCAGCTCAAGAGGATTGAGACAGGTGAGAGCTGGCAAAACTGGTTGCATTGAGCTGTCAGATGCTTGGTCTGTCAAGATCCACGTTGGTTATGCTAGCCTGACTGGTGTTGCCATCTTCTGGTGGGTTGGCCATTGAGATTGTGTAGATCTTTGCCTATTCTGCCGTAGGGGTCTTTGGGGGTTGGTCATATTTCGTTTGGTCCCTCCTCCTTGAGCTTAGCACCATGACAGGAGTTGGGACTCCAACGAGCTTTGCTCTTGGGATCGCTAGTACATGCAAACCCTCTACCATGACAAAGAATGACCATATGTATTTTACATTGAATGTTAGAGTGCACAGTTTGTTATCAAATGTACCACTTTGACTATTATTAGTTTACTGAATAAAAGTATAAAATTATCATTAAATATATGAGAACATTTTATTATTGTTGTTGCTAAAAATATTTGAAAGATAATATATAATAAAGGAAGAAAATTCACTACTGAAGCATAGTAGAAAAAAGTATAATATTAAACAAAAGTGAGTAAATATTGAATTTTTGTTTTATAATTAATATTTATTGTTGTGAGTAATTCCTACAACCTGCTTCCCCCTCTGTTTGGTAATAGACAGACTTCATATGCTTACAAATAAGCTAACTTAATTCTTTTCTCTTTCTTTCGTTTAGCAGTTGTATTAAGTTGAATAAAGCTTTCTTAAGTTTATTCGCCTCGAGTTATTCATTACATTTATATTAATATAAATATTAATTACATTATAAAAAAATTCAACTTTTACTCACTTTTCTTTATTAGACATTAAATTACATCATTTTAATGTTACACATAATAAAAATTGTAAGTTAGATCTTCACATTTTAACCTCTTATTCAACATAATAAAAGCCATTTAACTTCTTATTCAACATAATAAAAGCCATTTAACCTCTTATTCAACATAATAAAAGCCAATTAACCTCTTATTCAGCATAATAAAAGCCATTTAACCTCTTATTCAACATAATTAAAGTTATTTAACTTCTTATTCAACATAATAAATAGCATAAATTAGATCTTCCCATTTTAACCTATTATTTAACATAATAAAAGCTATTTTAACCTATTATACATCATAATAAAAATAGATCTTGAAATTTTAATCTATTAGATGTCATAGTAAAATCTTACCTCAAGCAGTAATTGTATAGGTGTATGACAGGTGAGTTCATTAAAATCAATTAAAACAGAAGCCATTGTTTTCCAGAAATTTGAATCTGAAAAAAAAAAAAAACATTGTCATCATTATTCTCTCTGATAAGACAAAAAAGTTCTAAGTTAATCATTTTCTGCCTTAAGAAATTATATGAAACAGATCAACAGAGAAAGTAAATTTCCAGTTTAGGTTAACAGTTTCAAAAACACTTTCTGGCTTTAGAATCTAATAAAGATTTTTTTCTTCTTTCTCAAAGTCCCAATGCTTACACTTGGGTTCGTCTCTCACTCTAAAAGGCAAAAATATGTTGTCTGAATAGCTTTTCCAATTTGTTTCATTATTGCGAGTCTTAATATTATATAATAATTGTGCTTGTCCCTCTCATTGTTAGTTCACAGGTGCTACTTGGTTTCAATGAGAAAAAGAAAAAAAGATAGAAGTGCTTAATATCTTCTGCCAATACCCGATAAATAACTGACTATTCCATTTTGATCACACGCAAAGACAAAAAACATATCAGAGACGCTACTTGATTCCAGTGAAAAAAGATTGATCAGTTTTATGGCATAACCCAGGTGGATCACTTAATGCTGAAGAAGGTTTTCATGTGACTTAATTTCTTTTGGGAGTAAGGGATTATATAGGGGAAAAATTCCATTTTTTTTTTGGCGGGTGGATGGGAATGAATTGTAGATTGTATAAAATTGTTTGCAAAACAATGTAGGTAAGCAGATTTAGTAAAGAGTTTTTTTTTGTTTTTTTTCTGTAGAGGCCAATTTCTTTAATGAAATTTATGATGTTACTTTGACCAGTATTTTCATATAGGTCCTTTAAGTTATCCAATTTGAAGAATTTGTTTTGGGTTTCCTGAAAGTTGCAGCAATTTAGTAGTATGTGTTTAACAGTATATGGTTCCTGGCATGGGACACATACTGGTGGTTCCTCATTTTTTAGTAGATGTTGGGTTACATATGTGTCCTATATGGAGTCTGGCTAGATCCACCTCCTCTCTTCTTATCTTTCTTTAATGTGACTGTCTTTCGCTGATGATTGGTTGGATGTTGAGAAGTTTATTGTTTACACAGTTGTTCCATAATTGCTGCCATTTTCTTTAATGATCCTGTTTATGGTGGGTCGGAAGTCAGTGTGTGGCACCTTTATATTTGAGAAGGGCATGTTCTGTGATTCCTTTGCCATTTTGTTTTGTTTTTCCATTTCTTTGTATACCAATATGGCTTGGTATCCAGCGTAAGACTATTACAGCATCTTTTTTCCAATAAATAGTGTCAGTCCTATTTAATAATTTATTTAAGGGGTTTCCCATGTTTTTATTCTTCAATTTCTGTTCCTTCAAGTTCTAAGAGTTGGATCAGTGGGCATTTTTTCAGATTGCAGAAATGGATACACTTTCTTTTGATTGGGGAGAATTTGAAACCATTTTCGATTGTCCATCAGTTTAATTTATTTCGGCACACTTGCAGTTGTCATTCTTTAGTGTGCATATTTTTTGATTTGTAGATCAAAAGGTTGTCTACATATAATGAACCATCAATTCCTTGATTTAAGCAATTTACGATGTTGTTAATTTTTATGTTGAAAAGAGTGACAGACAGAATGCAACCTTGTGGAACTCCTTCTTTGATTTTTAGGTCCAAAAGAATTGATCCTACATAAACTTTGAAACTTTTATCTGACAAAAAGTTATTTATCAAATTGGGTAATCTGCTCTTTAATCTAAGATTGTATAAGTCTTACATTATTCCATGTCTCCATGTTGTTTCATAGGCTTTTTCTAGACCAAAGAAAATGTCTATTGCATGTTCTTTTTTAATAAAAGCATCGCTAATAATGTTTCTCAGTGGACAATGTTGTCTATTGTGCCTGCTTTGTTTCAAAATGCAATCTGGAGGTTGGTAATTCAACCATTAGTTTCAAGGTATCAGTTCAGTCTTTAATTCACTAGTCTTTCTAGAATTTTGCATATGCAACTTGTTAATGTTATGGGTGAAAAGTTTTTTTATGTCTGCTTTGTCTTTATTTGATTTTGGCATAGGGATCACAGTATATTGTTTCCAGCTATTCTGGAGTTTTCCCTTAAACTATATCACGTTAAAGATGTTTTACAGATATTTTTCTGATTTGGGAGTTGTTTAAGAAATTCATAATGAATTTGTTAAGAAATTCATAATGAATTTCATCTGGACCAGTAGCTGTATTATGTGATTCACTTATGGAATCTATAACTTCATTTAGAGTAAAAGGTTGGTTGTAATCTTCTTTGTTGTTCAAGTTTAGTTTACTTTTTTTTCTGTATCTTGCTTAACTTTTTGGAAATGTTGTTTGTAGTTTTTGCTAGAGGAATTTTGTTTAAACGTTTCTGTGAGTAGATTTGCTATACCCTTTTTGCTTGTTATTTTTATGTTATTTTGAGAAAGGTGATTTAGAGGAGGTGAAAGATTTTTACCAGCAATTTTCCTTATCATATTCCAGACTGTTTTTTGGTTTGGTATGGGAATTTATTTTATTTATCTAATCTCTCCATGATTTTCTTTTAGTTTCTTTGGTGGTTCTGGGTGCTATTACTCTATTTAGCTTGAATAGATTTTAATTATGGGTTGTAGGTTGGGTTTTAAACTTTTATAGTGTTGCTCTACATAATCTTATTGCCTTTTTGCAATCTTCAGTGAACCATCGTCTTTGATGTTTATTTGATTCACTGCTTTTTGGTATACATTTTCTTGCAATTGCTATTAATGTCTCAGAAATATTCAATAGATTTTTTATCATCTTTGTCAGTAAGTCTTTGACAGCATTGGGTTTTATATTCCCTCCAATCTTCTTTGTTTAGTTTCCATCAAAGGAGATTGTTTTCAATCGGTTCTGAACTCTTCAATAGAATTGGGTTGTGATCACCACCGCAAGAACTGTTGAGTACTTGCCAGTTGTAATCCATAAAAATAGAGGGATCACACAGTGATAGGTCAATAGATGAGTATGTACCTGATGTAGGATATAGATATGTATTAGACTTATGATTTAGTAAACACTGTTTACAGGTTTTTCCCCCACTTTTCTTGTCTGAGTTCTTGGATCTCCATATAACATTGTGACTGTTAAAGTCACCTAATAATATGAATGGTTTCAGTAGTTGTTCTATTAGGTTGGTGCAAAAATAATGTCGTTTTCTCACATGAAGTTGAACGTCAAAAAACAACATTATTTTTGCACCAACCTAATATTAGTTTATTTAGATCAGCTTCTTTTATGGGATCATGTGGTGGGATGTAAATAGAGCAGCCGTTAACAGTTCTATGTAGGGTAGTTTTTGTAGTAACTGCTTGTAGATTGGTTTCTAGAAGAATTTTGCTTTGCGGAAGGGGGGGGGGATTTCTGATTAGGATTAATACCCCCCCCCCAGATGCCCCCTGATGAGGGTCATGTATGTAGTTATATTGAGTATAGTTTTTTATTTTTTGTTTTATTGTTTGGTTTTAAGAATGTTACTTGAATGCAAATGATAGCAGGAAGTTGATCCGTTATAAGTAGGGGTAGTTCATCTATGTTCGCATTTGGGCCTTGACGATTCCACTGTATCATGTTTTTGCATCAGGCTTGTCTGGTTTATGTTTAGTGGATGAAGAGTTCATAATTTCTATGCTCTCAGGTTTGCTAGCACTTTGTTCCTTGTCATGTTTTGTTCTTTGAAGTTCTTTTGATTTAGCTTGTCTGTTTGATCTTGTTTCCTTTGTTTTTTCATTAAGTTCTTTTGATGATCTTTGTCTTTTGATTTAGCTTGTCTGTTTGATCTTGTTTCCTTTGTTTTTTCATTAAGTTCTTTTGATGATCTTTGTCTGGATGATGACCATTCTCTTATTTGAGGTGAGATAGAGTTTTATTGATCTATGTCCATTTCTCTTCGTTCTTCAATGATGTACTGGGTTTTGTTATTTCTTTTATGAAACTTTTGTTTCTCTTGTGAATGTTTGGGGGGTTCTATTTCTTGAAGGATTTTGGTACTCTGTATTGGGGTTTTCAGAGTTATTTGTTTTGTACTTCTAGATGCTTTTTGTTTGAGGTTGACAGGATAGGATTTGTTTTGACTATGGCTGTTTGGTTTATGTGTGATATACTAAATTTTATTAGTTTTTTTAATTAATTTATTAGACTTGGTTTCTTATTGTGTTGTTCTCCTGTATGTCATTTTGGTGATTTGTTATTTTATTAGTATTTGCATATTATGTTGGAAGTCAGTCAGTTTCAACTTGTTTTCTAGCTTCTTGGAACGAGATGTTTTGGGTGTATTTTATTCCTATTATTTGCTTTTTCTTTTTCCAGATGTTACACTCTTTAGAATCTGCTGAGTGGTTTTGTTTGCAGTTTGGGCATAAAGGAGGCCTTTCACAGGGTAACCTTTCATGATCAATTTCATCACATCTTTGACAGACTCAATCAATAACTAAAGCTATAATATTGAATAAATCAAGAAAAGTTCAAATGACTTATCTGCTTGACAGACTCCAGAATTTTGCATTGAGAAGTTCATCAGTACCAGATGTTCGATAAATTTAGTGGAATTATCAGTTCTCCTTCGAACGCTAATCATAAATTTTCAAATTTTAAATTCTTACCACAGTAGAGACAAGTTTAGAACCTTTGAAAATGTTCTCTTCTCAGAGATCTGACAATTTCAGGAGAAATTTCAGAATATCTGGTACTGATGAGTGTTTTGATATGAAACTTGAATTAGTTAAGTCACTTGAACTTTTGATTTAGTGAAATCAATGTGGGGTGGGGGTGGGGGCAACCCAAGCACTTGCTGAAATATTTAAATCAATAGCGGTCAAAGAAAGATTTTCAAAATTGTTTTTTTTTTTCATTTTATAACTTGAATGAAATCTCATTTCCTGGATACAGATTCTGTTCACAGGAACATAAAATTTTAGCAATTGACTTTACTTAAAAATAACAAAAAAATCTCAATACTTTACTAACTATTATTTTAATAATTCATATGCATACCATTTGATGGGCTCATAAAAAAGAGAGTCTGGATGTATGCATTGTGTGGAGAGAAAGATTTGGAAAAAAAAAAGTTAAGAGGAAATAAGGTGAAAAAAAAGAGAGTCTGGATGTATGCATTGTGTGGAGAGAAAGATTTGGAAAAAAAAAAAGTTAAGAGGAAATAAGGTGAAAAAAAGAGAGTCTGGATGTATGCATTGTGTGGAGAGAAAGATTTGGAAAAAAAAAAAGTTAAGAGGAAATAAGGTGAAAAAAAAGAGAGTCTGGATGTATGCATTGTGTGGAGAGAAAGATTTGGGAAAAAAAAAAGTTAAGAGGAAATAAGGTGAAAAAAAAGAGAGTCTGGATGTATGCATTGTGTGGAGAGAAAGATTTGGGAAAAAAAAAAGTTAAGAGGAAATAAGGTGAAAAAAAAGAGAGTCTGGATGTATGCATTGTGTGGAGAGAAAGATTTGGGAAAAAAAAAAGTTAAGAGGAAATAAGGTGAAAAAAAAGAGAGTCTGGATGTATGCATTGTGTGGAGAGAAAGATTTGGGAAAAAAAAAAGTTAAGAGGAAATAAGGTGAAAAAAAAGAGAGTCTGGATGTATGCATTGTGTGGAGAGAAAGATTTGGGAAAAAAAAAAGTTAAGAGGAAATAAGGTGAAAAAAAAGAGAGTCTGGATGTATGCATTGTGTGGAGAGAAAGATTTGGAAAAAAAAAAGTTAAGAGGAAATAAGGTGAAAAAAAAGAGAGTCTGGATGTATGCATTGTGTGGAGAGAAAGATTTGGGAAAAAAAAAAGTTAAGAGGAAATAAGGTGAAAAAAAAGAGAGTCTGGATGTATGCATTGTGTGGAGAGAAAGATTTTGGAAAAAAAAAAGTTAAGAGGAAATAAGGTGAAAAAAAAGAGAGTCTGGATGTATGCATTGTGTGGAGAGAAAGATTTGGAAAAAAAAAAGTTAAGAGGAAATAAGGTGAAAAAAAAGAGAAAAGGATAAGACACAAAAAATTCAAGAAGTCAAAATTGACACAAACAAAAAGGAATGTGAAATGGTTTTGAATTATATTCAAAAAGTAACTACAGGAGTCAGTATAACATTTGCCTTGTGTATACATAAACATGTAAGTCACAGTTGAACTAAAGAGAATGAAGATTAAAAAAAAAATGTACTCTTTACTGTTAGCCTTCTCACAGCATTGTAAAGCATGAACCCAAATATCCTCTTACTCTCAATGATAGCATCACCAGTATGTAACTTTTAAAACCTTTTCTCTCTACCTTGGTCTCCTTTATTATTGTTAATATTTAAACATTTGTTCAAGATAGCCATCTTTCATATGTTTATTTTATGTTTGTAACTCTCTATGCCGAATCATTTACACCACATGTTCACTGTTTATACATTGTTCCCAAATGTAACTTTATTCCTTTGTGTGAAGTTACATGAATACATTTCAATGTTGCAGTGTAAGTAAAGTATTCGCGACTCTACTTTATCCATTTAGACAAATGGCTTTGCTTCATGTTCAAGCCTCTCGCTGCTTTTGTCATATTCCTTTTTACCCTTTTGTTTGTTATTTAAACTAAATTAGTCTATATGCGTATTTATTTCTGTTGAAACTTGACTAATGCATGGAATAATAATGCAACACAAAATGTACTTAGAACAAAATGTATTGAAACAAGAAAGTGTACACAATATTTACATATAGTCTTTTGTATATTCCTGGGAAGACCGTTCCTGGAGAATGTGTTGACTGAGTCGCAGTCGGGCAGAGTCTCTGGTGGAATCTCTTCATTCGTCCCCCTCTCTTCCCGGTACCAACCATATTTATATGGTCGGTACTCCACTATACAAATTAGGTGGATCCTACCACAACAATTTCTTTTTCTAGTTTTACTCTTGTAGAGTAGCTAGCACCCTTTCAGCACTCTACCAGATGGCCTGGCTCATAGCTGTAAATAGTCTACGATTAAGGACTTCAATAGTTGATTAATAAGTTGATACTAAGCTGATTAATATTCAGACTAACCTTACTTTGTTTGTCTATACAGCATTTTTACCCCCTCCTCTATTCCTTGTAAGTTGTCTTGTTAATTGTTTTGTAACTTATTGTTCTGTGTTTTTTCTATGTATCCATTAGCACCGGATACTGGTGCTGAATAAAAGTATTAAGCACTCATTCTTCTCTGTGTATCATTCACCTTGATAATACAACAACTCTTTTGGCTTTTAATAAACCTGTCAATGAACAGGACTTCATCTTCAAAGTCTTAATTGCTGTAAGATGTTTATCTGGCTGTTTTGCAGTATGCATATCGACAAGACGGATGCGTATTTGGGTGGCAGAACACATGGGTTCAAAATTACTCAGTATTAATAATTCTCCATTCCAATTAATTTACAAATTTTTGCCGTTCTTCCCACTTGTCAGTGAATATCATTAAAAGTAGTCAATATTAATGGCAAATTCAAGTCTCATCAGAAATGATTTGTCTCATTTTGCTTTTAATTTAAAGCCAGAAGTGCTCAAATGCACCTACAAGTTTCACATGACTACAATCTGAGAGTGTCTGAAAACGCCCACAATTATGTAGCACTATATTTCAATTCACAATGTAATGAAACAATTGCTAAAATTCTCAATGTCTCTGTGCATGTGTGTAGTCACATAAACATAAATTTAGGCCCTAATCAACTCTGAATTTGTCATGCATCTCATGGTCTCCTTTCAGATAAGCAATATGGCTTTTGCTTCTCTTTGTCAACTGCTGATATTTTAACAATTATTGCTGAAAGAGTCTATCAAGCTTTAGATAAGAATGGTGAAGTTCAGGCTGTTGCTTTTGACATCTCAAAGGCATTTGATGGGGGTTTGGCATGACAGTCTTCTTTGCAAGACTATTACTACTTGGTGGAAAAGCAAGAGAAATAAGATGAAAGAAATACGAGTCAACAATTAATAATAATTGACAATGTTTTATGTAATAATAGATTTAAGATAATAAATTTGTTATATGCATTTTACTTTCTTTTGAAAATAATCTTCAGCTTACCTTCTAAATTGCTTTGAAACAAGACTGGAAAAATCCCATTTGGTGCCAGGTGGTGTAGACTACAGCGCAAAAACTGACGTGCAATACTAACACAATTACCTGGAGCCATCAGGTTACTACAAAAATAAAATAATTATTTTTTAGTAACTGCAAATGGTATTTTAAAAAATGTGAATCTGTTTAAATTCTTTTCATATAGAAAAATAAACAAAATTACTACAAAAACAATTAGAGAACTATTCTTCAAAACATTTTGAAAAACAAAATTTTTTAAGATCATCATGAATTTTGAGAGGAATTTTTATTCTTCCAGAAGTTTTTTTCTGACTATTTGTACAATTGTAAATAAGATGAGATTAAAATGGATCATAAGGGAGAAAATTATAATTATACATAATATTACAGTTTATTTATATAATGGTAAGTGAAATGAGATCAAAATGGACCATAAGGGAGTAAATTATAATTATACATAATATTACAGTTTATTTATATAATGGTAAGTGAAATGAGATCAAAATGGACCATAAGGGAGTAAATTATAATTATACATAATATTACAGTTTATTTATATAATGGTAAGTGAAATGAGATCAAAATGGACCGTAAGGGTATAAATTAAGATTATAAATAATCTATAGCTGTCCACTCGTATTCGAGGATACCCGTCTACTAGGACAGCTAGCCAATCCCTATTGGAGACACTTGCTCAGGCACATTCATGTTTGTTCAACACCCACAGAACCCAGCTGTGGTTCATACTGCAACTATGCTGAGCAGACATTAGTTACAGTTTCTGGGGAAAATCGTGTTATCTAACATGATCAACAATCTGATCAAGGCCAGCATACTCAAACTCTTGGTGATAATGACTTGTGACTTTGTGCTATCAACAGCCCCCAAGGGTACCGTCTACCCAGTTTCACTCACAAAGCTTGGTTCAACCCATGTCATGCTTTTCAGGCACTTTCCAAAAGTTGCCACATGCTGGCAGATTGATACCATCAGGAAGTATCTTTCCTGACAAATTGGCCATGGTGAGATTTGAACCTGGGTCACATGGTCAGAAAGCAAACATTTTAACCACTTGGCCATGTGACCATATAAAATAATATTACAGTTTATTTGTACAAATGTAATGAAACAAAGATTGACCGTGATTTTTAAAAATGTTTACTTGGCTGAAATATCATCTGTAAAAAATTGAAGATGAGAACAATAGTTTCAGTAAAATATATTGACTATTTCTCATCTGAAAAATCAAACAAAAACAACTGGTAATTAAATAACTTGCCTGTCAACATGCCATGGATAGGGACTACTTGCCGCAATCCTTGAAAAAAAGATAAAAGAAAAAATCTAATGTAAAATTATGAAATGATAATACAAATATTTTAGTTCAACTTTGACAAAGACGGATCAATAGGTTTATCACCTGACATGTAATTTTTAACTGAATTTGGATCTGAAATTCTCTCTGTATAATATTTCATCGTTCTGATTCATATTCTCCACTGAATTAAGATTCACTACAACAAAAGGGATGATGTGAAAAAAGAAATATTTGTTGTTTGAGGGAAGCTCCAGAAGTAATGTTTCTTATTTATTGCCACAGAAATGAAAACATCTACAAGGAGCACAATAACACCACTGGATAGAGCAAGTTTTCAGACAGAAAACAATTTTTCTACATGGTCACTACCATTGATTATACATTTTGGGAGCAGTCATCATTTTGCATGTTGACAGCTATGCAGTGCATACCCCCCCCCCCCAACATGGTTTATCACACAAAATGTGATCGCGAGTGCTGAAACGCTACTCACATTTAGTGCTTGGTCTCTACTAACATTCAGCAAGTGTTGATAAATATCAATAGGTGGAATATTTCCACATGGAGGAATTTAGTTTCACAATTCTGCTTTATTTTCACTTTTGTGTCAGACCCCATTTTGCCAGACTACTATCTGTATCAAGGCAAATAAGGTAAGGAATTATAGGTTATTGGTGAATAGCTTCAGCTCCTGTTGCCATACTAGTAGCATAATAAAAAAGAAGGCATTACATTTAGACCAAACCTCATCTGTGACATATATATATATATATATATATATATATATATATATATAGTCAAACCTAATGAGCCAGACAAACCTACCAAGGTTTCACTTAGGCAGATCGTCAGGGTCGGCTGGCTAAAGAGGCAACAGTAAAACGGCGTATATATAGACGACAACCAAGACAACACCAGGTAGGTTTGCTCTACGTTTGTATTGAGCTCTTTAGTTAGTTGTTTACTCGTATCGGGGTTTTTTCTTTGGGCCTTGAACCTGTATCTGTGCGATTATTTTCGACAGACTTTCATGTTCCTGGCTCTTTCTTTTTTAAAACCTTTTTTTCCCTTCGTGATTGATTTGGCTATTGTTAAATCAAGAGTTCGAAGGTTTTTCGACACGAGTATAGTTACCTATATTTATATATATATATATATATATATAAATAACAGCTGGCCAGTCATATTCATGGATACCCATCTACTAAGGCAGCTAGCCAATCCCTATTGCAAACTCTCACTCAGGCACATTTGTGTTTGTTTAACACCCACAGAGCCAACCTGCAGTTTATATTGCAACGATGCTGAGAAGACCGTAGTTTCTGGGAGAGAGCGTGTTATCTAGCATAATCAACAATCTGAACAATGCCAGCACACTCAAACCCTCGGTGACGATGACTTGTGACTTCAATATTGCTCTATGGTAATTGTAATATTTTTTTTTTCTTAAATGGACATTTACTGACCTGATTCTATAACATTCTTAAAGTTAGTGAAGAAGACAATATTTGAGTACCACGTACTGCGATAACTCATTCATTCTGCAACCATGGCAAAGATGGCTGAACTTGACAAGAAGCTCCAAATGAAGATAATTTATACATACAAACAAGGTAATGGATAAACAACTTTCCAAAAATTTAAATGTTCCTAAATTAACAATTTATAGCATTATCAAGAAATACAAGACTCATTGTGCTTAAGGGCTAGTAGAAAACAGTTAATTTCTGAGAGAATGGAAAGGAAAATTGTTAGAAATGTCTCAAAGAATCTTCACTTAATGACAAAGGGCATTGTCAGTGATGTAAAGACAAAAGGGTTGAATGTAATGGTGAAGACAGTCACTATATGCGTTTATCGAGCAGAGCTTCAAGCTTTGTTATGGGTCCTTACCTATAACTACAGAATGAACTCTTCCTAACACTATGTATACTACGCCTCTCAAGAGAGAGAGAGACGAATCGAGTCGAACCGATAGTAGTTCACTCCAAACCAGACTGACAGTCATACTAACACCTTCCACATCTTGTATTATTATTCCGTGTAATATATCTTCATTATTTCTACTCTTGTGTTCATGTTGTTCTTGTTAATGCTGTATGTAGATGTACTAAGAAGAAAACAGGACACTTTCGCTGTAGTTGACAGAACTTTATTTCACACAACTCATCACATCAAAAGGTTGCAAGAGGAAGAGGGCGAGAGATGCCCAGATAGAGGCATAAGGAAAATAGACTCCGTTATTCAAGAGTTCTACAGTCCTTGAGGATAGAGAAGAGTTAAGTTCCCTGAATCCATTAACAGTTCTTCCTTGGTCCTAACCTGGACCATAACAAGCTTGTTGCCCAAGAAAAACTTAAGGGTAAGCACCTAAAATGTAGATTAGCTTATGTGAGATGCCATTCTAGAACATGGGAGTAAATATTGGAACTTTGTTTTATGGTCAGATGAAACCAAACTAGAGTTATTTGGTCAGATAAACTTCTGTTACATATTGTTGGGGCGCACCCACCTTCACAACCACAATAGACTGATCCTATTATTATAAATAGAACAGTAGTTCTAGAGACTGCGAGTAGTGTAGCAGTAGAGTGCAGTGCAGAGTGAGACTTCTGTAGTGATCAGTTACAACTTCCGTTTCTCGGCCGGAAGATACCGTTGGACTTTATTACTATTACTTATTGTTACTACTAACCTACGTTCGTTCTACTACTAATCTCTCTGATGTAAATACCTCTCTGAATATACCAGTATTTTTCCCTACGACTGTGTTTGTTCGTTATTACCATATACTCACGTGGAAACACTCAACATCTCAACAGTCTCTAGAACTACTGTTCTATTTATAATAATAGGATCAGTCTATTGTGGTTGTGAAGGTGGGTGCGCCCCAACACATATCGAGGAATGTGAATGAAGCTCCCAAACCAAAAATACCCTCCCTACAATTAAGTACGGTGATGGAAACATTTTGCTCTGGGGATGTTTTGCTGCTTCTGGACCAGGAGAACTACTGAGAGTACAGAGTATCATGGATAAAAAGCAGTATTTGACTATTCTTAAAAATAATATAAAACAAAGTGAACAAAATCTGTCTTTGGGTGGTCACTGGACGTTCCAACATGACAATGACCGAAAATATATGGCATGAATTGTTACAAAATACTTAGATGACAACAAAATTAAGTTAATGGTGTAGCCAACACAAAGTCCTAAACTAAACACCATTCTTTGTAGGGTCTTTCTGCCATTGAACAATTGCTCCATATGTTTCTTTTTATTCTGTCTGAAATTCTACTCAAAACTGGATCTTGTATGGTTTCCATTCTGAGATGATTTAGGGGTAACACGTCCGTTTCAACCCAGTGCAGTATTTTATCTTCTGAATTTTCAAACGTTTCTAATTGTTTTCTGTCAAAATTTAGTCTGGATAGTGCATCTACATGTGGAATAGTTTTCCCTTTTACGTATATGATGAAATCAAAGGCTATGAGTTTTATAGCCCATCTTAAAATTTTAGATGTGACTTTTGATAATTCTTTTCTGGGGATAAACTCGAAAGGTTTGTGATCTACCTTTAATAAAAATGTTCGTCCTAACAAAAAATTTTGAGCTCTTTCTGTGAGCCATACTATTGCTAACACTTCTTTCTCAATATTTGAGTAGTTAGCTTCAGTTGATGTTAATTTTCTTTGGCAGGTACATTATTGGATGACCTTCTTGAGATAAAATTGCGACTACAGTATTTTCACTTGCATCTGTAGTCAACGTCACTTCTTTTTTTGGATTTTCTTCTTAGTGCCTTTTTTAAGCTTTCAAAAGCTATATTTTGCCTTTAAGTCCATTCAAATTCTGTATTCTTTTTCCGTAATTCTGTAAATGGTTCTATTAGGTTGCTTTATCTAGGTAGATATTTCCTATAAAAATTTGTCAATCACAAAAAGGATTCTAATTCTTTTTTTATTTTTTGGTGTAGATACTTCTGATATTTTATTTATCAGTTTATTGTCTGGTAAAATTCCTTCTTTAGATATTTGGTATTCCAACTGCAATATTTTGTCATAATTTAACTCACTTTTATTGATATTTATTGTTATACCAGCATTTTTTGATTTGTTTAAAACTTATTCAGTTTTCTTTTTTTTAAATTTCTTTTTACTGTAAGCACCTATGCCGATATCATCTTGATATATGATTATATTTTTTACCCACTCCAACAGAACTTTTTCAATTGCCTTTCGAAAAATAGAGCTTGAAGTCTTAACTCCAAATGAAAGCCAAGTCCATCATAGTAAATCTATCGGGGTATTACTTGTAGTGACATCTTTAAATTTCCTGTCAATTTCTATTTGGTTATATGCCAATTTCAAGTCAATCTTGGCAAACTATTTCATTCCTACTAATTCATGTCTTGCCATTTCTATGTTAGATTAGGGCAATGAATTAGAACATATCTGATGATTCACACCTACTTTGCAATCCCTGCATATCTTCAAATCATCATTGGGCTTTTGTATTGCAACAACTGGTGAAGCCCAGCTGCTACCACCTTGAGTAACTTTTTCCAATATGCCTTGTTCTACCATTTTCTTTAGTTTTGCAACTACCATGGATAGAATGTGAATAGGTATTTTTCAAGATTCAAAATAGACTGGGTGATTATCTTCCTTTAGACGAATACTTGCTTTATATCCTTTTAATAGTCCTATGTCAGGTTCTTTTCACTTCATACAGTTTATTGATTTCACTGTATCCACTTTTAAAACGTCTATTCCCCTATTCCCAAGAGTCCATGATTTTTGTGCATTTTACAACAGTGATGGGAATAATCTCAAAATGTTTTTTTGTCTTGAAAGTTCCTTCAAAGGAGCCTAAGTTTTGATGACAAATCAATCAAATTGTTTTAAATTAACATTACTTTTTTTAAATTTCTTCCCAAAACTTCCTTAGGAACTTAGTAACATCGCTCCCCATGTTAACCTTCATGGGAAAAGTTATGCCATTCAATTTTACTGTCTCTTTCTACTTTTTGCAGATGTTATCAAATATACTTCTGTATTTTCAGTATGTGGATTTATATTTTCTACCTTTTCTATTCTCTTTTTTGTGTCTGCACACAGATTGGAAATGGTCTTTTCTTTTACAGTTTAAAACATAATTTTCCTAGGGCTGAATTTTTGTTTTTGTTTCTTTTGTGTTCTTTGTTGCAATACTTTCACTTAATTAGGATTTCAGTTGTGTTGTATGTGTTTACATTGTTTTTAGAATTATTAAATTCATTAATTCTAACTGCTTCAAGAATTCTACACTTGCTTCTAAATTCACATCATTCCCTTGCAGCTATTCTAGGATCATATGTTTATATGTCATACATGTCTTCAATTAATCTTAGAAGGATCAATTCATCATATCGCACAAACCCAGTTTTTCAAATTTGCAATGCCTTGATGCTTCTTTCAATCTGTGTATATATTGTATTACAGTCTCACTCAGGTTCTGTCTGTTTTCCAGAAATTTTATTCTTTCTGCAATCACCAGCTTTTTTTTGGTTCCTTGTTTCTTTTTATAATGGTTGAAATTTCCTCATGTTAAGTCTTTCAGTATTTTGGGGTACACAATAATAGATATTTTCTTTATGGCTTCATATCCTGCTGAAACCAAAAATAAATCAGTAATTTCAATCTTCCCTTCAGAGGCTTTCTAGGATCTTATGTTTATATGTCATACATGTCTTCAATTAATCTTAGAAGGATCAATTTGTCATATCTCTCGAACCCAGTTTTTCAAATTCACAATATCTTGTAGTTTCTTTCAATCTGTGTAAATATTGCATTATGGTTTCATTTGGGTTCTGTCTATTTTCCAGAAATTTTGTCCTTTCTGTAATAACCAGCTTTTTTTTTGTTCCTTGTTTCTTTTTATAATGGTTGAAATTTCCTCATATGTTAAGTCTTCCAGTATTTTGGGGTACACAATAATAGATATTTTCTTTATGGGCTCACATCCTGCTGAAACCAAAAATAAATCAGTAATTTCAATCTTCCCTTCAGAGGTTTTCTTGTTTTTCAGTTTCTTTACCCAATCCAGTGCTGCTAACCATCTAATCCATGTTTATATGTGCCCCGGTTCATCCCAAGAGGTTAGGATTGCTATCGGCAACACCATATTGTTATGAAGTAGAGTGCTCTCTGGAATAGACATTGTCAGGTCAACACATTGTAGGTCAACTAGCATTTGCTATGGTGTACTGCATTTATAGCAGTATCTCATTTACATACAATACTCCACTGATGTTGTGTAGAAGTGACCTTTTTTGTTTCTCAAATGTTCACACCATAGTATTCTCAGAATCCTTCTGTAGACGATTGTTGATCGATTTGTTTTTTTACAGCTTATCAACCTTTTGTAGGTTATTTAAAGCTGGAAACTATTTTTTTAGATTGTAAGAATTTGTTTTTGGTGATATTAATTTACTAATACAAATCCTAAAAATTAATCTGGGGTGAGAAGAGATGGATTTATACCTTTCCCCAGGGTATTTGTGAGTAAGAGAGTATACGAACCTGACTGTAATTGGAATTCAGCTATCCAATTTCCAATTCTGAGACATTATCCATTACACCACCACTACATCAATAGCTTACAGCACCTGGTATTTCCAAATGGTCACCAATTTAAGTATCAACTAGGCTTAAGTTGCTTAACTGATGATTTAGTAGAACTAGTGTTTCAATGTGATAAGGTCATAGGCCTCCTTCTGTAGAACCACATGTTTGTTGCTTCAAGTTTCTTCTTCATCTGTGAGGAGATTGTCCAGCATTCACTACCATGTAGGATGACTGATATTAACTATATAAAAAAACTACAAATGATGTTGTATCCAGTAAGAAGGCATCTGATTGAGAGATTGGAGGTTTTGAGGAGCATGGAACCATATGTTAATTGCTGCTGTTCCCAGGTTCACCCTGACCCAGGGTGGTAGCACTGTTAGGGTCATAGTTATGGGCAAATACTGAACCCCCAAACAAAAATAAAATGCTATGAAAGTATGAAAATAACATTTTATACTAAGAATACCAGCAATACATTTTTATATAAAAAATTTAATAAGAGTACCTATTTATAGTAAAATGACCAACAATACATTTTATCTGTAGTAGAAAGCATACAATTATGTTCAAAATATATTTAGTTGAAGCCATAAAATTGTATTCAAAATATTTAGATTTCAACGTTAAATGACCCATAGAAGTGTTGATATGCTGCTAAACAAAATCAACCAACCAGCCAATCAACAAATGATGTATAAAGCATGACTTACCTTGCCACAGTTTGCAGACTGTCTAACACTGTGGGCATTGCTAATGCTGGTTCTCTATATATAAAAGTAGACAAGACAATGATACACAAGCCAATTGTTTCTTCATCATACTGTTCCAGAATAGCATGACATTCAGGACATCGGTCAGCCATAATATTCTCACCATATCGCTGATATTGTGGCCTTTGTTGCTTCTTTGCTTGATTCTTGTTCAGTAATTCGCTGCGGCGGGATCTTCGGCTATCAAAACACATATCAAATATATGTAAAATTATAAAAAGAGAAATGTTAAACCCGTTCACTAAGGATAATGTGTGTGTATATTAAACATAGGTCAACTGTAAAGGTCATGAAAGGTCAAAAGTAAGATGAAAGAAGCCATTTTTTATGAAAACTAAATATTTATTCTTAGGTAAAAATATATTGGTAGGGGAGGTAAATCAGCTTTTGGTAGTTAATCAATGCATGGTTATTTTCTCTTTATTTTATTAATCTATACTAGCATTAGCATTTCTCAACCTTTTTACCCTTGCATCACCCTTAAAATAAATGTCTCAAGGAACCCCTGCGCAAAAACAAAATTATATGCCATATCTTTCTCATTTTATTTTCATCATAGTTCATGTGGTAAATATCATAGTATATACAGTATTTACATTAGTCGGACTATTGTCCTCTTCTTTGTCGCCATATTTGTCACCAAATATGGCGACAAAGATGAGGACAATAGTCCGACTAATGTAAATACTGTACATAATACCTCATCTCAGAAATATAGACAGAATCATAGTATATATTTTTGAATAACTGGTTTAAGGAAAAGTTAATACTTCTTTGTCAAATTTTTCGGTAATGCTAAAGAAAATTCATACTGTTTGTTTATAATACTTCATCAGAGTTTTCATTCACACAAAAAAATTCTAAACTCAAACGTAAAAAATAAACATAAATAACCAATATCATATACGTATAATATAAATGTGAACAGAATATTACAATAACCAAGACTATATTGTGTGTGTTAAGTAAAAGTGCATTAGCTTATCTCATCTGTTCGCATGGAACCCTTGAGGACCTTTTGCGGAGCCTTAAGGTTCCGAAGAATCCCGGTTGAGAAACGTTTATCTTTACAAATAAAATGAAGCGTCTATATGTGTCATTTTATTTAGACAATATTAGTCCCTGAGCAATACCAGATATCCCTACTAGTTTCATTGTAGAGTAAGTGGCCATGGTTATATGTTGATAAATGGTAGAAATGTCCAACAAACTGAACTGACAAAATTTACCATAAGCAATATCAAGAAATAGGGAAGAAAAGAACAAGGCCCCCAAAAAAATATAAATTGGCAAGGGGCAAGTATTTTGAAGACATTTCCCACAAAGATTAGAACAAATATCCATATAAAAAAAAAGAAGAAGCAAGCTTACGTAGTCTTGCTGCTTGTTTCTTCTTGAAGTGCAGCTGATGCATTTTCAGAAAGTTCAGGGAAAATCTTCTGCAGTTCAATAGTTGTAAGACCAGTTTTACGTGCTTTACGTTGACGGTAGTTTGGTTTAAACAGGTAATCACGTGTGAATAAAGTTGCTGAAGAATCATCTGGAGAAAGAAAAAAAACAAAAAAAAGATGTAAACATACACATGTGGCCTTCCCTCAGTCATTCACCGATGAGACAGCTTCACCCTACAATAGGTGAGTGTGTGGGTGGTGTATTGGATAATGGCTCAGAAAGAGAAATCATAAAGCTGAGTTCAAATTACAGTCGAGTTTGTTACATTCATTTACATGTGAAAATACACTTGGGAAAGGTAAGAATCTATCTTTTCTCCTTTAAGCTATCGGTAAATAACAGGACAGACTGGGTTCTATAGCCTTGGATGGAAACTGGTCTATGGGAATGACAACTTAGAATTGAAATCTTCAAGTATCACCCCCCAAATTTGCCTCCTTTAAGTGTTTCTTACTCCCCCCTTCATGGGATGTAGCTGCCGTAAGCCCTACCAACAGGGAAAATAATATAATTAAAGTTAACAATAGATTTCATGCATGTGTTTAATAAACTTGACCCATAATATCCTGGGTCATATAAATGGCTAGTTTTATAAGGAGAATATTTGTATTGTCAACTCATTTCAGGGCAAAGTTCATGAAAAAAGCTTCTTAGTGTTAAATGAAACAACAGTCTTTATATTGCTTGAAGACAAAGAAGTCAATCGTTTTATCAAGGGCAAAAGTAAATTTGTCTAAAAACCTTTGTTTTCATCAAGTGTTGCATCTCCGGAATCTGTTGCCGTATGTTGTTTTTCTGATTCAGCATCAGATGTCTGTCCTTTTTCGCTGTCTTCCGTACTGTCCACTTCAGACAGAGCTTGATCACGGCTCCATTCTGAAGTGGTTGTGCCGTCACGACCACTGTTGCCATCTGTGGTTGTGCTGCTGGACAGAGTTGATGCTACTGTGGTTGACTGCTTCTGTACTTCGTTCTGTTGCTCAAATTCTTGGATCTGCTGTGCCATCTTCTTGTCCACAGTTGAGGATTGAGAGGATGGTGTCTCACCCGGAGCAGCAGAAGAACAAGATTCTATAGGTAACTCAGCAGCTTCATCAGGCTGTAATGTGCACAACAATAAAGTGACAAATAAAAATCAAACACATTATTATATTTTTGATCTTTACTTCTTTTTTTTTTTAAAAGCTTTTCACCCCAAGCAAGGCAGGAGTGCCACTAGCATGCAAGGGATTACAGAGAGTGGGAACAATATTAAAGAGGTGTGAAAGAGGAAAGGATGAAAAGAAGGATGAGGAATAGATCAAGGCATCTGGAGATGTCAACTGACACTGCATTTGAATAGTTGGAGAAAATAATAAATATGCTTCAGAAAAGGTAATTATCGCAGAAAATGGTAAATATACTTCAAAAAAGGTAATTATTTCAGAAAATGATAAATATGTTCAAAAACGGTAATTATTTCAGAAAATGATAAATATGCTTCAGAAAAGGTAATTATTTTAGAAAATGGTAATATATGCTTTAGAAAAGGTAATTATTTCAGAAAATGATAAATACGCTTCAGAAAAGGTAATTATTTCAGAAAATGATAAATATGCTTCAGAAATGTTAATTATTTCAGAAAATGGTAAATATGCTTCAGAAAAGGTAATTACTTCAGAAAATGGTAAATATATACTTCAGAAAAGGTAATTATTTCAGAAAATGGTAAATATGTCTAAAAAATTGTTTCAGAAAATGATAAATATATTTCAGAGAAAGTTGAATGCGTTTAAAAAGATGATAAATATGTTTCGGAAAATAATAAATGTGTTTCTCAATTTTACAGTGTCATACTTACAGTTTTATCTGAAGTGGGTGGGGAGGTGGTTGAATGGGCAGATTCACTCTCCTTTCCATTACCATTCTGCCGAACCTGTTGTCGACCAAAACGGCTTGGCTTGGAGGCCTTTTTCTGGTCTTTTTTGATTGATGAACTGTGGGTTGGCGTAGAGTCAGTATCAGACATGCGGCCTTCAGTGATACTTTCTTTTACACTATACTTGGTTTTTGTATACCGCACAATACTTTCTTTGATTGGGGAGGCCATGTGGATCCTTAGGCTGCTACTTTTATCCCCTCCACTGGTATTTTTCATATTTGTAGGGCTTTGGGGTGGGGTCTCAGTTTCCTGAATGTTTTCCAGATCACTTGCAGAGACCTTACTTGCATCTGAAATAAACATACAAAAAATATACCATGTAAGAATCAATGCATGGCTTTGACAGTAGGTGTTGAGGCTTGATGATGTGTATGTTCATTGTACTGTATATCTACATGAATCACAACCGAGTTAGTTTATTGTATAAATCTGACAGGCACACACACACACACAACTATTGGTTAAAAGTCTGGGGTTACTCTCTGGATTTCAAAGAATCATCTAAAAGTTAAAGGTTGTGTGCTTTTTTCAAAACTAATTTACTAGCTCACTTCAGACCAGAAGAATTTTATCATAAATTCAATAATAATAATAGTAATCCTATTATAATTCTGCTTGTCACTCCCTCCATTATTTCACACGACCATTACACCCTGCCAATAACTCAAAAATAGTGGACTATTCTGCTTTAATCATGTGAAAAGAGGGGAATAACACTACTTGCTTTTAGTGATAAAATGAAAGAAAGGAAGATAGAAATGGAGAGAGAGAATCAGATTAAGCTGATAAAAACAGATACTACACTTTGATCTTAGCAAAAAGACCAAGAAGTGAGTGCAAATACAATAAAAGGACCATTTTTCAGAAGCACAGTATCAAACAATGGGAACAGAGTAAGGCAATTGCCAAAATCCAGTTACCATAAATATCGTTTGCTGAATTATTTTTAAAATGTTTGTAAGATAGGGATTTGGCTAATAATAATAATAACAATAACAAAATTAATTCATTACTGCATAAAGTTTCTTTAAATTGTACCTCATTTTGCTTGATCTATCTTGCTGGCTATTGGTAATCTTAGCGCTGGTGTATTTAAAATTTTTGGTAACCTCTCTAAAAAAAAATGGACACCATACACTAATGAGTTAAATATTTTCATCATCCTAGCTTAGTAAGAGTTCATTAAACAAAAGAAGGCATGAAACTTATAATTTATTAAATCCAGAGAGTGGTCCCAAACTTTTGGATTATAGTGCGTGTTCTGATGAGATTATGCATAGTTGATATGGTAGAAGTGATTTTATTCACAAATATATGTCCCATATATTTCCAATTATAAGGCAATCTTTAAATCTTAAAAATGACTCCCCAAAATAGGGAGGTTGTCTAATCATGATGCGTCACTTCGAAGCTCAAAAAATTAGCATTAATTAAGTTAAATTCCATTGATTTTTTTGAGCTTTGAAAGTATGTCATCTTTCCTTACGTTTGGGATGCCATAATTTATAGTAACAGTGGTTATCAAGTTAAATGCATGTGAACCCTACTTAACCAATGAAAATCATATAACACAAAAACAAAAATACCAGAAATTCTTTTTTCTCCATATTTCATTCCCTGATGAAACTTTAATAAAAGTGAAACATGTTAGATTGATAAACATTTCTTATTTGTTCTTTATCCTATCATATATATATATATATATATATATATATAGTACAAGTAATAGATCCGATGGTATATAATCCAGGTGGATCCTAGTAATAACAAATATTAGAACTGATCCATAGAGAGCTTCATGTATTTATTATAACAGAGCATATATATATATATTTTACAGCAAAAACCAAAGTTACCTCAACATGAGTATAGTCTATTTCAAGCTTGTCTGATCAGCTTGAAATAGACTATACTCATGTTGAGGTAACTTTGGTTTTTGCTGTAATAAGTAAAGACAATCCTTAAAAATCCATTTTGGTTATAATTTATTTCATGAATATATTTAAATATTCATCTCTTCAGACTGAGGGTTTTTTTTAGAAATGAAATCAATTTGTTCAAACAAAAGGATGAGGGAGAGGAAAAAAAGAAAGAAAAAGGAAAAATTTTTATAAGAAGAAAGAAAAAGAAAAATTTTTATAAGAAGAAAGAAAAAGAAAAATTTTTATAAGAAGAAAGAAAAAGAAAAATTTTTATAAGAAGAAAGAAAAAGAAAAATTTTTATAAGAAGAAAGAAAAAGGAAAAATTTTTATAAGAAGAAAGAAAAAGAAAAATTTTTATAAGAAGAAAGAAAAAGAAAAATTTTTATAAGAAGAAAGAAAAAGAAAAATTTTTATAAGAAGAAAGAAAAAGAAAAATTTTTATAAGAAGAAAGAAAAAGAAAAATTTTTATAAGAAGAAAGAAAAAGGAAAAATTTTTATAAGAAGAAAGAAAAAGAAAAATTTCAGTATAAAATTTTTTAAAAATTAGGAAAGAGAGAGAGAGAGTGAGTGTGTGTAGTGTATTTGGGCAGCAAACCCTCTTTTATACAAGTTTCATTAAAGGCAACTGACAAGACACTGCAATTAAGCTTTTTACTACATGCTCATAAAAAAAAAAACATTGTTGATAATAGCTAATAGATTAGTTCAAAGCACTCAAATTCACAGATCATTTGAAGAGTTTTTACACACTCTGTATCCAGAAAAGAAAATACTTGTGTGAATACAAGAAAAATTTCATAAAAAGATTAATAAAAGTGTCTTGTCAGTTATCTTCAATGAAACTTTTATACACACACACACATGTATATACACTCCTATTATTCCAAACACCAGAAAATACATCTTAAACAGTCAAAAACAAAAAGTAATTAATGCCTAAAACAAACCCCCTTGAAAATGGCTGAAGTTTTGGTATATGATCATCACTCATCTTTACCACATGGCCAGCCCAATGCAGTTATGATTGCACCACAAATATACATACTTGAAAAACTGCTTGGTACATTTCTCTAATTTGCTCTGCCAGGTACCTCTGTATTTTTACCTGCACAATGTTCTTATCCCAAAGTATAGCAATGTCTCTCAGGATTCATTCATTGTTGCTCATGCACAAGTGTAATTTCAGCATAACTACTCTCCAAGCGCTTGTCAGTCAAGATGAGCTTCACTTGCTCATTCTTTGCTACTCACAGTGGTGAATGTTGATCTATTATTATTATTGTTGTTATTTGAGATCATCTGTGACTCTTAGATGTTTCAGTCGGGTGGTGATGGTTAAACCTGCAGCTTGAGATAACATTTTCCTCAACATGCAAACTTTTCCAAACCATAATGCCACTTGCACCCTGCCAACAATATCCGGCATCTCCAAGACATCTTGCAAGGCAGAAAGATTCCTGAAATTACTTCCAAGTGCACAATCCAGAAAAGGAACAACTTGAACTGCTGCTCAGTACATTTCTGTGATTTGTTCTGCCAGGTCTTCATACCTCTGTATTTTCACCTTCTCTAGTTTTACGATGTTCTTACCACAAGTTGGTAGTGGTATTATTATTCTTATTGGTTAGTTATTACAATAATAGTAATTATATATATTACACATGATATGTATTGAATCAAAACATCCTACTGCATCTTACTAACTTTTACACACTTTAGTGTTGAGAATGTTTGCAACACATATTTAAATATTACCTGTCACTTCATTACGTGTGACATGTACCAATAAGAAACATCCAAACACAGCATGACATTAATCTGCATCTCTTTGCTTTTTAGCATTTCTATCTTGATCTAACAAAGATTTAATTAAGTGGAACATATTAGATTAAGATCTGTTGCCTATCATATATATAACTTGGACCGATTTTAAATGTGAATTAAGTTTAAGTGTCTAATGATTTTTTTTCTTTTTCTTTCAGATTTAACAACTTTCAATTCCTGTGCACGATGACAAATAGAGGGGTCTGGACTTTTGGCCACATTCTCATGCACTGCAGCAATGTTTTCAGCTGAACAGCATAAATGAGCACACAATGGTATTTTCATATCTGCCACTGAACCAGTTTCTTTGAAGAAGGCTGGAGTGTAAAGAACCGAAATGTGAATATGACAATAAAGATACGGACAACAGTCTGAACAATGTAAATAGTGTAAAGACTAATAATACTTATTGTATATTAGTACGCCTTTTAACCTAATGAAAACATCATGAGAAAGATTTTAAAAATTGAAATTTTTAGACACACTGCCCTTTCTCAATGAAACAAGAAATGAAAAATGAAATGGGACTTTCTTTATTGGGGGAAGAGATCTGATAGGTTTGGGTTAGATGCTTGCCATGATTAAGATTGTAGAGGGTTTGTAGAAGGCTTTCTGTGGAAACTTTTTATTATCTTTATTATATATATATATATGTGTGTGTGTTAAAAGAGAACTAATCCAACTGACCTCTACTCCTGTGGTACTTAGGCATTGGTGGTGTAAAACCATCGTCCCCTTTCTTACATCGGTGATGTTGAGCATCAATAGTATTGATGACAATTCGCACCAGAATTTGGACGATTTCAGTTGTAGCACTGTTTGCATTTATTTGATACTAAAAGTAAAAGAGAAAAATCATCAACATGAGGTTTAATTCATAAATTTACAATAAACAAATTCTGAAAAATAATGCAAGCCTCATGAGTTGGAAAATGATGTTAATCAACTGTAAAATTTAAAAGCAAAATGTTTATCATATTTCTAGCCATATAACTCACACATACCATATTTTCTTGTGCATAATATGAGTAACGTTTTGAATGAAAATAAAAGGCAAAAACAAAAAAGAGATTGTATTATACACAAGTATGGTGGAGTAATGGATAGTGGCTCGGACTGAGGATTTGGAGAGCAGAGTTCGAATTCCACCAGTCAAATCCATTACATTAACTTATGTGCTAATATCCTTGGGAAAGGTATGAATCCTCTTCTTCTCCCCCCAACTATGGGTAAATAGCAGGACAGACCAGGTTCTATAGTCTTGGATGGAAACTGGTCTACTGTAGAAAGAAATGGCAACTTACTGCGGGAAAAAGGAGTAATGGATAGTGACTCAGATTGAGGAATCGAAGAGACAAGTTCGAATTCCAATCAAATCCATTACATTCACTTATGTGCTAATACCCTTGGGAAAGGTAGGAATCCTCTTATCCCCCCCCCCCAGCTATGGGTAAATAGCAGGACAGACCAGGTTCTATAGCCTTGGATGGCAACTGGTCTACTGTAGAAAGAAATCTGCCTCATTAGTCATGTATTGTAAGATACATGATTGTCTAAGTGTATATCATGCATGGCACATAACTGACATGTTTCCAGAAATTTTTACTCAGCTTAAAAAAAACCTCTTATTTGAAACAACAAGATTACACTCCACACAATCTATATAATAAATGTGAGTGTCAGTGTGTCACACTTTTTCAACTTTACTCCTAGAGGCCGTAGCCCAACATATCATACCATTTTGGAAAAGACCGACTCTGTGAGCAAATTAAAAACATTCTGAGCTGGATCCAGACCCGCAATCCTGAAATTTTAGATTCTTAACTTTTCATTACTGTGATTGTTTTTGGCAATTTTTTTACATGAGTTTTTTTTTAATATTTTAACATCATTTTTATATGTAATCATAATTTAATCATTTATTTCATAGATTAAAATAAGCTGGGAATGACTACTAGAAAAACTCCACAATAACCTCCCCTGCTCAAATTTATACACAAATCCCACAGATGCATGCTGGGATTTCTTCCTGCTCAATAAAATTGAACAATTCCCAGTTTCATGCCTGCATTTGGGATCAAAACGCTATAACCATTTGACTGTATCCCTTTCTTTGTGAACTCTTGGCTTTATTAATATTGCTTTGCTTCTGACTTGAATATGCCTTGTACCATTTTCTGCCTAAGATAAGTAAAAATGGCAAAAAACAAAGCTCATTCTAAAACTGAACTGTTTCATGATTAAAGTCATTTCTTGGGTACAATGAGTTAGCCAATCTAAATCTTATCGTCATACTTTAAAAATCTCCATCTAAATGAAATTCAATGAAATATGTTTTTCAACTCGAACTCTTACAAATCTTCCATTCAATGAAATACATACAGATCGACTTTCAATTGGGACAACTAAAAGAACATATATATTTTGTGTAAAACATTTAAAAAAAAAAGTAACATGTAATATTTTCTTACCTTATATAAAATGACAAGAAGACCCATAAGCCAAGAATGTCTAACATGTGATTCCAGAAACCATAAGGTATAATTTGGTGGTTGGTAATCACTAGCATACCGTTGTGGAGAGGGAGCATATTTGAATACCATCAATGTGATTGGAAGAATCATGTTACCCAATGGGAAATTTCGATCCAACACCTGAAACAATTTAAAAAGGTAATAGAAAATACTGACAGATTAATAATATATCAGGAAAGATAATGGTTTTAAATCTGAGATATATAAGTAATGTAGGTAAATATCATGATATCCAACAATATATAGTGATTTTCCAAGTGTAGCTTTGTGTGGCACAAGGCCAAAAGTAGGGGACACCCAGTGAGGATCGAACTCACTACTCAGTCGTAATTGTTCTGGCAAGACAAGCTTGCTAACCATTACACCACCTCGAGGTGCCCAATCCAACAATATATATACTATTGTAACAAACAGGCTCAATAAGGAAACTCGAGGTAGAGCAACATTAAATATGGTTTATTGGCAAATGAAGAAATTACAAAAGAACTTATCTTCCTTTTTCTTTTAAAAAGAAAGTTTCTATTTATTCTTATAGTATTTGGCCAGTACAACAATTACTAATATGAGTGCAGGCATTGCATGGGATGAACTATTTTACATCACCATTCATTAGTTCTGAGGGTACCAGACAGGGGTACGTATAATTCATCCACTGCACCGTCCTGGGTATGACGTTAAACTGCATCCGAGTCCTGGGTAAGACGATAAACTACATCCAACAGCAAGGCCTCTGATCAGGAGGTTTTGAGGAGCGTGGAACCACCTCTTAATTGCTGATGTTCCCAGGTCCACCCTGACCCGGGGTGGTAGCACCTGTTAGGGTCCCAGCTATGGGAAAATAGTGAAATCCCAAGGTGTGTCCACGTCCTGGGTATGACGATAAACTACATCCGCGTCCCGGGTATGACGATAAACTACGTCCAATCGGCTGGTCATGTCATGCCCCATCACATCTAACCCATCCCAAAACAACTACAACTTACAATTAACTTTCCCTCCCAAACCCTACACTAAATATACTAATAATGATGTTGCCAGCTATACGTTTTTGAAACAATGATGTTGCCAGCTATACGTTTTTGAAACAATGATGTTGCCAGGAATACATTTTTTTTTAAACAATGATGTTGCCAGCTATACGATTTTGAAACAATAGCCAGCGATACGTTTTTGAAACAGTTGCCAGCTATACGTTCTTGAAACAATGATGTTGCCAGCTATACGTTTTTGAAACAATGATGTTGCCAGGGATACATTTTTTTGAAACAGTAGCCAGCTATACGTTTTTGAAACAATGATGTTGCCAGGGATACATTTTTTTAAACAGTTGCCAGCTATACGTTTTTGAAACAATGATGTTGCCAACTATACATTTTTGATATATCTAGTAAATACTGGATCTGGCATTAAATAACCCATAGTGGTTGATATGCCATAAAACCCCAAACAAACAATCATCCACTGCAAGTTATCCTGGTAGTTTCTGTTTTTGGAATGCAAGGCTGATTTGTTGAGGCTGAGATTTCATTGGAAGTGGGAGGTTGTTCTTGAGTACTTAGGCTGACAGGAGCCTTGGAAATATATAGTGGATCAGTAATTGTGATGTTTGAAGGTCGAAGGTAAGCAGGATTTGTTGACTTGCTGAGGCCCATCCAAAGATTGAGTGCACCACAGGACAGGTGAAGGTGTTTTAGGTTTCACCTGGATTGTATGACTTCTGAGGTCTGCACCAAAAAGGAGGTAAGATGCAACCTGGCTCAATATTTTTGCAGGTTTTGACCATTGACACTTGTGATTCAACTTTTGTAGGACAATAGCATCAGGTCAACACCTTGGTAGGTTGTATGCTTCATGAACACTGATATATTTCTGGTAGCCATTTTCTCAGATTAAACAGAAATTTTTTGTAAGACCTCCATGTCTATACACAATCAATATTTTTAATTAATTTCATACCTTAAAATTTTCCCTATAATAAACAGGCACTCCAAAACAATATTCTTTTATTAAATTCTCAAAAAATTTTCTGACTTCCCAGAAATTCCTAGTTTGGTTTATTTTGTTTTATAGCGTATCAACCTCAAGGAGTTATTTAATACCAACAAGATTTTTAGGATAGATTTATATGAATAAAATATGTATTCTTTGTAAGAGATCAGTTTGTAGATCAGGTTTCATTGACGTATATTTGTGTAAAGAGGGTTTTTATTGAGAGTCAAATCTGTTGCTGGTATTTTTTTTTTTTCAAAAAATGTATTGCTGGTATTTTTACTTTCATAGCATTTTGACCCCAATTTGAGAGTTCACTATTTGCCCATAGATGGGACCCTAACAGGTGATAACACACCAGATCAGGGTGGACCTGGGAACAACAGTAATTAAGAGTTGGTTCCATGCTCCTCAAAACCTCCTGATGTGAAAATTCCTGTTTTCACTCTTTTGGCACAAATGTAGCCCTGGTATCTGTCTTTTATCCGCCATACTTTAAAGAGAGATCCCCTCCCTTCAATTCAACAGAAAAGCTAACTGATAAATGTTAATTACTTGAAGATAATAAAAAAAAAAAACTGCTCGTCAAAACACATCAATAAAATTAAAATTAAAAGAAATTTTAAATACATATTAAAACAAGAAAAAAGCGAAGTTTACTTACATAAGGTACTCCACTAAGAAAGGCGTTAAAAACAGCTGATGACCTGATTATAAGAAAAGAAACAAGCATTATAAACTAAATCTGGTAATTACATGTAAATATGAGGAGTTTTTGAAAAGTTCTCAGCCTAACTCACTTCCCAAAAGAAGAAATATTTTCATGGCAACTGACAAGCTCTGACAAGCTTTTTTCCCTTGTTCCCCGACTACATGAATTTAAGCGTGCTACTAGACTGGCATCTAGGTTCCACCCTTTTACTATTGAAATAATTAAATGCAACTACCATGTCAACTCCAACAGTTTCTTTTCTCATACCTCCATCCTGTGGAACTCCCTTCCGTTTACTTGCTTCTCTGATAAAGACACTCTTCAAAAATTTTAATGCAATGTCAATTGCCATCTTCTGTCTTCTTGAATCCTGTTCATCTTTTGTCCTTTCTTCAATCCTCTCTATACTCAGTCTTCTCTTTCACTTTCACTCCCTGTAATCCTCTGCATACTAGTAGCTTCCCATCCTGTGGGGAGGGGGTGAAATAATTTAAAAAAAAAAAGAAGTCTTTTTGGAAGAGCAGCCTGGTCAAGCCAAACATTTTTCAGCATGCCCTCATAGAGTATAATTGTTTTACTCTGGGGAAAACTTCTATTTCAGCATGTTTCAATGATGCCTTCATCAGAAGAATAACCTTTTTCAACAAAATCTATACTAAGACGAAACAAGATTCATTAATATGAATGTTGTTTTGCTACTTGACACTTTTGTTATCAAAATTCGACAGAACAGCTGAACCACCTGCACATATGATTTGATTATAATCATGCAGAATCAACCATATTTTGGGAAGTACCAAATACAGAGAATTTGTGTACATAGTGTGCTACAAGATCTTCAAATGACTCTTCAGTTTTGAATTCATAGTCGTCTTTCTCCTACAATTGTTGCCAACCAAGGCTACTGCTTAACCCATAGCTAGAGGTAGATGAAGTGATGGATTCATAGCTTTTCCAATTATATTTGCACATAAGTGAATGTAAAAAATTTGACTGTAATTTGAAGAGCAAGTCAGAAAGATTGTGTTGTCTGATGAAGCACAGTTTAAACTCACGGTAGAGTAGTCGATAGTGGCTCGAAATGAGGAATTGGAGAGCCAAGTTCAAATTCCAGTCAAATCCATTACATTCACTTACATGCTAATACTCTTGGGAAAGGTATGAATCCACTTCTTCTCCCCCCAGCTATGGGTAAATAGCAGGACAGACCAGGTTCTATAGCCTTGGATTGCAACTGCTCTACCGCAGAAAGAAATGGCAACCTATTGCAGGAAAAAATCTGCTTCGTCAGTCATGTATGGAAAAGATATATGATCGCCTAAGCGTGTATCACGCATGGCACATAACTGACTGAACTGACATAATTGTGTTTACTGGGCACCGGAAAATCTGCATGTGAACAAAGCAGTCAATTTACCGGGTATCAATGTCTGGTGTGGAGTGTCACCTAGAGGTTTAATTGGACATTTTTCTTTGAATGTACTGTTACTGGTCAAGCATACCTAGACTTGCTACACAGATGCATATTACCTGCTATACATGAATTTTATGAAAATGATGAATTTTTCTTTCAATAAGACAGACCACCACCACCACACTACCAACAAAATGTGTGAACTTATCTGATTGAGAATTTGAAAGGACATTGGCTAGGATGAAGAGGTCTTTTAACATCTGCAGACTTTTACCTATGGAGGACCCTAAATAATGTGTATTGCAGAAAATCAACTATATTGGCAGCCCTTAAATTGAAAATGCATGTGAAGCAATCCCACTGGACATTGGCCAACAGCAGTAGTTTGGCATACTAATAAAAGTTTGAGAACTAAAGGCCACCATTTTGAGCATCTCTTGCGATTGTAAAGTCCAAAGGTAACTTGTATTAATCTTGTGATATCTGAATAAATTTAGTATTACCATATCCATACAAGTTTTTTCCTTTCCAGAAGTGTGTATACCATTTATAGCAGACTATAAATATATGTGTGTGTGTGTGTGTGTGTGTGTGTGTGTGCGTGAGATGATGATGCAACTCTGCACATCATTGCACAAGCTGTGAGACATCCATGGTCAGCTGTATGCAAATACACTGGCACTTGCTATGTTCCATAGATTCATTTTGATTATGGCTGTGATAGACATCAACAAAGAAATAATGACAAATGCTTTTCTAGTCACTCATTGGGTTGGGAAGTAGAAAAAAACATGATTTCTCACTTAATCGGCAATGTCTTCCTTCTGCTTTGAGAAAGCAAACCTCTTTTATCTGACTTCTCACTAAGTTCTGACCACGGAAAACTAACCCCCTCACTGCCTGACCATTTCACGACCCTTGGCCATTTCACTTACTACTTATTATATGAATACTGGCTGATGGATCCACCACCTCTTTCCATCCACTCATGTTCCACCAACTGGAATGGGGGACCAACTAAACAGGTTTTGGTTGGTCAGTCTCTCAAAGGACCTTACTTTTATGGCTATCTAAAAACACTAACAAAACTTTGTCTGACGATTCAAAGGTGAAGACAGTATTCATGAAAAATCCTGATTATTGAATTTACTCAGAGATGGGTTGGAGACAAGATTCCTGAGGATCCCTGGTCATTAAGTTGACTTAAAAGGAAAAAGAATCTATCTATTCATCTCCTAAGTATGTATGAAAAATCATATTGTAACACACACATATACATATATATATATATATATACACACACACTTAAAGTTTACTGAAACTATTTACCTTTAACAAAAGCAACCATATATTAATAAAAATAACTATAACCTAAGAACCCATATTCTTCAATGCCTATTAAAGTAATACACATCACAACATGTTGCGGTTTCATGTGGCTGACATGACTTACAGTGTTTTACTCCACTAGATGTACCTTTCAAACAAAAAATAACGATGCTTTAAAAGCAATTTGCTGCTTAAAATATACTTCATTTTCTTTCCTTCTCTTTTCTCACTCATGCCCCTGAGTAAGAAGCTTTGAGACAATATGAATTTTGGTTATTTTATGCATCGACAACAGCCACTTTTGCAAAATCCTGTTCAAATTTTTTTGTTTAAAAGTTTCACCCCAAGCAAGACAATAATGCTACTAGAATGCAGAAAGGTTGCATGGAGTGAAAGAGAATGCAAGAGGTTTTGCAAGGAGTATTAGAGAATGCAGGAGGTTTTGCAGGGAGTGAAAGAGAATGCAGGAGGTTTTGCAGGGAGTGAAAGAGAATGCAGGAGGTTTTGCAGGGAGTGAAAGAGAATGAGAAAACTGGGAATGAGGAGGATTAAAGAAATGACAAGAAAAAGAAACCAGGTTCAAGAATACAGATGATAGCAACTGACATTGCATTTAAATTTTTGAAAATTGTCGTTATCAGAGAAGCAAGAAATCAGAAGGAAGTCCCACAGGTGAGAAGTGCAAGTAAAGAAAATGTTAGAGTAAAAGTGAGGTTGCATCTATATAGTTCAACAGTAAAATGTTGATACCTAGTTGCCAATCTAGTAGCACACTTAAATTCATGCAGTCAAGCCACTAAGGGGAAGAGCTCATCAGAACAGTTGCCATGAAAATATTTGTAGAAAAGACAGAGGAAAGCCATATCACATCGGTGAGAAAGTGACTGAAGTTGACAAGTCTGATCGGGATCAATTATATTACAGACTGTTCTCTAGAAAAAATGATCAATAAATTTATTCGACACAAAATGTCTGTTCTTTCTAACAAGACATGTTTACAAGAATAATTACTGTCAAAATATACTGAATATTACTGTTTATTTCACTACAGATACTGTCACTCACAATCAACAAGTGTATGTGTGACTTCGGGGCATTGTCTAAATGTGGACCTTATATTCTCATGTGAGACTCATCTTCTCCTCCTTGGGTGGGTGTTTATATATCTGTCATTTTTTTTCTCACATGTGCATATTTTAGGCACAGCTGGGTTGACCATGCGTTTTTATGTTGAGGTCAGCTTCTAATATCCTGTGAAGTACAGATTTGCACTTGGTGGCTAAGAGGTCATCTCTCAGGTCAACTCTGCACCTGGCTCCTCTGAAGGACAAAGTGCATAGTCTTTTCTGGCATCATCTGGGGTGAGCTCAGTACATACTACATTATTATAATCCATTTCTGTATTCATCTTAATTAATAAAAATATTAATTTATACATATTTTCTTTTGGTACTGAATAAAAATATAAGGATAATTCATTTTTATGTTGATGGACTTATGCAAAAAGAAACAAGGGATAATTGTAAGTTTACCTTAACTTGTATGGAGGTACATTGAAGGTTTGCTCTGTTTGGTTGTAGCCAAGTAATACATTAAGATGACGAAGAACTATGCTCTGAAAAAAAGAGAATAGACAATAATGTTAAGTGTTTTAAACTAGGAAATAAATTAAATTAAGAGAAAAAATGATTCAACTTCAAAAAGAGTTCTGATTTGTAAATGATTTCTGTTATACTCATGCAGACACAAGTTAGTAATAACATAAACATATAATAGCCCTATTCTATCAGTAATGCTTGCATTCATTCCTGACCACTGACAATCCCTTTTCCTCATTTGCAATGCATTCCTATAGTAAAATCATTAGCAATGCATTTACATTATACATATAATAGCCCTATTCTATCAGTAATGCTTGCATTCATTCCTGACCACTGACAATCCCTTTCTTCCTCATTTGCAATGCATTCCTATAGTAAAATCATTAGCAATACATTTGCATTATACATATAATAGCCCTATTCTATCAGTAATGCTTGCATTCATTCCTGACCACTGACAATCCCTTTCTTCCTCATTTGCAATGCATTCCTACAGTAAAATCATTAGCAATACATTTCCATTATACATATAATAGCCCTATTCTATCAGTAATGCTTGCATTCATTCCTGACCACTGACAATGCCTTTCTTCCTCATTTGCAATGCATTCCTATAGTAAAATCATTAGCAATGTATTTACATTATACATATAATAGCCCTATTCTATCAGTAATGCTTGCATTCATTCCTGACCACTGACAATCCCTTTTCCTCATTTGCAATGCATTCCTATTGTAAAATCATTAGCAATGCATTTACATTATACATACAATAGCCCTATTCTATCAGTAATGCTTGCATTAATTTCTGACCACTGACAATCTCTTTCTTCCTCATTTGCAATGCATTCCTATAGTAAAATCATTAGCAATGCATTTACATTATACATATAATAGCCCTATTCTATTATTAATTATTGCATTCATTCCTGACCACAGATGATCCCTTTCTTCCTCATTTGCAATGCATTCCTATAGTAAAACATTAACAATGTGTTGATCAAATCTGATATAACTTCACCAAACAAATAGATTTTATAGATATTTACCAGTGCTCCCACAATGCAACAGATGTGACACAAGATCAGTTTAAGGTGGGTTTATCAGCAGTACTGTGCAAATATTCTCAATTCCCTCTCATCACTTCCCCTGGGGCTTGGGTTAAAATATAAATCTCAGCCAAAGGTAAATAGATCTTATACCAGCCCAGTGGAAAACCATAAGTTTATATAGAACTCAATGGGCACAACCCATTTCAACTGCAGATGTTATTATTACAGCACAAGTTTACATTAGCTGAAGGTTATCAGTTCAATACTTGTGCTAGCTTGTAGACTTTGTGGCCCACCTCAAACATCATTGGAGGCACTGAATCAATCCCTTTGAGCCGAACTTCGTATCTGTAGATTTGATTTGTGGACACAGTCAGTGGTGAGGTATCATCTTTGGAAGTTACATTGTACCAATAGATGGCCTCTTCAACCGTACATTTATCCTGGCTACAATCCTCTTGACACATCTGTGACACTGCTCTGTTATTCCATTTCCTACCAGGACATGTGTGCATTGGAATAGCAAATGCATGTTGCATCCTTCAGCAAAGGCCTGAAACTCCCTGCTGTGGGATACAGTGTCATTGTCTTTGAGTAGATCATGTGGTGGTCCCCTCTCAAAGAACACTGACCCCAGCAGACATGATACTCAATGAGTCTTGCAGGTGTAATGGCTGCCACACAGAAAAACGTGACAGGCAACAGTCTGTTACTGTTAGGTAATGGTTGCCACGATAGTGTGTGATGTGTATGCTGAGCCAGTGCCACGTACTATTCACTCCCAGTCTGCCCATTCGCCAATGGACTGGCGCAAGATCTATTGTTGTGAACTTCACACAGGTCCCAATGACCAACTTTACCATGACCTTTGACACGGAAGGGCAAACTCTCCTCACAAAATATGTGGTTCGCACTGCTGGATTCCCACTGTGCCAATGTACTTCAATTATCTGACTGGGACTCATGGGATTTGAGGGAAGCAGCACACACCTGTTGCACAGGTTCAACCCCTTTTTGGCCATATCAAGCCACCATTGGGGCTAGGCAGGTCATCTTGTCTGCCAAGTTCTGGTCTGACATGACCAGCACCACATCAACAGACAACTTGTATTCTTGGACCATTTCCTTCTTTGTGCTCAACCTTCAGTGCACCAGCACCTTTGCTCACTGCTTTGGTATGCAGCCTAGCTTTGACCATAAGGGTGTCAGACAGCCAGCGGTACACACACACAAGGAATTAGTTTTTATGTGAAAACTCTTTCTTTGCCTGCAACTGTAGAGCCAAATTGAGGCCTTTGATTGCAATATCCAGTTCACCACTCCTGTTGCTAGGGAGCAACTCATATATTGATTTCAGATTTGTTCACGCACCAGATGCCCTGGGCAGGATATTCCTTTTGCACTCTGTCCATAGTTTCCTTCACAATCTGCTTGTGAGCTATGTTGTTAACTTGGTCATCCCATCCCTTTGTGACTGCATTTGCCCGCTGCTTGATGAACCTGGTCGTCCCTTGCAGCCATCCATCCAGGCATACAAGCCCCATCCTTCAAACATTCTGGGACTTTGCACATCAGCCAATTTGACATGTTTTGCAGACATGATGCTCTCATTGACATACATATCATTAATTTATGTTGATGTCACTTTCCCAACTGACTCCTCCTGTGAACACATGGCGTCAATAATGGACTTCATGACTAGAGGTGCCATGTTGAGGCTGAACAAATGTCTGAATTTGCAATGAATTGAGCTTGTGATAGTTCATCACTGGGCACGGCTTTCCTTTGTTCTGCTGCATGATGGCCATTAATGGTACTAAGCCCTTGCATAAAAGGGCAGACTGGGAGTCAACAGTACTTGGCACCGGCTCAGCATGAACATTAAGCACTACCACAGCAGTAATTACCTGACACTAACAGACTGTGACCTAGCATATTATTCTGTATGGCGGCTGTTACACCACCAAGACTCATTGAGTATCATACGTCAACTGGTGTCATTAATGTATGAACCGACCTGTAGTCGTCTGCCTACACTATAGTCTTCCGAGATCAACAAATACCAATAATAGATTGATTCTATCAGGATGCACCTTAATCTGAGAAAGTAGTTGTATACAGTTTAGCTATTTCTGAACAAGTTTGGCACCCTGCATGACATCCATAAGAAAGCATCGATCTGGCAAGGGTATTTAACAACATGACTTGTGTTTTTACGCTAGTGTCTTGGTTTTGTAGCAATTTACACTGTCATACAAAACTACTCATATCACAGCCCATTCTGTGTTTAATTTCCTTATCTCTGATGCTAAATTTGTTATAAGTGATTCATACACTGAGTTATATGAAGCATATATATTATTAGTATTTTAGTATTAGTATATACTAATTCCACATCCTGAATTTTTATGATGGATTCAGGTTTCATGCCTTCACTGCTTTCATTCCACATCCAGATCATACTTTCTGTTTTTGGAAAGTTTTACAAGAGTTTGCTAAAAAGTTCATAGTCAGTTTATGAAGGAGTGAAGCTAGAACTGTGAAATCTTGCATGCATTAATTCCAACTCTTTGTATTAATAACTGTATTATTTCTTTCCAGGGTGGGCCGAAAAGTTCATAGGCTGACTATGAAGGAGGGATGTTAGAACTGTGAAATCTTGCATGGATTAATTTCATTGATAATTAGATGTAAAAATTCAATATCAATAGGATATAAACAATGTCAAAGCTTTTGATTTATCTTTGATTTATAATAATGTTAAGATTAACCATTTCCTTATAAGGTAACATTCAGCAATCATTGACTGAGCTGCCAGTGCTCGGTTGACATTTATAAAATCATTCTATTGAAAGAATTTTTCAGAAAAATATATTTCTCAAGTTGACTTTGTCCAGATATTTGTTTGTGATGCTGTAGCACCAATCTGCAAGGTTCAAAGAAGGATGGTCCTCAGTAAGACCTACAGTCTTCATTTCCACAAAACTATTTTTAATCATTGATTTCTGTTATTTGGTACAGTTCTTTGTGATTCTATAGCACCAGTCCTCGAAGAAGAGTCCTCATGAAGACCTGCAGGCTTCATTCACTCAAAGAGATTTTTAATCATCAATCTGATAAAGCAGTTGTAAACAGCTGACACTTTAGATAATTTTGCCCATGTCTGGCATCCATATTAAAGTCTCAATCTGACAATGTTATTTAAGGTTTTAGGCTAATGTTTTAGTTTTGTAGAAATTTTCTGTGCTGGGTGAAACTACCCCTAATGCAGCTTATTATGTGTTCAGTTTCTTTGTCCCCTCTATTAAATTTTTTGTAACTGATCCATACACCAATTTGAATTGTTTATTATTTGCTAATTCCACATCCTGAATTTTTATGGTGGATTCAGGGTTGATGCCTTCACTGGTTTCGTTCCAATTCCAGATCATAGCTTCCATTTTGGAAAGTTTTAACTTGAGTCCCATTTTTTGGAACACTTGGTAGAGGATGTTGATTTTTTTTTATATGACCAAAGATTATATTTGAAAAATTCGCACCAAATTGTATATATAAAAAGATTTACCTGTGGTTTACCAGGACAACAATAATCAGTCATGTCTTTGTCCTCAATCTTCACCATAAACTATAAAAAACCAAACAGAAATAACTAGTGAACAATTTGCACATTTGAAAAATTTCAACTCTTCTCTTCCTTCTTTTTTTTATGATTTATCAACCTTTTGTGGGTTATTTAAAGCCGAAACATATTTTCTTTTTGATTGTAAAAATGTTTTTTCTTGCAAGTGAATATTGCATTAACAATTTTGGGGAGGTAACAATGATTTTTTTTGTAGGATACAAATCCTACTATTTATACCATAACTGAGGGGGAACAGAGGAATTCATAACTTCCCCAGGGGTATTGGCATGTAAGTGAAATGTAATGAATTTGACTGGAATTCAAACTCAGTTTAATGACTTCTCATTCCAAGCCATTATCCATTACACCACCAGCACATCCAATCAGAAGTTAAAAAAAAAAAAAAAAAATGAAAGAAATAGTAATGAGGAAACATTGTACCAAGAATTTGACAACTGCAAAAGTCCAGATGAGAACAAGACAAAGAAACTTATCAAAAATAATGAGAAAAGAAAATTTGGAGAATTTCACACACAGGACATTGTTTTTTATTTTTTAACATGTACTTGGGTCATCAGGAACTAGTGTGCCAAACAAAACAGGGAGGTTTAGTTGCTGCCCAAGCACTATTTTTAATAGATTCATAATCATAATTTAATCATTTATAATCATGTATATTTCATTTTGGAGTCATCAGGGGATCAGTGTGTCAAACATCAAAGTTGAAGTGTTGATCAAGTTCTGTTTTTTATATTTTAACATTATTTTGATTGATAATTTAATCATTTATAATCATGTATATTTCATTCTGAGATCATCAGGGGACTATTGTGTCAAACAGGAGGTTTTTATATTTTAACATTATTTTGATTGAGAATTTAATCATTTATAATCATGTATATTTCATTCTGAGATCATCAGGGGACTATTGTGTCAAACAGGAGGTTTTTATATTTTAACATTATTTTGATTGAGAATTTAATCATTTATAATCATGTATATTTCATTCTGAGATCATCAGGGGACTATTGTGTCAAACAGGAGGTTTTTATATTTTAACATTATTTTGATTGAGAATTTAATCATTTATAATCATGTATATTTCATTCTGAGATCATCAGGGGACTATTGTGTCAAACAGGAGGTTTTTATATTTTAACATTATTTTGATTGAGAATTTAATCATTTATAATCATGTATATTTCATTCTGAGATCATCAGGGGACTATTGTGTCAAACAGGAGGTTTTTATATTTTAACATTATTTTGATTGAGAATTTAATCATTTATAATCATATATATTTCATTCTGAGATCATCAGGGGACTATTGTGTCAAACAGGAGGTTTTTATATTTTAACATTATTTTGATTGATAATTTAATCATTTATAATCATATATATTTTATTCTAGCAATATTATTGATCCTGACCTGGCATCTCAGCTTCAGTCACATTCCTCTGGTATAATGTAGCTTCCCTGTGCCTTTCCTATAAATATTTTCCTGATTATTTTCTGGATGAACTTTCTGCTATGGTACCTAGACTTTACGAATTTAAGTGCAATACTAGATTGGAGGCAAGGTCTCATCAATTCACAGTTGAACTGGTTAGACGTAACCAAAAGTTCTATGCTAACAGCTTCTTTTCTCAAACTTCTCGCTTGTGGAACTGTTCTCTGGCTCCATGAGCTCCTGCTAACACTGATCTTCAAAAATTTAAATGCAATGTCAATCATTATCTACTGTCTTCTTGACTATTCTTCTATTGGTCTCAATAATGTTTCTCTTTTTTCTCATTCTTTCACACTCAGTAAGTCCTTGTTTCTTATTATAAATTATTGCATGAGGTGAAATGATTAAAAAAAAAACAGTGATGTATAAAAATTAAGTGAACCTTGCTCTGATGCAGATAATGAACATGCCAATTTACTGTTAAAATATTTGAGGACAATTGAGTAATCATGAGGATATTTTTTGATTTTTAAATTTTTGTGATTATTTCTGAGTTAACTATATTTATTTTTCAAATAATATTATTAATATTTTAAACAATGAAAACTAAATTTAACATTCTTTGAATTTTTATTAAGTTTTATTTTAACAACTCAACCACATGAATAAAATTTTAATTTGCATAATTATAAAAAATAAATCATGTTTTAATCACAAAATATATTAATGAAAAAAAATAAAAGAAAGCTCTTTCATTTTTTATTTTATTTTTTTTTTTTTTTAGAAATTCCCTAATACAGTATCTGTCATTCATTCTGTTAATTAAAAATATCCTGTCCTTGAAATTTGTGAATTTTCTCCAAGACAATAAATACATACCTTCATAAGTAAAGCTACAAGCTGATAGATTGTGTCCCTGTCAACCCCTTCTAAATCCATTGCCTTCTGGAGTAATGCAGTGAAGTTGCTTTCTTCATCAGTGAACTCTCTCAGCTGACCTCCTATTTAATTAGATTGGAGAAATTTAAAACATGAAATAATCAAGTTAGCATGTGGTGGATTTTACAACATGTCAACCACTGCTGGGTCAACCAATATAGAATTCACATTTTTATTCTGCCTGAGACTTCAAACAAACATGGGCCGTTTTTATACTTGAGTCTACAAATAAACATGGGTTAAGTTTATACTTGAGTCTATAGGTAAATATTGATTGTGTTTACACTTGAGTGTACAAGTAAATATTAGTCAGGTTTATACTTGAGTCTGCAAGTAGATATTGGTCATGTTTACACTTGTTAGAGTTATCTCCTCCTAAATTCTGATACCACCACTTAGTGAAGCTATCCCTAAACTATAAATACTTGAGAATACTTTGTTCTCTCTCTCTCTCTTTTTTGCATTTTCAGCAGACATACTGCGACCATGTAAAACTCTTGCAGAAGATTGCATTTTCCCCTTTTGTGGGGGGCACTATGCATTTCCTTGGGAAGATGCCATGTACATTATGCACACACACACACACACACACACACATGTACATATGAACATATTTTGAAACACAAACTCTCTACGTTCATACATACACACACTAATTATGTCTATTGTAAATCCTTTTGTTGTCTAAAACACATATTTGTTTGTACATGTATATCAGATTCTTGTTGTTTTTCTTTTACATTTTCTTTTAGTTGGACTCATCTCTTGTCCGCCATATTTTTGTAGTGGGCATTTTAATTCAGGAGTTCCACACATGTTCACGTCACAATGCGTAAAAAATCCTCACAGTCCACTACACACTTGAGTCTCCAAGTAGACATTAGTCAGGTTTATACTTGAGTCAGGTTTATAGCTGAGTCTACAAGTAAACATGAGTCAGGTTTATAGCTGAGTCTACAAGTAAGCATGAGTCAGGTTTATAGCTGAGTCTACAAGTAAGCATGAGTCAGGTTTATAGCTGAGTCTACAAGTAAGCATGAGTCAGGTTCATAGCTGAGTCTACAAGTAAGCATGAGTCAGGTTTATAGCTGAGTCTACAAGTAAGCATGAGTCAGGTTTATAGCTGAGTCTACAAGTAAGCATGAGTCAGGTTTATAGCTGAGTCTACAAGTAAGCATGAGTCAGGTTCATAGCTGAGTCTACAAGTAAGCATGAGTCAGGTTCATAGCTGAGTCTACAAGTAAGCATGAGTCAGGTTTATAGCTGAGTCTACAAGTAAGCATGAGTCAGGTTTATAGCTGAGTCTACAAGTAAGCATGAGTCAGGTTCATAGCTGAGTCTACAAGTAAGCATGAGTCAGGTTCATAGCTGAGTCTACAAGTAAGCATGAGTCAGGTTTATAGCTGAGTCTACAAGTAAGCATGAGTCAGGTTTATAGCTGAGTCTACAAGTAAGCATGAGTCAGGTTTATAGCTGAGTCTACAAGTTAGCATGAGTCAGGTTTATAGCTGAGTCTACAAGTAAGCATGAGTCAGGTTTATAGCTGAGTCTACAAGTAAGCATGAGTCAGGTTTATAGCTGAGTCCTACTGGTCATTTATACTCTAAGACATGGGAGAGCAGTGTAGCTTAAGAAGCTTTGTTCAGCTTAGAATAATTTAGTACAAAAATAGATACTATTTATAGTAGTTTAGACTAGGAGAGTTCTTACTCAAGGGAGATAATCTCCAACAAGGGGGTGTAACTATGTCATTATTTCTCACATTCTCCCCAATATGACATCCTCATTTTTATTCTACTTGAGTCTTTGTAAATATTAGTCAAGTTTATACTTGAATCGACAAATAAACATTTGTCTGGTTTAACTTGAGTCTATAGGTAAGTATTGGTCTTCATACCCAAGTCTGCAATTATCCATCCAGAAGGTAACCTTCAGTTACCCAGATGAAAGAAGTTTAAATACATTAAAGAATAACTAATCTCAATAATCAATTCAAAATTTAAAAGACTAAAACAAAAATAAAGGTATGAAACAACCATATTTAACAGCATATAAAAATCACTTTTATTAGTACTGTATTATAACGTTAGGTTAGTTACAAGTCCTGGATTGAGATAGAAAGAATCCGGGTGAAAATAAATATATATGTTTGTTTGTATGTATGTATCCAAATGTAATAGCTGCCTGGTTGATAATGTAAGTGAAGGAAGGTATTGTATGTTTTCAATGTAGCAGGATGGATTAGTTGTTTAAAGTTGTCTGCTAGCCATGCAAAATGTCAGATTTTGACTCAGGGTATATTCCAATGACCACATCATCAGAGAATGGACAAAATTAATTCATTGATTCTAGTTTAGGTTGATTTTCCCCTTTGTTATATACATCTCTAGACATCTACTTTGAAAATATCGTTCTGATTCTCCTTGGCTCATGGCCTTATATTGTGGTTGTGAAAGATTTTTGATATGTTGATCAAAATATGGCTTTGTGGCCTGGCGATTCTGAATACACATCTAATTTTTTTTAGAGATGGTGACATTTTGGTCTCCTCATTATTATTTGTTTATTTTTATTTAATTTTCTATCACCACAAAGTGTCTGGGTAGACACCAGCCTACCAGATATGTCAACTTCATATATTAATGTAAATGAGGAAGTTTTATATAACATTATCATGGAGTTAGACTAGTTTCAAGTACTGATAATCTATGACATCTGGGGAAACATTAGCTAACCAGATATGTCAACTTCCTATAAAAAAAATGCAAGGAGTATTCTTTAACTATTTTGAGGTAGAGGGGGCATATATTCCATGAAATATGATAGTTTCTAGATTACCTGAGAACATGTAGTTACTGAAAGTTCCTAAACCAAATTTGGCCGTCATTCGCCGTCCAAGGCTGAACTGTGGAGCTGACTGCTGGCGGATGCAGGCTTTTTCTTTGTCTGACAGAATAAAAGCACAACATTATTTATTCAATGTAATTAAGGACAGAAAGAGTGATTACTTGAATTAAGAAAAGTGAAAATGTTTTTTTTAAACTTTAAAAGAAGAAACAAATTACAAAAGAAGAAAAATATTTGAAAACAATGTTTAATTTTAGAATCACCTTATAAAGATACAAAAAATTATTTCAGATTGAGTAGATCAACTGAAATATTCAATTTCATCAAATAAAAGTAATTATCAATTTCATTTTCATGCTGGTTTGCAAACAAACTACAAACATCCAACTATATATATTTATGCATACAATACATACACATACTACATATATATATATATATATATATATATGTACGTATGTATATATAACATTTAGAAATTAATTTTTAGCTAAAATATCTCATCTAGCAATTCAGATATTTCTAAGCCGAAAGAACCATATATAACCTAGAAAGCAAAAATAAACTTATTGGAAAAATTTCTGCACATTATACATACATAGTTTATAAGTATTCAAAGCTTATATTTATTTAATTTTTAAATATATACATGCATAGCAATTTATTTCACTAAAGTACAAAGATTGATGCTTTTCAAAAAAGATCTGTAATTCAGTTGTGATAAATATGAAAAAGCATTTTCTAATTAATTTTACATGCATAGATGCAGGATTTATTTTATATATTTACCGACTTTATCTAAAAAGAACAAATCCAACAGTGAAAAATAAGAAGAACAAAGATTCTTTTTGCACCTAAATTTCATTCCTTCATTCAACTCTGTCAATAAGTTTTCTCCTGAAATTGAATTCCTCCTGAACATTTGCAAACAAAATTATTCCATCACTCAGTTGGGTTACCACACTGGATTCTCCATGGCTTCCGTCTCTGCATTGGTGTCTACTCCAAGATACATGTGACAAGTTTTATGTGTTATACGGTACCAGCAACATTATCTGTTGGGAGAGGTGGATTCTTATCTTTTCCAAAAGCATTATTGCAAAGTAAATAACAAGCTACAACAGCCAAAATTTGAACTTAGCAGATTATTTTTTCTATATGACCAAGTGTTAAAACAACTGTGCACCTCTACCTGAGTAATTGGTCAAATATTTGTTTAACGGCATATCAACTCCTTATGGGTTATTTAATGCCAAAATTTAATTTTCTTAGGAGTTTTGATTTGATAAAAATATGTTATTCTGCTTTCACAATTGAATAAATGGTAGATAATACTCAGCTTTTGTGCATATACATGTTTGCATGGACATAATTACTAGATATGTGTGTTTTATAATACTTGATTTCTTTAAGAAATTGTAGGATATTATATCCATTAATGTCAGAAAAGAGTTCTTTAATGTTGGCTGTTTGGTTGGTTTTGTTTAGTGACATATCAACCTCTATGGATTATTTACTGCTGAAATCTAAATATTTTGAATACAATTTTATGGCTTCAGATAAATATATTCTGAATGCAATTGCAAGCCTTCAACTACAGATAAAATGTAATGTTGGTCATGTTGGTCTATTTTAGCAACATAGTAATTGGAACTGGTAAACTGAGTTCAAATTCCAACTGAGACAATTTGCACTAATGTCCTTCAGAAAAGTATAAATCCATCAACTATCTCCCATTATGAGTAAAATAGCAAGGTAAATTGGTGTTGGTTGGTAAAAAGGAAAAAACTTTATTCAGAACCATGAAGAAGACAATGAGAAACCACTCTACTACCTTTCCCAAGAACAATCATGGCAGTACACAGTTAATAGAAATTAAAGAAAAAGGAAGCTGTTGAGTGCCATGATCACCTGTCTGAAGGGACATGGTTTTTAAAAACAATAACTTAAATATTACCCAAGCAATCTTTAAAATTCTTTAAATAATTTTTCTCATAAAAACAGGAATAAAATGAAACATTTTTATTATTTTATCCCACAAATAACAATAATGGTAACTTGTCCCATGAAATAAAAAATATTACTAAAAGAATTTTATACACTAACCTATTAAGAGTAGTGTCCTCGTCTTGGTTGTTAGAGTCAACAGTAAGACTATAACAGAGTGAGGACACTAATTCAAAGGGATGAGGGTATATAAATCATTTAATACCCACCCCCCCATCTCTAAAAAAATTCAGACAGGAATCATTAAAAAGTATTTGGTCAAATTCTCTGATGGAAACATTAAAAAAAAAAAAATTTTTAAAAACAATGTAAAAACCTATTCCATTAAAATAATAGCAAATACAAATTTTATCAAAAAATAAAAGCAAGAAAAATTTTATCAAAAATATCAAAGACAAATAATAAAATAAAAATAGGAATAAAACAATTATATATATATATATATATATATATATAAAATCAAAATTCTAAAAATAAATATAGGGTTAAAATCTGTGGCGGGAAATTTCAACTTTAAAAATCATGCAGTGAGGCACTTTGGGAATGGGGTAAACATCACACTTTAATTTCAGGTAAAGTAGGAAAGACAACCAAAAAATCATGCTATAGGGAAAAAGGGTACAAATATTATCATCAATCAAGATGATAGATTCAAATCATATAAACCTGGTATTTGAGAACACTCTTTCTTTTTAGTTTTCAACAATGGAAGCCATGTTGGTTTTATTACTGGTTGGCATACAAAAAAAAAAACATCTCAGACAATCAATTTTAACTGTCATTCAAATTTCTAAGGAATGATGATGATGATAATGAAGAAATTTTTGAAAATACAAAACTGAATTTTAAAAAATTCAAAATCTTCAAGTGCAGATTTTTTTACATTGTACAAGCAAAAAAATAAATAAACACCCATCCTTAGTGTATCTATATAACAAACCTGTCTCTCAGATCACTGCTACCATGATGAGTTTGATCCTCACTAGGTACCTTACCAATGTGGCTTTCTATAATACTATGCTAAATGAAATAAATATTTATAGTGTCATGCAACTACTGCCTTCACGTGGCTTATGGCTACATCATATTGAAACACAGATTCCTATACAATCACCAAAGTTAAGCAATGTTAAGCCTGAATGAGTGACCGCTTAGGAATACTACGTGCTGTAAATCTAGATGTGTGGGTAGTTTAATGGATAATGGGTCAGAATTGTTAATTGGAGAACTAAATTCCAATTTCTGTTTGGTTCGTTATATCCACTTACACACTAATCCGCTTGTGAAAGATATGAATCCACGACTTCTCACCCCAGCTATGGATTAATTAGTAAGACTTGTATCACTAAACCATTATTATCTAAAAAAACAAACAAAAAAAAAACAATAATAATTCTTACAATCTCAAAATATTTTCTGGCTTTAAATAACCTGCAAAAGGTCTATAAGCCATATTTAGAAAATCGTTGTGGCCATGGTAGTTTTGAAATAATAATGATTTACTGATACAAATCCTAATTAAACCTTGCATCTTATATTCCCAAGTGGTTGCCTATATAGGTACTTACCAGGCTTGATGTTGCTTAACTTTGGTGATTGTACTGGTGTTTCGATGGGATATTGCTATAAACCATAAGATGACACAAAAATTTTTACTCAACGGTAATGGTGAAAAATTGCCATTTCCATAAAGGAATAAATTCATCATTCATCAACCAAACTGTTAGCGTTACTGTTGGTTGAAATTTATAAAATCTTTGGCAAACTTCATTCATGCCCGCAAAAAAATAAAGTGTCAAAAGGACAGTTTTTCCATTGACACTGCTATTATTTTAACTACCTTCACTCCTCATCAATGTTTGTTTTAAAAAGCAATGATTAGAATTGTAATAAAAACTAAACACATGATGAAAATGAATTTATATGTTTTTTTTTTGAGAATTTGCAACAAAAATATTAAACACTATTTATTAGATCATTTATTTACAAGAATAATTTTATATTTACCACATTCAAAAATCTAAAACAATTAAAACGAATGCAATGCAATATTTATCATTTACTAATTGATAAAGAAATAAATATGAAAACAATTTTTTATTCATAAATTTATAAACATTTACTAAATTATTAAAATATGTGAACCCACTATCAGGAAATCCTTATTATTTACCATTTTATAATGTTCTAATCAGTTGCTAATTAGCCGATTTTTTGCCAACCATTCCAATAAACAGTGTATATAAACAATCTAATAAATAAATAAGTGTTTAATGTTTTTGTTGTCATTTCTCAAGAACAAAAAATGTATAAATTTATTTTCATCATACATTTAAGTTTTATTACAATCCTAATCATTGCTTTTTAAAATAATAAACATTGCTGAGGAGTGAAGGTAGTTAAAATAATAGTGGTATCAATGAAAAAAACATTCTTCTGACACTTTTTTTTTGAAGGCACAAAGGTTCAAGTTTGCCAAATCTTTATTATTAGAACAGTTTTTCAGGAAATTGTATTTCTGAAGCTCACAAACTGTTATCATTCTTTCTACTATTGAGAAGAGTTTCCTTCCAATTCTTTTTTTTTTTTGGTAGCATAGGAAGTTAATGGCTTGATTGTATCATTATTTTCTATTCAGGTTATATGTGATACTATGTTGCTACTGTTGAAAGTGTACAAGGTTTTTGTTATTTGGTAAAGTTCTTTGTGATTTTGTAATCCTTTTCTACCAGGTAAAAAAAAAGCTAAGTTCTACAGGATTTATTCATTTGAAGCCACATTTAAAGGGAAACAAAAGGGAAGTTAACAGCTTGATTATATCATTATTTTCATTTCTAGAGAGCAATACAAATACAGAAGGTTTGGTTTGGTTTGTTTTACGGCATATCAACCTCAATGGGTCATTTAATGCCGACAAAATTTTTATTACTGGTAATATTCTGTTTTGTTAAAAATCTATTTCTGGTAATATTTTTCCTTCAAAAGTGTACAACTGGTAATATTTATTTTTTAAAAAACATTGTTGGTAATATTTTTTCAAAAATGTATTGCTGGTAATAGTTTTTTTTTTCTTCAAAAATTTATTGCTGGTAATAATTTTTTTTTACAAAGTATTTCTGGTATTAAAACCTATTTTTACACTTTCATAGTGTTTTGGTCCTAGTTTGGGTGTCAACTATTTGCCCATAGCTGGAACCCTAACAGGTGCTACCACCCCAGATCAGGGTGGACCTGGAAACATCAGCAATTAAGACGTGGTTCCACACTTCTCAAAACCTCCTGATCAGAGGCCTTGCTGCTGGATGTAGTTTATCATCTTACCCAGGACGGAAATACAGAAGGATGTACACTTATGCTTGATAGATTGTGCAAAAGCATTTGACAAGATACAGCACAAGGATCTGTCTGAAATGCTAGAAAAACTAAATTTATTTGGAAAAAGATGGCAGAATAATAAAGGACATATACGGAGAGCAAACTGCCTATATATGGACAGAAAATTAATTGAGTAGCTATCTAAAAATAGAAAGGGGGGTGTAAGAAAAGGATGTGTCTTCTCTTCAGATTTATTCAATCTTTACATCTCCACAAGAACCATATCATTACGAAGTTATCTCCTTGGCGAATCAATCATAGTGAAACTGAATGTCACTTTCTTCCTCATTTGCAATGCACTCTTATAATAAAATCATGAGCAATGCATTTACAATTATACATATAATAGACTTATTCTGTCAGTAATGCTTGCATTCATTCCTGACCACTGACAATCCCTTTCTTCCTCATTTGCAATGCATTCCTATAGTAAAATCATGAGCAATGCATTTACAATTATACATATAATAATCCTATTCTATTAGTAATGCTTGCATTCATTCCTGACCACTGACAATCCCTTTCTTCCTCATTTGTAATGCATTTAAATTCTACATATGAAAGTCCTATTTCCTAATTTCAAATCCATAGCAAAATGATGACCACAATTCCTTCAAACAAATTTTAAGTAAAAAAGAAAGAAAAAAAATGCGAAAACAATTTTGCTTACATTTTCAATTTTTCTCCAACTGTCAGAAATCTGGTTTGTTAGTACAGAAAATGACTAAAGCTAAGCAGGGGTTGTGGTAGAGTAGCGGTATGCTGGTGGGCAGAAATAAGAAAACAAAACTGAAATATTACCTGTAGTGTTCAAATGAAGGTAGCATTACAATACAAACCATTTTAATAGTTTCGTTTACTTCCTTTTGAACACCATTTGATATATCCCTATATATATATGTCATGATTAGAATGAATGAATGAAATTAATTTTTAAAAAATAAATCCAAGCCTTGACACCATGTATTACATAAACAGCTTTACCTATAGTAAAACCAGTTATAACACATTTCTATATTAAAACCATATGTAGTGTATGTTATATATGCATTTAATACTATGTCACTATATATATATATATATATATATATATATATATATATATATATATATATATATATAATACAGTGAATGTAAGTTATTGATTTGATAATACTTCCTGTGATAATTTGCAATGCATTTTCATAGTATAAATTATTGGCCAATGCATTTTCATAGTAAAAATCATTTCCAATGTACGAGGGTCATTCAATAAATAAGGTGAATTTTTCGGTATAAGGACTTCTAATACTGATAGAAGCTTACTCTTTTTTATTTTTTTTTTTTGTTTTACTTCTTTTTCACATGGATTTAATTTCTTTTGCAGATTAAAAAAAAAACTTTGAGAGTTTTGACGATTAACAAAGATGGCCGACCAAGAAGCATGCTCCAGGATTGAACAGCGGACAGTTATCAAGTTTTTGGTTGCTGAAGGGTGCAAACCAGTTGAAATTCATAGGAGAATGTCAACTGTGTATGGTGCCACATGTTTCAGCCAAAAAAATGTCTACAAGTGGGCTAAATTGTTTAAAGAAGGACGGAGCAGTGTTGATGATGAAGACAGGCCTGGGAGGCCTACAGAAGTGAGGTCTCCTGAGGTGATTGAATCAGTCAATGACCTCATTCAGTCTGACAGAAGGGTGACAGTGGATGACATTGCAAGGACTTTGAAAGACATAAAGAACAAACGCAGGGGTCATCAGTCAGAAGGAGTCATCTTGCATCATGACAACACAAGGGCTCACACAGCAGCCCAAACGGTGCAGACCATCAATGAGCTGGGCTGGGAACTGCTCCCTCATCCCCCTTACAGCCCAGACCTTACCCCTTCAGACTTTCACCTGTTTGGTCCCTTGAAAGCATTCATGAGAAGCACAAAGTTTAAAAGTGATGATGAAGTCAAAAATGTTGTAAGCGACTGGCTGAGACATCAGTCCAAAGATTTTTATGCTGAGGGAACACGGAAGCTTGTGCTCAGATGGGAAAAGTGTGTGACAGTGCTGGGAGATTACGTTGAAAAAAAGAAAAAGAAAAAGTAAGCTTCTATCTGTATTAGAAGTCCTTATACCGAAAAATTCAACTTATTTATTGAATGACCCTTGTATTTTCATAGTAAAAATCCTTGGCCAATGCATTTTCATAGTAAAAATCATTTGCAATGCCTTTTCATAGTAAAAATCATTTGCAATGCATTTTCATAGTAAAAATCATTTCCCAATGCATTTTCATAGTAAAAATCATTTCCTATGTATTTTCATAGTAAAAATCATTTCCAATGTATTTTCATAGTAAAAATCATTTCCAATGCATTTTCATAGTAAAAATCATTTCCAATGATTTTTATATATATATATATCCTTTTTTTTTTAGTTCTAACTGTTTCACTAACAACATAATTATGAGAGTCATTAAAAGTTTTGATGTATTTTTTTAAAATACATTCTACCTGTAATATCACATATTAGATAAACATTTTGTATTAGAACAATTTCCTACGTAATTCTCTCATAAAATAATTTCCCTAGAATTTCTGTATATGCTTCCAGGAGGTGATGTATTATGATTTAAAGCTTGATGTATCTCTATAATAAAGCCTACCACTGATCTATCTTTGTTTTTTTTAAAGATAAATATATATATATATTAGTAATTTTTAAATGGATTTTTTTAATCCAACATTATTTCTTATAACAAATATTTTTAATGTTTATATGTATAGTTTAAATCAGTTTTTTTTAATTTTCATAATCCATGAAATTAATATCAACCAGCCTAGATCAAGAAGTCCTACTAAAACTGAATGTGCCTCCCAAAAGGAACTGACCTGTATCTCCATTTTTCCATCAGGTGTACATTCATTAAATACCTGGCAGGTGTACATTTTTTTTAATAGGTAATTAAGATTTCCTTTATTATGATGACTTCCCGTGACCAAATCGGTAATATCACACCATGGCTATTGGTGTGTTTTCCCTGATAGAAAAAAAGGGGACACCAGTTCAATTCCTGCTGGAAGGCCCATTTTTGTTTAGTTGGACATTTCGATCTAGACTGGTTGATATTTTCAGAAATTACAAAACAGATGTCAACTTAAACATATGTACCTGATAAAAATAATGTTTATAGTAATGATATATAATCCTTAAAAGATTCCTTTTCTCTGCTGTGTGCCAATAGCTTAGAGGTAGGGTCTCTGACTGATGCCAAATCAAGTCAAATTTTGATCTTGGCTTGAAGCAATTGAATGTCTAGTCACATTGATGAGCTGTGATACAGCGAAACACCCTATATATATATATATATATATATATATATATATATATATATATATACACAGTGTAACCCGGATATGAGAGACCTGGATATAAGAGAGATTTTCTCTTGTCCCAAATTAGAGCCATACTTACCTAAACAAAATAGACCAGACCCGGATATAAGAGAAACCCGGATATAAGATACTTCTTCTCCGGTCCCAACAACTCTCTTATATCTGGGTTACACTGTGTATATATATATATATATATATATATATATATATATATATATATATATATATATACATACATACACACACACACACACATTACATTAAATGTTATTATAGTGGATACTTTGTATTTGAAATAGTCACCCCATTTTTATTGATTAAACAGTGTGTATTATGTCTATCAGTCTGTGTATTTGAGAAATCTTAGTAAAGAAAAATGGTGGGGATCAAAACTGTGTTCCCCTTTGTCAGAGAAACCACTGTTTGATCCAGTGTGCTTTACCAGTCAGCTACAAAGAATGACACAAATGGGGCATCTATTTCAAATATGGAGTATCAACTATAATAATGTTTGAAGTAATAAAAATGTCAACTAAAAATAAATCCATTAATACTTCAGAAATGTGTGTGTGTGTGTGTGTGTGTGTGTGTGTGTGTGTGTGTATATATATATATATATATATATATATATATATATATATATATATATATATGTGTGTGTGTGTGTGTGTGTGTGTGTAATTTGGCAGCAACTTTTCTTTTAAACATGTAGTATTGAATGTTAAAGACAACATAGTCTTGCATATTTTCTTTTGAATTTTCTCATATTCTCTAATGAGACTTTTTATTTGAAAATGATTTCGAAATAAGTATTGTCCGTACGATGACCTAGCGCTTTCGAACATCATTGTTCATCTTCAGGGTCAATATTTTTAGTCAAAATTTTTTTTTTAACAAACATTTGCCAATTATATTGTAGCGTAATCATGTTGCTACTTTTTTACAAACTAAATAAATAAGTCTACAATACACCATAATGTGTTTCCTGTTGATTCTAACAAAGCCTTAAAACTTAATATATATTATAGTAAATTTAAAACCGCTAACCTGATAATGAGTAATAACCATTCTCCAGTTGCTGCAGTTGTTGATAGAACCAATGTTGTGTATGAGTTTAAATGTCCCATAGAAGAATGCTCTTCTAATCCACATACATGTATTGGATTTACAACCACCCCGCTCTCCAGAAGATTAACTATGCTTCTAAATAATTCTAGCTCCATTAAACAACATATTATGTCACATACTGTTTCCCTTACGCAATCTGATATACGTAAAATACTTGTAGAAAATACTAAAATTATAGATAAACATACAGACATTAGACGCCTTAAAATCTTAGAAGCATTACATATTAAAAGCAAAAGACCTCTTATTAATCATATAGATTACAATATTTCTGGTAACATATTACAATGTTTATAATATATTTAAATTTTATAACGTATTCTTCGATCTTTTGGCTTGTATAATAAAAATCTTTTTCACGTTGTCACATGATAAAAATCTTCCCCATGCACATGATAACATCATCGCGTCTTTTGAAATTAAAAGGATTTTAACGTTTATTTAGTTTGTAAAAAAGTAGCAACATGATTACGCTACAAGATAATTGGCAAATGTTTGTTAAAAAAAAAAAATTTTGACTAAAAATATTGACCCTGAAGATGAACAATGATGTTCAAAAGCGCTAGGTCATCGTATGGACAATACATATTTTGAAATCATTTTCAAATAAAAAGTCTCATTAGAGAATATGAGAAAATTCAAAAGAAAATATGCAAGACTATGTTGTCTTTAACATTCAATACTACATGTTTAAAATATATATATATATATATATATATATATATATATAACTTTAACCCAAGATATTTTTATTACTTCAGTGGATATTTTTAGTGAATACCTATATTTGAGTAGACACTATAATGTTTGAAGTAATAAAATGTTGGATTAAAAAATAAAATCCATTAATTGTTTAGAAATTGCTTTGGATTAACTTGGGATCAGATGCTGGTTCCTTCTTCAAAAGGGGATGCATGTTCAATTCATGCCAGAGGGTATATTTTCTTTATTAATTTTTCTTGTGTACACAGGCCAGTAGACAAAATAATTACTGCTTAAACATAACATCTACTCAGATACGGGTATCCACTAAAAAAAACAATTTGAAGTAATAAAAATATGTTGGATTAAAAAATAAAATCCATTAGTTCTTTACAAATTGCTTTGTTTACAATTTGGATACAAAACTGAGTAGATATGTTTTTCGAGATAAATCTGGACAAGTGAATATGCTTTAACGGAAAAATAGAACCTTGCTTGCTTGTTAAGCTCTTTGTAGCCGAGCTGTTAAAGCACACCAGATCAGATGGTGAGTCCTCTTGTAAAGGGCAATGCATGTTTGAATCATACCATAGGGTACATTTTCTTTATTAAGTTTTCTCTTGTACCCAGGCTAGTAGATGAAATAAATACCGTTTTAAATAAACAGAACGTCTACTCAAATATAGGTATTCACTAAAAATAATGTTTGCACTAATAAAAATATGATGGATTAAAAGTAAAATCCATTAATTCTTTAACAATTGCTTTGTTTACGTTTCATATACAAAACTGAGCAGATATGTGTTTTGAGGAAAATCTGAACGAATGAATGTGCTTCAAAGGCAAAATAGAATCTTGTTTGATTGTGAAGCTAAAAGAAATAATGTTTTAAGTAATAAAAAAATGTACATGTGCTAATGGAGTTTGTACTATTCAAATAAAAGTGTCATTTATTAGAGTTTTATACATATGGACATAGGTATTACATTTGGTAAGCATTAAAAAATTGAGGCAAGAAAAAGCAAAATAATGTTATTAAAGGAAAAGTCTCTAATGAGAAGGACCTGATATGAAGGTCTGTAATAAGATGGAGGTTGCAAGGCTACAGTGGGTGGGGGGATAAAACGTCTGTGTGCCAATGGGGGTCAGGATGTGAGGGAGAAGTAGACACCTGGACACTCTAGATCATTCCAGTAAACATATTTACTTTTATAAAAAAACAGCTTCCTTTTTGTGCACTTCTCCGCGGGTTCTGTAAAACAATACGGGTTAGTGGTAGAGTTTAAATTAAAAAAAAAAAAGACGAAGCTCTACTGCATTAAAAGAAAAGCAAAATTTGACATTCAACATCGAAAAAAAAGTATGAATTAAATAAAAATATATCACATATCAGAGAGGTGAGCATAAAAATCAAGAAATCTGTTCAAATATTAAAAATGGAATGGTTTCTCAAAAATAAAATTGACTACAAGAAAAATAAACATTCATAACACTAAGCGGAGGGTTCTACACTTGTTACATGGAAAATATTGTTACTTACTAGTGTATAAAGAAAGAATCTATCTTACATATCTATAAGTCTACCATTCGTCCATGCTTAGAATATTGCTGCCACAGTCTGATGCCCCTGTTATTTACCTTGAGCTCCTTGATAAAATCCAGAGAAAAATCAGCAATATTATTGGTCCTGATCTGGTGGCTCGGCTTCAGTCACTTTCCCACCATACTAAGGTTGCCTCCCTTTGCCATTTCTATAAATACTTTCATGGTAATTGTTTGGATGAGCTCTTTGCTATGGTACCTAGACATTTTGAATTTAAATGCAGTACTAGACTGGCATCAAGATCTCATCAATTAATAATTGAGCTGGCTAGATGTAACCGTAAATTCTATGCTAACAGTTTCTTTTCTCACACTTCTTGCTTGTGGAACTCCCTTCTAACCAACTTTAACCTGCAAAAATTTAAATGCAACCTCAATTGCTATCTACTGTTCTGATTACTCTTTCCTCTTCCTGCTCATTATTAATATTTTTGTTCCTAATTCTTCCCCACCAAGTAACCCCTTGTGTTTTAGTGGCTTTACTGCCTTGCATGGGCTGATACTAATTAATAAAAAAAAATAAAAATAAAAAAAAAAACCTTGTGCCATCAGAAATGACAACAATTGTTAGAAACTTTTGGCAATGTTTAACATTTGTTTGTGCCCACAAAAAAAAAAAAAATTGTGTGTCATAAAGAAATAAATTTGAAAAGAAATCTTTTTATTAAAAAAAAAAAAAAAAAAAAAAAAAAACCCCAAAAAAAAAACCACTACAGTAAGCAGAAATTTCTACATTTATTACATGGAAAATATCGTTACTTACTAATTTACTTGTACCGTAAAAAATAACAATAAGTGTTAGAAAGTTTTGCCAATGTTTAGCCGTTGTGCCCACAACAAAATGGTATTTCAAAAAGACAGTTATTCCCTTGACACCACTATTATTATATACACTTTTGATTCCCTCAGCAATGTTTATTTACAAGATTATAAAAATATGTGAAGTACAATACAATATTTATTATTTACCTTTTATAAAGAAATGAATTTGAAAAGAAATCTTTTTATTAAAAAATCTATAAAAAATTACAAAATTATCAAAATATGTAAACCAGCTACAATGCAATATTTATTATTTACCATTTTATAAATAATATATAAACAAGTTTTTTATTTAATCTAATAAATGAATAGTGTTTAATATTTTTGTTATCAAGTCTCATGAATAAAGAAAGTGTATAAATCCACTTTCATATGTTTGGGTTATATTAAAATTCTAATAATTTTTTAAAACAACAAGCATTGTTGAGGCAGTCCAAAGTGTATACAGTAATATTAGTGTCAAAAGAAAGATCATCCTTTTGACACACAAAGTTCTAATATTGCCAAAGTTCTAATATCGAGATACAATGAAACAAAAGTCTTGATAAAATGTACTGAGATTCAATAAAGGGAATATCCATAATTCCCAAGTGAAATAGAGACCAATAAACTGTTTAATTAATCCGTTCCCTTTATATGTTTTAGACATTCAATGGTATCTATGATTCATTGATTACTCCTGGTATTATATAAATTGCTTTTTGCTCAATATCTTTTCAGGTTAAAAAAAATGATTTGTTTAATATAATAGAAACTCAAAATGGAAACACTTCTTGAAAGAAAAAGAAAATTAGCAACAGAACGACAAAAGACCAACCCCCTTGCCTTGATCGATCCACTGTCTTTCTCTTTCTCCACATCCTCACCTTTACCACTTCTATCTGCTCTTCCTCCAACCCTTCTATAACCCCTTGCGTGATAGTGGCCTCCAGCCTTGCTTGGGGTGATACGCTTAAAAAAAAAAAAAGTTGAAGCAAGATGATCCCTTAGTGGACAAAGGTACCCGAGTGAGTAATAAGTAAGGTTTGAACAAATAGGATTGCAGTCTAACATATATAGCAGTAAGAGTTGGGATTAATTAAACAGTTCATTCTGCATGGAAACTAATCATCTAAATAAAAATATTTTATTTGTATAGATTATTGAAATGACTAAGGATAGTAACCACGCATAAATTTACTACTTTAAGTTGATTTACCTCCCTTTGCATAATGGGACATGGCACAAAAGATATAAATAAATACAAATCAAGGTATGGGCAAAAGTGTTCAATACCAGGGATAGAACATATGTAAATATAGGTGGCCTGAAGATTGCACTCAAGAATCAAACAGACAGTTGCCTCTCAATTTTGACATCAATGTCCAATATATATAAATATATATATATATATATATATATATATATATATATATATATATATATATAAAAGTGGACATGGAAGTCAGCACTTAGAGGCGACAGTCTGTTTCATGCTAGTGCAATCGTCAGGCCACCTATATTTACATATTTCAGTCGCCTGACGATTGCACTAGCATGAAACAGACTGTCGCCTCTAAGTGCTGACTTCCATGTCCACTTTTATATTTACACACGCTCTATCTCTGATATTGAGCACTTTATCCCATAAATATAGCACACTTTAAGACTATATTTCTTCATATATATATATATATATATATATGAAGAAATATAGTTTTAAGGTGTGCTATATTTATGGGATAAAGTGCTCAATATCAGAAATAGAACACATGTAAATATAAATATAAAAGTGAACATTGAAGTCAACACTCAGAGGCAACAGGCTGTTTCATGCTGGACACAATCATCAGGACGCCTGACGATTGCGTCCAGCATGACACAGCCTGTTTCCTCTGAGTGTTGACTTCAATGTTCCCTTTTATTTATATATATATATATATATATATATATATATATATATATATAAATAAGGTATATTTAGGGATCAAATATTCATCCAAATAAGTTTGATTAAAAAAAAAACCAACAAGGTCTGTCCGTTTAATTTTTAATTATATTTTTCCAATTTTTGGATAAGGTGTTGAATATTGCATTCGAATCTATCGATAAACTGTCTGAAATTCAACAGAAATAACAAAATTTGAACTTCAGACTGTTTATTTACACTAGCTACATTTTTCAGACTGTTCTTATTTTTACTGTCATATTCATGATGTTTCAACCATTGTACACTCCAGCCTTCTTCAGGTGATATTTTTGGGAATTTACGAACCGAAGTGTACAATAACTAAAACTTTGTGAATATGGCAATGTAAATAACATAAACAGACACAATACCTCATCTCAGAAATATAGACAGATGTTTTCATACTGTTTATCCACAACTTTGCCTCTCAATGAGTTTTTGACTCAACACCTGATCCGAAAATTGGAAAAAATATAAGAAATTAATCAGACAGATCTTGTTGGTACTATTTAATCAAACTTGTTTGGATATATGTTTCATTGAATAATATAGACATATTATGTCTATTTATAATGATCCTTTCCAGTTCTCTAATTAGTTTCTTGATGTTAAAATTAAATTCGCCAAGGAAAACTGTAGTTTTTTCCTCCCTTATATTGGGAAGCTTGTTTTGCAAAATATTCCATAGCTATAATGGATAAATTTAAAATTTTCAAATAATTGTAACAGAGCACATTCACATGTGTTTTTTAAAAATCACCATCACAATGAAATGCTGATTTTATCACAGTCACAATAAGTTTGTCTTTGTAATTCACCCTAGAGGATGATCTTGAAAATCAAAAGTACTTGGGTAAGAAAAAACTACGGGGCTTTCCAAGATGAAGTTCAGTTTAACATCAAGAAATTGATTAGAAAACTGGAAAGGACCATTATAAAAATAAACAGACATAATATGTCTATGTTAGTCAATGAAATATATATGAAACTTCGATAAAACCATTACTAGTCTTAAGACTGAAGAAGACCTCTTGAAAGATGAAACACTTAATGCAGTTTTTTTCCATATTATATATATATATATATATATATTAATGAACATACGATGTCAAAATAATGACAACATATTTAAAAAATCTTGCTACTGCTCCATACTTTTATTGCTGAAAGTAAAACTAAATTAACAATCTTCTCACTAGTTCAACTATGTTATTTTACATATATATAATACAAAGTTTGTCACTTAGCTGATTGGTGTTATCTTCAGCATCCTGACTCTAGAGTTTCATAGACGAATCCCCCACCTCCAGCAATCACTCCTACTCATCAGGGGATATCAGCAATTGACTGTTTATTTTCTCTTTTTCTTTTATATATGCACTTTTCATTGGTGCAAGGTTGATTTTTTTTCCTTTCATTGTGTATGTGCCTGCCTGTGTGTATGTGCTTACATGCAGAATGTTATGGTTAATTTTCCGTTTCATCGTTTTTCATGTCTCTTTATACTCAAGGGAGTCACTGTACAATATGATGTATTTTGTGAGAGGGCCAGGTAGTAGGGGGAGGTTTTGGCAAATTCAATGGCTGCCTTGGGCAGAACACACTCTATCTACACCACTGTCATTGATATTAAACAAAAGAAATTGATAAACATTTGACAATATTTTCCATGCTTCCTTTTTGCATACACAAACAACAGATGACTGCAGAAGCAAGCAAGGTATGCCATCATTCTAAATAGCATTAAATACACTGAATAAGTAACTACAAAAATCTAATCACACATTTAAGGATGAAAAGAACAGCATATGAATTAAAAGAATTAATTCCCAAGCTTTGTTCAGACAACTGAACGTCTTTTTTGGATTGTTGCCTGAATAATTATAACCACTACTTTGTGGAACTGACTCCTAGGAGGATGTTTTCCCAATCACTACAATCTTAACTTGTGCAAGTCTAGGGTTAACCATTATCTTTCCCACATATCCCTGTGCCTCTTACTTTGTAACCCTCTACCTTGAGTGGCTTTTGGGCCTTATACAAAGTGAACGTCATTGTAAAAAAAAAAAAAAATTAATAATATGTATAATGTTTGTTAAGTTATTTTTTTGTATTTACACTATTTATATTTGGATTATTGTCCTCATCTTTGTTGTTTTTATCACAATGTTTCGGCTGTTGTGCTCTCTGACCTTTATCAGGTGTATATCGATCTGGTTAACCTACTGGGAATTCTGAACTGAACCCTTTATTATTTACACTATTTTGTATTTGGACTACTGTCCTCATCTTTCTGGTTATCACAATGTTTGAGCAGTCATGCCCTCTGGCCTTCCTCAGGTGTATTTCGATTTGGACAACTTTCAGGGAATTCTGAACTGAGCCCGTTATTTAATCTATAGCGGTTAGAGGAAGGACAGAGGGCACAAGGGTCAAAACATTGTGATAACAACAATAAAGATGAGGACAATAGTTCAAATATAAGTAGTGTAAATAATATTAACTCATCATCCCAGAAATTCAGACAAAAATCGATTGTTTTTGTTTAGTGGCATATCAACCTCTATGGATTATTTAATGCTGAAATCTAAATATTTTGTACACAATTTTTTTTTTTTTTTTGAGATAATGGTTTTAGTGATACAAGTCTTACTAATTATATCTGGTGGAAGAAGAGGTGGATTCATGCCTTTCCTAAAGGTATTTGTGTATAAATGAATATAAAGACTGGGATTTGAACAGACTGGACTATCGTGACTTGAGAAGGAGCATCAGTCTAGGACAAAACCTATCCATCTCTCTTCTGGCTGATTTTTAAATTCAGAGTTATCTTGCCCTAGAAGCACCATTCCTGTTATAGCTGCAGTATACATAAGACCCCTATAATCCTAATGGGCTTAAGGGTAATGTTTTTTTTGTCATGTATCCTACAGACTTTTTAATGTGCCTGTCCTAAATCATCTTGTCCATTGCTAGGGAAGATCTTGTTTTAAGAAATTCCTGTTTTATTCAACTCTTAATTCATGTTCTTTTATTGGTTTTTCTTTGTAATAGTGTTTTGTTTTTTTTTGCATATTCTTTCCCACTCAGTAATCCCTTGCATCTTAGTGGCTTTATTGCTTTGCTTGGGGCGAAATGATTAAAACAAAATAAAAGTGTTGATAAGCCATCTAAAAAAGTCAATCAATTATCGATTTTAAATGATTTATTATGTTGAAGGTAAAAGTTACATCTTTGCTTCTTCCTGGACCGATGGTAAATTTGCTGGAACTTCAATCAAATCAGGAAAATGGTGACACTTTGTTTCTTAATTTTTCATTGGCAGTCGTAGTTGTTTACTTGTTTCTGGTCTCAGCAGATAAAGGTAAGTCTTGTTTATTTTTACAATATCATCCATCTGGAGAGTGATATCATTTTTAAGCACTTGAATCTACCATTTGTCATTGCACTGAATACTGCTGCCATATCTGGTTTGGTGTTCCTACTACATTGTAGCAGACATAGTGAACCAGAAACAGAGTCGAATGGCAGAAATGGTGAACAAGACTTGCTTTATTCTCGACGAAAGAGAGTTCATCTTTGTCTGGCATTTGAGAGAAGGCAAGTGCATCGATCTGTCAAAAAAGACCATTCTTTGTTGTCCCACAAGAAATTGGGTCATTAGTAAATTTACATAATATTAGCGTAGTTGAACTGAATCGAGGAGGGACATCCAGGTGTGTTAGTTCTCCATTCTGAGGTGTGCCCATATGTCTAGTATGTTTATCATCTGGGCAAGTGATTGGTGACTCACGATTATAAGTAGACCATCATGGAGATGAGAGGGAGCTTCTGTCGGGGTACATCTTATGATATGTGCAGTTGTGGTCGAAGGAATGAACGAACAACAAAGCGGATACAGGGAAGAGAACAACAATAAATACTAAGACGGTCTAGAGGGAAGAAATGCCCAATTTGAAATTTTGTCCCAAAACAATGTCGCTAATTTCTTTTGACCACATATATATCTCAAGATTCCTGACAAAATTGAAAGAAGAATCTGCAATGTAATGAATCCTGACCTGGCATCTCGACTTCAGTCACTTTCCCAGTGATATGATATAGCTTCCCTTTGTCTTGTTTACAAATATTTTCATGGTAATTGTTCTGATGAGCTTTCCTCCTTGGTGTGTTGACTGCATGAATTTAAGCGTGTTACTAGATTGGCAATTAGGTCTCACTGTTTTACTGTTGAATGAGCTAAAAGTAACCATAAGTTCTATTCTAATAGTCTCTTTTCTCACACTTCTTGCCTATGGAACTCCCGTCTGATTTTTTGCTTCTTTGCAACCTACAATTTTCAATTATTTAAATACAATGTTAATCACCATTTTCTGTCTTGCTGAATATTTTATGGTCTTTTCTCCTCACTAAAGTCTTCTTATTCTCTTTCACTCCCAGTATCCCCTTATATCCTAGTGGCATTGTTGCCTTGTTTGGGGTGAAAGGATTAAAACAAACAAAAAACAACTAATTCAAACTACTCCCTAGCATGGATAACCCAAAATAAGAACAATAGATACCTGAAGAAGGATAAAAGGTAAACAGCCGAAACATTGTCTTTAAGTATATCTAACAATTAAGATGAGAACAACATTTCAAATAAATCAATGTATAATAGCATATATTTTTTTTAACTTTTCGCTGAGGAGTCTGTTCTCATTTGTAAAATGTTCAGGTATTAGGATCTTATAAAAAATAAGAGATGTACAGCAGCTATTTGAACAAGAAAAATTAAAGCACCGAGTAAGTTCTAAGTTCAGACATTTACATACATACATTTCTATAAAGAAAATGTTAAATCTCAGAAATGCAGTGTAAATATTTTGCAGACAAAATATCAACAAACAAATGTTTATTTAAATAAATATAAATAATGAAAAAATATTTTCAATTTATTTGCAACAGAGGCAGAATGGCACAACTTAAAAAGAGTGGCCCACTCATAAAAAATGGGGAAAATCTTTTTACGAAATAAATTTTGTAAATTTAACAGTAGATAGGTTTGCCTATCATTCAGTTCACACTCCTTCCTGGTCTTTTGAACAGAAATTTATCCCTTGTTTCCTGTTTAGGATTGGGTTTCCAGTTCCTTCTAAAGTCTTTTCTTCTTTCACTTTGTAACTTAGTGGCTTTATCACCTTGCTTGGGATGAACTGATTAAAAAAAAAATTTAAATTAGCATTCTTTAGATCTTCCTTAGGCTGTGATACTTGTCAGAAAAAAAAATACTGATTTATAAGGGGGTCCTGTTTATAATACTGATGCAGTGTGAATTTGATCCTTGACTTTTACAGAGTTATTGGATACAAAACTGTTTTTGAGGTAGAATTACCAAAAGATTTCTCTTTAATAAAGAAGAAACGGATATATACATTTTTAATTGAAGGACAAAAATTTACGCTGTATCAATATTATAAACAGGATCTCCTACTAAAACAATAGCAAAAATCAATATGTTTCACTTTTGACAAGCATCACAGACAACAGATAGTTTAAAGAAAAATAATCACCAAACCCAACCAAAAAAAAACCCAAGAAACTTTCCCCCATATTTTATGAATGAACACATCTAAGGAGTGCTGTCAGAATTAGTAATACCATTGCATAAAAAGTATTTTTTTGTTTTTTATATAATATTGATTCAACACAAGAAAATTTACATTCTGTCAATGTGTCAGGTTGTTTTAATTGATGCTTCAAGGTGATGGAGTTGTACTAGTTTATCATGATATTTTAATCTCATTTTGGTCCCGATGTCGCATCATGGAAATCTTTATGCAAACACGCAATGGTTTTACCTTTTTATGAGGGAAGAAAATACTTCTAATTTATTTACATGGAAACCACATAACATCCAGAGAGCACAGTAACATTGTTAGGTGGTGCAAATTTTCAGATCCAAAAACTTTATCCATATTATTTTCATTTCAAGGGTTGACAGTTGTGTTGGAACATTTTTTTAATCATTTCACCCCAAGCAAGGCAATAAAGCCACTAAGACACAAGGGGTTACTGACTGTTAGAGAATGTGAGAAAGAAAATATTATTAAGGAGAGAGAACAATAAAAGGACAAAAATTAAGATGACAAGAGATCAAAATTGACTGGAAAGAAATGTGACAGAAGAAACTATTAGCATAGAACTTACAGTCACATCTAGCTATTTCAACTGTAAAAAGATGAGACCTTGTTGCCAATCTAGTACTGTACTTAAATTCAAAGTCAAGGTAGCATAGAGGAAAGTTCATCAGAACAATTACCAAGAAAGTATTTATAGAAAAGGCACATGGACGCTACATTACAGTGATGGGAAAGTGAATGAAGCAGAGATGCCAGGTCAGGACCAATACCATTGCAGATTATCTAAATACATATGTCCTTTTCATTCTTATTTCCTTAAAATTTCCTCACTGCTTCCAGTAATCTTTGAATAGAATTTATTTTGCTCCCTTTTGACATCAGTTCAAAGTTATTTTAATGAGCATGAAGAATTTTACCAAATATTGTCTGGACAATTGAACCCCTAACATTGCAGATGGACTGTCTCATACATCACTCCAAATGAAGCCAATTACCCACTAACTGTGCTCAGATCCACTGTTTACTCTCCATATATGTTCAACAATACTGATCAATGTAAATGCTTACAATTTTTACCCCTGCATGGAGGATATCAGTTTCACACTTCTGCTTTGTACAAACTTTCATATTAAACACTATTTTGCCAGGCAAAAGAAAAAAGTGTTTAATGTTGGGAAGGTTTCACTTCTGCCATGCCTTTTAACATCTGCCCCTGACATTATGGGCCATCATAATAAGCTATATATTTTGAGATCCTTGATAAAATCCAAAGAAGAATCAGTAATATTATTGGTCCTCACCTAGTGTCTCAGCTTCAGTCACTTTCCCATAATCACAATGAAATTTCCCTCTGCCTTTTTTATAAATACTTTCATGGTAATTGTACAGATGAACTCTTTGCTATGGTACGTGGATTTCATGAATTTAAATGCAGTACTAGACTGGCAGCAAGGTCTCATCAATTCACTGCTGAATTGGTTAGATGTAACCATGCTCACAGTTTCTCCTATCGCAACATAACTTGTGGAACACTCTTTCGGCTTCTTGCTTTCCAGCTAACTTTGTTCTTCAAAAATTCAAGTGCAATGTCAATCATTATCATCTGTCCTCTTGATTACTTTTCTGTTGTTCTCCTTCCTTAATAATGTTTATCTTCTTTTCTTATTCTTTCACACTCAGTAACCCCTTGTGTCTTAGTGGCTTTACTGCCTTGCATAAGGTAAAAATGATTAAAAAAGAAAAAAAGTAACCCTTGTATATAATATGTGATTAGGCAAATGACTGACAAAGTGGAAAAATTCTGTGTAATGTGTTTCATTCTCCTTATTGATGGAATTATATGTGTGTAGTGGGGAGGGGAGATATAAACACAAACATAGGTTATAATTATTCACTGAAGGGAAACAATAATTTTAAACTTTTGAGTTTCAAAATTTTTAATATAAAATTACATACATACATAGATGTGTTTTTCTTTTTGTTGAGGAAGGACTGGCATTAATCTTGCGCAAAGCAAGGTGGGTCCTGCCTGACAAAAGATTTGCTATAATTTGAGGTAAGGTTTTAAAAACTCAATGCTCTTCCTGGCACCCAACTCAGACACTCATGGTAGTTCAAGTACACCACATGTTTTTATCAAGACACCATCTGGAGAAAGGTTGCCATTCAAAACTTCATACTCCATCCAAGATATATAAATATATATATATATATATATATATATATGTAAGCAAATGTGTGGATGTAGATCCGACGGTATGATGAAAATGTGGAAAAGACAAAGCAAAATCCGAATATGTGAGTTTACTGTTTTTTTTTGTTTTTTCTTTGTTTTTGTTTGTTTTTGTTTTTGTTATTCTGTCGACGTCAGACGTTTCGGTCAAATAGACCTTCTTCAGGACATGGTTAATGGAGACATATTTATATTAGATTTAAGTTAGATGAAGAGACGATATATACAGGACTAGTCAGAAACAGAAAAACTGAAATTCTAAAGTCAGAGTATTCTTTCTTGGAGTTGGATATGTGGGCGGCGCTGCGAAAACCTGCTCCCAGGGAAGAGATTTTATCCTAAGTGGAAAGTGGGGGGAACCTATTTAAAACTATAGCTTATCGGTACGTTTGTCAAGCATTAATCTTGCTAGAAAACTTGTCTGGTGTTTATTGTGTGTGAGGTGGCTACCATGCCAGCCTCGTAAATCTGCCTAAGGTTTTTATTGTGGATATATTTTAAAATCTTCACAGAGTCGAATATATATATATATATATATAGTTGTGTGTGTGTGTATATATATATATATATATATATGTATGTATGTATGTATGTATGTTGGCCATTGGCTCCAATAAGAAGGTCATACACCCTTTGACAGGTCTTGTTTATTGTCCTGTGGGATGACATGATACCCTCTTCACCAGCAGAAAGAATTAGTGAGGGTTGGTTGGTTGGTTGATTTTGTTTAGTGACATATCAACACGTCTACACGTTATTTAATACTGAAATTTAAATATTTTGAACACAATGCCTTCAACTACGGAAGATATATTGGTCATTTTTGCTATAAAATGTATTGCTGGTATTTTTATATTAAAATGTATTTTTATACTTTTATAGTGTTTTGTTTGAGGGTTCACTATTTGTGGACCTGAGAACAACAGCAATTAAGAGATGGTTCCAGGCTTCTCAAAACCTCCAATCTTCTGATCAGAGTTTTTGCTGCGAGACAGTTTATTGTCATACCCAGGACTAAAACTAGCGAGGGAACTGGTTTAGATGCCAACCATGTGCCAGTGGAGAGGGTGCACTGGGTTACATGATACCATTAGCAGGCCTATACCTGGCCTGACAGTTCCATTGATAAATATATTACTTTAGTGTGATGAAGTCTTTTTAGAGGACTAAACACATAACGAAGAACTTTTCCACTTTGTCATTCAGTTGCCTAATATTGTTCTGATATGTAGAAACTTATATTTTACTATAATATTAGATCAGTCGGCCTCCAAACCAATTTTTTTCAAAGAAATCACTGAAAATTTTCTTCACTTATTTAAATGAATATAATAGATATGGTGAAAAGTTCTCAGCCTGACTGCCATCACAACATCAGAATTTCAATGATCAAACAGAATTGAAAATTTTTTGTTTCATGTCTTTAGATTATTCCCAAGAACTTTCCAGTATTTCTCATATATATGTTGCATTTCTCAGAATAAATCCGAAGATAAGACAATTTGGATAAAAAAAAAAAGGTACCAATATCCACAAGGAGGCTTGCACAGGAGCGTTCCCTTTTTAATATTTTGAATTTAATGTAACTAAAAAACATTTTGTTTTTAAACTTACCTTGATAAAGTCAGGCTGATGAAACAGGTCAGCAATGACATAGAAATATATTTTCCAATTGTCATCTTTTATATATATATATATATATATATATATATATATATATATATATAAATAAATATAAATATATGTATATATATATATTATATATATATAATATAAATATATATATATATATTATATATAATATAAATATATATATGTATATATATATTATATATAATATAAATATATATATGTATATATATATATTATATATAATATAAATATATATATATATGTATATATATAATATAAATATATATATATATATGTATATATATATATATATGTATTATATATATATATTATATGTATATATATATATATTATATATATATATATATGTATATATATATATATATATATAATATAAATATATATATATATATATAATATAAATATATATATATATATAATATAACTATATATATATATATATATATATATATATATATATATATATATATATGAATAAAAACGAAAGGAAAACTTATCCTTTTGTGTTTATTCACATTGTCCTTTTTACAGATATACTCTGATTTTATATATATATATATATATATATATATATATATATATATATATATACAATCAAATAAATGTATGTGGAAGTATTCACACACACACATGTGAATACTTGCACATACATTTATTTACAGTTATTTATTTGATTATATATATATATATATATATATATATATATATATATATACCTAAAAATTTTACCAGGCATTTGAGAACACAGCTTAGTGGACCTTAAATGGAAGATGTTCTAATATAATTTTTTACACAGCAAAATTTAACCTTTTTTTTTATTTATCTTTCCAACATATTCAGAGCATTAACACAGTTGCTTCCATTCTGGCATAGAAACGGTATGTTATGTCCATAGAACAAGCTACCAGCCATGGTACCTTGGAGATAACCAACTTCTTCAAAATGGTCATCATCTTTGTGTACAAGATCAAGAAGGAGCAGGATGCTTGTGACTAAGATGCATCATTGTTTGTTCATCATTTCACTCCAAGCAAGGTAATAAAGCCACTAAGATGCAAGGGGCTACTAGGAATGAAAAGAGAATAATTTAGGAGAAGGAATCAGAAGCCAAATCCTAAACACAAATAAATAAATTTAAACATCTCTACACCACATCTAAAAAATATTTTAAGTAGTCTAAAGATAGCCAGTTTCATCCTGAAGCTTCAAGTCATCAGGAACCTTGACTGCAGCAAGTCAATTATATACAGCTTCAAACTAACTCTCTTTCTGATTCACTCTACATCAAAACCTGTTGGCTGGATGTGAACTCTAAGAAAGTCACCCTCTGTGCCAGGACACCAAGCATCACATCCAGTTCAGAAAACAAATCATCTAAAAGTAAATATAAAATACAATATAAAAAGAAGCCAATCACAAACATTGCTGATAATACAAAACCACAAAAAATGATGAGTCATGATCCACTGCAGCTTCTTTTAAGAATGCCGCTCACAACCCTGTAAGCATTCATGACAAACGGACAAGCAGTCAAGATCACCACCTGTGACCTTGGTCAACCGACCAGACATAGACATCAACTCCAAACCATACCAACTCTCCCCTTCCTCTAAGTCACTTCCCTCACCCCCAAAGAGACATTCTGCTTTGATCATCTATATCAGCAATACAAAGAATTTTATTTTAACAATTCTTGTCTTCCTTTCTTTTTGCCTCACTGCTGGTTCATGCTGTTTCACTTGTTCTACTATAAACACGTTTATAACACAATGAAGACATCAACTTAAAGTCATATATAAAAGCTATTTCTATGGAAAGTGATCAGATGAACTACATCCCTTAATTGCAATGATTCTAACCTTCATGGCTAAGACCAACCACACCATGCATATTGTAGTGAACCACGCACAATCTCTTTGTATTTCATTGGTGTGAGGCAAGTTCAACTCAAGCTTCTTTCCATGAACCATTACTTTGTGTAACCAAGTTATCTTTCCTAAATATCTGTATAAACTGTGCTTCTTACTCTGTAACTCTCTACCTCAAGTGGCTCTTGGGCCTTGTACAGGGTAAATATCATTGTAAAAACAAAAAATAAACAGTGTGGTCTGATT
>OZ038509.1:16319266-16444266 GCA_964036315.1 Acanthosepion esculentum | reverse complement strand
ATATTTCATTCAAGGTATCTCCAGCATCTTTCTGTAGAACCACATTTCTGTTGCTTCAAGTCTCTTCTTTATCTTTGAGAAGATTGTCCAGCATTCGCTGCCATATCGGAGGACAGTTATCACATAACAGTTTAGTACTCTTTTCTTTGTTTCTGACAAAGTTTTTCTGTCTCTTAATACTCTGAATAGCTTTTGGAAGGCATATTTGGCCATCCCAGTACATCTTCAGATCTCAGTGCCACACTTTCCATCCTCTGTTAGAACACTTCCCAGATATTTAAATTTCTGCTCTTGTTTGATTTTAGTATCCCCGATTTGTAATTCGCATTTTGGGCTCATCCTTCTTTGCTGATAACCTTGCATTCTGTCTTCTTGTGGTTTACACTTAGTCCTTTCTTCTCATTTTCCTTCGCTACCTTCTGCAGAAGTTTTGTAGATTCCTTTCCGTGTCTATCAACACAGTGTCATGTGCATGTTTTATATTAAGATTGTGCCAATAATGAATCCTAGTAGAACTTCTAATTCTCTCAGAATTGCTCTGCTGTATAAGTTGAATAAATCTGGTAAGAAGACACATCCTTGTCTTACACCCCTTTCTATTTTTGTATAACTGCTGAACTCATTTTCTGCCCATATGCAGCCAGTTTGCTGCCAGTATAGATTTTTGATTATTATAATGTCTTTCCCAAATATGTCAAAGTTGCTGCGCAGCCCTAACAGATATTTGTGACATACTTTATTGAACACCTTTGTGTAATCTATAAAATACAGGTACACATCCTTCTGCATTTGTATTGCTCTGATAACATTCTGAGTATAAATATTGGCTTCCTTGTTCTGGTGTCTTTGACAAACCCACACTGTTCTTGTCCTATCTTCAGTCTGATTCAGATGTGTGCTCTATTCATCAGAATTCAGATAATGAGTTTTGTTATGTGGCTCATCAGACTGATTGTCCAATGAAGTTCACATTCATTTGTGCCTGGTTACTTAGGCAGTGATATAAAAATAGGTCTTCTGTTCTGGTGTCTTTGACAAACACACACTGTTCTTGTCCTATCTTCAGTCTGATTCAGCTGTGTGCTCTATTCATCAGAATTCAGATAATGAGTTTTGTTATGTGGCTTATCAGACTGATTGTCCAATGAAGTTCACATTCATTTGTGCCTGGTTACTTAGGCAGTGATATAAAAATAGGTCTTCTTTTCTGGTGTCTTTGACAAACCCACACTGTTCTTGTCCTATCTTCAGTCTGATTCAGCTGTGTGCTCTATTCATCAGAATTCAGATAATGAGTTTTGTTATGTGGCTCATCAGACTGATTGTCCAATGAAGTACACATTCATTTGTGCCTGGTTACTTAGGCAGTGATATAAAAATAGGTCTTCTGTTCTGGTGTCTTTGACAAACACACACTGTTCTTGTCCTATCTTCAGTCTGATTCAGCTGTGTGCTCTATTCATCAGAATTCAGATAATGAGTTTTGTTATGTGGCTCATCAGACTGATTGTCCAATGAAGTTCACATTCATTTGTGCCTGGTTACTTAGGCAGTGATATAAAAATAGGTCTTCTGTTCTGGTGTCTTTGACAAACCCACACTGTTCTTGTCCTATCTTCAGTCTGATTCAGCTGTGTGCTCTATTCATCAGAATTCAGATAATGAGTTTTGTTATGTGGCTTATCAGACTGATTGTCCAATGAAGTTCACATTCATTTGTGCCTGGTTACTTAGGCAGTGATATAAAAATAGGTCTTCTGTTCTGGTGTCTTTGACAAACCCACACTGTTCTTGTCCTATCTTCAGTCTGACTCAGCTGTGTGCTCTATTCATCAGAATTCAGATAATGAGTTTTGTTATGTGGCTCATCAGACTGATTGTCCAATGAAGTTCACATTCATTTGTGCCTGGTTACTTAGGCAGTGATATAAAAATAGGTCTTCTGTTCTGGTGTCTTTGACAAACACACACTGTTCTTGTCCTATCTTCAGTCTGATTCAGCTGTGTGCTCTATTCATCAGAATTCAGATAATGAGTTTTGTTATGTGGCTCATCAGACTGATTGTCCAATGAAGTTCACATTCATTTGTGCCGGGGTTACTTAGGCAGTGATATAAAAATAGGTCTTCTGTTCTGGTGTCTTTGACAAACACACTGTTCTTGTCCTATCTACAGTCTGATTCAGCTGTGTGCTCTATTCATCAGAATTCAGATAATGAGTTTTGTTATGTGGCTCATCAGACTGATTGTCCAATGAAGTTCACATTCATTTGTGCCTGGTTACTTAGGCAGTGATATAAAAATAGGTCTTCTGTTCTGGTGTCTTTGACAAACCCACACTGTTCTTGTCCTATCTTCAGTCTGATTCAGCTGTGTGCTCTATTCATCAGAATTCAGATAATGAGTTTTGTTATGTGGCTCATCAGACTGATTGTCCAATGAAGTTCACATTCATTTGTGCCTGGTTACTTAGGCAGTGATATAAAAATAGGTCTTCTGTTCTGGTGTCTTTGACAAACCCACACTGTTCTTGTCCTATCTTCAGTCTGATTCAGCTGTGTGCTCTATACATCAGAATTCAGAAAATGAGTTTTGTTATGTGGCTCATCAGGCTGATTGTCCAATGAAGTTCACATTCATTTGTGCCTGGTTACTTAGGCAGTGATATAAAAATAGGTCTTCTGTTCTGGTGTCTTTGACAAACCCACACTGTTCTTGTCCTATCTTCAGTCTGATTCAGCTGTGTGCTCTATTCATCAGAATTCAGATAATGAGTTTTGTTATGTGGCTCATCAGACTGATTGTCCAATGAAGTTCACATTCATTTGTGCCTGGTTACTTAGGCAGTGATATAAAAATAGGTCTTCTGTTCTGGTGTCTTTGACAAACCCACACTGTTCTTGACCTATCTTCAGTCTGATTCAGCTGTGTGCTCTATTCATCAGAAATCAGATAATGAGTTTTGTTATGTGGCTCATCAGACTGATTGTCCAATGAAGTTCACATTCATTTGTGCCTGGTTACTTAGGCAGTGATATAAAAATAGGTCTTCTGTTCTGGTGTCTTTGACAAACACACACTGTTCTTGTCCTATCTTCAGTCTGATTCAGCTGTGTGCTCTATTCATCAGAATTCAGATAATGAGTTTTGTTATGTGGCTCATCAGACTGATTGTCCAATGAAGTTCACATTCATTTGTGCCTGGTTACTTAGGCAGTGATATAAAAATAGGTCTTCTGTTCTGGTGTCTTTGACAAACCCACACTGTTCTTGTCCTATCTTCAGTCTGTTTCAGCTGTGTGCTCTATTCATCAGAATTCAGATAATGAGTTTTGTTATGTGGCTTATCAGACTGATTGTCCAATGAAGTTCACATTCATTTGTGCCTGGTTACTTAGGCAGTGATATAAAAATAGGTCTTCTGTTCTGGTGTCTTTGACAAACCCACACTGTTCTTGTCCTATCTTCAGTCTGATTCAGCTGTGTGCTCTATTCATCAGAATTCAGATAATGAGTTTTGTTATGTGGCTCATCAGACTGATTGTCCAATGAAGTTCACATTCATTTGTGCCTGGTTACTTAGGCAGTGATATAAAAATAGGTCTTCTGTTCTGGTGTCTTTGACAAACACACACTATTCTTGTCCTATCTTCAGTCTGATTCAGCTGTGTGCTCTATACATCAGAATTCAGAAAATGAGTTTTGTTATGTGGCTCATCAGACTGATTGTCCAATGAAGTTCACATTCATTTGTGCCTGGTTACTTAGGCAGTGATATAAAAATAGGTCTTCTGTTCTGGTGTCTTTGACAAACACACACTGTTCTTGTCCTATCTTCAGTCTGATTCAGCTGTGTGCTCTATTCATCAGAATTCAGATAATGAGTTTTGTTATGTGGCTCATCAGACTGATTGTCCAATGAAGTTCACATTCATTTGTGCCTGGTTACTTGGGCAGTGATATAAAAATAGGTCTTCTGTTCTGGTGTCTTTGACAAACCCACACTGTTCTTGTCCTATCTTCAGTCTGATTCAGCTGTGTGCTCTATTCATCAGAATTCAGAAAATGAGTTTTGTTATGTGGCTCATCAGACTGATTGTCCAATGAAGTTCACATTCATTTGTGCCTGGTTACTTAGGCAGTGATATAAAAATAGGTCTTCTGTTCTGGTGTCTTTGACAAACACACACTGTTCTTGTCCTATCTTCAGTCTGATTCAGCTGTGTGCTCTATTCATCAGAATTCAGATAATGAGTTTTGTTATGTGGCTCATCAGACTGATTGTCCAATGAAGTTCACATTCATTTGTGCCTGGTTACTTGGGCAGTGATATAAAAATAGGTCTTCTGTTCTGGTGTCTTTGACAAACCCACACTGTTCTTGTCCTATCTTCAGTCTGTTTCAGCTGTGTGCTCTATTCATCAGAATTCAGATAATGAGTTTTGTTATGTGGCTTATCAGACTGATTGTCCAATGAAGTTCACATTCATTTGTGCCTGGTTACTTAGGCAGTGATATAAAAATAGGTCTTCTGTTCTGGTGTCTTTGACAAACCCACACTGTTCTTGTCCTATCTTCAGTCTGATTCAGCTGTGTGCTCTATTCATCAGAATTCAGATAATGAGTTTTGTTATGTGGCTCATCAGACTGATTGTCCAATGAAGTTCACATTCATTTGTGCCTGGTTACTTAGGCAGTGATATAAAAATAGGTCTTCTGTTCTGGTGTCTTTGACAAACACACACTATTCTTGTCCTATCTTCAGTCTGATTCAGCTGTGTGCTCTATACATCAGAATTCAGAAAATGAGTTTTGTTATGTGGCTCATCAGACTGATTGTCCAATGAAGTTCACATTCATTTGTGCCTGGTTACTTAGGCAGTGATATAAAAATAGGTCTTCTGTTCTGGTGTCTTTGACAAACACACACTGTTCTTGTCCTATCTTCAGTCTGATTCAGCTGTGTGCTCTATTCATCAGAATTCAGATAATGAGTTTTGTTATGTGGCTCATCAGACTGATTGTCCAATGAAGTTCACATTCATTTGTGCCTGGTTACTTGGGCAGTGATATAAAAATAGGTCTTCTGTTCTGGTGTCTTTGACAAACACACACTGTTCTTGTCCTATCTTCAGTCTGATTCAGCTGTGTGCTCTATTCATCAGAATTCAGAAAATGAGTTTTGTTATGTGGCTCATCAGACTGATTGTCCAATGAAGTTCACATTCATTTGTGCCTGGTTACTTAGGCAGTGATATAAAAATAGGTCTTCTGTTCTGGTGTCTTTGACAAACCCACACTGTTCTTGTCCTATCTTCAGTCTGATTCAGCTGTGTGCTCTATTCATCAGGATTCAGATAATGAGTTTTGTTATGTGGCTTATCAGACTGATTGTCCAATGAAGTTCAGATTCATTTGTGCCTGGTTACTTAGGCAGTGATATAAAAATAGGTCTTCTGTTCTGGTGTCTTTGACAAACACACACTGTTCTTGTCCTATCTTCAGTCTGATTCAGCTGTGTGCTCTATTCATCAGAATTCAGAAAATGAGTTTTGTTATGTGGCTCATCAGACTGATTGTCCAATGAAGTTCACATTCATTTGTGCCTGGTTACTTAGGCAGTGATATAAAAATAGGTCTTCTGTTCTGGTGTCTTTGACAAACACACACTGTTCTTGTCCTATCTTCAGTCTGATTCAGCTGTGTGCTCTATTCATCAGAATTCAGATAATGAGTTTTGTTATGTGGCTTATCAGACTGATTGTCCAATGAAGTTCACATTCATTTGTGCCTGGTTACTTAGGCAATGATATAAAAATAGGTCTTCTGTTCTGGTGTCTTTGACAAACACACACTGTTCTTGTCCTATCTTCAGTCTGATTCAGCTGTGTGCTCTATTCATCAGAATTCAGAAAATGAGTTTTGTTATGTGGCTCATCAGACTGATTGTCCAATGAAGTTCACATTCATTTGTGCCTGGTTACTTAGGCAGTGATATAAAAATAGGTCTTCTGTTCTGGTGTCTTTGACAAACACACACTGTTCTTGTCCTATCTTCAGTCTGATTCAGCTGTGTGCTCTATTCATCAGAATTCAGATAATGAGTTTTGTTATGTGGCTCATCAGACTGATTGTCCAATGAAGTTCACATTCATTTTTTGCCTGGTTAGTTAGGCAGTGATATAAAAATAGGTCTTCTGTTCTGGTGTCTTTGACAAACACACACTGTTCTTGTCCTATCTTCAGTCTGATTCAGCTGTGTGCTCTATTCATCAGAATTCAGATAATGAGTTTTGTTATGTGGCTCATCAGACTGATTGTCCAATGAAGTTCACATTCATTTGTGCCTGGTTACTTAGGCAGTGATATAAAAATAGGTCTTCTGTTCTGGTGTCTTTGACAAACACACACTGTTCTTGTCCTATCTTCAGTCTGATTCAGCTGTGTGCTCTATTCATCAGAATTCAGATAATGAGTTTTGTTATGTGGCTCATCAGACTGATTGTCCAATGAAGTTCACATTCATTTGTGCCTGGTTACTTAGGCAGTGATATAAAAATAGGTCTTCTGTTTTGGTGTCTTTGACAAACACACACTGTTCTTGTCCTATCTTCAGTCTGATTCAGCTGTGTGCTCTATTCATCAGAATTCAGATAATGAGTTTTGTTATGTGGCTCATCAGACTGATTGTCCAATGAAGTTCACATTCATTTGTGCCTGGTTACTTAGGCAGTGATATAAAAATAGGTCTTCTGTTCTGGTGTCTTTGACAAACACACACTGTTCTTGTCCTATCTTCAGTCTGATTCAGCTGTGTGCTCTATTGATCAGAATTCAGAAAATGAGTTTTGTTATGTGGCTGATCAGACTGATTGTCCAATGAAGTTCACATTCATTTGTGCCTGGTTACTTAGGCAGTGATATAAAAATAGGTCTTCTGTTCTGGTGTCTTTGACAAACCCACACTGTTCTTGTCCTATCTTCAGTCTGTTTCAGCTGTGTGCTCTATTCATCAGAATTCAGATAATGAGTTTTGTTATGTGGCTCATCAGACTGATTGTCCAATGAAGTTCACATTCATTTGTGCCTGGTTACTTAGGCAGTGATATAAAAATAGGTCTTCTTTTCTGGTGTCTTTGACAAACCCACACTGTTCTTGTCCTATCTTCAGTCTGATTCAGCTGTGTGCTCTATTCATCAGAATTCAGATAATGAGTTTTGTTATGTGGCTCATCAGACTGATTGTCCAATGAAGTACACATTCATTTGTGCCTGGTTACTTAGGCAGTGATATAAAAATAGGTCTTCTGTTCTGGTGTCTTTGACAAACACACACTGTTCTTGTCCTATCTTCAGTCTGATTCAGCTGTGTCCTCTATTCATCAGAATTCAGATAATGAGTTTTGTTATGTGGCTCATCAGACTGATTGTCCAATGAAGTTCACATTCATTTGTGCCTGGTTACTTAGGCAGTGATATAAAAATAGGTCTTCTGTTCTGGTGTCTTTGACAAACACACACTGTTCTTGTCCTATCTTCAGTCTGATTCAGCTGTGTGCTCTATTCATCAGAATTCAGATAATGAGTTTTGTTATGTGGCTTATCAGACTGATTGTCCAATGAAGTTCACATTCATTTGTGCCTGGTTACTTAGGCAGTGATATAAAAATAGGTCTTCTGTTCTGGTGTCTTTGACAAACCCACACTGTTCTTGTCCTATCTTCAGTCTGATTCAGCTGTGTGCTCTATTCATCAGAATTCAGATAATGAGTTTTGTTATGTGGCTCATCAGACTGATTGTCCAATGAAGTTCACATTCATTTGTGCCTGGTTACTTAGGCAGTGATATAAAAATAGGTCTTCTGTTCTGGTGTCTTTGACAAACACACACTGTTCTTGTCCTATCTTCAGTCTGATTCAGCTGTGTGCTCTATTCATCAGAATTCAGATAATGAGTTTTGTTATGTGGCTCATCAGACTGATTGTCCAATGAAGTTCACATTCATTTGTGCCTGGTTACTTAGGCAGTGATATAAAAATAGGTCTTCTGTTCTGGTGTCTTTGACAAACACACACTGTTCTTGTCCTATCTTCAGTCTGATTCAGCTGTGTGCTCTATTCATCAGAATTCAGATAATGAGTTTTGTTATGTGGCTCATCAGACTGATTGTCCAATGAAGTTCACATTCATTTGTGCCTGGTTACTTAGGCAGTGATATAAAAATAGGTCTTCTGTTCTGGTGTCTTTGACAAACACACACTGTTCTTGTCCTATCTTCAGTCTGATTCAGCTGTGTGCTCTATTCATCAGAATTCAGATAATGAGTTTTGTTATGTGGCTCATCAGACTGATTGTCCAATGAAGTTCACATTCATTTGTGCCTGGTTACTTAGGCAGTGATATAAAAATAGGTCTTCTGTTCTGGTGTCTTTGACAAACCCACACTGTTCTTGTCCTATCTTCAGTCTGATTCAGCTGTGTGCTCTATTCATCAGAATTCAGATAATGAGTTTTGTTATGCGGCTCATCAGACTGATTGTCCAATGAAGTTCACATTCATTTGTGCCTGGTTACTTAGGCAGTGATATAAAAATAGGTCTTCTGTTCTGGTGTCTTTGACAAACACACACTGTTCTTGTCCTATCTTCAGTCTGATTCAGCTGTGTGCTCTATTCATCAGAATTCAGATAATGAGTTTTGTTATGTGGCTTATCAGACTGATTGTCCAATGAAGTTCACATTCATTTGTGCCTGGTTACTTAGGCAGTGATATAAAAATAGGTCTTCTGTTCTGGTGTCTTTGACAAACCCACACTGTTCTTGTCCTATCTTCAGTCTGATTCAGCTGTGTGCTCTATTCATCAGAATTCAGATAATGAGTTTTGTTATGTGGCTCATCAGACTGATTGTCCAATGAAGTTCACATTCATTTGTGCCTGGTTACTTAGGCAGTGATATAAAAATAGGTCTTCTGTTCTGGTGTCTTTGACAAACACACACTGTTCTTGTCCTATATTCAGTCTGATTCAGCTGTGTGCTCTATTCATCAGAATTCAGATAATGAGTTTTGTTATGTGGATCATCAGACTGATTGTCCAATGAAGTTCACATTCATTTGTGCCTGGTTACTTAGGCAGTGATATAAAAATAGGTCTTCTGTTCTGGTGTCTTTGACAAACACACACTGTTCTTGTCCTATCTTCAGTCTGATTCAGCTGTGTGCTCTATTCATCAGAATTCAGATAATGAGTTTTGTTATGTGGCTCATCAGACTGATTGTCCAATGAAGTTCACATTCATTTGTGCCTGGTTACTTAGGCAGTGATATAAAAATAGGTCTTCTGTTCTGGTGTCTTTGACAAACACACACTGTTCTTGTCCTATCTTCAGTCTGATTCAGCTGTGTGCTCTATTCATCAGAATTCAGATAATGAGTTTTGTTATGTGGCTTATCAGACTGATTGTCCAATGAAGTTCACATTCATTTGTGCCTGGTTACTTAGGCAGTGATATAAAAATAGGTCTTCTGTTCTGGTGTCTTTGACAAACCCACACTGTTCTTGTCCTATCTTCAGTCTGATTCAGCTGTGTGCTCTATTCATCAGAATTCAGATAATGAGTTTTGTTATGTGGCTCATCAGACTGATTGTCCAATGAAGTTCACATTCATTTGTGCCTGGTTACTTAGGCAGTGATATAAAAATAGGTCTTCTGTTCTGGTGTCTTTGACAAACACACACTGTTCTTGTCCTATCTTCAGTCTGATTCAGCTGTGTGCTCTATTCATCAGAATTCAGATAATGAGTTTTGTTATGTGGCTCATCAGACTGATTGTCCAATGAAGTTCACATTCATTTGTGCCTGGTTACTTAGGCAGTGATATAAAAATAGGTCTTCTGTTCTGGTGTCTTTGACAAACACACACTGTTCTTGTCCTATCTTCAGTCTGATTCAGCTGTGTGCTCTATTCATCAGAATTCAGATAATGAGTTTTGTTATGTGGCTCATCAGACTGATTGTCCAATGAAGTTCACATTCATTTGTGCCTGGTTACTTAGGCAGTGATATAAAAATAGGTCTTCTGTTCTGGTGTCTTTGACAAACACACACTGTTCTTGTCCTATCTTCAGTCTGATTCAGCTGTGTGCTCTATTCATCAGAATTCAGATAATGAGTTTTGTTATGTGGCTCATCAGACTGATTGTCCAATGAAGTTCACATTCATTTGTGCCTGGTTACTTAGGCAGTGATATAAAAATAGGTCTTCTGTTCTGGTGTCTTTGACAAACACACACTGTTCTTGTCCTATCTTCAGTCTGATTCAGCTGTGTGCTCTATTCATCAGAATTCAGATAATGAGTTTTGTTATGTGGCTTATCAGACTGATTGTCCAATGAAGTTCACATTCATTTGTGCCTGGTTACTTAGGCAGTGATATAAAAATAGGTCTTCTGTTCTGGTGTCTTTGACAAACCCACACTGTTCTTGTCCTATCTTCAGTCTGATTCAGCTGTGTGCTCTATTCATCAGAATTCAGATAATGAGTTTTGTTATGTGGCTCATCAGACTGATTGTCCAATGAAGTTCACATTCATTTGTGCCTGGTTACTTAGGCAGTGATATAAAAATAGGTCTTCTGTTCTGGTGTCTTTGACAAACACACACTGTTCTTGTCCTATATTCAGTCTGATTCAGCTGTGTGCTCTATTCATCAGAATTCAGATAATGAGTTTTGTTATGTGGCTCATCAGACTGATTGTCCAATGAAGTTCACATTCATTTGTGCCTGGTTACTTAGGCAGTGATATAAAAATAGGTCTTCTGTTCTGGTGTCTTTGACAAACACACACTGTTCTTGTCCTATCTTCAGTCTGATTCAGCTGTGTGCTCTATTCATCAGAATTCAGATAATGAGTTTTGTTATGTGGCTCATCAGACTGATTGTCCAATGAAGTTCACATTCATTTGTGCCTGGTTACTTAGGCAGTGATATAAAAATAGGTCTTCTGTTCTGGTGTCTTTGACAAACCCACACTGTTCTTGTCCTATCTTCAGTCTGATTCAGCTGTGTGCTCTATTCATCAGAATTCAGATAATGAGTTTTGTTATGTGGCTCATCAGACTGATTGTCCAATGAAGTTCACATTCATTTGTGCCTGGTTACTTAGGCAGTGATATAAAAATAGGTCTTCTGTTCTGGTGTCTTTGACAAACACACACTGTTCTTGTCCTATCTTCAGTCTGATTCAGCTGTGTGCTCTATTCATCAGAATTCAGATAATGAGTTTTGTTATGTGGCTCATCAGACTGATTGTCCAATGAAGTTCACATTCATTTGTGCCTGGTTACTTAGGCAGTGATATAAAAATAGGTCTTCTGTTCTGGTGTCTTTGACAAACCCACACTGTTCTTGTCCTATCTTCAGTCTGATTCAGCTGTGTGCTCTATTCATCAGAATTCAGATAATGAGTTTTGTTATGTGGCTCATCAGACTGATTGTCCAATGAAGTTCACATTCATTTGTGCCTGGTTACTTAGGCAGTGATATAAAAATAGGTCTTCTGTTCTGGTGTCTTTGACAAACACACACTGTTCTTGTCCTATCTTCAGTCTGATTCAGCTGTGTGCTCTATTCATCAGAATTCAGATAATGAGTTTTGTTATGTGGCTCATCAGACTGATTGTCCAATGAAGTTCACATTCATTTGTGCCTGGTTACTTAGGCAGTGATATAAAAATAGGTCTTCTGTTCTGGTGTCTTTGACAAACCCACACTGTTCTTGTCCTATCTTCAGTCTGATTCAGCTGTGTGCTCTATTCATCAGAATTCAGATAATGAGTTTTGTTATGTGGCTCATCAGACTGATTGTCCAATGAAGTTCACATTCATTTGTGCCTGGTTACTTAGGCAGTGATATAAAAATAGGTCTTCTGTTCTGGTGTCTTTGACAAACACACACTGTTCTTGTCCTATCTTCAGTCTGATTCAGCTGTGTGCTCTATTCATCAGAATTCAGATAATGAGTTTTGTTATGTGGCTCATCAGACTGATTGTCCAATGAAGTTCACATTCATTTGTGCCTGGTTACTTAGGCAGTGATATAAAAATAGGTCTTCTGTTCTGGTGTCTTTGACAAACCCACACTGTTCTTGTCCTATCTTCAGTCTGATTCAGCTGTGTGCTCTATTCATCAGAATTCAGATAATGAGTTTTGTTATGTGGCTCATCAGACTGATTGTCCAATGAAGTTCACATTCATTTGTGCCTGGTTACTTAGGCAGTGATATAAAAATAGGTCTTCTGTTCTGGTGTCTTTGACAAACACACACTGTTCTTGTCCTATCTTCAGTCTGATTCAGCTGTGTGCTCTATTCATCAGAATTCAGATAATGAGTTTTGTTATGTGGCTCATCAGACTGATTGTCCAATGAAGTTCACATTCATTTGTGCCTGGTTACTTAGGCAGTGATATAAAAATAGGTCTTCTGTTCTGGTGTCTTTGACAAACCCACACTGTTCTTGTCCTATCTTCAGTCTGATTCAGCTGTGTGCTCTATTCATCAGAATTCAGATAATGAGTTTTGTTATGTGGCTCATCAGACTGATTGTCCAATGAAGTTCACATTCATTTGTGCCTGGTTACTTAGGCAGTGATATAAAAATAGGTCTTCTGTTCTGGTGTCTTTGACAAACACACACTGTTCTTGTCCTATCTTCAGTCTGATTCAGCTGTGTGCTCTATTCATCAGAATTCAGATAATGAGTTTTGTTATGTGGCTCATCAGACTGATTGTCCAATGAAGTTCACATTCATTTGTGCCTGGTTACTTAGGCAGTGATATAAAAATAGGTCTTCTGTTCTGGTGTCTTTGACAAACCCACACTGTTCTTGTCCTATCTTCAGTCTGATTCAGCTGTGTGCTCTATTCATCAGAATTCAGATAATGAGTTTTGTTATGTGGCTCATCAGACTGATTGTCCAATGAAGTTCACATTCATTTGTGCCTGGTTACTTAGGCAGTGATATAAAAATAGGTCTTCTGTTCTGGTGTCTTTGACAAACCCACACTGTTCTTGTCCTATCTTCAGTCTGATTCAGCTGTGTGCTCTATTCATCAGAATTCAGATAATGAGTTTTGTTATGTGGCTCATCAGACTGATTGTCCAATGAAGTTCACATTCATTTGTGCCTGGTTACTTAGGCAGTGATATAAAAATAGGTCTTCTGTTCTGGTGTCTTTGACAAACCCACACTGTTCTTGTCCTATCTTCAGTCTGATTCAGCTGTGTGCTCTATTCATCAGAATTCAGATAATGAGTTTTGTTATGTGGCTCATCAGACTGATTGTCCAATGAAGTTGACATTCATTTGTGCCTGGTTACTTAGGCAGTGATATAAAAATAGGTCTTCTGTTCTGGTGTCTTTGACAAACACACACTGTTCTTGTCCTATCTTCAGTCTGATTCAGCTGTGTGCTCTATTCATCAGAATTCAGATAATGAGTTTTGTTATGTGGCTCATCAGACTGATTGTCCAATGAAGTTCACATTCATTTGTGCCTGGTTACTTAGGCAGTGATATAAAAATAGGTCTTCTGTTCTGGTGTCTTTGACAAACACACACTGTTCTTGTCCTATCTTCAGTCTGATTCAGCTGTGTGCTCTATTCATCAGAATTCAGATAATGAGTTTTGTTATGTGGCTCATCAGACTGATTGTCCAATGGAGTTCACATTCATTTGTGCCTGGTTACTTAGGCAGTGATATAAAAATAGGTCTTCTGTTCTGGTGTCTTTGACAAACCCACACTGTTCTTGTCCTATCTTCAGTCTGATTCAGCTGTGTGCTCTATTCATCAGAATTCAGATAATGAGTTTTGTTATGTGGCTCATCAGACTGATTGTCCAATGAAGTTCACATTCATTTGTGCCTGGTTACTTAGGCAGTGATATAAAAATAGGTCTTCTGTTCTGGTGTCTTTGACAAACCCACACTGTTCTTGTCCTATCTTCAGTCTGATTCAGCTGTGTGCTCTATTCATCAGAATTCAGATAATGAGTTTTGTTATGTGGCTCATCAGACTGATTGTCCAATGAAGTTCACATTCATTTGTGCCTGGTTACTTAGGCAGTGATATAAAAATAGGTCTTCTGTTATGTCACCACTGTTGTAGATTTAATTTATTATTTCTGTAATCTTGTCTATGCTAAAATTATTTAAGTCTGCCAGTATCTTTTATTACAATTCTGTTTGGCCCTGCCATATTGTTTCTGTTCAATTTGGCCAGTGCAGCTTCCATTTTAGTTTTTCATTTTTCTGGTCCGTTAATATTTTTGTGCATTGCTGGTTGTTCTCTTTTATTGTGGAAGAGTTCTCCTATAGATTCATTCAATCTTTTTTTCAATATTTTTCTTTCTGTGAGCATTCCGTCCTTGGATTTTATGCAGCCTGTTGATGAGCATGTCTTTTGTCCTGTTAGTTCTCTTATTATTTTATGTATATCTCCTTTATCTGTGACATTCATTCTTTCCATTTCTGCACATTTTTTGATAAGCCATTCCCCTTTAGCCTGTATGCATTTGTTCCTTATTTGTGCAGTTTTCAGTATTCCGTTCCATATCTTGGCATTGTTTTCTGTCTCCTTTGCATCATGTTGAGAATCTTCAATTGTCATCTATTCACTTTTTTCTTCTTTATCCATTTTCCTTTGGGATGATCTAATTTGCTGATGTCACTAAAGCTTCTCTTCATGTGTCCCATTGTTCCTCGTGTCTTCTTTTCACACTGCCCATATTTCTCCTTCAGGTTTGGGTCATTCAAGAGTCTGTTGTGTTTCAATTTGGGTGCTGCATTAGGTTTCTTCAGTTTCCGTAGTTTCATTCTAAGTTTACATATAACAGGGAGGCAATCTCTTCGGCAATCGGCATTTGGATAGGTTTTGCAGTGTACAACTGCATTCCTGAATCTCTTGTTGATAGCTATGCAGTCAATTTGTTTTTTCATTTCTCTTCCTGAGCTTCTCCATGTCCATATTGTCTTAGATGTTCTTGGAATCATTTTTTTTCTTTTGCATTTAAATGCTATGTCTGACAGTTATGCTTTAGCCTTCATTGGAACGTGAATATTTATACATCATGGAATTTTTTCTTTTATGTTTGAATGTCATGGTCAAGCTTGCATTAAAGCATGAAATCTGTTCTTTTAAACGCAAAAAAATATTCAGTAATGGGTAGCTACACATAGTTTTTGCCTTACCAGTTGCACCCTGGATGATGATTTCAGAAAGAGATGAAAGTACTTGGGAAATAAAAGTGATTCTCACTGCTACAGTACATTACTTGCTTTATTTTTATATATGGAGAAATATTCACAAATATGAAAGGATTATGATAAAAATAAGCAGACATAATGTTTGTAATTTATTCAATTAGACATGCCTAAAAAAGAATGCTGCTTAAATACACAATTATGAGATCTTTCAAATTTTTATAAATAATACAAGTATATATTATATATATATATATATATATATATATATAGAGAGAGAGAGATTGTTCTAATTTTTATAACTAATACAATATTATATATATATATATATATATATATATATATATATATATATATATATATGTATATGTATAATTAATAATCAAACAAATCCTTTGTTTCATTATTATATTGCTCTGTATAAATTAAATAAAATACATAGAGCTCTTTTTTGGGGGATCAGTTCTAATATTTTCATAGTACTAAGATCCACTTGGATTATATAGCATCAGATTTTTTACCTTATTATATATTGAGATTTTTTTAATAAAAAACACAAGTATGCATTATGAATAAATAGATTATATATATTCTACATTCATCATCATCACTTGATAAGACACCAGAAGTGTTGAAACAAAATGGCTATTTTTGTAGTGATTTTATAACATATTTATGTTATAATATTTAAATAAATGAGTATATATATATATATATATATATATATATATATATATATATATATATAGTGAAATATATATAGTCAAATTTTTCTAATTTTTATAAATAATACAAGTATATATTATGAAAAAAAAATATATATTAATATAAATAATATAAGTATATTAATATAAATTCATAATATAAATTAGAAATTAGTCAGAGGTCAACAGGACTCACCTTTAGGTGGAGCACTTCTTGTCACAAGGTGGAGGGGTACAGATACTGCCCGTCGGTAGGGGGGTTTGTTCTTGAGACTCTCACTCACAGAACGAATACTGTCTGTCCGGGCCAGTGCAAATCGGGCTCGGTTGAGTTTCCTCAAAAAATGCTCACTTTCACGATCACTACTGGTCAAATCTTTAAGTAAAGAAACAAAAGTAAGAAACAGGGAATTTTAAAAACTTACAAGAAATATGAAACACGGGTTTCTATAGCCAATACTATTCTTTACAGAGGTTTTTTTTCTTTGTCTCTAACTACTGTTTGTTATTTAATTATTGTAGAATGAAAATCTGATGAGTTGGAAGCCATTGTTAAAGTACAAGATAAATAACACTATCAGAATTAATAAAGTTTGCAATGAAAAGAAAAAGGATCAAGAAGATGAAACAGCAACAATCATGCAAGCAAGCAAACAATATGGCTAAAAATCAAATTTGACAAGGCAAAAGAATTCACAAACTAGGAGTTGGTGTTTGTACACAAAAGCAAAGGTGACCAAATGAACACAGTATGTCTGTCTAGTAATTAAGGTAGATCTGGACTGAGTCATGCAAGCTGTCCCATTTTATTGGTTCAGAAAACTATCCAATCATGCATTCTGTGTCCTTCTGACTATAAGAGGGGGGGGGGGACATTTGCAATCATTCTCCCCATGGGGAAATCAACAAAATCTGATAGTGAAAATAATACTGAATAAAAAATAGTTAAAAATGAATAATAATTGCCATGGCTTCATCTAAGAAATTCAGACAACTTAAAAGGCTTATGACTATTACTACTTGGTGGAAAAGCAAAAGAAATAATATGAAAGAAATACTAGTCAAAAATGAATAATAATTGAAAATTCTTCATCTAAGAAATTCAGATAACTTAAGAATATTACTACTTGGTGGAAAAGCAAGAGAAATAAGATGAAAGAAATACTAGTCAAAAATGAATAATAATTGACAAGGCTTCATCTAAGAAATTCAGACAACTTAAGACTATTACTACTTGGTAGGAAAGCAAGAGAAATAAGATGAAAGAAATACTAGTCAAAAATGAATAATAATTGCCAATGCTTCATCTAAGAAATTCTGACAACTTAAGACTATTACTACTTGGTGGAAAAGCAAGAGAAATAAGATGAAAGAAATACTAATCAAAAATGAATAATAATTGAAAATTCTTCATCTAAGAAATTCAGACAACTTAAGAATATTACTAGTTGGTGGAAAGGCAAGAGAAATAAGATGAAAGAAATACTAGTCAAAAATGAATAATAATTGGCAAGGCTTCATCTAAGAAATTCAGACAACTTAAGACTATTACTACTTGGTGGGAAAGCAAGAGAAATAAAATGAAAGAAATACTAGTCAAAAATGAATAATAATTGCCAATGCTTCATATAAGAACTTGTAATATACCAATCATTACAGTTTTCTTGTCAGTGGCACAACATAAACTTTTTTTCTCCCGTCTATTTTAGTGCATGACAAATGAACATTTCACATTACTAAATTTTGAGTTCCCAAATTCAGATTTCCATCTGTTTTCTCTGGAATTCTTTTCAACATCTACATTTTGCATTTTTTTTCCCTTGGAATTATATTTTTTATTTGCCAAAAATGAATTTTGGCCTATTTGAATTCCTCATTTTTGTTGTCCTTGCTTTGACCTGCCAGATCATTTTGTTTATTTTTAAATGTTAGCAGGCCCTATCTGATTAAACCAACTCAGGCTCGTGTGTTCAACTACAAACTTAAGACTAATACATTTGGTGCAAAAAGCAAGAGAAATTAGATGAAAGAAATACTAGTCAAAAATGAATAATAATTGCCAAGGCTTCATCTAAGAAATTCAGACAACTTAAGACTATTTCATTTGGTGCAAAAAGCAAGAGAAATTAGATGAAAGAAATACTAGTCAAAAATGAATAATAATTGCCAAGGCTTCATCTAAGAAATTCAGACAACTTAAGACTATTTCATTTGGTGCAAAAAGCAAGAGAAATTAGATGAAAGAAATACTAGTCAAAAATGAATAATAATTGCCAAGGCTTCATCTAAGAAATTCAGACAACTTAAGACTAATACATTTGGTGCAAAAAGCAAGAGAAATTAGATGAAAGAAATACTAGTCAAAAATCTGAAAGTTGCAATAAAAAGCAACCAGAATTAAGATGACAATGCTTCATTTAAGAAATTCAGGGACAAAAATTATATAAAAGTCATTTAAAATTAAGATCCTTTGAAGGAACATTTGAAACAAACACCAGGATCAAGATTGTTACTATTGTAGTTGAAGACTGTAATAAAAGCCATGGCTTAATAGGAACAAATGGGATTAGGTTAATAGCACATGTCTAATTCAGGCTATGAATTCAGATAATCCTGAAAATGGAATCTTAAAAGATTATAAAGCAAGTATTAAATTGAAAGAAAATTGTAACCAATCATATTTTGAACCTTAGAGACTTCCAATTCACTTGTAGTGATCTCGCGATCACAAGAAATAAAAAAATAAAAAGTAATTCCCATAATTCCATAGCGAAAAGGGAACCACCTACTGGTGGGAAATTTAGAGACTTTTTCTTTTTTATCAACCTCTCACCAAAAGAGCACATCAATTTGAGTGTCTCTGGAGACCACATAAGTCTTACACAAATATAACTTTCTCATATTTAATATCAACTTTTAATGATAGACTTACAAATAATTTATTCATTCACCATGATAAACACAAAAATCAGAAAAAGTTACTAGCAACCACATTACAAGAATTTTCATACACTACCTAACAAGTACAACCAAATTCTTCTGATAATAAATATATATATATATATATGTCTCACTTTGCTGTTTATTTATATATATATATATATATATATATATATATATATATATATATATATGTGTGTCTCACTTTGCTGTTTATTTATTTATATATATATATATATATATATATATATATATATATATATGTGTCTCACTTTGCTGTTTATTTATTTATACATATATATATATATATGTGTCTCACTTTGCTGTTTATTTATTTATATATATATATATATATGTGTCTCACTTTGCTGTTTATTTATATATATATATATATATGTGTATTTAGGCAGCAATCCTTCTTTCATGCACATTTCATTAAAAACGACTGACAAGGGGCTTTTATTTAGTTTTTTAGATAATTTCTCGTGCGATCTAATAAAGTTTTTCTTTTTAGAGGATAAATTATATAAAAACTGTCCGAATGTTCTTTTACCGTGTTTTGAAACAAAAAAATGAATCACTTTATAAAACATACATATAACAAACTATTTCTAATTCTAACAGTTGAAATATAATCCTTGAAAATGGCTAAATGTATAGCCGAAAGCGCTCGGATAAAAAGAACATTTGGACAGTTTTTATATAATTTATCCTCTGAAAAGAAAAAAAATTATTAGATCGCATGAGAAATTGTATAAAAAACTAAATAAATCACCTTGTCTGTCATATTCATTGAAATGTGCATGAAAGAAGGATTGCTGCCTAAACACACACACACATATATATATATATATATATATATATATATTTGTGTATCTCATTTAAATATTCATGGAGACCTACTGGACACTATTCGGAATATACTTGTCGACAACACTAATATAATAGCATCATCCACTTGCAAAAAAAGGCTAAAAATAATGGAAGCGTTATTAATAAAAACAAACAAACCAACACTTAATAATATTAACTTTGAACATGGACATAATATCTTTTACCGTGTTTTGAAACAAAAAAATGAATCACTTTATAAAACATACATATAACAAACTATTTCTAATTCTAACAGTTGAAATATAATCCTTGAAAATGGCTAAATGTATAGCCGAAAGCGCTCGGATAAAAAGAACATTCGGACAGTTTTTATATAATTTATCCTCTGAAAAGAAAAACTTTATTAGATCGCACGAGAAATTATATAAAAAACTAAATAAAAGCACCTTGTCTGTCGTTTTTAATGAAATGTGCATATATATATATATATATATATATATATATATATATATATATATATATATATACCTAACATTTGTATATCATATTTGATAAAATATTCTTTCATGTAAACTGTCCTCATATTTTAATTACACCCTTTTCTGTTTTTCATATTGAGAGTACTCTTTCAGATATCAAGTCTGGCCAACCCAACAGGAGTTTAAATATTTCGTTATATATTCCGTGGAATGTATGGTGGAGTAATGGATAGTTATTCCGAACGAGGAATCAAAGAGCCAAGTTCCGATTCCAATCATGTTCATTCCACTCATTTAAATGCAAATATCCTTGGGAAAGGTATAAATCCGTCGCTTCTCCCCCCTGCTATGGGTTAAAGAGCAGGATAGACTGAGCTCTCTAGCTGCAGCAGGCAATCAATCTAAGAGAAGGATAACTCTGAATTAAAAATTTACAACTATGTGTTAAATAACCCCACCAACTTGCAATTGGCCAAGCATGGTGAGTACAGTTCCACCCCTGAGGAGATGGTTAATCAGGGAGAACTTCCTCCAACAGGAGCGAGAAAGATTTGGATTAATGCCACCGACCAAGATGTTATCCCCCACAAAATCTTCAAACTAAATGAATTTACCTGTCGGGTAAGATATATCGCCGGTAGTTTCTAGATCTAGCTGAGCTTCGAGGGACAGAGTATCAAAACGTGAAGAGAAAAATTCCCAAGATAAAATCGGTTGGTCCGGAAGTACGCTGGATAACAAATGGATTCGATGCAGAATCATTGTGCGGTCACTTATCACTGTGTCAAACTGGAACTCTAAGCATTGAATTAAGCACTGCAAATACAAGAAATAGTCATTGATTAAAATAAAGGAGAAATTATCTTTGCAGAAAACAATGTTTACTTAATGCACATCTGTGTGGGTTAATTAAGAAAATAGATAACCGAAATAAAAACAGAGATTTTTACATCAATTTTTCTTGGCCACCTTCACTTCAATTGTGTAAAATTGTTTTAATTTTCCGCAGTGTTTAACACACACCGAAAACATTTACTTTTAATCCCATATCCTTATTACTTCAAACATTATTCTTAGTGGATACTCATTTCTGAAATAGATGCCCCTTAAAATAAAAATCAGACATCCATTTCAAATACATGTATCCACTAAAAATAATGTTTGCAGTAATAAATATGTCAAATTAAAAATAAATCCATTAATTCTTTAAAAATATCCTCTTATAATTGTGTTTGCCTCTCCTTTCATTAGTTTGCACAACCATTACGCCCTACTAATACCTCATAAATAATGGACTATTCCGTTTTGATCATGCGGAAAGAGGAGAAAAGAAACTATGTGGTTTCAGTGAGAAAATGAAAAAAATAAAAAGGAAGATAGAAGTGTTTAACAGCTGTTTCAGTGAAATGAGAAAACTTGTGGAAAGTGTTTAATGTCTCCTGTTAATACCTCATAAATAATGGACTATTCCATTTTGATCACATGGAAAGAGGGGAAAAGAATCTACATGATTTCAGTGAGAAAGTGAAAGAAAGAAAGGAAGATAGAAGTGTTTAACAGCTGTTTCAATGAAATGGAAAAAGTTGTTCATTTCAAATCTTTTCATTTGTATCCCCTTACTTCTTAAAATAATGACCAGCATTCATATTCATGATTGTTGTTGTAATATTTTGTTAAAGTTAAGCTCAAATATTTAATGATGCCATAGGGAAATTTCTTTATAGCTACTGGTGGTCAAAGAGGCAACACAGTAACTATCTGCTACCCTACTACTAAAATTCTCCTCTAGGAAACCATATGTCCCTTTATCATTTCTTCGAGTTTGTTCAAATTTTAATTTATTCCATTTGAAAAGTGTTTTTCTTGTTTGTGTAGTTCTTCAAAATTTATTTTGTTTATCCATTTTCCCTTTTGGGGAGAAATGTTAATTTGTTTCTAGTTTTCACTGTGCATTTCCTAAATAAAAGGATAACATCAGTATGAAGCATGGACCTTTTTCATTGAGACCAATGGTCAGTTAAAATTCTTGTGTGCCCCTGGCATGTATTTCTATGGGATAGTATGATATATAAACTCTATATATCTGAGAAATGTCAGGTAATTGAATGAAAAAATGAAAAAAGTCCTTTGTGCTTCATACTTCAAATGACCAATTCAGACTAAGTTATAATTTTATTGATGGTATCATATATACCTAGAGAAAGTAGTTTTAATTAAAAGAGAGAGTAATTTATTTATAAAGCAAAAATGTATAGAAAGTGCACTAATTACTGAGTCTTCCATGGAAAATTTACATTCAGGTTCATACATGTTACCTTTTTTAACTAAACTATTTCTATTACAATGTGTTATATTTAAAAAAAAACAGTGAAAGTGGGAAGAACTTGAATGATTTTGGCAAAGCATCTAGACATACGAGATGACAGAAATTTAAAATTTAATTTTAATGTTAAGTATTCCTGCATTTTCAGTGTTTCTCTCAATGTATAATTATAACCAATGTTTGTTGCATTCCTTTTCCTCCCACTATATATATATATATATATATATATATATATATATATATATATATCAAGTATGTGGTGCAGTTCAATTTACATTACAATGAATCATTCATACAGAAAACAGATATAGAAGTTAATGATAAAAATGGCGAACAATTTACTAAAAGACATTAACCCCAAACCTGTAAATGAAAAAGACCTTATTCAACTGGAATTTATAAACAGGGATCATAACATTCATTTACAGGTTCGGGGTTAATGTCTTTTAGTAAATTGTTTGCGAAGATGTATTCTCGCCATTTTTATCATTAACTTCTATATCTGTTTTCTGTATGAATGATTCATCGTAATATATATATATATATATATATGTATATATATATAAATTCCCAAGAGGATAGAATCCAGGTAGAACTCAATGTTCAGGACAGAGTAAGAATATAATATAAAGGGATCAAACACTCATATATATATATATATATATATATATATATATATATATATATATATACGATCATCAAAGCTAAATGTTTCCCAGACGGTCACCAAAGTTAAGAAACATTGAGTCTGGTCAGTATCTCGATGGGTGACTGCTCAGGATTACTAGCAGCTGTAAGCTTGGTTGTGCATGTGGTAGAATGAGCAATGGCTGAGAATTGTTAATCAGAGAGCAGGCAGTGTTCCAATTTCTGTTGGGTCCGTTATATTCACTTATGGGCAAATACCCTTGGGGAAAGGTATGAATCCACCTCTTCTCTTCACAGCCATATTATATATATATATATATATATATATATATATATATATATATATATATATATATATATATATATATATATATACATGATAGCTGGCCACTCGTATTTGAGGATACCTGTCTACTAGGGCAGCTAGCCAATCCCTAATTCAGATGCTCGCTCAGGCACATTTGTATTTATTCAACACCTACAGAGCCCACCTGTGGCTTATACTGCAATTATACTGAGCAGATCTTAGTTACAGTTTCTGGGAGAGAGCGTGTTATCTAGTGTGATCAACAATTTGAACAAGGCCAGCATGCTCAAGCCCTTGGTCACGATGACTTGTGGCTTTGTGCTAGCACAGCTACTGATGGCCCTCAAGAGTTCCGTCTACCCAATTTTCACTCACAAAGCTTGGTTTTGCAGGCACTTTCCAAAGGTGCTGCATGCTGGGATCAACTTCAATCCATTCCAGTAACATCAGGAAGTCTCCTTTCTGACAAATTGACCATGGTGAGATTCGAACCCGGGTTTCATGGTCAGAAAGCGAATGTTCTAACCACTCATATGCTCATATATATATATATATATATATATATATATACACACACACGAGTGTGATGCTATCAGTAAAAAAGATTATTTAGCCTGAAGAAGTCCTTTTGAAGAACAAAATGTGTAAATGTGTAACAGAGGATATTTTCCCATTTTGTCATTCAATTACGAAAACAAAGATCTTTCATGTTAAAAAAAATGTCTGTTTTCACCATAAATTTAAATTCAATTGAAAAAACAAAAAATGCTACAGAAAAGCAACCTGAAAAAAAATAAGCAGTTTCAAATGAGCATTTCAGCCTCATTTTCTGGTTTAATAAAATTAAAAATGGAAGTTTAAACAAATCAATTATTTTTGAGTGGTTAATTAAAAAATAATCTACATGATTTCAAATTTCATTTGTGTATCTTGTTAACCATGATATATCTCTTTGAACAAACAGCTTTGTACTTGATCTTCTTACTCTGGCAGAGAATTAGACAAGGATTCAAGACAATTCATAGATAATGATGAAGGCAGTGAAAGCAATGATTGTCCTAGGGAGGCAAGGAAGTGTAGCGTCAATCGACATCTCCAGTTGCCTTGATCTATCCACTTCCCTTCTCCACATCCTTTCATTTTTCATTCCTATCTGCTCTCGCCCCAAATCTTCTGTAACCCCCTTGCCTTGATCGACCCACTGTCTTTCTCTTTCTCCACATCCTCTCCTTTACCACTCTTATCTGCTCTTCCTCCAACCCTTCTATAACCCTTTGCGTGATAGTGGCCTCCAGCCTTGCTTGGGGTGATACGCTTAAAAAATAAAAATATAAAAAAAAAATTTAAAAAATTTTTAAAAAAATAAAAATTAAAAATTAAAAAAAAAAAAAAAAAAAAATATATATAACACAAAACAATTCATCGATGGCAAAGTAACCAAATTGAAACCAACATCTTTTATTAATTTTTTTAAAGAATTTAAAAGTAAAAATGCTAAGAAGTAACTTTCAAGAAAAAACTTTAATGAGAATTCAAAATAAAAGTTCTAAACTTACTTTGATTGCTGAGGGCTTGATTGTTTCTAAATAAATAATGGTCCTTTGTGATACTGCAGTGTTAAGATCTTCAAGGGAACCAATGAGGTAGCAAAATGCATGTGATAATGCTGTCTGGATGACTTGGTTGTTATGGATTGAGTCGGCATTCAACAAGCGACAAATCACAACTACTTTTTCAACTAAAAATAAACAAAAACGTAATTTCAAAATGCTGTTAAATAAAGAATAAAAAAAAGATTAAAAATAATAGTAATAGCGAAGAGTGTATCGATTGGGAGTGTTGCGATAAAAAGCAACAATAAAGTCAGAATGAAACTAGTAATAAAATAATACAGGGTGCGACAGAAATACCTTTCACATAATGGTAAGGTATTAGCTAGATGAAGACACCATTGCCACTAATGTCTTACCATTATGTCGGAGGTATTTCTGCCACACCTTGTAGTAATATCAGAGTATATTTAGCCAAAATTTGGGGATAAAAAGCAACAGTAATAAGATGGAATAAAACTAGTAATATAATAATAGTAATAATGAAGAGTGTATAGACCCAGTGTTTGGTAAAAAGGTACAATACAGTACAATAAAACTAGTACAGTGTAACCCGGATATAAGAGAGTTGTCGGGACTGGATAAGAAGTCTCTTATATCCGGGTTTGGTCTATTTTGTTTACATTAACACAGGCTCTAATTTGGGACCAGATAAAATCTCTCTTATATGCGGGTTTCTCTTATATCCGGGTTACACTGTAATAAAAAATAACTGAAAAATCAAGCATTACTTTCAGAGCAGCATAATAAAATTCTGTTCATTTTACTTAAAAAAAAAAAAAAGGAAGAAGAAAAGAATTAAAAGTGATTTGCTTACCAGCAGCAAATCGTATTTTCCAATCATCTGACCCAAAATCTGTCTCAACCATATGCCACAGAACATCTGCCCCAGTCGGAAGTGTTAAGGCATGTAATATTAAGGGAACACAAATGGATGCCAACTGTGAATGTTCAGCTTCCATCAACTTCCATAAACTGAAGCAACAAAACATAATACAAGTCTGGACATTTAAATTTCAAGAATAAAAAAATACATTAAATACATATATATATATATATATATATATATACATACACATTTATTTCCTCACCGGTAGCTCAACTACGAGTTTCACACATAATGCCATCTTCAAGTACTGAAGTGAGACTGACTGTTATATATATATATATATATATATATATATATATATATATATATATATATATATTTTCAAACATGATTCATTAAATAATATAGACATATTATGTCTATTTATTTTGATACTGATCCTTTCCAGTTCTCTAATCAGTTTCTTGATGTTAAGATGAAATTCATCAAGGAAGGTGATGTAGTTTTTTCCTATCCAAGTACTTTCAATCTCCTCCAAGATTTACTCCTGAGAATGATCTTGGAGTAGATTGAAATTACTTGGGTAGGAAAAATCTATGGCACCTTCCTTGATGAATTTCATCTTAACATCAAGAAACTGATTAGACAACTGGAAAAGATCAGTATAAAAATGAATAGAGATATGTCTATATTATTCAATGCTGCCTAAATAAATAAATAAATATATATATATATATATATATATATATATATATATAATGTGTATGTATTTAAATATATATATATATATATATATATATATATATATATATATTTTGAACGATAAAAATTATTAGAAAAATCAATTAAAATCTTCAGACACACTGGGTTGTAGATTAATATTCTTATGCTTTTATTATTATTATTTCATTTATATTCCTCGACTAGTTTCGACCAACATGGCCATCATCGGGAGAGAAAAAAATGTCTCTGCTTGCTATAGCAGTAAACTACAGAAATGAATGTCTTGTTGAAGAAAACGAACGTTTGTCTGTAGTTTTCATTTGTTTTTTTATTGTTTATTTTTTTATCTTTTTAACATTCCTTGTGTTGGTCAAACAGTCTCTTTTAAGTTGTCATTTGAGATAAGAGCTATATTCCCTTTTTTTTCGGTCAGTTCAGTAGTTTATTTGTGTTTGGGGAGGGGATGGTAAGTGTGTTTGTGTGTGTGTGTTTGTGTGTGTGTGTTTGTGTTATTTAGTTTAGTGTGTGTGTTATTTAGTTGTTTAGTCTCTGGTAAGTGTGTGTGTGTGTGTGTGTGTGTTATTTGGTTTTTAAGGGAGTGAGTGAGTATATGTGTTAGCTTGTATATTGCTGTGGGTGTGTATATATATATATATATGAAATTTTTTATATATATTTTTTATATTTTATTTATATATTATATATGCGTGGTACTTATTGGAAAGCACTCAATATCAGTGATAGAACTAACATATTTAGTTGGATTGATATGAGTTTGTGACCCTGGGTTTCACATGTCTGATGATTGTAAATACCGTGAAACCCAGGGTCACAAACTCACATCAATCCAACTATATATATATATATATAATAGCTGGCCACTTATTTTCAAGGATACCCATCTGCTAAGGCAGCTAGCCAATCCCTAGTGAAGATGCTCGCTCAGGCACATTTGTGTTTGCTCAACACCCACAGAGCCAACCTGTGGTTTATATTGCAACTATGCTGAGCAGACCTTAGTTACAGTTTCTGGGAGAGAGCGTGTTATCTAGTGTGATCAACAATTTGAACAAGGCCAGCACACTCAAGCCCTCAGCCATGATGACTTGTGGCACTGTGCTAGCACTGCTATCAATGGATCCCAAGAGTCCCATCTACCCAATTTTATTCACAAAGCTTGGGTCAACCCGTGGGTATGGTTTTCAGGCATTTTCCAAAGGTTCCACACACTGGGATCAACTTCGATCCATTCTGATAACATCAGGAAGTCTCCTTCCTGACAAATCGACCATGCTGAGATTCAAACCCAGGTTTCATGGTCAGAAGGTGAACATTCTAACCACTTGGCCACATGCCCATAGTACGTGTGTATGTATGTATAGACACACACACACACATACAAATATATAATATATATATATATATATATTTGTGTATATATCTTGTAAATACATGGATATAATCTCATATGTAAGCAAATGTGTGGATGTAGATCCGACGGTATGATGAAAATGTGGAAAAGACAAAGCAAAATCCGAATATGTGAGTTTACTGTTTTTTTATTTTGTTTTTGTTATTCTGTCGACGTCAGACGTTTCGGTCAAATAGACCTTCTTCAGGACATGGTTAATGGAGACATATTTATATTAGATTTAAGTTAGATGAAGAGACGATATATACAGGACTGGTCAGAAACAGAAAAACTGAAATTCTAAAGTCAGAGTATTCTTTCTTGGAGTCGGATACGCTGGCGTCACGTGGGCGGTGCTACGAAAACCTGCGCACAGGGAAGAGATTTTATCCTAAGTGGAAAGTGGGGGGGGGGGAACCTATTTAAAACTATAGCTTATCGGTACGTTTGTCAAGCATTAATCTTGCTGCTGACCAGTCCTGTATATATCGTCACTTCATCTAACTTAAATCTAATATAAATATGTCTCCATTAACCATGTCCTGAAGAAGGTCTATTTGACCGAAACGTCTGACGTCGACAGAATAACAAAAACAAAAACAAAATAAAAAAACAGTAAACTCACATATTCGGATTTTGCTTTGTCTTTTCCACATTTTCATCATAATCTCATATGTAGATCTTTGGAGATTTGTTTTTTCTTTTTCCTTTACTTATGTCTTTGCAATCTATAATGGAAGCATAAGTATGCAAATATATTCAAAGAAGTGAATTCTTAGCAAATCATCAGTCTTGCTCTTCTTCTACAAAAAAAAGAAGCATACAGGAGAACGGGAAACAGAAAAGAAGACTTGATTTATTTTCTATTAGATAACACATTGTCAGCCATTATTAATCTTTCACTCGTGTTCGCTTCATCTTAATTTCACTTGCTTTTCACCACAACTGTCAGTTAGATTTTTAAGCAGCTATAATTAAGATGAATGAAATAGTAGTAAAAAATTAATAATAGCTAACAGTTTTTTCTAATAAACTAAATCAAGATAATGTTACTACTACTAATACAACTAGTATATATAAAAATATCATATAATAATTCTGATCTCTCTTTTTCTTTGTTAAGTCACAACACCGTTACGTCCTGCCAATACCTTATAAATAATGGACTATTCCATTTTGGTCATGTGGAAAGACAAAAGATGTATCAGAGACACTACTTGGTTTCAGTGAAAAGAAGAAAGAAAAATAGACAGCCGTGTTTAACGCCTCCTGCTAATTAATACCTTATAAATAATAGACTATTTTGTTTTGATTATGTAAGAAGACTAAAGACATAGCAAAAATGCTACTTGGTTTCAGTGACAAAATGAAAGAAAGAAGGGAAGATAAAACTGTTTAAATAACTGTTTCACTGAAATGAAAAAAGTTACTATTTCAAATCTTTTCATTTGTACCCACTTCTTAATATAATGACCAGCATTCATATTTATGATTATTATTGCAATATTTTGTTAAAGTTTTTAAGCTCAAATATTTAACGATTTATTGTTGTAGAACTTGCCATGAGCTTATTCAATCATTAACTGAAAAATTAAGATTAATCAGAAAATTAAAATAGGAAAACTGTGAAATTTTCACAGATTAAAACTAGAGTAAAAAAACTGATAAATTATTTCTTTTGGGTGTTGCTGACAAGATATCCCATTAGAAATAACAAGTTGATATTTGGTAGTCCTATAGTCTAATACATGGAGAAAAAACTTTTGATGTTTTGATAAGGGTTGAAATTTTATGTGGCTGACTGAACTGTTACATGATATCTATCCTCCTATATGGCAGCAAGTGCTGGACAAACTCCTCAATGATGAAGATACTTGAAGCAACAGAAATGTAGTCCTACAGAAGGATGCTGAGAATTTCATGGATGAAACATGTGAGCAACAATACTTTAGAGAAAATAGAAACAAAAAGGAAAAATATACTTAACATCAGAAAAAGAGAATAGAAATTTGTAGGGCACATAATGAGGATAGAGGGCTTGGAAAATCTGATACTCGCAGGATAGATTGAAGGCAAGAGGGACAGAGGTAAGCAATGCATAACATACTTAGTGAGTTTGAGTAAATAGGTGGCAGAACAAAGTTTAGGAGAAATAATAAAAAGACAAAATTTATTAAGAGTTACAAAGGACAGGAAATTGTGGAGAGCCATGATTGCCTATATCTTGAAGGGACACGGAACATATGAAGAAGATATGTGAAAGTTTCTTGTGAATCCTTTTTAAGAACATAGTAAGAAAACAGTGAACTGCTTTCAAAATTTCATCAAAATCTGAGATGGTGCCCATGGAAATTTCCGAAAATTTGGTTAAGTTGATAGAGATAGATAGAGATTATATATATATATATATATATATATATATATATATATATATATATATATATATGAGAGAGTGAGAGAGAGAATGACTTGTGTATTTAGGGAGTAATTCCACTTTAATAAAAATATAGCTAACAAGATACTTCTGCTAAGTTTTTTTTTCTTTTATGTGAACAAGAGATTCCTTTTTCAGACTTAACTGTGGATAGAAATTGCCTAAATGATGATTTGTTCCAAGCACTTTCAGCTAATTTGTTAGCCATTTTAAAAGGAAAGCAAAAGAAAAAAGAAACTCTTACGCTGGCATGATTTTTTTGCTGAGTGTGTATTTGATAAAATCCTGATGCGTTTGAATGCTATAGTTTAGTGATTCTCCATGCAACACAAGATATTTCAAACTGGTCAGTAGATAAAAACTGGCATCTACGTCAGGATCAGAACACAAACACTGAAAAAAGAAAAGAAAATTCATGAATAAGCTGTAAGAAAAATTAATTTTAAAAAACATCTAATATCATATATGATTGACAGACATTTTTTTCTTCCTTTCCCAAAAGTATAACACATTTTAAGCAAAGGCAAATAATTGAAAATATTGCCCTACCTCTCAAAACCTAAAAAGTAACATTCTTAAATTCCATTATTACTATAAAGCAATTATTCCTTTTTGACTAGTATTTCTTTCAGCTCATTTCTCTTGCTTTTCCACCAAGTAGTAATAGTCTTAAGTTGTCTGAATTTCTTAGATGAAGCCTTGGCAATTATTATTCATTTTTCACTAGTATTTCTTTCATCTTATTTCTCTTGCTTTTCCACCAAGTAGTAATAGTCTTAAGTTGTCTGAATTTCTTAGATGAAGCCTTGGCAATTATTATTCATTTTTGACTAGTATTTCTTTCATCTTATTTCTCTTGATTTCCCACCAAGTAGTAATAGTCTTAAGTTGTCTGAATTTCTTAGATGAAGCATTGACAATTTTTATTCATTTTTGACTAGTATTTCTTTCATCTTAGTTCTCTGTCTTTTACACCTCGTAGGAATTGTATTGTCATTATTATTTTTGACAAATATTCTTTCATTTCACTTTTGTTGATTTTTTTGCTGCTCTGTGTAACATTAGCAATAGTCTTAAACTATATAAATTTATTGTTAATCATTATGTTTTAATTCATCTTAATTTCAGGTGTTTTTGTCACAGAACTCAAACAATCATTCTACAGCAGTGAGTCATCAATGCACATCAGAAATAAATAATTTTACTTTCATTCTTTCTTAATATTGCACCAGTTTCTTTCATTGTTTTTCTTTCTTAATATTGCCAAACTCTTTCTTTCTTATTATCTTCTTCATGTTTAATTTCTCATCATTTTTTCTTTTTTCATTTTAATATCGCCTCATTCTTATATGCCCCCCCACCTTCTTTTCTTTTATTCTTTATTTCTGAATATGACCCCCTCCTTTTATTTTTTCTTTCTTAATGACCCCCACTTTCATTCTTTATTAATCCATCCCACTCTTTTAATTCTTTCTTTTTTAATATCACCATTCCTCTTTCTATATCCCTGCCCAACTTTCTTTCTCACTATGTCCCCACTCTTTCTTTCTTTCTCACTATGTCCCCACTCTTTCTTTCTTTCTCACTATGTCCCCACTCTTTCTTTCTTTCTCACTATGTCCCCACTCTTTCTTTCTTTCTCACTATGTCCCCACTCTTTCTTTCTTTCTCACTATGTTCCCACTCTTTCTTTCTTTCTCACTATGTCCCCACTCTTTCTTTCTTTCTCACTATGTCCCCACTCTTTCTTTCTTTCTCACTATGTTCCCACTCTTTCTTTCTTTCTCACTATGTTCCCACTCTTTCTTTCTTTCTCACTATGTCCCCACTCTTTCTTTCTTTCTCACTATGTTCCCACTCTTTCTTTCTTTCTCACTATGTCCCCACTCTTTCTTTCTTTCTCACTATGTCCCCACTCTTTCTTTCTTTCTCACTATGTCTCCACTCTTTCTTTCTTTCTCACTATGTTCCCACTCTTTCTTTCTTTCTCACTATGTTCCCACTCTTTCTTTCTTTCTCACTATGTCCCCACTCTTTCTTTCTTTCTCACTATGTCCCCACTCTTTCTTTCTTTCTCACTATGTTCCCACTCTTTCTTTCTTTCTCACTATGTCCCCACTCTTTCTTTCTTTCTCACTATGTCCCCACTCTTTCTTTCTTTCTCACTATGTTCCCACTCTTTCTTTCTTTCTCACTATGTCCCCACTCTTTCTTTCTTTCTCACTATGTTCCCACTCTTTCTTTCTTTCTCACTATGTCCCCACTCTTTCTTTCTTTCTCACTATGTTCCCACTCTTTCTTTCTTTCTCACTATGTCCCCACTCTTTCTTTCTTTCTCACTATGTCCCCACTCTTTCTTTCTTTCTCACTATGTTCCCACTCTTTCTTTCTTTCTCACTATGTCCCCACTCTTTCTTTCTTTCTCACTATGTTCCCACTCTTTCTTTCTTTCTCACTATGTCCCCACTCTTTCTTTCTTTCTCACTATGTTCCCACTCTTTCTTTCTTTCTCACTATGTCCCCACTCTTTCTTTCTTTCTCACTATGTCCCCACTCTTTCTTTCTTTCTCACTATGTCCCCACTCTTTCTTTCTTTCTCACTATGTTCCCACTCTTTCTTTCTTTCTCACTATGTCCCCACTCTTTCTTTCTTTTTCAATATGTTCCTACTCCCTTTTCTTTCTTTATCAATATGTAGCCACTTGCTTCCCTCATTTTTTTCTTTCTTAATGTCCTCACCCTCCATTCTTTTTCTTTCTTTCTTTGTCCTACTCTTTTCATTCTCAATATGTCCCCATTCACTTTCCTTGTTTTCTTTCTTTCTTTCTTAATGTTTCCACTTTTTTTTTCATTCTTAATTGCAAAAATACAATAAAAATAACAGCCCTATTCTTTAATACACACACACACACATAGATAGATATTTTATATATATATATATATATATATATATAGATATATATATATATATATTTTGTCATCCACAGACAGACTGTTTCGCTGTTTCACAGCTCATCAGTGTGGCTAGATGTCCAGTTGCCTCTAGCTAGGATTGAAACCCGACTGAATTTGCGTCAGTCGGAACTTCTACCACTAAGCCGTCGGCGCACGGCAGGGATGAAGGTGAATTTTAGCGTGTTTATTTTTAGATTTAGATAAACACACAGTGACTGACAGTGACTCAATTCTGCCGAAGAGTCGTGCAATATTAGCTTAAATAGTCACTGTTTACAAATTCACACCTCAAACCAGAGAGCTCAACCGAAATTAATTTTTCAGGAGCCAATATATATATATATATATATATATATATATATATAAAATGGATTAGCAGAGTGGTATAGCATGTCAGATCAATTGATGATTCCGTATAGGACACTGGTTCGATTCTTGTTGGAGAATGCATATTTTCTACAAAATTTCTCAAACATTCAGACCAATAACTGTAATAATGTTCATTTAAAAAACTGCATTTACTTAAATAAATTGTATCTAACATAATAATGTACAAACAGAAAACATATTATATATATATATATATATATATATATTATATATATAAGCATAATATTGACACATTAGTTGTTAACATTAGTGAAATTTCCACAAGAAGTCAAGTTAATATATTTCAATTAATTCATATTTCGATGAAAGACTGAATCAGTCAAACAATGGCACAAGAAAAAACAATAAAATATTCACCTGTACTAAAGAGTTGTAGAGTTGTAAATAGACAGGCATGTCTGCCATATAAAACTCATGTTTTGGACTTGGCTGTAAATGTGGACGAGTTTCATCATGACCACTGCTGTTACTAGAATCACTGGCTGAAATATGTAAAAACAAAAACAGAAAAGATGCATTTTAACTCAAGATCAGATGCTATAAAATTTTGCTGTATTTTCTTTTGTATAATACAAGAAATTTTGAGAAATTAAAAGCAAAAAGAAGGGGTGTATTATGCACATGTTTTCAGGAATTTTTACTCTGCTTATAAAACCTCTTATTTGAAAGAGCAAGATTGCAAATAGACTCAGTTTTGTTCACGAGATAAACTTTGTTTATATTTTGATTTTCTTGTATTTTTTATAAATTTTTCTCTCTTCATTCTTAACAAAAGACAATATTTTTTTTTATTTTCATAGTTTATTAAGATATAGAAATATAATAAAGTCATATCAAACAGAAAAGTATTATAGATTTTTGGAGCAAAGGTGGAAATAAACAGCAAGAAAGTCAAACATCAAATGACAAAAAGATGGTTTCTGAGTCAGGGGATTCACGTATCAGTCTGGTTAATAAATTAATACTTTGAAAATAAACATTTAACCTTTCCCAACGAACAAGTCACATTCCTGTTGACAATTAAAAAAAATTCTTTGTGATCACTTTGAAGAGTATATAAGCAACGTTTCTAGACCAGACAAGCCTTACTCATTCACCAGTCTTTCTCACCAAGCTACGTGATACTTACACTTTCCTCCTCACTGACTCCCTTGCCTTTTTTTCCTACACATACATGCAAAGAAATCCCACTTCTTTTCATCTTAACAAACAACAACAAGGAACTTTAATCCAAAGACTTTAACACTCATACAGTCTGAGAAAAATTTAGTTTTAAAATCACAAAAATAAAAATATTTTCATATTTAAAAACCTTTCTCGCCTTCTTTGTTGTGGGTTGAGTCAAATCCATAACAGATTAATTAAAACCTTTAAATTTATTACCAAGTAGGTCTAGATTTTTTCCTCAAAATAAGTTGAAATGAAATTTAGAAGAAATGTGCAATGGCTTAACATCCCATTCTATTCTTTAATATCAAGTTAACTATTTTAGTGAAATATATGTACAATATTGAGAATTTAATGGATAATATGGTACAACTTTTCAAAAAGAATTTATATAGGGATGGCTGTATTATACTCAGGGATGTAATTTATTCCTTGTTTTTAGCTTCAGAAACACTAATGAGTTGTACTATACTCGAGTCGTATTATATACAAGGAAATATGGTATAAATTTGCATAAGGCTAAATTTTGTCTATGTGTCCCTGACTTTACATTAGAAGAACAAAACAGCCCATATTGTTTTAAACATTGTTTAATGAATACTTACCAGCATCTATATAATAAATGCAAATGTCACTGTGTTACACTTTTTCAACTTAAAGGGACACAATTCTCTAACTTTCAATAGCTCATGTTCAAATGAGACAAATATTGTGCTCAAATTAGTGTTTCAAAATAAAATTGTCTGTGTTTTCAACTTTATTCCTAGAGGTCATAGCCCAACATATACTATTTTGGAATCTTTTACTTTTTTTTCTTTTTTATTTACTGAATTTTGTTTATTGAATTGCAATACTCTGGTATTCTTTTGAACATTTTGTTTATTGAAGGATGTTTCAGTTTATTTAATTAGTTCTGAATTAAAACAAATTACGTGTATAAAATTTTAAAAATCCATTAACATTTTCTATGGCTATTAAATCTGTAAAACTCTTCTATAAAATTAAACTAAGTAAATGTATATGTACTAATACAGAAAAGAATGAAGATTTTTCAGTAACATATGCATATTACTTGGAATGCACCTTTTGAGTCAGACAATCTTGGAGAGGTGGTGAATGACATTCTGACTTATGGTCAAAAAAGTTTGAGAACCACTGACTTAGAATAATGACAAAAAGAACTTTAGAAAAGAGATATCTTACTAAAAATGTTGCTTATACAGAAGTTATAAAGTTAAAGAAAATTTTTATTGCAACTTTTCTCTTTTTGTAGGGCAGATATTCATCTAATAACAAAAAATATATATTAATTTTTCACATTTTTTAGAATGTTTAACAATCTACTATTTGTAGGATGTGAAGGTAATGTTATGTCAGCAGCACAAGTGTAATTGGTGAGCCAGGTTCAAATTCAGGCCTAATCTGTTGCATTTACTTACATACTAATGCTCTTTGGAAAAGGCATGAATCCATCTTCTGCCAGATATGGGTTAAATAGTACAATATTTGTTATATAAAATAAATACTTTTTCCATCGTATACTATAGGTTTGTTGAATTTTCCTGCTTCTGTGTCATGTACCTTCAGGAAATAAGCAATCATGGCTCTCCTCAATTTCCTGTCTTTTGTAGCTCTTAATAAATTTTGTCTTTTTGTTATCATTCCTAAACCTTGCTCGACCATTCATTTACTCAAACTTGCTTTTCTTCTTCTACATGCTGTATCCCTTCAGAACATAGGTGATCATGGCTCTCCACGATTTCTTGTCCTTTGTAGCTTTTAATAAATTTCATCTTTTTGTTATCACTCCTAAACCTTGCTCGAACATTCATTTACTCAAACTCGCTAGGTAGGTTATGCACTGTTTTTCTCTGTCCCGCTTGCCTTCAATCTATCCTGTGAGTATCAGATTTTCCAAGCCCTCTTTCCTCATTATGTGCCCTAGAAATTTCAACTCTCTTTTTTATGTTAAGAATATGTGCCCTTTTTTCCATTTTCTCTAAAACTTTGAAAGCAGTTCACCATTTTCTTACCATGTTCTTAAAAATGATTCACAAGAAACTTTAACACATTTTCTTCATATGTTCTGTGTCCCTTCAGGACATAGACGATCATGGCTCACCACAATTTCCTATCCCTTGTAACTCTTAATAAATTTTGTCTTTTTGTTGTTTCTCCTAAACTTTGTTCTGCCACCCATTTACTCAAACTCACTATGTTATGCATTGCTTACCTCTGTCCCTCTTGCCTTCAATCTATCCTGTAAGTATCAGATTTTCCAAGCCCTCTTTCCTCATTATGTGCCCTACAAATTTCTACTCTCTTTTTCTGATGTTAAGTATATGTTTCCTTTTTGTTTCCATTTTCCCTAAAATGTTGTTGCTCACATGTTCGGTCCATGGCATTCTCAGCATCCTTCTGTAGAATCACATTTCTGTTGCTTCTAGTCTGTTCTTCATCTGTGAGGAGATTGTTCAGCATTTACTGCCATATAGGACTGATATTACATAAACGTCCAGTACTCTTTGTTTCTAATAAGAATTTTCTGTTTCATAATACTTTGCTTAGGTTTTGAAAGGCATCTTTTTCTATCCCAATTCATTTTCAAATTTCAGTATTGCACTTTCAGTCCTATGTTTAAACACTTCCTAGATATTTAAATTATTGTACTTGTTTGATTTTGATATCTCCACTTTGTAATTTGCATCTTGGGCTTTTCTTTTGCTGACAAACATGTTTTCTTCCAATTGATGTTTAGTCCTTTCTTCTTGCTTTCCTTCACTACCTTCTCTAGGAGTTTTTCTACTTTCCTTCTATTGTCTGCTATCAACACTGTGGCATCTGCATATTTTATGTTATGGCTGCCAATAATGAATCCTGGTAGGACTTCTAATTTTCTCAGAATCCCCTCACTGTATAGGTTGAATAAATCCAGTAAGAAGGCATATCCTTGTCTTACCCCACTTTCTATTTTTGCATATCTGCTGAACTCATTTTCTACATATAGACAGGAGGTTTGCTGCGTGTATAGGTTTTTTTTGGTTGGTTGGGGTTTTATGGCATATCAACCACTATGAGTTATTTAATGCCAGATCCAGTTTCCACATACTTATTAAATATATATACTTTGTAAACGTAATTTAAGGATAATGTTGGCAACATCATTGTTTCAAAAACGTATAGTTGGCAACATCATTGTTTCAAAAACGTATAGCTGGCAACATCATTGTTTACGCAGACGTAGTTTATCGTCATACCCAGGACGCAAATGTAGTTTGTCGCCATACCCAGGAAGCAGATGTAGTTTGTCATCATACCCAGGATGTGGATGTAGTTTGTCGTCATACCCAGGATGTGGATGTAGTTTGTCGTCATACCCAGGACGCAGATGTAGTTTGTCATCATACCCAGGATGTGCTGCATGTATAGGTTCTAGATTGTTTTAATATCCTTCCTAAGTACGTCATGATTATCTAATGTATAATTTACAAATTAATTACTGCATATATGCTCACAGATGGGTCACACTTTTTACCAAAAATTTCACAAAATATTAGGGGTGTGACCTAACCGCTCGGCATTAATGTAAAACAACACTATCTTGTCATCATGATTTCTGAGAAATCCCTGAAGAAATGATTATTAAATCCTTCAAAAAATGTGGCATTTCAAATGCCATGGATGGAACTGAGGATGACTTTTTATATGAGGATTTAGTTGCTTCAATAACAGAAAAGGCCAGGGATGTGGATATAGTTACTTCAAACAAAGTGATGATGAGTTGAAAAACTACTATGAAATGGACAATGATGAAAGCCTATTAACTGATGAACAAATGAAAATGATGTTTGACAGTGATGATAGTGAAGAAGAATTCTTGGGATTCAGTTCTGAATGAATTTTCAAACTGTAACTTGATATATAAATAAACACTTTCTTCTAAATGTAGCTTAACATTATCTTCTGTAGTTATTTCTTTTGTCAAGTTGACTCGATATAAAAATAATATGCGGTAAATATAAAAATACTGGTACAACAGTCACTTCTTGTTTACATGATGATTGATGAAATGTATTTTAACTGCAAAAGTGTATTAATATTTGTAAGTTTTGAAATAAAGGCAGATATCTGATAATTCATACGTTTAAAAAGGGCTAACTCCCCAGATTATAGTGCAACCTATCTGCAAGTCAACAGTATATCATCAATTATTAAGCCATAAAGTAGGGGTACGACCTATCCGCAAGTATATACAGTAGTATATTTTTTTTATTTTACATTGCAATTACTTTTCTTTTTCTTTTTTTTTCATAATCCATATTCAATTTTTTTTTTTTTATTTTTTTTTTTTTTACCGAAATTATTCCGTGTGATTAAGTATTTTGGAAATTAATATTGTCATACAGTAAAAGAAAGAAAGCATGAAATCAAAAAGAGAAAAATCCAACATACCTTTAGAGTGTATTGTTGAAACTGCAGAAATATTTTCTACTTTCGGTAACTCTTTCGTTGGGATCTTAGCAACATCTCGAGGGCAAATATATTCCAACATTTTTGAAGACATCTGGTACCACATAGCAATATTTTGGCAATAGAGGCAATTAAGAGACTCCTGCTGATCATTACATGTATGGGTACCATCCCAAGGTCCATTAAGCATTGTGGCTAATAATTGCATTAACTGCTGACTCGTATCATTGTAAATACCCAAATTACGTGGGGCTTCTTGGAGTTCCAACTAGAATATTAAAATAATAATTTTTACATGAACTGTCATTTAAGAATTTACATACACTACAGTTCAAACACTTGAAGCCACTCCCAAAATTAGCATGGGATGAACTTGACAGAAGAGTGATAAAAAAAATGAAAAGGAGCTCTTAGAATCATGGAATCAATTATTGAACTTATGCTTTGAGAAAGTTTTGCAATGAATGCCAAAAATTTGTTCTGCAGTAATCAAGGCTAAAGGAGGATATTTTACGAGAGCAAAATTTAGTCATAAAATGCTTTTTTTCTTTTTGTCATAATAAAATTTCTAATAAAAAATATCATGTCTCACTCTTTTTTAAACATGAATAATAATTTTCTCTTATTTAAAGTAAAAAAACTACTTTTGGGGCAGGGTGGCCTCAAACTTCTGAACTGTAGTCTATAAAAAAATCTGTATATAAATTGACTGAGTAATAACAAAAACTGGGTTTTGCAAATAGCGTTCTATACTTCTATAAAGATTGCCATGGTTTTGAAAAAAATAAATAGTTGTCCTGGATATATAAGCTATGGAACTATAATAACAGACTGCTTGCTTTAAAAACATTGTCTTCCATTTCTGGAAGACAATGTTTTTAAAGCAAGCAGTCTGTAATTATAGCTTTTTTAAAAATCATTTCACACCAAGCAAGGCAATAAAGCTACTAAGATGCAATGGGTTACTGAGAGTTAAAGGGTGTGCGAAAAAACATTAAGAAAAGAGGACAATAAAAGAACAGGACTGAAGAAGACAGAAGATAACAACTGAAGTTGCATTTAATTTTTTGAAGACCAAAGTTGACTGGAAAGTAAGAAGCCAGAAGAGATTTCCATAAGCAAGACGTACAAAAGAAGAAACTATTAGAATATTGTATATACTCGCGGATAAGTTACACTTTTTTTTTACCAAACATTTCACAAAATATTAGGGGGTGCGACCTAGAAAACAGAAATGATACCCATAAACACTAAAGCTGTGATTTTTCTCCATATAGAAACAATTTATCTATCATATATACTGACTCACTGCTTTAAACTTAACATGCTGCTAGATTCACATATCCATCACAATAAATAAAATTATAAAATATTCATTGATCCACCAGTCACCTTTCAGTTGGGGCCCTCGCACTAGACTGATATAGAAACCCTGAACATGCATACATAAGTTAAGGAACCATATGTAGATGTTTATTGAAAAATAGTCCCACGATTCATTCTGCAAAATATATATATTTTATCAAAAATACATCGGAAAATATGACTTAAAGAAATTAAATATATTCTTTATGAGATAATTTTCTTTAATGGTTGTTTCATATAACATTAAAAGATGTTCTTAAGTTTTATTTACAAATAACAAAATGCATGAAACTAGTACAAAAAACGTTAGCACTATTTTGCATTGCACAGCAATATAGTTGGTAGCCAAATTAATAGTTTATAATTTTAATTGTTGCAAACCGTAATCATGAGTAAAAGAAAGAGTTATGAAGCAGGTTTTAAATTAAAATAATATGCAGTAAATATAAAATACCGGTACGACAGTTACTTTCTTTTGTTTAAATGATGAATGATGAAATGTATTTTGACTGCAAAAGTGTATTAATAATTCTAAGTTTAGAAATAAAGGAAGATATCTGATAATTCTTACGTTTAAAGAGGGCTGTGTAACTTCCCAGATTATAGTGCAATCTATTTGCTAGTCAACAGTAAATCCTCAATTATTAAACCATAAAGTAGAGGTGCGACCTATCCGCGAGTATATACGGTATAACTTCAAAACAATTACCATGAAATAATTTATATAAAAGGCACAGAGTAGCTACGTAGGTGATGGGTAAGTAATAGAAGCTGAGATGCTAAATAACCTTGCAGATTCTTCTTTGGATTTTGTCAAGAATCTGTAGTGATAGCAATAAATAAATCACTAAATAACCTCTGACCCTTAATACTAGACTATGTAGGAGTATGAAAGCAAAATGAAAAATAATTAATATTAAAAGAAAAATTAAAAGTAATAAAATTACTTTAAAATATAGATATGAATGATAATTAACAATAAAGAAAGAAAAAGTCAGATTATAAAAAATAGTTAAATAAATATGAAAACTCCCATCATACACCAGAACAGGCGCTTTTTTGCCACTAATTGAAACAGAAATAAAATTTTCTCTCTCTTAATCGTTGACGGCTAAATGAAACAGCTGTCTGCAAACAGCTCTCCGACACACCATGTAGTGCCAACCAGATAAGCAAAAACTTTTTATTTCTGTATACATATATGTCCTTTGAAATATACAATTTTTTTCTATGTAAACAAAAGTCGTTTTTGTTTACACTTATTGTGTTGTATCTTGTATACGATTTGGTCGTAATTTATATATTTCCATTGTGGGGCTTATGGTGTCCTTTTAACCACAAGCAAAATTTCATATGTATAAAAAAAAAATGTACATTCAGTCAAGGCTGACACATCACAGAACAACCCACAACAAATCTTTAGATACATAGAAGCACCACCAAACCAGATATGACAATATTCAATTTAATATCAAAAGATACAAGGTGCGATGGGTAAACTGTCGCCATTTTATATTTTTCATTTTGTGTATACACATTGTTTGTTTTTGCTTTTGTCAACTGCAAAGTATAGTAGGGTCAGTTGGGCACCATCTGTGAGAAAAAGAGCATCATGATGCAATTTACTCTGCCAGAAATATGGAAAAAGCATGCTGTACTGCTTGGCATTTGTGTCGGAAGCTCCAATACAAACATTTCAATGTGTTTGGGTGTCAATCTAAGGACAGTGCAAAGGATTTGGGAAGAATTGGATGAGTTTATTGGTGATTACGAATGTACAGCAGCTTGGAAAACTCACTCTGATTGTTCTGATAAGAAAAGAACTCCCGAATTTGTTGAGCCTCAGACTCAATACTGAGGCCTACATCAAGTGCCTTGGGGAGATAGTGCTACCCTGAGAGGGTGACTGCTGGAAGATCCTATGTTTGGCAACAGGACTCTGCATAATGCCACACAAGCAGGAGAATGCAATCATGGCTGTCAGACAATTTCTACAACATCACCTCTTACATCTGGCTACCTAACTCCCCAGACTTGCAACCACCTTAATTAAGCTGTGTGGGGTGCAGTTGAGTGAGAGACCAACAAAACTCCTTGTGAGTCTGTCTATATTTCTGAGATGAGGTATTATGTACAGTATTTACATTAGTCGGACTATTGTCCTCATCTTTGTCGCCATATTTGTCACAACGTTTCGCCCGTTGTACGCTCCGCCCTTCTTCAGGTGTTTGGAATTTCGAACTGAACCCTTTATTTCGATCACTGGGGTAGACTGTTCTAGTTCCACATGCCATGTCCTCAAGGACACATGGCACAGTGGATAAAGGCATTGATTAGATCCAGTGACAGACCCAAAGAGTATGAGTTCAATACCCGGTTAAAGCAGTGGAGAACTTTCAGAGGGAAAAATTAGCAGGAGATAACTGATAACTGACATCCATCAAACATGGCACGTGGAACTAGAACAGTCTACCCCAGTGATCGAAATAAAGGGTTCAGTTTGACATTCCAACCACCTGAAGAAGGCCGAAGCGTACAACGGCCGAAACGTTGTGACAAATATGGCAACAAAGATGAGGACAATAGTCCGACTAATGTAAAAACTCCTTGTAACGCCAAAGATGAACTAAAGGCAAGGGTTATGACAACATACACCAACTTAAACAAAGAGACTGTTCAGAAGAATTGCAGGAGATTCTGAAGTTGTCTGGGAGCCATCGTTGAAGATAATGGCAATTTTATTGAATAAATTTACTCTTTAGTATTTCAAGATACTTTTGTGTAATTTTGATATTAGGTTGGTGCAAAAATAATGTCGTTTTTGACATGATCTTGAACGTCAAAAAACGACATTATTTTTGCACCAACCTAATAAATATAACTGTTAAAATGAGACATCAGTCTTATTTTCGTTCTTGTGTAATTTAGACGACAATTTATCTATCGCACCCTGTAGAGCATTACTAGTAAGAAATAAAATTAACTGTTCATAATCTTGTCTCTGTTCTGAGTTTTGCAGAATTACATCCACTCTTCAGGAGACTTAATTGTAAAAGAGCAATAACAAAGATCGTGTTTCATAAAGGACTTTCTATGCTTCTATAAATAAAGATTGTCATGGTTTCACAAAAAAAAAAAAGAGAAAGAAAAGGATATTTCTGGAAGAATGTTTTTAAGGCAAGCAGTTATTTGTAATTGATAACTGCCATGATATTTCATTAGAAACAAGGAAAACAGTACTGGACTGTTACATGATGTCTGTCCTCCTGTATGAGAGTGAATGCTGGACAATCTCCTCAAAGATAAAGAAGAGACTTGAAGCAGCAGAAAGATGCTGAAGATACAATAGGCCAAATATGTGAATGACAAGGTATTGAAGAGAATGGAAACAAAAAGGAAAATTTATACTTGACATCAGAAAGAGAGGAGGTTTCTGGAGCACATAGTGAGGAAGGAGGTCTTGGAAAAGCTGATACTCACAGGACAGATTGAGAGAAATAGGGACAGAGGAAAGCAGTGTGTAACATATTTGATGAGCTTGAGCAAATGGATGGCAAAACAGGGTTTGGGAGAAATAACAAAAAGACAAAATTTATTAAGTGCTACAAGGCACATGAAGACGTGGAGAGCCATGATCGCCTACATCCTGAGGGGACATGGCACATAAAAGAAAGTCTGTAATTATAGCAAGAAGCAAGTACAGAAATTTAATTATCTGGGAAGTATTATAACAGACAACGGAAAATGCAACACAGAAATCCAAAGGTGCATTGGAATAGCAAGATGCCTTCTAAAAATATTGAGAAACAGGAAAATCTCATTAGAAACAAAGATTGATTGATTGTGTAGCAATTTCTCACACATCCTTAGATTCTTTTTCCTTTTAAGTCAATAGCCAGGGTTTCTTAGGAATCTTTTCTCCAGACCACCTTTGAGTCAATTTAATGACCAGAATTTTTCAGGAATCCTGTCTCCAGCCTGCTTTTGAGTTAGCAAATATAAAATTTTGTTAATGATTTTAGATAATTATAAAATTAGAGTCCTTTGAAAAACTGACTATCTAAAAATTGAATGGTTGGTCTCCTTTTCTGGAACACAAGTGGATGGATAGGGGTAGTAGGACCCCAGCCAGTATCCATATAATGAGTAGTCAGCCAGTGAGCCAGCAATTAGTGAAATTGCCAGACAGTGAGTGTAAGGGTCCTTATTCTATGGTCAGAAGTTAGTGAGATACTCGGAGTTTGCTTTCTTGAAGCCAATTAAGTGATAAATCATATTGTTTTGCTATGTTCCAGGCAGTGTCAAGAAAAGAATTTGGCATTATTCTTTGTTGAATTTGATCAGAGTTCTAATATTGAGACAAACCTGTGAACATAGTCTGCTGGTTGTATACACATACAGCTGACCTTGGATGTCATCAAAGCTTGTGGAGTGACGTGCAGAAATGAACTTGTTTGATTGGCATTTTACCGGCATATCAACCACTGTGGGTCATTAATGCTATTAAAAACAAAGAAAACTGAACTGTTATATAAGGTCAATTCTCCTATATGGCAGTGAATGTTGGACAATTTCCACACAGATAATGAGGTGACTTGCCGTAACAGAGATATAGTTCTACAGAGGGATGCTGAGAATACCATAGGTAGAAAATGTGAGCAGTGAAGAAGTTTTAAGGAAAATTGAAACAAAAACAACACTTACACTTAGGATGAAAAAGAGACAGTTTTAATAATGAGGAAAGAAAGCTTGGAGAATTTGATACTCACAAGGCATACCAAAGGCAAAAGAGACAGAGGGAAACAGTGAGCAACATATCTAATGAGTTTTTGTAAATGGATGGTAGAATATGAACTGACAAACATTACTTAGTGCTACAAAGGATAGGAACTCATGGAGAGCCATGATCACCGAAATCCTTCTTACCAAGGTTAAAGAAAAAAGTTACCTGTTTTAAAAGGATATCCAACATCATAAGGAAACAAGGCAGATGCAACTCAGTCTCTCTGTCAAAAAGGTCGACAGTTTCATGCATTGTCTTGGAGCGCTCAGGGCTGAGGTGGGGCAGGTAATCTTCAACTGGAGATGAAGGTGAGAGCAAAGACTGAGAGACACCATCTCTCCCTGAAGATGCTTTCGCAGGGTCTGAGCGGTGAAGATATTCTACTCCATTTTTGAACATTTTCAGAAGTAAGTGTATTGGAATTATGATATCCAAGGATGACAACACCTGTAAAATAAAACAAAATATATTTAATTTTATAAAATATACTACATATGTCCCATAATTGCTACATTTGTTTATATATGGCATTGGCTAAGTGTGACAACCATTATCGGATAAAGCATTTTATTTTTATTATTGCTGTTCCATAATAGATAATAAATAAATCTCTAACACTAACAATCTTCAAGAATTTTAGTGCAATGGAAATCACCATCTGTCCATCTACCTGAATCCTGTTTATTTATTGTCCTTTCTCCTCACAAAAGTCTATTCAATCTTTTTCACTCCCAGTAATGCCTTGCCTCTCAATGGCATTATCATATTGCTTGGGGATGAAATGATTAAAAAAAAAAAAAATAAAAAAAATAAAAAAATTAATGAACTTGCAAGAGTTATGAAACAATGTCACCAAAGTGGAAAGCTCATCAGAACAATTGCCATGAAAATATTTGTAGAAAAGAGGGAGGGAAGCCATATCACAGCAAAGAGTTGAGGAAGTGACTGAAGCTGAGATGCCAGAACAGGATTGATTATCCCTACAGACCCTTATTTGGATTTTGTTGAAGTATATGACCACAGGTAACAATATGGTTGACAGACATTGTTTTATTTGTATTATTTACGCTCAAACTATTGTCCTCATCTTTTTTGTTACTATTACAATGTTTCAACCATTGTGCTTTCCGGCCTTCATCAGGTTTTTGTCAATCCAAGCAAACTTCTGGGACTTTCAAAACTAACCCTTTATTTAATCTATGGGGGGTAGATTGTTCTCATTTCACAGTTGATACCTAGAGATATCTTGTTCTCTTTTTAGTACTGTTCAGTTATTGCTAGCAATGTTTCCAAGAGGCAATAATAATTATATTATAATGTAATTTAATCTACAGTGGTAGATTGTTCTCATTCCACTATATCTGGGGATATATTGTCTATCTTTTAATTATTACTCCTCAAAGGACTCTAGCCTTACAGATTAAAGTTTTAGCTTGTGAATTCAACGACATAATTGTGAGTTCAATCCTTGGGCCGTATGGTGTAGACTTCGATAGTGGAAATAGAGCAAGCAATAACTGAGTAGTAGTAAATAAGAACTAGCCAAGATATCCCTAGATACAAACAGCATAACTAGACAGTTGAAACTAACCTGAAGCCATTGTAAGGATTGTTCTTGAACATAGGCACTGCCATCATGAAAGCGCTCAGACACAAAATGATACATCCGCTCCAAGGTAAATGGTAAAGGACACATGTCTATGTCGAAGGCTTTGCTTAAATAAAAAAAGGAAAACTGTAAATTAAGAAGGATTTAAAAAAGATCAAATATACATGATATTTATTTGATACAAAGTCAACACAAAAGAATGTGATTCCTAATGAAGGACTACAACCATGACGACAACAAAAAAATACTGAACTCACAGAAAAGAATGGGTCAACATGGAAGCACACAAAGGAATGAGACAATTAACACAGAAATCATACAAAGGAATGAGACACCTGACACAAGTCTTGCACAAAAGAATGAAGCACTTGACATACTTCTTGTACAAAGGAGTGCGACACCTGACACAGGACTCGTACAAAGGATTGTGACACCTGACATGGGACTCGCACAAAGGAGTGGAACACCTGACACAGGACTTGCACAAAAGAATGGGACAGTTGATGCCAGTCTGGCACTAAGAAATGGGTCACATGACGCAGGACTTGAACAAAGGAATGGGTCACTTAAAGCAGGGTTTGCACAAAGGAATGGGTCACTTGAAACATGACTCGCTCAAAGGAATGGGTCACTTGAAACATGACTCGCACAAAGGAATGGGTCACTTGAAACATGGCTCGCTCAAAGGAATGGGTACTTGAAACATGACTCACTCAAAGGAATGGGTCACTTGAAACTTGACTCACTCAAAGGAATGGGTCACTTGAAACATGGCTCGCTCAAAGAAATGGGTCACTTGACACAGGGCTCATATATAAGAATACTAAAAAATACCCAAATTTCTAAGAAACTCGGATTTTTTCATTCATTTGATTTTAATTTTAAAATTTTAATTCAGCTTTAATTAACTTAAAAACATAATAATACCCACATTTTCAAGCATTTTAAATTAATTAAATAAAATAAAAAACACCCAAATGTCGAAGTACTTTAAGAACAAGTTCTGATTTAAGTTGAATTAAGGTAAAATTACACAAAATGCCAGCATCTCACCTGAGAAGAACTTTTAATTCATTCAGTTCATCAAGTGGGACTTCTGTTCGGATGGCCTCTAACCAATATGGCATGACATAGTCCCAAATCTAAAAGAAAAATTGTAAAAGCTTTTTACATCTGCTATGTAAAAATAAAGATTATGTATGGTCTTGCCATATGGAAATATCATTGAAAGAAAAAATATTATTTAAATATTGTTAAAAGAAAGAGATTATTTAAATCATATTTAAGAAAAGTGATTATTTAAATCATATTAAGAGATTATTTAAGCCACATAAAAAAAATGATTATTTAAACTATATTAAAATGTAATTATTTAAGCCATATAAAAAGAGATTCTTTAAGCTGCATTAAGAAAAGTGATAATTTAAACCATATCAAAAGAAAGAGATCATTTCAGTCATATTAAAAAAAAAATGATCATTTAAGTCATATAAAAACAAAGAGATTATTTAAGCCATATTAAAAATGATTATTTAAGCCATATTAAAAAATGATTAAGCCATATTAAAAATGATTATTTAAGCCATATTAAAAAATGATTATTTAAGCCATATTAAAAAATGATTTAAGCCATATCAAAACAAATAGATTATTTAAGCCATATCAAAACAAAGAGATTATTTAAGCCATATTAAAAATGATTATTTAAGCCATATTAAAAAATCATTATTTAAGCCATATTAAAAAATCATTATTTATGCCATATCAAAACAAAGAGATTATTTAAGCCATATCAAAACAAAGAGATTATTTAAGTCATATTAAAAAATGATTATTTAAGCCATATTAAAAGAAAGATTATTTAAGTCACATTAAAATGTGATTATTTAAACAATATTAAAAGAGATAACTTAAGCCATATTAAAAAAAAGTGATTATTTAAATCATATTAAAAAAGTGAATATTTAAATGATATTAATATTTTCATCAGTTTTAGATCTGAAATGATTTCTCATTTCATAAGCAAAATGTTATGTTTTAATGAGTAAAAGCAAGCACTTATTTCAGGAGAAACATTAAATTCCTGACCACTGACAATCCGATTTCTCTTTATTTTTGATGATCAACTAAAAAATTGTGTGCTTTAAATTTGCGAAAACAAAATTTGGTTCCAAAATTGTAAAATTTGGTGTTATCAAATTTCATTCTTAATACAAGAAATATTTAGTTTGATAAAAGAGTAAATGGATGAAAACTATTTCCTAACAAGTCAGGTGATAATAACAGCAGTATTAACTTTATTTAAAGGATGACAATGGATATGATTTCACATCACACAGGTATCTTTATTCTTTTTTCTAATCATACACTGTCTCCTTCTTGCCATAGATTTATGGCCTGAGTAAAAGTTACAGTAAAAAAGCAATTTAAAATTAAAATGTTAACAGGAACTACAAGCAAATTTATACTTAAAATCAGAAATCAGTGGCAGTTGAAATTTCTGAGATACATAATGAGGAAAGAGAGTTTAGAGAATCTAACACTCACAGAACATACTGAAGGCAAAAGAAGCAGGATAAGCCAGTGAGTAAGCTACTTATTGAGTTTGAATGCACGGCAGAACAAGGACAAAAAAGGACAGTAAAGCATCAAAGAGAAACAAAAGTGAGAAGGCTGTGGAGAACCATAATCATCAATATTATGAAGGGACATAGTACTTAAAAGAAAAAAAAGTATATGGATAGCAAAACAAGGACAAAGAGAGATGGTAAAGTGTCAAAAGTTATATTATACTGACAAACCTGAGAAGGTTGTGGAGAGCCATGATCACTCATGTCCTGAATGGACATAGTAAATAAAAGAAAAAGCTTAGTGACAGCAAAGCAAGGACAAAAAGAGATGGTAAGATGTCAAAAATTATTTATAGCAACAAAAGTGAGGAAGTTGTGGAGAATGGACGGAGCCCATAAAAGAAGAGGCATGTTGGCAGCAAAACAAAATGGGATGGTAAATTGTCAAAATTATTTATAGCAACAAAAGTGAGGAAGTTGTAGAGAGCCGTGATCACTCATGTCCCAAAGGGACATAGCACTAAAAGAAGACGCATATGGATTGCAAAACAAGGACAAAAAGGGATGGTAAAGTGTCAAAAGTTATTTAGAGCAACAAAAGAGGAAATATGTGAGTGAGCGGTGCTATATTGAGTCTGATTTGCTACCTCTTCATCACTGAGGCCCGTTGGAACAGTTGGTATGGTGTTTGCTTGACAACCTAACTGTCAGGGTTTCAATTCTTGGTAGTGGATGCGCACTGCTAATGAGTCCCAAATATAGGACGAAACACCAGTGCTTTCTGCATTCTGTTGAGGTTTCAGACTCAATGAATCACTTATATATATATATATATATATATATATATATATATATGTGGAAAAATGTAAAAAAAAGTGGAAAAATTTTTTGTGATGCATTTTGTCCTTAAGAACTTCAGCAGACTAAATTTGTTATGTTGGTGCATCTCCACCAGCACACAAATGGGGGATTCTGGGAATTTAAAATTTTAAAAATATGTAACAAATGTAAAAAAGAAAAGAAAATGCGTATTTATAATTTATAATAAATTTAGTCTGATGAAGCCCTCAAGGACAAAATACATTACACAAAAACTTTTTCCAATTTGATACTCACAGGACAGATTGACAGTAAGAGATTCCAAATGAAAACAATGCACAACCTACCTGGTGAGTTTGAGCGAATGGATGGCAGAGCAGGGTTTAGGAGAGATAATGAAAAGACAAAATTTATTAAGTGCTATATGGACAGGGAATTGTGGAGAGCCATGAACACCAATGTCCTTAAGGGACACAGGACATAGAAGTGGAAATTAGCAACACTATACAAGAAGGAAAGCAACTTATTGGATAGAATTCTATCACAAAATTTAAAATGGAAATTACCTCAAATGTGATAATATCGTAAGGTACAAGACAAAAGAAACAATTTAGTCCTTCCTTGATTTGTGTAGTACGTGTTGATAAGGTATCCCTGAAACAGAAGATAGACAAATAAAAATTATTTTAATAGAACATGAAATTACAAATGTTTCAAAAGAGATTTTATTAATAGTAATTTTAAATCTACTGTAATCATTTACATATAGCTAGGGAGTATTAAAAAAAAAAAGGTTATTTTCATGTATAAAATATACCTGATTTTAGGGCAAAGAAAATAATCAAAACTTGTGAAAAATGAAGAGAAAAAAATGAAAATAAAATGGAATATTTTACCATGGTTGGCAGATCTTCTATTATCACATAAAGATAGAAAATTTGAAACAGTGTGTATTTGAATGGATGTTGAAAAATTCTCAGACCAACCAAAGATCTTTTGAGACATTTAATCAGAATTTTGGAAGTGGGTTGAGTTGAGAATTTTTCACTACTTACTGGTGTGCGTTTTATATATATATATATATATATATATATATATATATATATATATATAGTGTGTGTAACCCGGATATAAGAGAGATTTTCTCTGGTCCCAAATTAGAGCCTGTGTTAATAAAACAAAATAGATGAAACCCGGGTATAAGAGAAACCCGGATATAAGAGACTTATTCTCCGGTCCCGACAACTCTCTTATATCCGGGTTACACTGTATATATATATATATATATATATATATATACACACACACACACACACACACACACACAGTGTGCGATGGGTAAATTGTCACCATTTTATATTTTTAATTTTGCGCATGTAGATTGTTTTTTTTATTAATACACAATATAGTCAGGTCAGTTGGGCACCGTCTGCGAGAAAAAGAGCACCATGAAGCAATTCACTCTGTCAGAAATTTGGAAACAACATACTGTACTGCTTGGCATTTGCGCCGGAAACTCAAATACAAACATTTCAGAGTGCTTGTGTGTCAATATGAGGATAATGCAGAGGATTCAGAAAGAGTTGGATGAGTCTAATGGTGATTACCAAGGTGTTTGGAGTGATCACTAGTGATGGCAACATGATGCCTCCATTCATCTTTCCAATGGCCCTCAGACTCAACATGGAGATCTACATCAAGTCCCTTGAGGAGGTAGTGCTGCCCTGGGTCAAGTAGGTAGCTGCTGGAAAACCCTATGCCTGGCAATAGGACTCTTCACCATGCCCCACAAGCAGGAGAATCCAGTTATAGCTGTATGTCAGACAATTTCTGAAACTAAACTACCCCTTACATCTGGCCACCTAACTCCCCAGACTGCACCACCCCTGATTATTATGTGTGGGGCACAGTTGAGCAAGAGACCAACAAAATTCCTTGTAACACTCAAGATGAATTGAAGGAAAGGATTATGGTAACATTCACCAACTTAAACAAGGAGACCTCCAAGAAGAGTTACAGGAGATTCCAAAGTCATCTGGAGGCTGTGGTTGAAGTCAATGGCAATTTATTGAATAAATTTACTCTGTAATATTTCAAGATATTTTTGTGCAATTTTGGGAAATATACCTGTTAAAATGAGATGTCAGTGTTATTCTTATTTTTGTATCATTCAGACAATTTATCCATCGCACCCTGTGTTTGATTGTGTGTGTGTGTGTGTGTGTGTGTGTATATATATATATATATATATATATATATATATATATATATATTATATATATATATATATATATATATATATATATATATATATATATATATATGCACCATAATCAAGGTGTTGGCCATATCTGGCCTATGAAGGATTTTTGTTTGGTCCACGAACTTAACACCTGGATACTAATTATCGAATTAATTTGCAGAGCAAGTGGCAGAAAAATATAAATTTGAGTTAATGAACTTACAATGCAACAAATTTTTTAAATCAAAATTTAATACCAAGTCCACAGCTGACTTCTACAAGTAATATGTTTTGTCAAGTGGAAAATATAAAAGCTTATTGATTTATGTGAAAATGATGGTATCATTATTTGGAAGTACATATGCTTGTGAACAACTTTTTGCAAAAAATGAAATATATTAAAAGTTGCTTAAGAACAAGGTTGTGATGACCACTTGGATGATATCTTGCTCCTATCATCGACAAATATTTCACCTGATGTGGATATGTTATCGAACAATGAATACAAACAAGTTTCTCATTAAATAATTTGCCATTTCTAACTGTATTTTCTTTATAGTAAGGAATTTGCATTTTTGCTGATTGTGTTAGTTTTTATCCTGTGATTCCTACATTAAAATAAGGAAACTTGTTTAAATAATATAACATTAACTTCCTTGTTTTTTTTCTTTAAACTTCCAGACCAAAGCAAACCTCTGGACAGAGCGGTGTGAGGTCAAAACAATTTATTATAGCACATTTGATATCATGGCCCTCTTCAGAGAGGCTGCATAGATTTTCTGTCTTGCTATCCCCAAAGGTTTGCTGATCCCTGCCATAATCCTTTATATATAGAATGCTAAGATGTATAATGCAGAGGGAAGAAGAGCTTATTTTCATGTATAAGACTCACCTGATTTTACAGCAAAGAAAATAATCAAAATTGGTGAAAAAGTAAACAAAAATGAAAAAAAAGCAAAAAACAAAAAAGGCCATTTTTTTTTTACATTTGTGATTTGTAAGCATTATTAAAAAGGTGATAATGATTGTTTGCAAAACTTGCTAAAGGTGTTGTTAAACATTAAACAGTCATTTTACCTGTGAATGATTTCCAAATTCATGTAGGTGTCTAGACTCAGTAAAATACAGAAAAAGTACAAAACCATACAGGACTTAGAGAAACATTATGAAACATTTTTCTCCCTTTGCTGCAATCTGCCATTAGATGGATATTGTCTCTCTGATAAATAAATCAAATTTGATCTGATTTTGTCCATTTTTGAGTCCTGGAAAAAATGGATTTATGTTCTAAACTAAGGTATAAGAATGCAGCAGGCTTTTGGACATGATTTTGGATGAAAAACCAGCATCATTTATGAATATTTATGCTGATTATACAATGGTATATGGGTATATTGTCAAAATTCTAGATGACCAGAGCCTGGCAGCTGATCTCACCTCTGACCTAGTTCTAACAGCTCAGTGGGGAAACACTGGCTGGTTACATTGTTGCAATATGCCATTAGATAGATATTGTCTCTTCGGTAAACTAATAAATCCACTTTGAGCCAATTTTGCCTGTTTTGAATCCTGTAAAAAAGGGGATTGTGTTCTAAACTGAAGAATTCGATACAGCAGAGTTTTGGACACGATTTTGGATGAAAAAAAAAAACTGTCTTATGCAAACCGGATTATGAGGTGTGTGTGTGTGTGTGTGTATATATATATATATATATATATATATATATATATATATATATATATATATATTTAGAGCCTGTGTTAATGTATATATAATAGACCAAACCCGGATATAAGATAAACCCGGATATAAGAGACTTCTCCGGTCCCGACAACTCTCTTATATCCGGGTTACACTGTGTGTATATATATATATATATATATATATATATATATATATATATATATATATATATATATGCAAGTTTCATTAAAAACGACAGACAAGGTACTATGGTTAAGTTTTTTATTTAATTTTTCTTGTGTTCGAACAAGAGCTTTCTTTGCTGGACAAAGGATGTGTAAGAACTGTCCAAATGTTTTATTTTTCCGAGCGCTTTCGGCTATACCTTTAGCCATTAGCAAGGATGATTTGATTTTTCAGCTTAATTGAGTGTGTGCATGATGTATAATAAAAAAGAAAAAGCCTACCCTCAACAATATTAACTACAAACAAAGCCACAACGTGCTAATCGTATTTGGAAATTAAAACACCACTACTACACACTAAGACATATATATCATGCACACACTCAATTAAGCTGAAAAATCAAATCATCCTTGCTAATGGCTAAAGGTATAGCCGAAAGCGCTCGGAAAAATAAAACATTTGGACAGTTCTTACACACCCTTTGTCCAGCAAAGAAAGCTCTTGTTCGTACACAAGAAAAATTAAATAAAAAACTTAATCGTAGTACCTTGTCTGTCATTTTTAATGAAACTTGCATAAAAGAAGGATTGCTGCCTAAATATACAATTTTATATATATATATATATATATATATATATATATATATATATATATATATATATATATATATATATACACGCACATTTCTTTTTTTTACATATATAAGGGTTTATGGCCATACCATGTTGAAACATTGGTGCTCATACAATCACTAAAGTTAAGCAACATTGAGTCTGGTCAGTACTGCTTGGGAATACCAAGTGATGTAAACTTGGATGAACAAGTGGTATAATAGATAATAGCTAACTGAGTTACAATTATAGTCAGGTTTGTTATATACACTTATAGTTAGTTATATAGCAAAGGAGCTATAGTGATACAATATGGATTTGATGGACTTGCCTGAAATGAGACTCCCTGGGAGAGTCACTTCACAGAACAATTTGGGCTGGGGGTACACATATTCTTACTTGACAATAGGCTGACAGTCATATCATCTTGAAACACTAGTTCTTATATGATCACCAAAGTTAAGCAACATCAAACCTGGTCAATACCTAGATGGGTAACCATTTGGGAATAGCAAGTGCTGTCAGTTTGGATATGTGAATAATGGGATGGATAACGGTTCTGGATGAGAAATCAAAGACAAGTTCCAATTCCAGTTGGGTTCATTATAATCACTTATGAACTCTTGGGAAAAGTAGGAATCCACCTCTTCTCCCCCAAGCTATTGGTTAATTAATAGAACTTGTATCAGTAAATCATTATTATCTCCCAAAAAATTCTTACCATGTAAAAACAGTTTTTGGCTTTAAATAACCTGCAAAGGGTTCATAAGCTGATTAGGATTAATTAATCAACATAATCTTACCTTTATAAGATGCTCTATTTTAAATACTTTTAAAAGAGCTTTTTAATACACATGAAAGATAACAATGTTTGTTTTATTTAACCATAAACATTAATATATCTTAGCAAATGTCAAAAGGAGTGGCTGTTTTATTATTAACACTCCTGGGATCTATTCTTTGGATAAAAAAAACTGTGTCTTATATACACAGGATTATGATATATGTAATTTTATTACTTTAAACATTATTTTTAATGGATACCCATATTGGGTAGACATTTTTTTTTAAGTGTTTATTTCATCTACTGGCTTGAGCATTCAAGAAAGCTTAATAAAGAAAAGGTGCCCTCCCACAGGATTTGAACCTGCATCTCCCTTTACAAAAGAAACTACTGTCTCATCCAGTATGCTTTAACTACTCAATTACAAAGAGCTTCATGATCAAGCAAGGTTCTATTTGCCTTAAAATACATTCACTCGTTCAGATTTTCTCAAAAGCCATAGCTTGTTTTTGTTTTTTTAATCAATTTGCCCCAAGCAAGCCTGGGGGCTGTTTGTGAATCCAAATTCCCATTGAAAAACATAAATGAATTTGTACAACCTTCAGGATGCGGCAGATTCATTTGATGGTGGCAGTTCAACTGATCATGGGGGAATGCCATAACAAGTACAAGTATGCAAGGTAATAATGCCACCAAGACACAAGGGGCTACTGGGAGTGAAAGAGAAGGAAAAGACTTTAGAAGGAACTGGAAACCCAATCCTAAAAAGGAAACAGGGGATAAACCTCTACTCTTGTTCAAAAGACCAGGAAGGGGGTGTGAACTAGCCAATAGTCAAACCTATCTATTTCTAATGGGGAGAAAAAATGTAAATAAATAGTAAATAAAAGTTCAAATGTTTTATTAGAAGTATAGAGTTGAAGTAAATTTTAGAAGGAACTGGAAAGCAAATCCTAAACAGGAAACAAGAGATAGACGTCTACTCCTGTTCAAAAAGCCAAGGAGGCGTGTGAACCGGGCCTATTTATTCTATTATCTGATCAAATTTGTATCCAAAATGTAAACAAAACAATTTTTAAAGAATTTATGAATTTTGTTTTTTAATCTGAGATTTTATTTTATTACTTCAAATGTTATTTTTAATTGCTTAGAGAGTGACGTTGACCCAGGGCAACATCTTTCTCCGCTTTAAACATTTCAAACACGGGAATTGCTTGTTATCATGAGTTACTATTGACTTTTGCAATATCTAACAAGATGACAGCCATCATAGTTAATAAACAAATAAAATTTCAAAAGTGGCTTCAAGTGGCACAGATATATCAAAAAGTCAAAAGACTTCAAGTGGCACAGATATACCAAAAAGTCAAAAGTGGCTTCAAGTGGCACAGATATACCAAAAAGTCAAAAGACTTCAAGTGGCACAGATATACCACTTGTCATGGTCAGATATATCTACTGAATTCATTAACATATAGCATATTTAAATTTAATTAAAATATGCCGCAAAAAAAATTTCAAATATTTTTTCATACAGAACAATTTGGAAATGGTTAGCATATCTCTTAGGCCAAACCCAGTATATGTTGGGGTTATCGCAGATCAAACTTCTCTTAGAACAAAGGTCCCTTAATGATATTAAATTTGGTATTTCTTGGTGTGAATTACATGGTACACAAACTGTTAACTTTAAAATTAGTTTGATCTTCAATGTGTGCCCCATACCTGTAGTCTTGTGCTGTTCTTTGTTAATATCAATCGGTTCCATGTTATAAATGAGATAGCTGATAAATTTTCAGTTTTTTTTACAAAAACCTAGAAGGCTCTGTGTCTGTGTCATAAACAGTTAGGGTCATAGGAGCACTATATGTACTGCAGCCATAACAGCAGTGGTGTGGCTACAGCAAGACAGCCTAACAAAACTCATCCCTCTTCATGTTGATTTTGAATCCAGTTATCCTTCACCCAGAGTGATTGCCATCTCAAGGCAAATAGAGCCCAGCCTACCCTATTTAAGAGATGTATTGATAATTTTTCCCAAGAGTATTTGTGTGAAAGGGAATATAATAAACTGTTACACTATCCATGCATCTACACTGATGAGACTTATTTATAATTAAAAAGCAAGTAATATTTTGATTGGTCACAAACTGAATGCGAATTTTATAAGTTTAATTTGAAATCAACAAAGCTGAGAATACTGTTTCAAGACATGTTTTAAAGCCCTGCTTTGTATACCTCAGCCTTTCAGTATTCTGATCCTGAAAATTGCATTTCTTGCTCCAGTGTCTTGAATAAAGCTCCATAGTTCTTGTTCTACCACCAGTCTAATTTTTCTGGAGTTTGCATTTGTTCACACTTGGTTTCTTTGGCATTGCTATGAAGATTGATCTTTTGAAGTCCTTTGGTATTTCACCATATTTGAATATTGTATATTCTGTTTATCACTTTGGCAACATTATCAGCCTTAAAATCATCTAAGACTGTTAGCATCTCTATTAAAATCTTGTCTGGTCCTGCTGATTTGTTCCTCTTCATCTTGAGCAGTGCTGACCCAAACTCAGATTTTAGTATTACAAGTTCTGCCATGTTTTTACACTGTCATAAATGTCCAAAATTTTAAAAATGTCTTACCAGTAACCTCCAACACGGGCATATTCAACAGGATGAGGCAGCAAGCAGGAAATAATCACTTCAAAATGTGTTTTTGCAACCTTCTGCAACCACTTAGAAATATACTGCAATAAAAAAATTGACATTATGTTATAAAGGCTAATCAATATTGTATTTATAAACCTTTAGACCATGCAAAAATACACAAGTCACACTGACTGGTTGTTATTTATTTATTTATTTTCAAATGCATGCCTGTAGTTAAATCATTGAAAAGATATTTGCACAGTAAAGACCACTGATGAGCTATTTGTAAAACTACTGACAAAGTATTTGTATAATGAAATCATTGACAAGATATTTTTTAAGAGCAAAATCATTGAAAAAATATTTGTATTGTAAAACCATTGTAAGGATAGTATATTAAAATAGACATGTTTTTTGTATAGATAAAGTCTAAGTATTGTATTTAATCCAATTTGCAATGCATTCCTATAGTAGAATCATTGGCAATGCATTTACATTATACCTATAATAGCCCTATTCTATCAGTAATGCTTGCATTCATTCCTGACCACTGACAATCCCTTTCTTCCTCATTTGCAATGCATTCCTATAGTAGAATCATTAGCAATGCATTTACATTATACATATAATAGCCCTATTCTATCAGTAATGCTTGCATTCATTCCTGACCACTGACAATCCCTTTCTTCCTCATTTGCAATGCATTCCTATAGTAAAATCATTGGCAATGCATTTACATTATACATATAATGGCTCTATTCTATCAGTAATGCTTGCCTTCATTCCTGACCACTGACAATCCCTTTCTTCCTCATTTGCAATACATTCCTATAGTAAAATCATTGGCAATGCATTTACATTATACATATAATGGCTCTATTCTATCAGTAATGCTTGCATTCATTCCTGACCACTGACAATCCCTTTCTTCCTCATTTGCAATACATTCCTATAGTAAAATCATTGGCAATGCATTTACATTATACATATAATGGCTCTATTCTATCAGTAATGCTTGCATTCATTCCTGACCACTGACAATCCCTTTCTTCCCCATTTGCAATGCATTCCTATAGTAAAATCATTAGCAATACATATAATGGCCCTATCAACATGTTAGCAGGCCTTTTTAGATCTGTTGTGGCAAAATGATAAAAACAGCAAAGATGAGGACAATCGTTCAAATATAAATAGTGTAAATAGTATATAATGGCCTTATTCTATCTGTATGCTTGCAGTAATTCCTGCCCAATTATTTCAAATCATGTGAACATATCCAACAGTGTGGTTTACAGTACAAATGCCGAAGGACTGGCCACTAAAAAAGCTGGGAAAAAGATCCTGATTACACAATGCTTGCTACTTGTTTTATATATTCATTTCTTAACCAAATCCACATCAACATTTGGTAAAGTGTCCTAAGTTGGTCACTTGATCATCTTTTAATCCTGCCATGTGATTGACTACACAAGACAATGTTGAATATATTATCTAAGTATATTAGTATTCAAAGTTTTAATTTTTCATAGCTGAATATGAGGAGCGATTGAAATATGAGGAGGATGTAAGTATTTAAAAACTTAATTGTGAACGGGCAGGGAGAATGCCTACTCAGGACTTGGGAGTTCAAGAATAGCAGGGGTCAAGCTTAGGACCCAAGTAAAAAAGCCAGAATTTTAAGTCATTTTCAAGGTGCACTCACTCTCCCCACCTGATGCAACACAGTCTTTCTAGTTGTGTCAACCCACATTTTTTTGTGTATGCGACAAAATCTAGTTGAATATCTAGATCAGAGCTTCTTAACCTGGGATCCCTGGTTGGGTTTCAGAATGTCCGTGAGGATCAGATAAAAATTTATATTCGCTATATAGCCCTTCTCCTAATCAACAGTTTCCCATAGAAATAAATAAAAGAAAATGCATCCTGCCACTGCTTGAAAGAAAATGCACCCAGCCACTACTTACAGTGCTGATCTCTAAACACCTCTTGACTTGCTGTTGTGTCCATGTCTACCATTTAAACATGTGTCATTATTCTCTGCAAGAGCACTATCTTTTGCCACTCGGTAAGAGCAAGTGATAATTCACATTTTCACTGCTTGATTATCTTCTCGTATACTGGTGAAGATTAATTGACCATAATTTCTTTCAAGTGTGGCTGGCTGAAAAGTAATGTGTATGCAATGTGCATGAGGGTGCAGTATGGAGAAATGCACATCCAGTGAAAAAAAACAATCATATTGTGACTATCTGCTTGTCTATCTATGAAGGGTTAGTTCTTATAGGGGTCCGGCACTCAAGGAGTTCATGACTCAAAAAAGGTTAAGAACCTCTACTCTAAAGCATGAGAATTTTCACAGAGAGTCATTCTGTACAAGAAGGAGATTCATGACTTTCCCAAGAATGTCAGCACAGAATATTTAGAGGGGACAAAAATAAAAGGCACCAATGAGATTACATTCTCAGGTTAATTTAAAAATGGAGACTAAACTAAAAATACAAAGGCCTAAACTATTCCTTCCACCAAAACATCACATTTACACCTTTTCTGTCATACAATATGGATGTGCAGATTGTTTAATGGTTACCAAATTGGGAAGAGTTATCAGCCACCTAAGCTTGAGTTTGTCATGTTCATTTTCACACAAATATATTTGGCAAAGGTATGAATCCATCTCACCTCCCTAACTCCAGGTATGGGTTAAATACTAAGGATAACTTGGCTCTCTTGCCTTCCGGTAGCAACCAGTCTAGGAGAAGGAAAATTCTGTCATACAATATGGATGTTCAGATTGTTTAATGGTTACCAAATTGGAAAGAGTTATCAGCCACCAAAGCTCAAATTACAGTCGAGTTTTCGCACAAATATGTTTGGCAAAGAGCTAGTTTTATAGGGGTCCAGGACTCAAGGATTTCATGACTGGATGTAAGGGTTTCATGAAGATCAGTTAAAAAATAAAACATTTATATCTGCTATACAGCCCTTGTCTCAATCAATGGTTTCCCATTGAGAAAAAAAAATAAAAGAAAATGTACACAGCCACTACTTACAGTGCCAAATTCTAGGCATCTCTTGACTTGCTGTTGGGTTCATGTCTACCATTTAAACATGTGTCATCATTCTCTGCAAGAGCACTCAGACTGTGAATATCTGCTTGTCTATCTATGAAGGGCCAGTTCTTATAGGGGTCAATGACTCAAAAAAGGTTAAGAATCACTGATCAAGATCAACATTTCTCAACAGGTGTACCCGAGTTCATTAATATGCCCTCAAAGGTAGCCAGGTTCATCCCAAATTAACAGAATTATTTTTATATTTAAAAAATCTTTATTTTAAGAAAGCTATAGACACAGCTTCCATATCTGTAAAGTCTTTGTCATTTGATATTTTAAACTGGATGCTAAATTCTTTAATCTTTAAGAAGGAAATGATAATCCTTTCCCTTTTGCCTTCCTCAAGGGATTTAAATCAGTCATTATTAGCCTCTCTAAAAAAAAATATCTGATTCTTTATAAACCCATGTAACCTTTTAGCATTCAACCTGCTCAAACCAAGATTGTAACTATTTACATTGTTCAGACTGTTGTCCTCGTCTTTATTGCAATATTCATGACATTTCAGCTCTGGCCTTCTTCTTTTCAATAAATATCACCTGAAGAAGGCTGGAGAGTACAACCAAATCGTTGTGAATATGGCAATAAAGATGAGTACAACAGTCTGAACAATGTAAATAGTGTAAACAGTGAGACTTTGAGAGCCAATATTTAATAGGCAGCTTTGAGTGTGTTGATTGCTAAAGGGTTGAATGAAAACTGTACCGCTAAACTTCTTTGGGGATGCTAAACCAACATTTTCTATTTTCTAATTTCATGACTAATTTTTCGTTATTAAAATTTAAAGTGCACACCAGAATTTTAGTTATTCTACACGTGCACCCTGAAACAAAAAAACAAAAAAGATTGAGGAAACACTGATCTAGATTGTTAGTGCTTAAAACAAGACTCACCTCAGGTTTTAGTCGCTCAAGAGCACTACCAGCATTATCTGTAAAACACAAACAATAATTCATTAATATATATTAATATATACATAAACATCCATTCTATTAAGAGAAAAAGATATACATAAAACATCCATTCTATTAAGAGAAAAATAATATTCGTATTATTGCTTATACAATGCTATCTGTACATATTCTGTTGCCCATTATTATTATCAATTATTATATCATTATTATCCATTATTATTATTATTTTCATTCTGTTGCCCATTACTATTATCAATTATTATATCATTATTATCCATTATTATTATTATTTTCATTCTGTTGCCCATTACTATTATCAATTATTATATCATTATTATTATTTTCATTGTTGACCATTACTATTATCAATTATTATATCATTATTATCCATTATTATTATTATTTTCTTTCTGTTGACCATTACTATTATCAATTATTATATCATTATTATCCATTATTATTATTATTTTCATACGGTTGACCATTACAATTATCAATTATTATATCATTATTATCCATTATTATTATTTTCTTTCTGTTGACCATTACTATTATCAATTATTATATCATTAATATCCATAATTATTATTATTATTTTCATTCTGTTGACCATTACTATTATCAATTATTATCCATTATTATTATTATTTTCATACTGTTGATACTATTATCAATTATTATATTATTATTATTTTCATGCTTTTGACCATTACTATTATCCATTATTATATCATTATTATCCATTATTATTATTATTATTTACATTCTGTTGACCATTACTATTATCAATTATTATATCATTATTATCCATTATTATTATTATTATTTTCATTCTGTTGACCATTACTATTATCAATTATTATATCATTATTATCCATTATTATTATTATTATTTACATTCTGTTGACCATTACTATTATCAATTATTATATCATTATTATCCATTATTATTATTATTATTTTCATTCTGTTGACCTTTACTATTATCAATTATTATATCATTATTATCCATTATTATTATTATTATTTACATTCTGTTGACCATTACTATTATCAATTATTATATCATTATTATCCATTATTATTATTATTATTATTTTCATACGGTTGACCATTACTATTATCAATCACTATATCATTATTATCATTATATTATTATCACTATTTTATCATTATTATCCATTATTATTATTTTCATTCTGTGGCCCTTTAGTATTATCAATTATTCTATCATTATTATCCATTATTATTATTATTTTCATTGTTGACCATTACTATTATCAATTATTATAACATTATTATTTATTATTATTATTATTTTCATTCTGTTGACCATTACTATTATCCATTATTATTATTATTATTTACATTCTGTTGACCATTATCATTATCAATTATTATATCATTATTATCCATTACTATTATTATTATTTTCATTCTGTTGACCATTACTATTATCAATTATTATATCATTATTATCCATTATTATTATTATTATTTTCATACGGTTGACCATTACTATTATCAATTATTATATCATTATTATCCATTATTATTATTATTATTTTCATACGGTTGACCATTACTATTATCAATTATTATATCATTATTATCCATTATTATTTTAATTCTGTTGACCATTACTATTATCAATTATTATATCATTATTATTCATTATTATTATTATTATTATTTTCATTCTGTTGACCATTACAATTATCAATCACTATATCATTATTATCATTACATTATTATCACTATTTTATCATTATTATCCATTATTATTATTTTCATTCTGTTGCCCATTATTATTTATTGGTTTCAACAGCAGACAAGATGGTTGATTAACTTTCATAACAAAAAATAATCAAAGACTTATTTTCAATGCTCTTTTGTTTTTTCATTTTACTATTTCATAAAACACTTGCCCCTGGTACACAAAACATACCAGGCACACAACAATGTCTCGTCACACTATTTTATTTTTCCAACTAATTCCATGATAAATTTAGGGAACCACTTTTTTGCCACAAGAAATGAAAGTGATTTTTTCCATCTGCAAATTTCATAAAACAGTCGCCATTCATATACAACAATAAACAGTTCTTGGCACAAAATAATGCCTTTTCCCACTATTTTATATCTACTTATGTCAACCTATATGTCTATTTTACCCCCATATACTATACTAAATTTTGGGTACATCCTGTTTGCCGTGAGAACTGATAGCATTTCTGTCACTCGGAAATTTCATAAAACTATTCCTGCAATGTGTTGATGTCTCCCTACAGAAAACTATTTTGTTTTTGCAAAAAGAAAAAGTGTATTATTTTATTCAGAAAGTCTTGCGGATTGAATTAGCGATAAGATAATGTATACTAACCATCAGGCAAATAAGCAGTGGCATCAAACCACTGAAACAGCATACTCAGTAGTCGGCCAAGAATTTCCTGGTAAATGAAGATGAAAAATTAATAATACATTAAAGTATTCTCCAAGTTTTCAAGATTAGGAATTATTATAATACATATATCTCTTTGGACTAATATCTTCACTCAGAAAAATTGTAGTTGAAGCAAAGAAGAAAGTGTAGTTGAAGCAGAGAAGAAAACATAGTTGAAGCAAAGAAGAAAGTGTAGTTGAAGCAAAGAAGAAAGCGTAGTTGAAGCAAAGAAGAAAGCGTAGTTGAAGCAATGAAGAAAGCGTAGTTGAAGCAAAGAAGAAAGCGTAGTTGAAGCAAAGAAGAAAGCGTAGTTGAAGCAAAGAAGAAAACATAGTTGAAGCAAAGAAGAAAGTGTAGTTGAAGCAAAGAAGAAAGCGTAGTTGAAGGAAAGAAGAAAGCGTAGTTGAAGCAAAGAAGAAAACATAGTTGAAGCAAAGAAGAAAGCATAGTTGAAGCAAAGAAGAAAGCGTAGTTGAAGGAAAGAAGAAAACATAGTTGAAGCAAAGAAGAAAACATAGTTGAAGCAAAGAAGAAAGCATAGTTGAAGCAAAGAAGAAAGCATAGTTGAAGCAAAGAAGAAAGCGTAGATGAAGCAAAAAAGAAAACATAGTTGAAGCAAAGAAGAAAACATAGTTGAAGCAAAGAAGAAAGTGTAGTTGAAGCAAAGAAGAAAGTGTAGTTGAAGCAAAGAAGAAAGCATAGTTGAAGGAAAGAAGAAAACATAGTTGAAGCAAAGAAGAAAGCGTAGTTGAAGCAAAGAAGAAAGCATAGTTGAAGCAAAGAAGAAAGCATAGTTGAAGCAAAGAAGAAAGCATAGTTGAAGCAAAGAAGAAAGCGTAGTTGAAGGAAAGAAGAAAACATAGTTGAAGCAAAGAAGAAAACATAGTTGAAGCAAAGAAGAAAACATAGTTGAAGCAAAGAAGAAAACAGTTGAAGCAAAGAAGAAAGCTAGTTGAAGCAAACAAGAAAGCGTAGTTGAAGGAAAGAAGAAAGCGTAGTTGAAGCAAAGAAGAAAAAGCAAAGACAAAAACGTAGTTGAAGCTGAGAAAAAGAATATGGTTGAGGGTAATATGTAAATATAGTTGAAAAGACAAAAAATATGTTGCTGAAACTAAAATAAATTTTAAATGAAGCTAAGAAGAAATGTAGCTGAATTGTAAGCAGTTGACCATTGAAGAATATTCTAATGAAGCAGTAGGTGCAAGCATGTGCTGGGAATAGTTTCCAAGATTTCATTTAATTGCATAAATAAATTCTTTATATAAAAAGTAGTCAAACAAATTATCTATTGTGAATTGATTGGAAAATCAAATTTTCCAATATCCTTCTGTAGAACCACATTTCTATTGCTTCAAGTCTCTTCTTCCTATGTGAGGAGATTGTCTCAGCATTCACTGCCATACAGGAGAACTGATATTATGTTACAGTTTAGTACTACTTTCTTGTTTCTAACAATATTTGTGTGTTTCGTATTACTTTGCTTAGCTTCTGGAAGGCACTTTTCCCTATCCCAATGCACCTGGTAAGACTTGTAATTCTCTCAGAATCACCTCAGTGTATAGGCTGAAAAAGGCTGGTGAGAAGACACATCTCTGTCTTACACCCCTATTTTTGCATATTTACTCAATTTGTGGTACTCCCTTGATAAATGGATGATATATAAATGAAATGGTGAAGACTATTGTTGGTTTCAATCAGGAAAGGGAATGACTGTAAAACTCTTACCCCTCCCCAACTTATAGGCAGAAGCACACAAATGCATGCTGGGATTTCTTCCTAGACAATAAAATAGGCTGGTTCTCGGTTTCATCTGACTCAGTCCCGGTCTGTCTTGTCTTGAAGTCATAATGCTACATTTGCTTATCTGAACTTGCTCTTTTGTGTCAATCCCAATTCTTAATTTGCAAACTTTTTGCCATATTCCTGTTGCATTGCCTTATTACTGTTAATCTGCCTTGCATATATTGTTTGCTTACTTTATATTATTTTTTTGTCCTGTCTTTGTTATTGCTTATTGCAAACTTTGTCAATTCTGTTTGTTTGGACAGTTCTATTATTTATTTTACATTTAACCATGGCCACTCACTCTACAACTATTAACAATGAAAGATTTTTCAAAAAATGCTGGTAAATTTTGCATCAAAATTAATAAAAAAAACAATTAATCTGAAACATACAATTGGAATGTCTTCCTTTGGTTTACAAAGTTCCACCAGGAGCCAAATTCCATAACGGCTGAGCAGTTTTCTGTCAGCTGTTCCCTCATCATAAAAGTCTTCATCTTCAGGTATTTGATAAAAATATTCATCACCCATCTCAACAATACGCTTTGATTGTAAAGGCTGGGCTTCCTTCAACAAACTGCAAAGAAAAAATTATGACTTAAGACTTTATACCTTATGACTTATCAGGAAAAGATTCCTTTTTTATCTTTCTGTTCAGAAGGATGAAATCTTGATCTGAGTGAAAAAATTTTTAATTTTGTGCAGATTACAACAGCAAGAACTAATTTTTCCTGATTCAATTACTGAATATTTCTCTTATTTAAAGATGCTAATTGTTACTAGTATAAATTGACTTTCACACTACTTCAGCCACTATACTATACTAAAAATACTAATAAAAAATTATTAACAAGGCTTTATCTAAGAAATTCAGACAACATAAAACTATTACTACTTGGAAAAGCAAGAGAAATAAGATGAAATAAATACCAGTTAAAAATGAATAATAATTGCTAAGGCTTCATCTATGAAATTCAGACAACTTAAGACTATTACTACTTGGTGGAAAAGCAAGAGAAATAAGATGAAAGAAATACTAGTCAAAAATGAATAAATTCGAACACTACTATATTTTTTGTTTTTTTAATGTTGAGACTGAATACAATAAAATACTGGAAACATTTGCACTTACCTAATAAGTATAGAAAAGACATTCATGTTAAATTGAAAAGTTCTTTAACGACTATGATCTTTTCCAAAATAGAAATATTCACTCAGAAAAGATCCAGAATTTCAAACTCACCTGACAATGGCATCAATAAGGTAACGCTGCATTTCATGGTTACAGTCCCAGATTTCAGGAATGCTCTCGTGGTATATATGTTTTTCTCCAGCCTCTGTGTTGTGCCGCATTTTATGGCAGTCTCTGCAATAACGCACAGGCCTGTTGCCATTTTGACTTGCACATTCAATACTGAAACATGTGCACACTGCTATTGCATTGCTTGAGCGACAATTCTGTATTAAAAAGAAAAAAGAATATAACAGTCTGAGAAAACTATGACAACAATTTTTCAAAGATAGATTATCAGGATAGGTATTTACTTATGACTATATATAAAAGTTCAATAATTATAATAACTATATTATAATTCAATTTCTGGATTCTTTTTACACAGCCAATGTTAGAGCATTTTAATAGTATTGTGCTAACTTGGGCAATAAAGAAATTTCCAATCTCACCAATTCTACATTCTACACTAATAACTGTCATACTGCCACCACAAACACAATGACAATACTTTACAAATAATCAAGTTTAGTGATAATTAACATTTATAAACAATTATAAATTCTCTAAATAGGAGGCTACTTGATATTAACTGGAGGGCAATGAAGATAGAATTTGAATAAGTTGGTAAAAAATTCTGATTGTGCAGTGGTTAGTGAGCTAGTTTTACACTCAATTACTGATGAATTGAACTTGTGCCTTAAACGACACCATACATTTAGAGCCATATGTCATACTAAATATTAACAAAAGGGAGATAACTCTGAATATCATACTTGTAGGTAATTAATATTCTACTGAAATAATATTTTTACATTTACAGTTAGCTTTGAGTACCTTATAGCTGTAATGATTACAAAGCTGAGTTAAAAAATAAAAAGGAAGAAGAAAGGGATTGTCAGTGGTCAGGAATGAATGCAAGCATTACTAATCAAATAGGGCTATTATATGTATAATGTAACTGCATTGCTAATGATTTTATTATAGGAATGCATTGCAAATGAGGAAGAAAGTACGCAGAGTCCTACTCTACAATAATTTATTTTATTTCTAGTTTTCACAGTGTATTTCCTAAATAAAGAAATAACATCAGTATGAAGTGTGGACCTTTTTCAGTGAGACTGGTCACTTACAATGGGCAATAAATGTATATTGATATTCAAAGTGTTTCTTGGTCATAAGGTTTGAATTACAACGCCTTTATCCACTGTGCCATGTATCCTTGAGGACACATGGCACAGTGGTTAGATCCAGTGACAGCGTTGGTTAGATCCAGTGACAGACCCAAAGAGTGTGAGTTCAATACCCAGTTAAGGCAGTGGAGAACTTTCAGAGGGAAAATTAGCAGGAGATAACTGATAACTGACATCCATCAAACATGGCACGTGGAACTAGAACAGTCTACCCCAGTGATCAAAATAAAGGGTTCAGTTTGAAATTCCAACCACCTGAAGAAGGCCGGAGCGTACAACAGCCGAAACGTTGTGACAAATATGGCGACAAAGATGAGAACAATAGTCCGACTAATGTAAATACTGTATATAATACCTCATCTCAGAAATATAGACAGACAAAAAAAAAATAGTATCTTACCCTGTTCTCACAAGATGTTGGGACATGAGACATTGGCAAGAGAATGTCGACCATGTATTCACCATGTTCCCTCTTGAGTGGCTCGGCACAATCACTGCAGATGTACAAAGGAGGCGGTTTGTCTCGAGACTGGATGGCTAAAGCTGGATTTAAACACATCTTAAAAGAAAAAGAAATGAATTTCACTAAACATTAAATTAAATATTTCTATCAAAATTTTCATAAATTTTTGTGAAATTGCTGTGACATTTAGTAATGTGTTGGCCTTGTCTGAATGTTATTTTTTTTTTTTTTTTAGTGTTGAAAAGGGCATCACTTGACCACAGACAGGATTGTAATATTATATGCAAAATTAAACATGAGATACAATGAAATACATTTTAGATAGTTTGTGTTTTATAGGTTTGGTTTTGGTTTATTTTGTTTTATGGCATATTAATCTCAATGGGTTATCTACAGATCACCACAGCTATTAAAGAGATGTGATTAAATATACTTTAATACTTAAAAAAGATTTATGCAGTATTATTATTGTTTAGGTAATAAGCATTATAACATAACACAAATAGCTATATTATGGAAAAAGGAATTTTAGACAATATATACATTTTTTTTTTTTTTCAAAAATTTATTTCTGATAATTTTTTTTTTCAAAAATTTATTGCTGGCAATTTTTTTTTTTTTTTTAAATTTATTGCTGGTAATTTTTTTTTTTTTTTTTAATTTATTGCTGTTGTAATTTTTTTTTTTTTCTCCAAAAATGTATTGCTGGTATTTTTATTCTAAAAATCTATTTTTATACTTTCATAATGTTCTGACCCCAGTTTGGGGATTAACTATTTGCCCATAGCTGGGACACTAACAAATGATACCATCCTGAGTCAGGGTGGACCCAAGAACAACAGCAATTAAAAGGTGGTTTCATACTCCTCAAAACCTCCCGGTCAGAGGCCTTGATGTCAGATGTAGTTTATTATCATACCCAGGACAGTGTGTTTTATAGGTACAAGGAAAAAAAATGAAAACTGATTTATTATACATTTCAGCATGTTAAGTAATACACAATAAGTTACTCTGAAAGCATAAATAATTTGTTATAATTCAGAAACATTTTTAATTATTCAAGTTTTTCTTTACAATGATGAATTAGAGAAATAAGTGTTTTGTTAGTAATTTATTCTTTTTAGTGTACATTCAATGAGTTTTTCTTTTATATCTCAGTAATACATTTCACGGAAATTACAGTATTATTCAAAGAACATATATGTATACAATTTTGGTAAGCAAATTTTTGGTTTGCTTATCTGTAGCTGGCAACATATCTTATCAGAGATCGTCTTAATGTCTGCTGTCTCAGGCAGTGGGAATCAAAAAGAAAGAAAGTTTACATTTTTATTTCATTGGGTTTCATAAAAAAATTGTTCTAATGCATCATGGGAATATTCTATATTTTATTTAACTTTTTTTTTATAATCTAACTTTTTCTTTCTTTATTGTTTATAATTCTTATCTTGTATTTTAAAGTATTTATATTGCTTAACTGTTAATTTTTCTTTTATTATTAATTACTTTGGTTCCAGATTACTATATAGTCTACTAATAGCACCTGGGGTTTATTTAGTATTTTATTTATTGCTCTCACTACAAACTATTCAAGATCATTAATGCTGTAAAAAAATTTTAAATAAGATACATTTACATTATGAAAAGTGTTAAAAATTAACCTATATCCTCATGGCAACATTTTAAACTGACACCTTGTTTATCTTTTTTTCATCAATTCAACCCAAGCAAGGAAATAAAGCCATTAAGATGCAAGAGGTTACTGTGAGTTAGAAAATATGAGAAAAACTACTATTAAGGAGAGAGGACAATAAAAGAATAAGAATTAAGAAGGCGGAAGATAGCGATTGACATTGCATTTAAATTTTTGAAGATCAAAGTTTGCTGTAAAGCATGGAGCCGGAAGAGAGTTCCACAAATGAGAAGTTCAAGGGAAGGAACTGTTAGCATAGAACTCATGGTTTTATCTAACCATTTCAACCGTAAATTGATGAAACCTTGCCACCAATATAGGACTGCTCTTAAATTCATAAAGCCTTGGTGTGATAGAGTAAAGCTCATCAGAACAATTACCATGAAAATATTTATAGAAAAGGCACAGTGAAGCTATGTTATGCTGGTGGGAAAGTGACTGAAGCCGAGCTAAACTACAATATGAACAATTAAAATGGTCACAATATATGAGAAAAAAATGATGTCAGTTTAAACTGACACCAGAACGATGTAGATTAAACTTGTCACATTAAGTATTATATATTTGTGTATTCCATTAGTAAGGAGTAAGTTCTATTCAGCTTCTTCCCCAGAACTGTTATTTTGTGGAACAGACTCCCTAAAGAATGCTTTCCCTGTCACTTCAATAGTAAGTTCTTCAAGTTTAAAGTCTATTGTTATCTATCCTACATAATCTCATGATATACACTTCTTACTTCCTCCCTTACAACAACCTCATTCAGTAACCTCTACCTTGAGTGGCTCTTAGACCTTGTACTGGATGAACAATTATGGCCTTGGTGTCAGTTTAAACTTTTCTTTTTTTCTATGTACCTAAACTATAATTATAAACTGTGTTATACTCTGCTACAAATGTAATCTCTTTCTGATTCACTCTACATCAAAAGCTATCAGCTGATGTGAATGCTAAGAAAGCAAAACTAAAAATAATAAAGTCATCACAGGGGCTCCAAGCATCACATTTGTCTCACAAAATAAATCCCCTCCAAAAAAAAAATAAAATATAAAATACAATTTAAAAGGAGCCAATCACAAATGTTGTGGCTAAAGCAAAAGCCATGACAAAAATGCTGAGTCATGATCCATCTAGTCTGCTTTTAATAATGTCACTCACAACACTGTTGGAAGGAGAAACCAGTGAGTAAGCTGCCACAGTCACTACCAGAGACCTCATTCAGCCAACCCAATAGACACATCAACTCCAAATTTCAATTATATATATATATATATATATATATATATATATATATATATATATATATATATAGGGTGTCCATAAAGTTCGTGTGCACTTTAAAAATTTTATAACTTTATTTGTATTTGCGATAGAAATAATTTGTAAAAATGATTAGAAAGAAGTAAATCTATATTTTTTAAGGTTTTATTGAAATTTTATTTAAGTTTCCACATGTCCTCCATCATTAGCAATACGAAGGATAATACGATTTTGCAGTTCACGGAAAACATTTGCCAACTGATTTACAGTAATGCCTGAAATCACATTAGTTATTTTAGCTATACTTAAAATTAGGTACATTAAACTTTATAACATTTTTTACAGATTATTTCTATCGCAAATACAAATAAAGTTATAAATTTTGCACACATTTTATGAACACCCTGTGTGTGTGTGTGTATATATATATATATATATATATATATATATATATATATATATATATATATATAAAATTCTGTGACTTCTGTTAGTCCATCACAACCTCTAAAATAGCCATACATTGACTGATCAGAAACAAATTTTGGGGAGAAGTGCTAATAGGTAATTGGGTACAAAGTACAGTTGGTTTTACTAGGGTGTGTAAAAACTGCAAAGTAGGGTTTTTGTTAAAGTATTTTTTTAAAAAAATAAGCTTATTCAAATTTCATCGATTGTTTTGCCAAATTGAACAAAATATAGAGTTTGTAACTCTTGACAAAAAAATATTAGCAATAATTTCAACAATACTAAATATTGTGAGGATTTCGTGTTGCAAAAGATTCCAGTGTTGGAAAATTTCCAAGTTTTCATATGAAAACAAGAAAACAGAAACTAAGCAAAATGGTCCACAAAATATAGGAAAAATGCAGCTGTCACTTTAAACTGATACCATCTTTTTTCTATATATCTAAACTATGATTCTCAAATATAATTTTGGAAAGTGAAAATTTCACTAAGAAATGTTGGAAAATTTCCAAGTTTTCATAAGAAATTAAAAAATAGGAATTTTAAACACAACGGACACTAAAGAAAATGATCACTATATGTATATCATATAGGGAAAACAAGGAGTTAGTTTAAACTGATACCAGGACAAAATGTGTTAAACATTTTTATTCTGAACTTCAGTAGTGTCACAAATAATTAACTAAAAGAACTCTTAAATGGGGGCAAACCTTGACTGCTTGACAATTTCTTGAATTGACACAGTTTTCTCTTTGGCATAAAACTGGAGGCCAAGCTGCAAAAGAGAAAAATGAATAATTATAAATTTTAATTAATCAGATATTTTAGCAATATTTAACTCAAACATGCATCTTTTATAGAATAATTAATATGGAGACAAATCATTGTCAATCTTCTGCATTTTGTGTTGAACATTGTTATAAGTAACCCACTTTTCATCACCTCTTATAATATACAGGGTGTCCCATAATGATTGGACAGATTTTAAATGCAAATATCTCGGATTATATAAATGACAGAGTACCAAATATATTTATTACATAACTGATATACAAGAGTTCAACATAGTATGTAGATTTAAATATTACATCCCTGGTCACCACCACAAAGAGAACATGCACAAGCTTGCTCTTTCATTTCAAACACAGACATTATGCAGGTTCACCGTCAGCAAAAGAGATATCAGATACCTGTAGGAAATAGAAAAGTCTTAGATAATATGTTGAACTCTTGTATATCAGTTATGTAATAAATATATATGGTACTCTAAGTTATTTTTATAATCTAATATACTTGGTGTGTCCTAGCATTATTTGTTTGTTTGTTTTACAGCATATCAACCTCAATGGGTTATTTAATGCCGACAAAATTTTTTATTGCTGGTAATATATATTTTTTCAAAAATCTATTTCTGGGAATATTTTTTTTCTTCAAAAATCTATTTCTGAGAATATTTTTCCTTCCAGAAATCTATAGCTGGTAATGTTTTTGTTTTTTTCTTAAATGTAAAGCTGTTTGTATTGCTGGTATTTTTTTTTTTTTTTCCTTCAAAAATTATTGTTGGTATTTTTTTTTTACAAAGTATTTCTGGTATTAAAACCTATTTTTACACAAGTTTGGGTGTTAACTATTTGACCATAGCTGGGACCCTAACAGGTGCTACCACCCAAGGTCATGGTGGACCTGGGAACATCAGCAATTAAGAGGTGGTTCCACACTCCTCAAAACCTCCTAATCAGAGGCCTCACTGTTGGACGTAGTTTATCGTCTTACCCAGGACGCGGTTGTAGTTTATCATCATACCCAGGATGATGTCCCAGCATTATGGGACACCCTATATTTAAAGAACGGTTAGTTAGGATGATACAGTTGTCATTACAATTGGTTCCCAACAATGGAAATAACTTATGACTCAAATTAATATTAAAATATGTAAAAGAAACCATGACAAATGCTAACAATAGTCAATATACAAGCATTCCAGAAAGAAAGGATAATTACGTAAGTATTTATAATGGATTCCTCTCCGTTCGGATAGAGATGGATTCAGCTGTGGCCAATAGTAGAACAGCAAATTAGAAGCTGGAGCACGGGCAGAGGGTGGCCCATACGCAATAACACTGAGCAGATCCTAGTGAAAAGAAAAAGATATAACTTTAAGGATCATATATTGATATGTGCTCATCCCTCTCTTCCTTAGTCACTTAATTCATACAACAGTTAAGCCTTGCCAATAAATAACAGACTATTCTATTTTGATTAACATGGAAAGACAAAAGACATATCAGAGATGCTACTTCATTTCAGTGAAAAGAAGAAAGAAAAACAGACAGAAGTGTTTAACATCTCCTGCTAATACCTCATAAATAATAGACTATTCTATATTGATTAACATGGAAAGACAAAAGACATATCAGAGATGCTACTTCATTTCAGTGAAAAGAAGAAAGAAAAACAGACAGAAGTGTTTAAAATCTCCTGCTAATACCTCATAAATAATAGACTATTCTATTTTGATTAACATGGAAAGACAAAAGACATATCAGAGATGCTACTTCATTTCAGTGAAAAGAAGAAAGAAAAACAGACAGAAGTGCTTAACATCTCCTGCTAAAACCTCATAAATAATAGACTATTCTATTTTGATTGCATGGAAAGACAAAAGACATATCAGAGATGCTACTTCATTTCAGTGAAAAGAAGAAAGAAAAACAGACAGAAGTGCTTAACATCTCCTGCTAAAACCTCATAAATAATAGACTATTCTGTCTTGATCACATGAGAAAATAGAAGACATATCAAAGATACTACTTGGTTTCAGTAAGAAAATGAAAGAAAGAAGGGAAAATAAGTGTTTTTGATGGTTTTCTATGAAATAGAAAAGTTATCAATTTCAAATCTTTTCATTTGTTCCCCCTTACTTCTTAAAATAACAACCAGCATTCATATTTATAATTGTTATTGAAATATTTTGTTACGGTTGTTCAGCACAAATATTTAATGATGCGATAGGGAAATTTCTCACCATGAGCTTATTCAATGATTAAGTTAAGAATCAAGATTCATCATAATTTTAAAATAAGAAAACCATGAAATTTTGACAGGTTGAAACTGGTACAAATAATTTTTCTATTTAACAATCAGACTTTTATTCTCATCTTTCTTGTTGTTACTCGAATAATTGCTTTGACACTACATTATTCAATTTTGAAATTCTGGTTTTCTTTCCTTGAAATTCTGTGTCACTTTTAACCTTTAAAGTTAAATCTTTGAGTCAGGTCACCCTCCCCTACAAGATCTACTAGTACCATGTAACCCAGTAATACCTGCGACATGGTCAGGTCATCAGCAACTAAACTGGTTCCCCAACCAGGCTTTCCTGGTTAGGAGGGTGGGTAGACATGCAGCAGGATTAAAAGCAAGACTTGGCAAAGGATGGATGAACATTCTCTTTTCTTTTCTTTTTTTAAAAATTCAGTTCACCCCATGCAAGGCAGTAAAGCCACAAAAGACACAAGTGGTTACTGGGTGCAGAAGAACAGAAACATTACTAATGAACAGGAACAAAAAGAGTAATCAGGAGGACAGTAGATAACGATTGACATTACATTTAAATTTGTGAAGATTAAAGTTGGCTGGAAAGCATGGACCTGGAAGGGAGTTCCACAAGTGAGAAGTGTGAGAAAAGAAACTGTGAGCATCTAATTTATAGTTACATTGAATCAACTCAACTGTAAATTGATGAAATCTCAATGCTAGTCTAGTACTGTGCTTGAATTCATAAAGTCTAGTGAAGAGCTTATCTGAGAAATTACCATAAAAGTATTTATAGAAAAGGCACAGGGAGGCAAATTTACAGCGGTGGGAAAGTGACTGAAGCCAAGCCACCAGATCAGGACTGATAATATTACTGATTCTTCTTTGGATTTTATCAAGGAACTCAAGGTAAATAGCAGGAGCAGCAGACCATGTGGTAGCAATATTCTAAGCATGGACGAATGGTAGACTTATAGATATGTAAGACAGATTCAGGAGAGAAAAATTGTCTCACGCGACACAGTGAACCAACTTTCTTAGCAGATGACCTAGCAATGGATTCAATATAGTCTTTCCACTTCATGTCAGCCGAGATAGAGAAGGTGCAATGAGTCACTTTCCTGGAGGTTAGCATCAGCCATACTGATAGAAGGCAGAGAGGAGTCTCTCAGATGATTAATGGAGAGAAATTTAGTTTTGGAGGCATTAAAATTAACAAGTCATCTTTTGCCCCAGTTAACAAACTGGAGATTGTTTTGGAAATTGGCTGCCATTTTGACCCTATTGAACTGATCAGACTATCAAGACAGGAGTAAATGGTTGTGTCATCAGCGCAGATACCAAGTTGAGAGCTGATGCCATTGGGAAGGTCATTAATGAAAATTAAAAACAAAGTAGGACCAAAGATGTGACCCTGGAGGACACCTGCATTAGTACAATAGGATCTAGATGAGTGGCCATTCGGGATAACAGTTGAAGTCAACAGCCAGGCCAGAAAGTATCTAAACTAAGGTGAATCTTCAAGTTGACGAACATTGGCTGTGGTTTAACCCAGATAGGGAAGAGCTCCATCAGGTTTATTGCCCAAGAGACACTACACATGAATTAATGCCTCTCTAGCTTTCAAGCCAGATATGTGGAGGGAACAGGTCAGGTGCTTAAATGTGCAGGCCCTAGAACCACACCTAGTCATGGGACTGATGATGATGATTCTTAACCTGTAATGATTTAACCTTTAGGACTTTAGTTGATTCATTAAACAAAATAGTACCACTTTGTCCTATTGCTATAAGAAATTTTGAATGCCTATGCTAAATAAAAGCACTGTTATTTAACAGTGTTTTTATTTAGCATTTCTATAGCCTTGCTAGAGAAACATGAAATATGACCTTTTCTGTTTGAATTTCTGGAATAAGGAAATATTATTTACATTCAAACTAATATCTTCTTCTTTGTTGTTACTATAACAAGAAAGATGAGGACATTATTCAAAATGTAAATAATGTAAATAAAAATGACCTTGACTGAAACTGAGAATCAGACAACCTTGAGAAAAAAAAGAATTTATGCATCAGAAAGTAATAAGTGAATAATGCAGAATGCTAAAAATTTAATTAATGTATCAAAGATCTGATTATTATAGTTATTTTGATACTAAGAAATTCTTGATTTGAAAATTTCCCTTTAACATAAAATTCTGTAAACCATTTCAAATGAGATGGAAAATTGTTTGAATTTCTAAAATTATTATCTAAAATTATTATCATCAACTTTCTCCATTCATCTTAATGTTTGCTTTCATAATTCAACAGACAGAAAATCTTTTCAGTCAATTTCAACCTATGCTATATTGTTTGTTTACACCTTATAGTATGAATAAACTTAAGTCATTTCTGACAAAGTATTGTCAGTTATTATTCATTTTTGACTAGTTTTTCTTTCATCTTATTTCTCTTGCTTTTCCACCAAGTAGTAATAGTCTTAAGTTATCTGAATTTCTTAGATGAAGCATTGGCAATTATTATTCATTTTTGACTAGTATTTCTTTCATCTTATTTCTCTTGCTTTTCCACCAAGTAGTAATAGTCTTAAGTTATCTGAATTTCTTAGATGAAGCATTGGCAATTATTATTCATTTTTGACTAGTTTTTCTTTCATCTTATTTCTCTTGCTTTTCCACCAAGTAGTAATAGTCTTAAGTTATCTGAATTTCTTAGATGAAGCATTGGCAGTTATTATTCATTTTTGACTAGTATTTCTTTCATCTTATTTCTCTTGCTTTCCTACCAAGTAGTAATAGTCTTAAGTTGTCTGTATTTCTTAGATGAAGACGTGGCAATTATTATTCATTTTTGACTAGTATTTCTTTCATCTTATTTCTCTTGCTTTTACACCAAGTAGTAATAGTCTTAAGTTGTCTGAATTTCTTAGATGAAGCCTTGGCAATTATTATTCATTTTTCACTAGTATTTCTTTCATCTTATTTCTCTTGCTTTTCCACCAAGTAGTAATAGTCTTAAGTTATCTGAATTTCTTAGATGAAGCATTGGCAGTTATTATTCATTTTTGACTAGTATTTCTTTCATCTTATTTCTCTTGCTTTCCTACCAAGTAGTAATAGTCTTAAGTTGTCTGTATTTCTTAGATGAAGACGTGGCAATTATTATTCATTTTTGACTAGTATTTCTTTCATCTTATTTCTCTTGCTTTTACACCAAATAGGAATAGCTGATGCTGACCATTGTGAGCGATTGGTTACATTTATACATTTTCAAGGTTAATACTACATAACTTTGATGGATATGATGAGTACAGTCAAAAAACAAAATGAATGATCATGTGAAATAAAACTCACCTTTACAACATCCCTTTTCATACTCATAAAAAATTCAAGGATTTGAGAGTGGAACACTGCAAAGAGGTAGATATAACAAAAATTAACAAAACATACATTTTCATCAGTATTGAAGTGTGTATTTAGCTAGAGTGATGCAATAAAAGGCAACAATAATAAGGTGGAATGAAACTTTTAATAAAATAATATTAATAAGAAAGAATGCATTTAGCCAGTGTGTTGGGATAAAAAGTAACATTTTGTAAAATATATCTTTTGGATGCTTTGGTACACATTAGTGATGTTTCTAGCCAAGCTTCATTAGGGGTTTTGGGTCTTTCAACATCAAACCCCACTTTCTATGTTGACCTAGCTGATACTCATCGGGTATCGACTTGTGTACCTTCTGTTAGCTACAACTTTTCCATCCTTCCGACTACACACTGCGACTCCTCTTGGCAATTTATAGTCCAATCCCAGATAACTTTCAGTTCACCAGCAATGTGTGCTCTTCCATGAAAAAAAGAAGCAAATATAACCAGTTTCTATCTGGTAAGAAACATGGCAGCGTGCTCGGCTTGAAGTGGTAAGTAACGATTTGTTCCCTCACCGAGACATATACACATACATGTACACACACAAACAATAATAAGATGGAATAAAACTAGTAATAAAATAATATTAATAATGAAGAGTGTATAGAGCCAGAGTGTTGGGATAAAAAGCAACAATAATAAGATGGAATAAAACTAGTAATAAAATAATATTAATAATGAAGAGTGTATAGAGCCAGAGTGTTGGGATAAAAAAGCAACAATAATAAGATGGAATAAAACTAGTAATAAAATAATAGTAATAATGAAGAGTGTATAGAGCCAGAGTGTTAGGATAAAAAAGCAACAACAATAAGATGGAATAAAACTAGTAATTAAATAATAGTAATAATGAAGAGTTTATAGTGCCAGAGTGTTGGGATAAAAAGCAACAATAATAAGATGGAATAAAACTAGTAATAAAATAATAGTAATAATGAAGAGTGTATAGAGCCAGAGTGTTGGGATAAAAAGCAACAATAATAAGATGGAATAAAACTAGTAATAAAATAATATTAATAATGAAGAGGAACTAATCCGGAAATATCAATTTCTTGGATCTCCTAGTTTCCAAACCCAATTCCTGCTATGGCTGTAGTATCACCAAACAGTTGAATTTGTCACCAAAACATTTGTTATGGCTTTGTGATTGGGTCATAAATTCAAGAAAATCCAAGCAAACTGAACATGATAAGGATGAAAGGCAATGTGTGTGTGGGGCTTCATGGGTAGGAAAAGGCTTTTTGGAAATTATCGATGTACTTGATACTTACTGCTATTGTCAGTGTGCTGGAACACGATGGTTATAATAGCAGCTACTGATTCACTGGCATACGTTGGTTCATCACATCCATAACTTCCTGCAAATATAAATAAATACTTTATAGAACGATTCCCTAACCTGGGTGATATTGCCCACTAGTGGACGATCTCCACTGTTGAGTGGGCAATGAGCAACTGAATAAAAAATGATGAGTGATTGGAAATTTGGTGGAGGGGGGGTAGTTTTGAGTATTAAAAATGTATTTCAACATATCCTACTTGAAAAAACATATTCAAAGGACATATGCAAAAACATGTATTAAAAATAACAAACAGGAGGTTAAATGGGAATAACTGGGTTTTATTTCCAGATAAAATATAAATATTCCCACAAACAAGGAATATTCTGGTACAGTGTAACCCGGATATAAGAGAGTTGCCGGGACCGGAGAAGAAGTCTCTTATATCCGGGTTTATCTTATATCCGGGTTTGGTCTATTATATATACATTAACACAGGTTCTAATTTGGGACCAGAGAAAATATCTCTTATATCCGGGTTTCTTATATCTGGGTTACACTGTATTTTCTATAGTTTTAACAAGGGTTATTAACATTCAAATATTTCTTCAGATAAAATAACATTGGGGGGGGGATATAAATGAGATAAACAAAGACCAAGAACAACTTTGCCACTAAAATTAAGAAGTGACCTCAGGATAATTCTTATTTCATATAAAATTTTTACTATTTTTTTATTATACTGACGATTTCAAATTTATCAAGGCACAAAAAGTGCCTGTCAAAACATAATTTACCCATCACTGTATATTTTTGAATATTTCTTATACAAGTGGGCGGTGGAGAATTTTTGGTTTGGTTTGTTTTATGGCATATCAACCTCAATGGGTCATTTAATGCTGATAACCTTTTTTTTTTTTCTGGTAATATTTTTGCTTTGTCAAAAATTTATTTCTGTTAATATTTTTTAACAAAAATGTGTAGCTGGTAATATTATTTTTTCAAAAACGTATAGCTGGCAACATTATTTTTTCCAAAACGTATAGCTGGTAACATTATTTTTTCAAAAACATATTATCAGAGGCCTTGCTGTTGGACGTAGTTTATCATCATACCCAGGACACGAGAATTTTTCCATGTGAAAGTGTGCAATGATGCAATAAAAGGTTGGGGACCACTGCTTTATAGCATTCAAATTGGATAATGTGGATGAGTGATTAATGTTTGCTTTCTGACCATGAAACCTAGGTTTGAATCTCAAATGGTCAATTTATGAAGAAGGTGATTTCTTGATGCTATCAGTTGACGGTATCTTTCGAAAGTGTATAAAAACCAAGCCATGGGTTGACACAAGCCTTGTGAGTAAAATTGTGAAGACGAATGCCATCAATGGTTGCGCTATCACACAGTCAATGTGACAATATTATATTGGCCTTGTTCAAAATTTTGATCACACTAAATGATGTGTTCTTTCCCAGAGACTTTAATTCAGGTCGACTCACTCTAATTGTAGTATTTTTTTTTCTTACGACAGTGGTATTCACCGTGTACAAGGCACTGGAGCCACTCAAGGTAGAGGGTTATAGAATAAGAGGTACAGCTTATGCAGATATGTGGGGGAGATAATGGTTAACCCTAAGCTTGAACAGGTTAAGATTGTTGTGATCAGAGAAGCAGCCTCTTGAATCAGTTCCACAAGGTAGTGATTCGTAGGAAGAAGTCGCTTGAGTGGAACTTGCATCTCACCAGGAGAATATGAAGGGAATGAGGGTGGTTCACTACAATGTGCATGGCATGGCAGGTCTTAGCTGTGAAGGTTAGAACTGGTGGAACTAAGAAGTGTATTTCATCTGAACACTCACCATGGAGCAGGGAGAAGCTTGCAATGTCTCATCTGTGAATGGTGCAGAGTGGAAACTAATTTGTTGCCTACAAGGACATGGAGACAGTTTTAGACTCTATTGAGAGGGAAAAGTGCAGACTTGGCAGCTCCCACAAATGAAGGCTCTGTGGGTGCAACAGGAATTGACCAGCAGCCCAAGCAGACAGGTATGCTCAGAAATGAGTAGCCAGCTATATATATATATATATATATGCATCTTTCATTGAAAATGGCTAACAAGGAAGATTTAATTAATCTTTTATTGAGTTTTCCCATCAATCTAACATTTTTCCATTTTTCAGGGTTTAAAGAACAAAGGAATTGTCTATAGTCATAATTGCTCTGAGCACTTTTCAGCTACTTCTCTAGCCATTATCAAGGATGTGTTTTTGGATGGTGAAATTCTGTTTGTAGCTGCTACATAGTAATTTTACAGTTTGGAGTTTGACTGGTTTGTACTTCTTGGCAGTCCCATGACTGCCAAGGAGCACAAGAACTGCTCGAACTCCACACTGTAAAATATATATACTGGATGTAACAGCAAAACTGCCCAAATCATGTAACAGCAAAACTGTCCAATTGTTAGATTAAGCTTTGAACTGTTGCATCTTAGAAATGATTAACAATATCTTACAGGAACTCTCCAAAGTTTTTATAACACTATTGGACTCTACTTTGAACTATAAGAATGTATTTAGCTCCAAGTTGAAATGATGATCCCTCTTGCTGTTGTGACCTCCTTATCCAGTTTTCCTCTCTAACGCTCCCTCCTTTTTAAACATTCACTGTTCTCTTGATCACTCTGGAATGGACTTTGATGATGGAAGCTAGAGTATGAATGTTGGCACCATTATTGAAGGCCTGAATGATCTTTTTACTCTCACCATTGCTCAGTTGGGAAGATATAGTGAGGGTGACACAAAATGATTTTAACCTATTCTCTTTCTAGCTGAATAACTCAAAGGGTTTTTCAGTGATTCTTACAACAAATGGTGTCAAGATGGCTAAACATTGTATCTGAAAACCTGGAAAAAAGAAACTCAATTAGTTTAGTTGTTTTTTAGATATTAAATATTTGGTGGGATGTACAATTATCCCATGCTGTTACACGATTTGGACAATTTTGCTGTTACACCCAGGATATATAATTAGAGTGTGCAGCTATATTTTATATCATAAAAAAAAACAATTTATACAAAGAATTAAATAGTAATGTTAATGTGATTAATGGCGAAATCACTTCGCTAACAAGACTTAATTAGACATTAACTTACTATCAATTCCTTGAATAATAAGATCCTTATATTTGAGTTGTTGTCAGATGCCAAGTACTTTTGACAATTTTAAATTGTCATCTTCAGGGTTCACTTTTCCCATACATAGGCAAACACTAAGCAAAATATGTATAGACTGGAAGTTCTTTTTAAATTGTGCTATTTATTGACAGTTAAATATATATTTTGGAGCGTGCAATGCCGCAACACTAGAGTTCTTGTTCAAATCAATTAAAATTAAATATCAAACACTTAAAATCCAATAGGTAATAATTTTTATTTCATGAGAGCTTTAAATTTTATTAAATTTCTTTTAATTTAATTTAGATTTCTTTATTAATTATATTAAAAACTTATACTAATTTACATTAAATTCTAAATTTTTCACTAATTTCAGAATTTCTTAAAGATGTTCTTAACCAAATACTATTTTTTAATATAATTTACAAATAATTTGTTGAATTGAATATATCTATATTGGAATTTTTGCCACTGAGAGGGCCAGACAGGATTTTTTCCAATTCATACTAACTTAACAATACTTTTTTTCTCCCACTTCCTTAAATGATATATTAAAGTTAAATCTGAAATCAGTATATTAAATTAAGTCACCACAAACCTTTAAGTCTGTGGATGAAAGCCTAGGGCCTTAAAATTAAATTCCCCCCCCCCCCTTATATTGACCTTAAACTTGCATCTTTCTTTCTTTTCCCACTCTCTGAATAAGATAGCAATATTTCTTGATTTTAACCTGGAGTAATTTTTTCCATTCTTATTTGTGATTTTGTTTGTAAGTCTGAAAGATTGAGAGCTGTTTTTTAAACCTCTCATGAAATAAAAATTATTACCTAGGGGATTTTAAGTGTTTGATAGTCATTAATTAATAATAATTTTCCTCTGTCTTTGACATAGAACTCTCCCTGGATCTATATCCTCCTGGAAATTCCATACAGATTACCATTTTGTATTATTATTACTATATATATATATATATATATATATATATATATAAAGAAATATTAAAAGAAAAGAAATATATATATATATATATATATATATATATATATTAAGAAATATATATATATATATATTAAAAAATTCAAACAGGTTTGGTTAAATAATTTAGATATATCATGTCGATTAGTTTTTATTGTGATCCTTTCAAATTCACAGATTAATTTTTGGTAGATTTAGAAAATTGAGTAAGAAAAATACCAAAATTGTCTTTCGAATAGTTTTTATTTTCCCTCGAGTACTTTCAATCTCATCTGAGACCATCTTCAGAGGGTTAAGTTGTCTGTGAGTATGTATATGTGTTTTTGGGAATTTAAAAATTTCAACTGTTCATTTTTTTTTACTGCTTATACAGTGTTCTAGATTTCAAAGTTCACGTATTGTTTCAGGTTTTTTCAGTGTAAGGGGAGTAACTTTTTTGTTTTTATTCATATATAATAATTTTTTTTTTTTCATAAGCATTTAAGGACTTTGTTGCTATACTCATAGTTGACCTTATTTATTTTGGGCTTTAACTCTCTGATATATTAAGCTATGTTTGTGAAGAAAAGGAAAGAGGAAGAGAGAGGGGGGGTACTTACGGATGGGTTGCTTCAGCCTTGGGGCAATTGTGCCCAGCTAAACTGGAAGCAAGTGACCAATTGATACTTATGGTCTTGGTAAGAGGAGGAGGATTGTGGGAAGCGGTTAGCCTCCTTATAAAAATCGTCCTCCGTACTCTCACAAAGCCTTCTTTTTTTTCTACCAGCCGACGCGTGACTGGTTACTTGTCGTGCTGAAAGATTATTACTTTTTTTTTCTTCTCAGTTACTAGACCTAGTTGGAGTGGGTCGCAAGAGGAGGACACCTTTTGCAACCCTTACCAGACTGTTGCTGCTCTCGTCTGGGTCCCCCCCACTTTTACTGCATCGAAGGTTATTTTTTTTTCGACATGTTCAGCTAAATGAATGTCTCATTAAATATTTTAGAAAACTTTTGACTACTTATTCTTAATAGGATCCACTCATATTTATGGAAAAGTTTCTTAGTATCCTTATTAAAAGGAGAAAGAAAGTTACCATGTTGATGCATATTCATTTTATTCTGTGTACTTTTGACATTATCACACTGTCATCTTCATGGTTTTGTTTTATCTAAGACAAAATTGTTGTGTTCATCTGAAAATTATAGCGCAAACATGAGATGGATATTATGCCAATACTTTCATGATAATTTTTCAGAAGGGTTCTTTGCTATGGTATCCAAACTTCTTTTTAATTTAAGTGTAGCACTAGACTGGCATCGAGATCACATCAATTTACAGTTGAACTGGCTAGATATAACTGTAAGTTCTATGCTAACAGTTTCATTTCTTGCACTTCCCATTTGTGGAACTCCCTTTTGGTTCCATGCTTTCCAGCCTACTTTAATCTGCAAAAATTTAAATGCAATGTCAATCACTATCTACTGTCTACCTGATTACTCATTCCTCTTCCTGATCATTAGTAATGTTTCTGTTCCTAATTCTTCCACAACCAGTAACCCCTTGTGTCTTAGTGATTTTACTGCCTTGCTTGGGGTGAAATTGATTAAAAAAAAAAAAACAGTGTTTAAATGCTATCATCAGACCATGTGAGTAGATGAATAGTTTGACTATATATATATATATATATATATATATATATATATATATATATATATATATATATATATATATTGTCAGACTTAATCCATTTCATTATATATATATAATTGTATTGTCGACATGGAAAAAAAAAAATCTCTTACTATAAAGGTAATTTACATTAAGGAGAAAAAAGCCTTGGACAGAAGCGTCTATCTTTTTAAATTTGGATTTTTAATGTAACTATAACAACAGAGATATTTCGATTTCATTTTTGCCTTGAAAAAGTTAGAGGATGAAACGCATCGGCAAAATCTAATATTTTTCCAATTGTCATTTTAAACCATATATATATATATATATATATATATAGGAAGGCCAGTTATTTATCTATTGTGTTATGCTAATGGCTACTAAATAGGACTAATTAAGGGTTGAAAAAAATTATTATTTCATGTTTAATGTATTCTTGTGAAGGTCATTTTTTTTTTTTTTTTTTAAGTGTATCACCCCAAGCAAGGCTGGAGGCCACTATCACGCAAGGGGTTAAAGAAGGGTTGGAGGAAGAGCAGATAGGAGTGGTAAAGGAGAGGATGTGGAGAAAGAGAATGACAGTGGGTCGATCAAGGCAAGGGGGTTACAGAAGATTTGGAGCGAGAGCAGATAGGAATGAAAAATGAAAGGATGTGGAGAAAGGAAGTGGATAGATCAAGGCAACTGGAGATGTCGATTGACGCTACACTTAAACCGTTGGTCATGTTGCAGAAATGGTACAAACAACCAAGAATGCTTGATATTACTTTGCCAAGATCAAGATATTGCAGTTATCTGGATTGAAAGTCTGAATCACTTACCCAATGTCATAGGAAGGAGACTGCTGCAAAGCAAGTCAATTGTGTCTTTATGTAGAGAAGGGGGAAATATTGCCAATGTTGAGGCCACAGTATACGGAAGAGCATCAAGGAGGTCATGTTCTAGAAATGGTACTAAACAGCCAAGAACATTTGATATTGCTTCTCCAAGATCTGGAAAGAAAAAAAAAGACAAAATTATATTCTTTTAAAATCATATTTTTTAGGGGCATAGGCGAAAAATATTTCAAAAAAGAAAAACACTTTGAAGTGAGATGCAGAATATCCAACATTTTATCACCTTCAATAGTGGAGTAAATAGAAATCTCCTTTTTAAAAAAGTCTTCAACACCAAAAAATATAATCTTCATTTGCTACTGCTTGCTAGTGAAGATGGAATCAAATAAGAAAAAAAATGTAACAAACAATGGTCACTTTAAGCATAAATTGTGGAAATGTAGAATCATGGTTTATAAGTCTTTGAATTTTATCAGACATCTTTTCTAAGCAATGAAAAGCTAAATAAATCCTTCTAGCCAATCAGAAAAGGATATTTCATTTAAGCAGATATTCAATGAAAAAGTAGGATCCTGGTTAACAAATCTTTGAATTTTGTCAAACATCTTTTCTAACCAATCAATAACTAAATAGGTCAATGTAACTAATCAGAAATGGATTGATTGATTTATCATTTACAGCTTAAGAATCCTTTTTGGGTTATTTCAAGCTAAAACATAGATTATAGAAGGTTACTTACAGTACCTGTTGCTCTGAAGGGATACTCCATCTAAGTACTAACCAGACAATCAGAAAAAGATACTTTATTTGGTAAAAATGTAGGATGATGATGATTAAAAAGACTTAAATTTTAATCTTTTCTAACGAATCAAAAAGTAAATAGATTCTTCTGACCAATCAGAAATGGATTGTTTTTTATGGTTTATCAACCCTTTGTAGGTTATTTAAAGCTGAAACATATTTCAGATTGTAGCAGGTCACTTACAGTACCTGCTATCCCCAAGAAGTCCCCATCGAAGTATGAACAAGACAATCAGAAAAGGATATTTCCTTTGAGCAGATATTCAATGAAAAAGTAGAATCATAGTTAACAAGTCTTTGAATTTTGTCAGTAATCTTTTTTAACCAATCAAAAACTAAATAAATCATTCTATTCAATCAAAAAAGGACATTTCCTTTGAGCAGATATTCAATAAAAAAGAAGGTATGCATTTTACAAGATTTTGAATTTTGGCAGTTGTAATATAGCAACAACTAGAAGTAGAAGCTTATGATGCTTTATTTGACTAATTCAGCTGTAGTGCTGAAAAGACTTATTTTATTATAGTGAATGGCTACAAGCAAGAGGGGAGATGGGATGTGCTTATTTTATTACGACAGCAGCCATCTTTTCTCACCAACAAAGAGCAAGATATGAGAAATTGCTGAAAAGTTCTTGTCCAAATCTGCTTCCAAAAATCTGAGCATTATTTTAACTCTGGGTCATGATGAAATTCTTGCCTCTGCAGAAGAAAATTCCCAAAGAATTCTATGAGTGCAATCATAAATTCCCACTCATCGTCCACATATCATCCTGTTTGAAGAACTTTCCAGCAGCAAGAGGTTATATAGAGGGCCAAAACAACACTTCAAGGATTAGTTGGAAACATCTCTGACACAGGCTAACATCAACCCTGGAAAACAGTTGCTGCAAATCGGCCTTCTTGACATAGGACCATACAAGGGGGACTTTCAAGTCCAACCATCAACATGAAGAGGATCTGCAACATGCTGTCAGGATGTACTGAATCACCCAGCTGCGTCCACCACCCACGCTCCTATGTGACTCCTGCTCACGATTCTTCAGGAGTAGGCTGGGCCTTCACAGTCATCTCTCTGTCTCTGCCACCAGAGGGGAAAAAGGGAATAAGGAAAGAGGATGACAATCCCAATATTCGGGTGTGAGCAGGTGCCACCGCCAACAATTCATGAGCAGCTGGGAGTATAAATGTAGTCAGCGAAACTGGTGTGAAAATGTTGGAAAGGCCCAGACCCTGAACTATCACCAGTCATGATGAATGGATGTTTCCTTAGAGAGGCTATGTGCCTTGGGTGACTATTGGGCCATATCTTAATCCAGACCTCAAGTGGAGCTCATACATATAATCCATCGCTAAAGATGCAGATCCATCCTCTAAGATCAGGCCTAATATGGAGTACAGCTGTCATATATGGGAAGGAGCTTCCCTGTCCTCACTTTCCAGTCTCGATAGAATCCAAACATGTCTCTGTGTCCTTGTAGGTGATAAATTATTTTCCACCCTACAGCTCCTCTCTCACAGATGAAATGTTACAAGTGGTGAAACTTGTGTCCTCTACAGCCAAAGAAATTCATGAACAAACTATCAGCAGAAAAAGCCAAGATCATGGTTTTAGGGATAAAAAAGGCATTTGGGTGAGTGATTGTCTTCAGAAGGGTCAAACATTTAATGCAGAATAAAACTTTAAATTCAGCTGTTTTAGTCATATTTATCTGTTATAATTCATAAGATCAGTGACTGAACCCAAGCTGCCAGAACAGGACCAATAATATTGCTGATTCTCCTTTGGATTTTATCAAGGTACTCTAAATAAATTGGAGAATCAGACCATATGTGGCAGTAATATTCTAAGCATGGACAAATGGTAGATTTATAGATATGTAAGACACATTCTCGAAAGAAAAATTTTCTGGCTCAACATAGAGAACCAACTTTCTTAGCAGCTGACCTAGCAATGGATTCAATATAGTCTTTCCACTTTTGGAAATAATAATATATAATAAGTGTAATAGTGAATAAATAATAAGAGTAATGGCACATGGCCAAGTGGTTAGAATGTTTGTTTTCTGATCATGAGACCTGGGTTCAAATCTCACAATTCTTGATGTTATCAGCCTAGGGAGGCAATCCTAGTGTGCAATTTGGAAAGTGCCTGAAACCCATACCACGTGTTGTGCCAAGCCTTGTGAGTGAAATTGGCATAAGTGGAATTGCATGAAAACCATCAATGGTTGGGCTAAAAGTCAAAAGTCATCGTGACTGAGGGTTTCAGTATACTGTGTTCAAATTGTTGATCTCAACAGATTATGTGCTCTCTCACCCAGAAATTGTAACTAAGGACCACTAAGCATAGGCTCTGGGGGATGTAAGCAAACACAAATGTGCCTGAGCATGCATCTCCAACAGGGACTGAGTATCTGCTCTAGCAGACGAGCGTGCTCCGAAATGAGTAATCATATGATAAGCAATAATAAGTAATAATAATAATAATAAGAGCAACAAATCAAAAGAGTGAAAACTCACCATGTTGTTTAATTAAAAGTTGAGGGACGATATCGATGATATCCAGAACAGCTTCATATAAACCTGAATAATTCAAGTTTGGGAAAATAGACAAGCGTACGCTGTCCCTCTGACGAGGACCATAGCTTTCTGATGGAATATCAGGAACATCCTTGAGAACACTAATGAGAAATCACCAGAATGATTAAATAAATAAATAAATTTAAAAAATTGTAATTGGATAAAAACAATCAATAATGGAAGAATACAAAAACATAATTGGAAAAAAAAAAGAAATTGGCAATTTGAAAAAAAACTATTAATTAAAAGAAAATTGGTAATTAAAAAATTAGGCAATTGCTTAAATTAATCAGCAAATGGAAAAATACAAAAAATTGGTAATTAAAAGAAATTGGTAATTGAAATAAAGAAAATGATAACTGTAAAACTGAGTAATTGAATAAAAAAAATGGTAATTAAAAAATGGTAAATTAAAAAAATGATAATAAAAAATTCTAATTAAAAAATGGTAATAAAAAATGATAATAAAAAAATGGTAATTAAAAAAAATGATAATAAAAAATTGTAATTAAAAAAGGGTAATAAAAAATGATAATAAAAAATGGTAATTAAAAAAATGGTAATTAAAAAAAATGATAATAAAAAATTGTAATTAAAAAAAGAGTAATAAAAAATGATAATAAAAAATGGTAATTAAAAAAATGGTAATTAAAAAAAATGATAATAAAAAATTGTAATTAAAAAAAGGGTAATAAAAAATGATAAAACAAATGGTAATTAAAAAAAATGGTAATTAAAAAAAATGATAATACAAAATTGTAATTAAAAAAGGGTAATAAAAAATAATAAAAATATGGTAATTAAAAAAAATGATAATAAAAAATTGTAATTAAAAAAAGGGTAATAAAAATTGATAATAAAAAATGGTAATTAAAAAAATGGTAATAAAAAAAATTATAATAAAAATTGTAATTAAAAAAATGGTAATAAAAAATTATAATAAAAAAATGGTAATTAAAAAAAATGATAATAAAAAATTGTAATTAAAAAAAGTGTAATAAAAAATGTTAATAAAAAATGGTAATTAAAAAAATGGTAATTAAAAAAAATGATAATAAAAAATTGTAATTAAAAAAGGGTAATAAAAAATGATAATAAAAAATGGTAATTAAAAAAATGGTAATTAAAAAAAATGATAATAAAAAATTGTAATTAAAAAAGGGTAATAAACATGATAATAAAAAAATGGTAATTAAAAAAAATGGTAATTAAAAAAAATGATAATAAAAAATTGTAATTAAAAAAAGGGTAATAAAAAATGATAAAACAAATGGTAATTAAAAAAATGGTAATTAAAAAAATGATAATAAAAAATTGTAATTAAAAAAAGGGTAATAAAAAATGATAAAACAAATGGTAATTAAAAAAAATGGTAATTAAAAAAATGATAATAAAAAATTGTAATTAAAAAAAGGGTAATAAAAAATGATAAAAAAAATGGTAATTAAAACAAATAGCAATTGAAAAATGTAGTAATGATTGAAAAATACAAAAAATTGGTAATTAAAAAAAAAAATTGATAGAATCATTGAACCCATACCAAGAAGTATCAGAAGAATTTCTAAACACAAAAATGTGACACTGAGATCTCCGGGGGTTGGTCCAACAAAAAGAGAAAGAAAGAAGGAATAAGAGAGAGTCTACTAACTGGATGATAATTGTTGAAATTGCAAGATGGATTGAAAAGTTGAGAAGAAAATTAAAAACAAAATGTGCTGAAAAATCATGTTTTGAGATAATCCCAAGGAGAATCGAACCCATATTTAACTAGACAAAATTTAGTAAGATTGAACAAACCCAAAACTGCCCATCCTTCCCCCACCGTTCACCAATAAGAAAGAGACCATTAAGGTATTCGCAAAGATGTCAGATAAAATAAAAACATGTTTTGAATCAACGACCCAAAAGAAAAGATAATTTCGGTGACTTTCGTCCAGAGAAAATTTTGTGTCCAGACATTAATTCAGATTCCCTTGGATGAAACCGGTAAGAAAAAAATTAATTATTTTGAAATGGCCATGAGCAGGAAGGCTGTGTTGTCTAGTCGGTCGTAAAACAAGAGAAAAGATAAACTTTTGTTTTAAGGAGAGTGGAAATAGATTTTTCTTTCACTAATTCTTGAGTGGTTTGGTCGGCAAAAAATTCCTAGTATGGGGCAAGCTGATAGATAAGGACTAATGACTGAAAATCCCTTTTGTCTTACGCTGCACCATCTGGAAGTTGGATTTATCACTTCACCCCCAGGAAGCTATGCTGAGGTTTGACTGTTAAGAAAGTGGGAGAAAGGAGAGAAAAAAAAGGAGAGAGATTAGCAATGCCTGTATAGAAGTGAGGGTACGAGGCAAAGTGTAAAGAGAGTAGAAGTTAAGGGGTGACTTAATTCCTCTGACCACTTTCAAAAGGCGGGTGGAAAACCCCAAATTTGGAAAATGACTTGAGTAAATTTCTTTTTCTATATGGAAACTAGAAACGGTTGATAATTAGGGTAGAAGACAGCCAAATTGTAGTCAACCCCACCCTTGCCAGATGCAGGACTCCATATAAGTTGGAGATTTGGGACTCAGAAAGAGTTGAGTTGAGTTAAGAGACAGAAGAACAGGAGAGTCAGAGAGACACACTGGAATCCGCATCATTTGCCGAGACCTCCTGACCAAAGACCTTGTTCCAGACATGAAGACAAGAACTTAGAAATTTAAATTACTACTAAAACAATCCGCAGACTCTGAAGGGGATTCCAGTGTCATTTGATTATAACAACATGTGTTAAGGGTTAAAACCGCTGTATACAACAAATACAGTGTAACCCGGATATAAGATACCCTGATATAAGAGAAACCCGGATATAAGATAGATTTTCTCTGGTCCCAAATTAGAGCCTGTGTTAATGTATATAAAATAGACCAAACCCGGATATAAGATACTTCTTATCCGGTCCCGACAACTCTCTTATATCCGGATTACACTATATAAAACAAATCGTTATTACATTTTTAATCCAATTCTTTATACCAAAGGATTCTTGGGGGTTTTTTGTGCAGCTCCCAAAGGATCGAACAATATACACTATAAATCTGCTTCATCAGCGAAAGGTAGTGAACAGACAAACATCAGCTAAGTTGAATGGAACACAATACCAGCAACAAAATCACACATTAACGAGTGAAGAACCAGTTAATTAGTTACTGTTGCCTAGGGCTGACGACAGGGGTACATATTTAGTTGCCGCTGACCAGGTTCAACACAGAGGCGTTACAAAAAGGTTGATTGATTGATTTGTTTTCTACAGCTTATTAACCGTTTGTAGGTTATTTAAAGCCAGAAAATATGTTTTTAGATTGTAAGAATTTTTTTTGGAAGATAATGATTTAGTAATACAAGCCTTACTAATTAACCCATAACTGGGAGGAGAAGAAGAGGTGGATTCATGCCTTTCCCAAGGGTATTTGTGCATAAGTGAATATAATGAACTCAACAGGAGTTGGAACTTGTATGCAGATTTTCTGGACTATGACATCTTGTCTTGGATTTTCTTTTTAATCAGTAGGATTTTCTGATCTTTTTATACTTTACTTAGTTTCTGAAAGGCATGTGTAGATTTTTTGAACTATGGTGTCTTTGATTTTCTTTTAATTGCTATCTCTAAGATCTTTCCTTCACTATTAATTTTCCAGTATTGTTACTAATGTTCAGAAAATGTATCCTTTGATAATATAAACCAGTTCTTACCTCAGCAGAGTCTGGGAAAAGTACTTCAAGGTGTTGGCAATATCCATTCCACTTGGCTCTGGAAGGACATTATTCCTGATCCGGCTGTGGTAATCCTGCAAGGTTCGGATCTTGGCTGTAACTTTAAAAAAAAAAATTCACCATAAGAAAATCATGATTTAAAATTTCATTGTTTTATGGCAACAGAGTGAAAGGGAAATAACTAAATCCATTTTAGTTTTACAGAATTCAATTTAAGCAATAAAAGGAAATTTAAAAAATAAAAACAATTTCAGTTATTATTTTGTGCATGCCTTTAATGTATTACTAATAGAAAATTGATTCATTAGCAATTCATTAATTCCTGACCACTGACAATCCCTTTCTTCCTATAGTAAAATCATTAGCAATGCATTTACATTATACATATAATAGCCCTATTCTATCAGTAATGCTTGCATTCATTCCTGAACACTGACAATCCCGCTTTCACTATGCATCTCTATAGTAAAATCAGTTACAATACTTTTCTGTAATAATTACTGATACATTTATATTTTCTATTCTGTCAGTAAAACACCAGTTTAATACATTTTCTATTACATTCCTGTTCAAAAGATCAGGGAAGAGTGTAAACTAGACAAACGGCAAACCTATCTACTCCTATTAAGGAAAAAATAAAATAAATAGTAAATAAAATTTCAGAGTTTAACTGGTGACATAAGAGTATAGAGTTGAAATAGACTTTAAAAAGAACTGGAAACACAATCCTAAACAGGAATAAACCTCTACTCTTGTTCAAAAGAGTGAAAGACTGGGGAGGATTGTGAACCAGATGATAAGCAATTTCTCAATGTATAAATTCACTTTCATCATATGTTTAGGTTTTATTATAATTCTAATCATTGCTCTTTAAAGCAATATTTGCCAACAAGTGAATAATAGTGATGTCAAGGGAAAAACTGTATTTTTGAGACTCCAGATTTTTTGCAGGCATGAATGGCCATGTTTACTAAAAAATCCTTTTATCAGATCCCCTTCACATCTTGGGATCTGAGAGAAGAGATCAAGATCTGGAACATAGATATATCAATTTTGTGACGTCATTTTAAACATTGCCAAGGAGTGAAGGTAGTTAAAATAATAGCATTATCATCCTTTTGATACAAAGGTCCAAGTTTGCCTATTATTATTATATAATTATTATTACAATTTTAACACCTCCAAAATGAAACTGCTCTCATTAATCAACTTAGAAAACCTTTTTTGCCATCAGCATGGCTGATGCTAACTTCCATAAGAATTACTCATTGTGCCTTCTCGGGTTACCATTTTTCCACTGACATGAAAATATTGAATCAAATGCTAGGTCTGCTGCTAGGAATGTTGGTTCAGTGTGTCGTGCTAGCCAATTTTACTGGCCTGAATCTATCTTACACTTTTATAAGTCTACCAGTCAGCCATGCCTTGAAGATAGCTGTCACATCTGGTCTGGTGCTTCTGCTAAGTATCTACAGGTTCTTGGCAGCATCCAAAGAATCTGCAATGTTACTGATCCTGACCTGGCATTTCAGCTGCAGTTACTTTCTCACTGCTATAACGTTGTTTCACTGTGTCTTTTCTATAAATGTTTTCATAGTAATTGTTCTTATAAGATTTCCTCTTTAATAATTTTTAGAATTTAAGAACAATACTAGATTGGCAACGAGGTCTCTTCATTTTACAGATGAAATTGCAAGATGTAACCATAAGTTCTTTGCTAACTGTTCCTTCGCACACTTCCTGATTGTAGAAGTCTCTTTTGGTTTCTTGCTTTCCAATCAGCTTTGATCTTAAAAAATTTAAATGCAACATCAATTGTTATCTTGTTCTTTCATTGTCCTTTTTCTGTAATAATGATTTTTCTATGATTCTTTCACTCTCAGAAACCTCTTGAATCTTAGTGGCTTTATCGTTTTACTTGGGGTGAAATGATTATATATATATACATATATATATATATATATATATATATGATAGATATTACATAGCAGTTCAACACTCATTTTTCATCCTGGGTATGACGATAAACTACATCTGGCAGCAAGGCCTCTGATCAGAAGATTGGAGGAGGGTGAAACAACCTCTTAATTGCTGTTGTTCCCCAGTCTATCCTGACCTGGGGAGGTAGCACCTGTTAAGATCCCAGCTATGGGCAAATAGTGAACACCAAGATAAAATTTTTTAAAAATAGGAGTATAAAAACACATTTTTATAGTTAATACAAGCAATAAATTTTTCTAAAAAAATTACCAACAATATATTTTCAGGAAAAAGAAATTACCGACAACATATTTTATAATGAAATTAAAGACATGGCAAATATTGTTCCAAAAAAAAAAAAAAAAAAAAAAGGGCTGGTCTGAAAGTCTTGTCACCAACCTAACTTCCAAACTGTAGGAGCTCATGTCAGCCATCTGAAATAGAAAATATTATATAGATGTGACAAGACTTTCAGACCACCCTGTACAATGTGCTTTGATTTTGTAGGATTATTTGGTTAAAACAAAAACAAAAAATGCTGCTATATGATTAAAATTTAATCATGAAATAACGTCATTCTCTTGAATTAATTATATAGTTTGAATTTTCATATTTAGATTTCAGCGTTAAATAACCCAGAAATGTTGATATGCCACTAAACAAGATCAACTAAACCAAAACCGTTTCTTTGTTTCTAACATTATTTTCCTATCACTTTATACTTTGCTTAGTTTTTGAATGGCATTAGATTGTTTTTTCTGCCATATACAAAATTAGATATTATATACCATTTCAGCACTGTTTTTTTTTCATTTTTAATGACATTTTTCTCTCATAATATTTTGCTTAGTTCATTTTTTAGTTCACCTAAAACAATCCCCAAGAATCACTCAAGGCAGAGTGTTACAGAATGGAACATGTGATATGAATGTCAGACAAGTAGGAAGTGAAGATTAGGAGGATATGGTGAATAGATAACATTGACCCTAGAGTTAAAGAGATTAAGATTGTAGTGTTTGGGGAAACATCCATGCAGGAGTTTATACCATAAAGTAGTAGCTGTTCTCGGAAAGAAGCTGTCTGAATGAAATGGCCTTTGTATTCTTGTATGTGCCATGTCCATTCAGGATGTTGGCGATCATGGCTCTCCACAATTTCCTGTATTTTATAGCTCTTATTAAATTTTGTCTTTTGGTTATCTCTCCTAAACTCTGTTCTGCCATCCATTTACACAGTCTCGCTAGGTAGGGTATGTGTTGCTTTCCTCTGTCCCACTTGCCTTCAATATGTCTTGTGAGTATCAAAATTTCCAAGCTCTCTTTCCTCATTACATGCCCGAGAAATTTCAACTCTCTTTCTGATGTTAAATGTGTCCTTTTTGTTTCCATTTTCTCTAAAACTATCATTGCCCACATGTTCAGTCCATGGTATTCTCAGCATCCTTCTGTAGAACCACATTTCTGTTGCTTCAAGTCTTTCTGTGAGAATGTCCAGCATTCACTGCTATATAGGATGACTGATATTATGTAACCATTCATTGCTCTTTTCTTTGTTTCTAACAAAATTTTCCAGTTTCTTAATGCTTTGCTTAGCTTTTGGAAGGCATCTTTTCCTATCCCAATGTGCCTTCAGGTATCAGTATCGCACTTTCCATCCTCTGTTAAAACATTATATTTAAATTGTTGTACTTGTTTGATTTTGGTATATCCAATTTGTAATTCACATGTTGGACTATTCTTAGGAATATATAGGGAATGAGGGTGATTCAACCCTGTGGATGTAGTAAGGTGGATCTTGCCTGCAAAGGTCTGGGCTAGTAGCAAAGTTTCTGAAGGAGATCTTTCACTTTTCCTGTGTCTTTTGAATTCTATGTCACACTTTCCATTATCTGACACGAGCAAGATAGTTCAGTCTCCGTACCATTTTGCTCTTGACATCCGTAATATGCAGTCATAACTTAGGCTGTCTCTTTTGCTGACAACCAGGCATTCTGTCTTCTTACAGTCAATAGTTAATTCTTTTTTGCATTGCTTTACTACTTTGTCCAAGAGCTTTCACTTTTCTTTCTAAGTTTGCTATTAACACAGTTATCATATGCTTTTGATGATGTTGGCCAATAATAAATCCCTGTTAGGATATCTAGTTGATGCTGTACAGGTTAAATAAATCTGATGATGAAACGAGTCCTTGTTATACACATCTTTCTATTTTAGTGTATGTGGTTTAAATTAAGTAAGTCTTCTTTCTTCTCTTCCACTTGACACTTACAGCAATTGAGCAACTGGCAAAAATCCTTAGTGTGTGGGGGGGGGGAGTAATCTTGAGTGACAAAGCACTGGCTTTTATAGATCTCTACTGGATGATCTTATTCCAGTCAATAAGGGTGAGATCTCTATTAAAAGCTGAAGTCTCTAGCTTGTTGACTGAAGGTTGTGAGCTCACTCACTGCACTGAGTGGTAAATTTTATTTTTATCTTCAGCCACAGTGTATTCACTTGTTCTCTACATGTATGCAGGCTATTTGTTCCCAGTTGAGGTTACACATTACTCGAATATTTTTCCCCACAGATTACTCATAATATTTCAAGTAGATTATTTGTGATATATCACTATATGCCTGAGTGCAATCTATGTAGTATAAGTTTATGTTTTTCTGCATTCTGATCTGAAAAATAGCATTTCTTGTTCTAGTGTCTCAGGTAAAACCACTGTTCTTGTCCTATATCTAGTTTAATTCTGCTACAATCTCTATTTATTAGAATCCTAATAATTAGTTATGTTACTCATCAAACTGATTATTAATGGAGTTCATATTCATTTCCACCTGTTTTTTTGTTTTTGGCAATGTTATGAAGACAGATCTACTGAGTTCTTCCTGTATTTCACCACTGTCATATATTTCCATTATGATTTCAGTAACCTTCTAAATTCAGAAATTGTTTATGGCTGACAACATCTCTATCACAATCTCAACTGGTCCTGCTGTTTTTTCTCTTCATCATGACCAGTCCTGATCTTACCTCAGATTTTAATACTACAGGTCTTCCCTTACATGTTATATATTTCAGATTTATAACCATTGTTGTCATTTAATAGAGGTCTTTCTAAACATGGATTATCCCACTTGACCTCCCCCACCAAAAAAAAACAAATCGCTAGGGGACGCTCCTTAAGTATATAAATAGGCAATGATATTCTCACTCATTCTCTTTTACAGTTTCACAACTCCAGCTATAAGATGTAGTCACATGTGGGAAAAAAGTGCCCCCTACTGGGGCACATGCATTTTCAATGTTTTACTTTTCTCTCATGACTTTTTTACTCTTTCACACATGTGTCTATCACATAGGTCTACACAAATTTCACACATAACAAAACACATTCTCTGATTTAAATGTTTTCTTCTTTTATTGTAAATATTTTGTTAATACAGGCATTGTCATTTGTTTTATATTGTTTTGTTTTATCCATTTATTACTTGGACTCACATTTGAGTCCGCAATAATTGTTACAGGAAAAATAATAGCAGAAGACACGTGTTTACTACATAAATACAACAAGCATTCCAGTTATATACATCTCTAACTATAAAAGCCTGGATGTGTGTGTAACGAATGCACGGCCGCAATTTTCAACGGATTTGCACCAAAATTTACATGCACATGCTCCAAGTTAGTGGGAAAGCCAAGACCAACTTTGCATTTCCCAACTCCCATTGATAGTGGAAATAATCAATTTTTTCATGCCTTCTACGGCAGTTTTCATGTAGTTTGCAGCCATTTTCTACTGGCCAGAGTGAGAGCCTATAGCTGGCTGCCACAAATAGGCAGGAAGATTCTATTGACCAGCGTGAGAGCCAAAAGCTGACTGACACAAATGTTAACTAGCATGCTAGCATGCAAAAAAAAAATCGATAGTTGCAATCGTCACAAGTGGGAAAAATTTAAATCTGCATGGCACTTTACTCCAATTGGCTCATTCGCTTGCTTAAACTCTACGTTGATTCTGATTTCGCAGAACTGGGTTAGGTGTGAAAAAGTATTTGTTGTTAACATTCTTTTTTCATTCGTTTTTTCCAGTTACAAGTACTTTTTTTAAAGCTGATCGTTTTGTGTTCATTTTGTTTAGTTCTTCTTTCATAAAAGATTTAATGTTTAGTATAGAGCTTAGAAAAAAATTCGCAGTGTGAGATAGGCAAGAAGTAAGGCATGTAGCAACATCAGCATGGCAAAGGGCACTCCTTTAAAGACAAGGAAGGGCAAAAATATTTTAAGTCAAGTGATAGCGATTGATGTATGAGTTGTACGATTTTTTAATCAAGCACGGGCAACGCCAAGCCATACTGCTAGTGTTATATATTTTAGATTTATCACTTTTGTCGTTATTTAAAAGCTCCCTAGGGGTATTCATTCCATCTCTATAGTATTTTTACTTTTGTTTACTATTATAGAAACTATCTCATGTGTTGACTATTGTGGCATGTGGGGGCTTCTTTACTTTGCTCGACTCAGCAGCAGCAGTGGAAATAATCAGCAGGATACAAGTCCCCTAGTTTCTAAAAACCTTGACCGAGCCCTATTCAGCCTCTTTTTCATTCTATTTCACCTGCCTCTACATTCGGCCAACTGTCTCCCTTTATTCTTTTCACACTTTCAGTGGTTCAAGAAGGCTAAATGCAACCCCTGTTGCAGAGGACAAGGTCTGTCTTGGCAGTTTGACGTTAGATTTCTTGTTTCCCCTGCAGGGACTGGCGTGGAAATCTCCCTTCGAAGCACACCAAAGGAAGCTATGCTGAACCTTTACTGCAAAAGATGAGGCCTGTCCTAGCAGTTTTACACTTGAATTTTTCGTTCCTCCCACAGGAAACAGCGGAGAAATCTCCTTCAGTAAACAATTACTATACTCTCGAGAACATTGTTAACTGGGAAAACTCTCCCCCCCACCAAATTACTACTATTTTGCACTCCTTTTTTTTTCAACCAAATAAAAGCTGTTGAACAGTTACTTTTCAAGCTGTTGGGTTTTTTGTTCATTTCACTCACTCTGCTGAATACAAACAAACACAAATTTATGAAAATTTGGTAACGGAAGATTTGGTAACTAAAAATTCAGTAATTTTGACAAGGTAGGAAAATTTGGGTCAATTGAAAATTGATTTAAGGGCTGTTCTGGCTCAGGGATTTGGGGACTAAGCACCCGCCTCCTATGTTTTTAAATAACTGAAAATCGTGGAGTCCAAATAAAACCCCACTACAATACCAGGACTTACTTGCAGAAGGGGGTGCTTAGGGAGCTAGGCCTTTTTCCCCAATATTTTTTAAAATGTATTATTAACTATAAGGATCTAGATAAAACCCCACTACAATAATACCAGGGCTATTATTTCTGGAGGGGGCTAGCCCCCACCCCCACTACGTTTAAATAAATATTAACTAAAAAAAATAATGGGTTCCAATCCAAATAAAACCTCACTGCAAAAATACCAGGGCTGTACTTTCTGGATGGGAGGTGGGGGTAGGGGTCTAAGATCACACTTCCAATATTTTTAAATAAATATTTTTTTTTAAGTATTTATAAATTACTATCTATTGGTTTCAAGCAAATAAAATCGATTTCTAAGTTAAAGTTCTTGTATCTTTAAAAATTATTATTTTAATAAAAAAAAGTAGTAAATAAATTAAGTTTTTTCAGATAGTTATTTCTTTTTAAAGAAGCAAAAAACTTTGTAGCCTCATTTCTATTTTAAAAAATATAGGGGCACAGAGCTTACCCCCCAAAATTCCAACTCCAGAACGGCCTTAAAATCAATTTTCAGTTGATTTTTATTACATAGTTACTGAATATTCTGGGCACCCACAAACACACAACCGGGGAAAGTCCCAACACTATTTTCATATTTTATGCATCCTGCTGAAGAGCATGTTTTCTGTGCTGTTATTATTTTATCTTTTTATGTACCTATGCCTGTACTCTGCAGTTTTTCTACCTTTGCGCAGTTCTCATGGAGGCAGGCATCTTTTGATTGCTTCTTATATATTTACTTCTGGTTTTGCTTTACTTCCAATATTCTGTGCAATTATCTGGTGTCTGTTTTTCATTAGCTTGAGAATTTTATTTGTCATCCATTTTTCTTGTTTATTTTTCTTCAGATGACCTCTTTTGCTGTTATCATGAATGCTTCAATTACTAAGGTATTTGTGCGAGTCTATCACGCACAAACATACATACATACATACATACAGTGACACATACAGAAATACAAATCGCATACAATGCCAAGCATTCTTTGGTTAATTAATCACCGCTACATTATTATAGACAATTTACAAATCGCAGCAATGTGACAATTTTGTAATCGCTTTATTTTCATGTAGTCAGTTTTGTGCACTTTTGGGAGAAATGGATTACAGAAGCTTTCTTAAGTCTCCCCAAAGCTCACTCGTTGATTGGTCAATGCCAACCAATCAGATCGTCTGCACATGAAGAATAATTCTTGCTGCGCAGCAATCTGGAGCCTGTAGTCACTTATTTAAGCAAGAATTTTTCTTAGCTAATTAGTGAGAATTCAGCTGCCAAACAAATCCACGACAGTTGAAACCATGTGCCAACCTTCTCACTCACATACACCACTCACATGCTGAACATACCTTGTATATACTCACATAATCTTTTCTAACACGGCAAATCTTTTAAGAACAGTCATTATAAGAGACTCGCATGAACATTATTCCAGTGAACTTTGAAATACTAAAATAACAGTTAAAGAGAGACAACTCTTGTTTATTTCAATCTTTTCTTAGTTAAATGCATGCTTTCTTTCACATCGTTGTTTGATATTGTACATCTTGTTAAATACATATTTTATGTGTAACAATGTCTTTGGCTTATCCTTTTCTGCGTCAGCCCTGTTTCCTAATCTAAAGTTCAATTAATGTGGTGAAGTCAACACATATTCTTTGAGTTTACTGACCACCTAAGATTTCATCTTTTTCTTCTTAAGTACAACTGCATACGTTTGTTTACAAATTTGGTTAATTAAATATACTAACCAATATAATATTATTCATTCACGGTTTAGTGTTTAAAAATAAATACGTGTTGAAAAGTTTTTTTTTAATTTTATTTTAATTAATCTTGCAACGTAGTCTGTTGTGAAAAGTAGGTTCCAATTTCATTTCAGTGATCAAATTTGGAATCACATTTTTCAACATTGCATTTTTTTTTTTACCCTTCGCAACTATTTATTTACTAAAGTTATTGCTTGTTTTTTAACCTTTGTTACTGAAAAAAACTTGTTTGTTTGATAAAGTAATTAGTTATTTCGATGACTTAATTTGTTTGTTCATCCGTAATGAGACTATCTTCACATGTTTCTTTCTGTGATGTCGCGGACATTTTTCAGCATGGACCACAATGGTCTTGTTTTGTATCTTTTTAAAAAATTAAAAAAAAAAAGAAAGCATTGATCATTGCATTGAATCAACAGATAATAAAAAAATAATTGTTTTAAAAAATATTTTTGGCTCCTGTATCAAAAATTCTCTTCCTTTACGTAGGGCTAAAACAAAAAAGTGTTACTCAACAAATGTTTTTAAAAAAAAAATTAAAAAACTAGCAAAAGAGTTTTTTGGGTTTTTTTTTTCCAAAAGTGATTTCGAAACTTCAAAAGTTAAAATCAGCCCTGATAAAAACTAAAAAGTTCTACTAGTCACTACCCCCCCCCCCCAAAAAAAAGAAAAGAAAAAAAACTAATATTAGAAAAAGGAAAACGGGAAGAACCTGAATAATTCCAAATAAATTCTTCTGGTTTTGTTTTCAACGTGTTGAATTTTTAAGATCACATTCACCTCTTATTTCTGATGAACTAATGAATAATTCTAATCTTTCAACTTCGCGCCAAAAATTCGATTAATTATTATCTTTTATATGCGATATGAGTTTAGATAAATAAATCGATTACAATTACATCACTATCCTACTCCAGTTTATTTTTATTTTTTAAACTCTCATTCTAGAGAAACCGGGTTCGTATTTAAAGAAAAGTACTTCAGAATTACTACTTCTGAAAAAATAAAATAAGTGTATTTGTAATAAAAGGCAATATCTTAAATTTTAAAAATGTAATCGAATTTTAAAATTTAAAAGAAAAAAGTGTTTAGTTTAATTTTTTTTTTTTAATTTTTATCTGAGAGGAAAAGATCGATTTGTCAGTAGATAAATTTTTAAAACTTAAAAATTTATAAAAGTTAAAAAACAAATAACTTCATTGTGCTTAGCTTTTATCACAAAAAGAATACTTTAGTTTTGATTCAAAGAAAGATGTATCAACAAGTTATGGCTCAAATAGCGGTATTTGAGAAGAAAAAAAAGAGTAATAAAAAACATGCAACATGACACGTTTACAATTCAATTAGCATCACTATTCTTTGCAGAAAATATCAACTACCTAGACACAACGGAGTATATATCCTTTTGTTTTTACTTATATTTTAAAATTTTAAATTACGTACAAGTGGCCGCCCTTGTAGCCATTTTGTTTTACTGCTGTGGTGATGTTTGTTGTTAAATATAGGAACTGCTTTCTCTCCAAGAACAAAGCATTTTCTTCGACTCCTTGCTCCTTCCTGGTTTACACCCGAGTATTTAACTCCTATAGGGTTGGTCGTGCATGTCATCTATAAAGACACGACGAAAGGAATAAGAAGCTCTATAATAAATTGGGTCTGAAAATAGATGAAGAACGGTTGGAAAGCAGCATCTCTTGAATCTTGATGGAGCCTTCCGCTTCTGGTTCTGGTTCCGTGAAGAGACAGAAAGAAAAGGAAGAAAGAAAGAAGCAATAGGAATTCTTCATTTCCTTCTTTCTTTTTATCTCTTATTCTCGGAAATAAATTTCACCTGTAATTCTGTATTTATTGAAAAACCAAAGACAGATTCATAGCTAAGCTAAAATCTATTTTTTTCGACCTGTCCAAATTTTTTTATGAATTTTTAAACGAAATAATTTTCATCGTTGACAACTTTCGCTTTGACTTTGAGATATAAACAGAAGAGTTACCTCCCCTTAATTATTTTTTTTTAAAGCAACGAAAACTTCAAATTTGGACATAGTTTTAAATTTTGATTAAATGCAAAATATATAAAAAAATTTTATTTTAAAATACAGATTAATAACCCCCTTTATATTTTTGTAATTATTTCTTTTTAAACTTTAATCCAATTTGAACTTGATATTATTGAGCAGATGAATAATATTGTAACAAATGAATGTACATGAAAAAAGAAAAGAAAAATGCATAAATAAAAAGATACACAAAAAATTAAATAAAAACTTAACAACTTACAATTGTATAGAATAATTTTTTCTATTATTTTTTATAATAAAAATTGATTTCTTTAGTTTTGAAATTCATACGTTACTTATTTTAATTGGATTGGCTTTTTAATTTCTTTTCAAAGAAAGCATTAAAAATTTAACAACCAGCCAATTTTTGTCAACGTAGGTTTACTACTGCAAAATCAATAAATGAATAAAAAATGATTAGATAGATATCAGTAGAGTGAGATAGATAGATAGATAGATAGATAGATAGATAGATAGATATGTGGCAGACTTCACCACATTAATTTAACTTAGATTAGGAAACCAAACTGACGTGAAAAAAGGATAAGCCAAAGACATCATTACACATAAAATATGTATTTAACAAGATGTACAAACAAGGATGTGAAAGAAGGCATGCATTGAGTAAAACAAGAGTTGTCTCTCTTTAACTATTATTTGTATTCCAAAGTTCAGTGAAAGAAAGAAAGTTTCTGGTAATAAATGTTTTCAACAGTTTTGCTGTGTAAGGAAAAGATTATGTGAGTGTAAGGAATATTCAGCATGTAAGTGATGGTGTGAGTGAGAAGATTGACACATGGTTTCAACTGTCGTAGATTTGTTTGGCAACTGAAATCTCACTAATTATCTAAGAATATTTCTTGCGTGATCATCGACTCCAAATCACTGCGCAGGAAGAATTGTTCTTCACATGCAGACAATCTAATTGGTTGGCATTGACCAATCAGCAAGTGACTTTTGGGGAGACTCAAGAAAGCTTCTGGGATCCGTTTCTCCCAAAAGTGCACAAAATCGACTGCATGAAAATAGAGGGATTACAAAATTGTTGCATTGCTGCGATTTGTAAATTGTCTATTACAAAGTAGTGTTGATTTATTATCCAATGAATGCTTGTCGTTGTATGATTTGTATTTGTGTAAGTATGTATGTATGTGTGTGTGTGATGTAGATCATCATAGATAGATGAACAGACATAGATGAATAAACATAGATAGTTTTATTTGGACAGACGGAGATAGCTGGCTAAAGATAGATATGAACAGATTGAGATAGACAAAAAGAACATACTGAAATAGATAATGGACAGCCTGAGATAGATGACAAATAGATTGAGACAGACAGATAGATATGAACAGATAGATAGATCATTAGATCAAATAATTGTCGGACTTTGTCCATTTCATAATGTGTGACATCATTTGTTTACATTTGATACACCATGAGCAGTTATGAATGTACGTGAGAGATTCATGGAAGATTGAAGTTTATAAGCCGTAAATTCGATCTTGCGAACCGAACGATCCTCAGCGGCCGAATCGGTTAAGGCACGTCAGGCTATATGACGGTTCCGTACAGGATACAGGTTCGAATCCTGTCGGAGGACGAATATTTTCTATGAAAATTTATAAACAGAGCATTTACTTAAATATTTGTTTCTATAAAAAGAATGTTAAACATAAAAATGTCTTAAAATAATTGTCGGACATTCAGGCCAGTAAATGTTATTTAATACTGTTTATTATAAACAGAGCATTTACTTAATTACTTGTATCTATAAAAAGAATGTTAAACATAAAAATGTCTTTAAATCATTAGATATATAAAAACATACTAAAATAGATAATGAACAGCCTGAAATAGATTATAAACGGATTTATGAACAGACTAAGACAGACAGATTGATAGATATATAAGAACATACTGAAATAGATGGATAATGAACAGCCTGAGATAGATAGATAGATAGATAGATATAAATGAATAAACATTGTAAGTTCTGTGCTAACAGTTTCTTCTATCACACTTCTCACTTCTGGAACTCTCTTCTGGCTTCTTGCTTTCCAGTTAATGCAATGTCAATCATTATCTTCTGTCTTCTTAATTCCTGTTCTTAATAATGTTTTTCTTTTTTCATATTCTTTCACACTCAGTGACCCCTTACGTCTCAGTGGATTTATTGTCTTGTTTGAGGTGAAATGATTAAAACAAAGTTGATTCTGGGACTGGAAGAGATAAAATGACACTGATGCCATATGGGAATTCACAGGTACACAGTTTGCTTCAAAAGGTTGTGGTCACTATGAAGAGTCGGTAACTCTGCTACTATATCTACAAATATATATATATTAAACATGAGTTTAACAACCAAGATGAGAATGCTGTTCTAAATAGTAAGGTATATAATAATAATAATAATAATAATAATAATAATAATAATAATGATGATGATGTCATCTCATGAATTCTGAAATATAAATTATATTACAAAATTAGCATATATTTACATTACAAAGAGTCAATCATACCTTGAATTAATCAGCAATTTGAATGCGATTATTGACGAAATCACTTCGCTAATTGACAAATATAAGCATTCCACGACTGATAATCCTCCGAATGATGAGATCCTCATAAATAAATACAATGGATGTGGTGTATTTTTATTTTTTATTTCTGCTAGTATACTTTCAATGCATCTCGCAATCACCGTCAGGCTTTATTATCAACAGTCGTGGAATACATGGTTATTATTAATATATAACTTGCTATTTATAGCAGTGTTCTCATCTTGGTTATTAAACTCAACTTTTTTTTTCTCTCGTACAATCACTGAAGTTAAGTTAACACTGATCCACATAATTACCTAGATGAGTGCCTGCTTGTTAATACCAGTTGCTGTAAGCTTAGATGTGTGAGTAGTGTAATGTATAATGGCTCAGAATTGGACCTTGGAGAGTCTGATTTCCAATTCCAGTCGTGTTCGTTATATTCACTTTCTCACAAATACTGTTGGGAAATGAATGAATGCACTTCTTCTCCTCCAGCTATGGGTTAAATAGTAGTGCATGTATCAATAAATGATTATTACCTCCAAAACATTCTTACCATCTGAAAATATTTTCTGGCTTTCAATAACTTCCAAAAGATCAATATGAAACAAATTGATCAATAAATTCATGTTTTGGCTGTTGTACTCTACATTCTTCTTCAGGTGTCTTGGATAATCTTGGAATTTTAAAGTGAATACTTACATTAATTTTTACAAGTTGCTCCCCTTGGACACTCTCAAAACTAAAAAGGGACAATTTTACCTGGAATTACCAAGCAGCCAACTTTCACTGTGAACCCACATGGAGAACGAGGTAGATTGTTCTCATTCCGCTTTCCATAGTTAGGAGAGATAACTGATATCAGTTAATACTCACCAGTTTTATTTTCCTTTGTACCGCTTGTTTGTCTCTTCCACTGAAGCAGAACATGAGGTTTTTCAGTACTACCAGACACCAGGATTAAACTTGCAACTGTCAATGGAGGAAATGGGCAAGTGACACAAAGGTGAATAAGGCTGGTGAGTATTAAAAGGATTTTATTGAGAGAGGAGAGAATGCCAAATCTCTCATCCAGAGTTTTGTGAAAGATGCAAATGAAAACACAACACAAGACTCTTAATCTGGTATGAAATTTGTAAAAAACATTTACTACAATGACATCAAGATAATGGCATAGAATACAAAATTTACAAAACAAGCTTCCCAAAACTTTCCTTTGTGCGCCTAACATTTAGACAAGATAACAAGTTCTAAATTACAGTACTATTAGACTCATAAAAACAATTAGAATTTTCAACAAAATATTCACTTACTTCTATTCATTTAGTTGTCAAAATTAGTTGAGAAGGATGGCTAATTCCCAAGCATCACTGGGTAGTTTATAGACAATACTTCAGTTTTACAAACTGAAATTAAATCTCATATTTTCACAAAAGTTCAAAATCAAGGTTAACACTTCTAATTTTGTGAATCTTTTTTCTTTCTGCTTTTTTTTTTGTTTTCCTCTTTGTCATCATTAACTTAGGTTTTCTTAGTTCTGTTCTCAGAAACAGCCCATGGTCATTTACCTGTCAAAGCCCAAACCCTTCTTGTCCTTAGACCAACCTTAGACTTCTTAAATAGCCACAAATTGGCTCAAGATTCAATCCGAAATTTGAAATTAATGTAAGTATATCTTATTTTCCTCATTAGTTAAAAATCACAAAAATGTATCTCTTTAAACTGCATCTGTGCACAAACTATATTTTGGCTGGTTTTCAGACCATCATACTTGAGCCTCTTTATTTTTAAATTTTAAAACCAAATTTATACATGTATCTTTCAGATTTCATTTTAGCAGGTCGTTTACAACATAAACTTATTCAAGTCATTTTTATTAACCATCTGACTTCATTTTAACAGTTTTTTGTTTAAACAATGTCTTCTATTAATGTTTTATTAAACACTGTAATTACACATGATGTCACTCTAATGACCTTCTGACCTTGATGCAGGACCATAATGGTTGACATGATAGAATGTATAAGCTAGCTCAACTGAGTATTTACATACTAATAAAAATTGATATGCTTTTCTATAAGAAAATAACTTCCCCTGAATTGGTACATATAAATCAAACTTTGCTCTCTCCCTTTAAAATGGCATGAATTCTTAGTACATAGGTGATCATTACTTTCCACAAGTTCCTTCCCTTTTTATTATCTGAAAATTGCCAGGACTTCTTGGTAAAGTTAGTGGAATTGTTTCACATTGCCTTCTCCATGGTTTTGAATTCGCAGTTGTCCAGCTAAATTTGTTACTTTTTTTTTAGATACTATGTCTCTTTTGGATAGAAGTGATCATGGCTCTCCACAGATTACTTTCCTTTATTATCTGTGAATTGCCATGACTTCTTGGGAAAGATAGTAGAGTGGTTTCCCCGTTTCCTTCTCCTAAACTAGCTCCCTTTTTTTAGATCCCATGTCCTTTCAGGACGGAAACAATCATGGCTCTCCACAGATTCCTTTCCTTTATTATCTGTGAATTGCCATGACTTCTTGGGAAAGATAGTAGAGTGGTTTCCTTCCCCTAAACTAGTTCCCTTTTTTTAGATGCCATGCCCCTTCAGGACGGAAACAATCATGGCTCTCCACAGATTCCTTTCCTTTATTATCTGTGAACTGCCATGACTTCTTGAAGATGAAAATGGAGTAGTTTTGTGTTCCCCTACCCAGTTTTTCTTCTCTTAGAGTGGTTGACACACAGGGTTAGAGAGCCCAGTCTATCCTGCTATTTAACCCATAGTTGGGGAACAAAAGAGGAGATGGATTCATGCCTACCTTAATAACCTTAAAACAAAATGAATACAACTGGCTAGGCTGAAACTTGAACCTAGCTTGCTGATTCTATAACCCTTACATTACTTGTAATGGAATGCTATGCAAGAATGGAATATTACCAGTTTTCATTTCCCCATTATAGTAAATTATTATATCTATGATATGGTAGCATCTTAATATATGGCTGGAACAGAATTGCTCTCAGAGATTTTTACACTGCTAAGTATATACAAATATTTACACTTGTCCCACAGAGAAACTATAACACATGTATATAACAACAAGCAGTGTGAAATGAAACAAGACATAGGGTCTTACATGGTATAACTCCTAAAAGGAATTTGAACTACCAGAGATTTCTTCAATGCTTCTTGAGAAACCATATATATTTTCCAATGATAAGGCCATGTGGTGTATTTGCATTTCCCCAACAGGAATTTGAGTGCGGCAGAATTATTTTCTCTTTTTGGTGGAAAAATGGCACATCATGTGTATTTTCCCACCAGGGAGATTGTGAACTGGAGAAAATTTCTATATTTCCCAATGAGAAAACAGCACTATGGTTTGCATGCTGCATACATGTGCTGTCTGGTTTAGCAAAAAAAAGCAACTGCTTGTTTTGACTAAAAGCAACTAACTCACAACTGACTGTCATCACTATGAACTGACATCATCACTGTGAACTGACATCCCTCACCTGTCCCTTGTAACCTCATGATAACCAAAGGGAGATAATCACCTTTTCATTCTCTACATCTACATATCCAAATTGAGCATTTTCATGTATTTAAAGATCCAAACTGTGATATCACAAATTACATAGACCACTTGTATTAAAAAGAACTGTTGGTTTCAATCTGATATGAAATAAGTAACAGAACTGTCCAACAAACAGAATTGACAAAGTTTGCAATAACAAGAACACTTGCCCCTCCCCAATTTATAGGCAGAAGCACACAAAAGCATGCTGGGATTTCTTTCTAGCCAATAAAATAGGCCAGTTCTTGGTTTCATCTGATTCAGTTCTGGTCTGTATCGTCTTGAAGTGAGAACGCTACATTCACTTACCCAAACATGCTTTTATTTCAACCCCAATTCTAAGTTTGTGAACTCTTTGCCATATTATTGTTGCTTTGCCTTACTATTGTTAATTTGCATAAATTGTTTGCTTGTTTTATAATATTTTTTGTCCCGTTTTTTTCTTGTTCTTTTCTTGTTCTTGTTATTGCAAACTTTGTCAATTCTGTTTGTTGGACAGTTCTATTACTTATTTTGCATTTAAGCATGGCTACTCACTCCACAAGAATAAAACAAGTTATTTTGTGAAGAGTCACTAAAAAGTTTGAGCTAAAGTCATTTAAAGAAAGAGTAAAAAAGAATTTAAAACAAAAGCTATATGAAATAAAATAAACTTTATTTCAAATCCGTAACAATACAACTTTCAATAAATACATAACTTGTTGAAAAACAATAACAATGTGTAATAATTTAAAATTAAAAATCTTTGAAAATTCACAAAAACTCAAACTGAAACTTAATATTAAATAATGAAATGTACAAACATTAAGATCATTGTATGGTAGCTCAAAGTTGAAAGAAAACAAGAAATAATACAAATGACAAACTATATGATGAGAACAATAATAATTTAAACCTCTTAATAGGAATCATTTGAAACTAGAAATCAATTTTGATGCAAATGTACTTCCATAATGAATGAACCACAAAAGAAAAGCAAACAAATGTTACACAGCATGTGATTTAAATTGGAGCAGAAAAACAACAAACATTCAAATCATATATTACAAAAGACCTAAAAGATGTCCATCAGAAACTTCTAAAAGGTAGATGTATTTCACAGGCGAAAAGTTCATATATAGTTTATTGTATTTGAAAAAGGAATTCCTAAGTAAATATGAAAAAATAAAGTTAGGCAAGATGCATGCAAGTAATAAATAATGTAGAGAAAAATGAATGGGTTTGTGATTTAGAACAAGTATTGTATGAGAAAGGGCATTTAATTGTATTGTATTTATTTATAGATATATGAATAAATAAATAACATTGAGTCTGATGCATTTTAGTAATAAATAATGTAGAGAAAAATGAATGGGTTTGTGATTTAGAACAAGTATTGTATGAGAAAAGGCATTTAATTGTATTGTATTTATTTATAGATATATGAATAAATAAATAACATTGAGTCTGATGCATGTCAGTAATAAATAATGTAGAGAAAAATGAATGGGTTTGTGATTTAGAACAAGTATTGTATAAGAAAGGGCAGTTAATTGTATTGTATTTATTTATATATATGAATAAATAAATATTCAATCTGATGCTCGTCAGTAATAAATAATGTAGAGAAAAATGAATGGGTTTGTGATTTAGAACAAGTATTGTATAAGAAAGGGCAGTTTATTGTATTGTATTTATTCATATATATGAATAAATAAATATTCAATCTGATGCTTGTCAGAAATAAATAATGTAGAGAAAAATGAATGGGTTTGTGATTTAGAACAAGTATTGTATAAGAAAGGGCAGTTTATTGTATTGTATTTATTTATATATATGAATAAATAAATATTCAATCTGATGCTTGTCAGTAATAAATAATGTAGAGAAAAATGAATGGGTTTGTGATTTAGAACAAGTATTGTATGAGAAGGGCATTTAATTGTATTTATTTATATATATGAATAAATAAATAACATTCAGTCAGATGCTTGCAAGTAATAATTAATTTGGGAAAGAATGAATACGTTTTTGGATTTAGAATATGCATTGTATATGAAGTGGCAATTTATTCTAATTGAAGTGGCACTTTTTGTATGAGAAAAGGGGATTTAAAATAAGATTTGTATAAAAAGAGGCAAATTGTTGTACGAGAGTCAAATCATAAATATGTATGAATAAATAAGAAAGCGTTAAGATGCTTTCAAGTAATAAATAATGGAGGGAAAAATGAATGCTTTGTCCTTTAGCAAAAGCATTGTATGAAAAAGGGCAATGTATTGTATGTGAAAAGGCATTTTATTGTATGAGAAGAAGTGGCAATTTATCCTAATTGAAGTGGCACTTTTTCTATGAGAAAAGGGGATTTAAAATAAGATTTGTATAAAAAGAGGCAAATTGATGTGCGAGAGTCAAATCATAAATATTTATGAATAAATAAGAAAGCGTTAAGATGCTTTCAAGTAATAAATAATGGAGGGAAAAATGAATGCTTTGTCCTTTAGCAAAAGCATTGTATGAAAAAGGGCAATGTATTGTATGTGAAAAGGCATTTTATTGTATGAGAAGAAGTGGCAATTTATCCTAATTGAAGTGGCACTTTTTCTATGAGAAAAGGGGATTTAAAATAAGATTTGTATAAAAAGAGGCAAATTGATGTGCGAGAGTCAAATCATAAATATTTATGAATAAATAAGAAAGCGTTAAGATGCTTTCAAGTAATAAATAATGGAGGGAAAAATGAATGCTTTGTCCTTTAGCAAAAGCATTGTATGAAAAAGGGCAATGTATTGTATGTGAAAAGGCATTTTATTGTATGAGAAGAGGTAATTCCTAAAAAAATATGAATGAGTAAATAAAAACCAGTAAGTTGCTTGGAAGTAATGAATAATAAGGGATAATTTGTGCTTTAGAATGAGCATTGAATGTGAAGGGGAAGTTTATTGTATGGGAAGTTGGCAATTTATTTTATGTGGAGAGGCACGTCATTGTATATGATGAGGCAATTTATTGTATGAGATGAGGCAATTCATAAATAAATATGAATGGATAAATAAATCTCGGTAAGATGTTTACAGGTAATAAATAATGTTCGGGAGATTGAATGTGTTTTGTATTTTAAAACAAGCATTTATGTATGATAAGAAAGAATTTTTTGTATGAGGAAATGCAATTCATAAAAAAATAAAGATCAGTAAAAGGCTTGGAAGTAATAAATAATGTAAGAGAAAATGAATGCCTTTTGTGCTTTGGAGGAAACATTGTGTGAAACGGGGCAAATTTATTGTTAGAGAAAAAGCAATTCATAAATAAATATGAATAAATAAAATTCCACATGATCCTTGTAATAAAAAATGTAGGGAAATAAATATGAATAAATAAATGTAGGGTAATAAATAAATGTAAGGAAATAAATTTGAATAAATAGAATTCCGTATGATGCTTGCAATAAAAAATATAGTAAATTAAATTTGAGTAAATGAATGTAGGGTAATAAATAAATGTAGGGAAGTAAATATGAATAAATAAATTTAGGGTAATAAATAAATGTAGGGAAATAAATATGAATAAATAGAATTCCGTATGATGCTTGCAATAAAAAATGTACGGAAATAATTATGAATAAATAAATGTAGGGAATGTATAAATAAATGTAGGGTAATAAATAAATGTAGTGTACTAAATAAATGTAGGGAATTAAATTTAGGGTAATAAATAAATGTGGGGAAATAAATATGAATAAATAAAATTCCATATGATGCTTGCAATAAAAAATGTAGGGAAATAATTATAAATAAATGTAAGGGAATAAATAAATATAGGGAAATAAATTTAGGGTCATAAATAAATGTGGAGAAATAAATATGAATAAATAAAATTTTGTATGATGCTTGCAATAAAAAATGTAGGGAAATAATTATAAATAAATAAATGTAGGGGAATAAATAAATGTAGGGAAGTAAATATGAATAAATAAATTTAGGGTAATAAATATGTATAAATAAATGTAAGGGAATAAATAAATATAGGGAAATAAATTTAGGGTCATAAATAAATGTGGAGAAATAAATATGAATAAATAAAATTTTTGTATGATGCTTGCAATAAAAAATTTAGGGAAAAACTGAGTATTGTATGTGAAGGGGTAATTTTGTGAAAGTGACAGAAATAAAGAATGAACTCATAATGTGGGGTTGGACCAAAGGTTTCTTTGATTTATAAAGTTGAAATATAACAATTTTCTTTTAATTAAGATATTTTAGCCAACCAAATAAAAATCATTTTGAATGAAATTGGTTAAAAACTAAACAGTCCTAATACCACCTAATGAAAAAACAAAATAAACTTTTGGCTATCTCAACAAAATATATATGTTGAATATGTTACCTTTTTTTATCTCCAATGTTAGAATGAAAAATTTGGCAAACTATGACAGATGCCATGCCTAGACTTTTTGACTAACCTGATGAATATTTATGAGAGTTCTTAAATTTAAAGATTTTGAAAAACCAATAACATTTTTGCTCTTATATATAAATACTTGTTACAAAATAAAATCCTTGCATTTGCCTTGATAAAGTCGCTCAGAGTATGAAATGTGTCAGCTAAGATAAGTTTTCCTTTTGTTTTTATTCATATTGCCCTTTTACTGAATTAATGGATTTATTTTTTAATCCACCATTTTTATTAATTCAAACATTATTTTTAATGGATACCCATGTTTGAAATAGATTTTTAATTTTAAACAGTGTGTATTATATCTACTGACCTGCACACTGGAGAAAAACTTAAAGAAAATGTGCTCTCTGGCAGGGTTTGAACCTGTGTCCACCTTTGTAAGAGAGATCACCATTTGATCCAGTGATGGCTGTGACACTCTCTGTGGTCAAGTGGTCTGAAGCACAGTGTCAAATAGTAGTTTCTTCTACAAAGGGTGATGCAGGTCTGAGCTCTAATGAAGAGCACATTATCTTTATTAATTTTTCCCAGTGCACAGGCTAATAGACATAATACACACTATTTAAAATAAAAAATGTGGCATCTATTTCAAACACTGGTATCCACTAAAAATAATGTTTGAAGTAATAATAATAATAATAATAATAATAATAATAATATGTGTATGTATATTAATAGAATTAATTATTCACTTAAATTAAATGCCCACAAGTATGAGATAAGTGAATTTTATTTGTTATAATTAATGCTCTACCTCTTGATATCTAGGACTCTAATACTATAATATATTTGTTGTGTCGGAAACCTACCACCCCTCTTGAAGATGAACTTGTCTGCTAGCAAAGACTTTATATAGTGGCACGTCGAGAAACAGAGAGAGAAAGTTCTTGGCTGAGCTATATAGACTACTCAGGCGATTTCTGTACCTTATATCAACCAATAAAACTCTTTTTATTGTTACGTGTTATTTGTCGTTTGTCTCTACAAACCCCAAACCAACATCATAACAATATTATAATACGATAAGGACTATAATACTATAATATAATACCATAAGGACTATAATACTATAATACACTATAATAATTGAGAACTGCTTGCCTTAAAAATGTCATCTCCCAAAAATACACTGGTCAACCATTCCTTTTAATTTTTTTTGTTCCTTATGCAGAACACTATCTTTGATAGTTATATACATTTTTGGTAGTTATACATGCATATATATATATATATATATATATATATATATATATATATATATATATATATATATATATATATTATTATTATTATTATTAAAGAAAAACTGTGACAGTTGATTAAACCAACAGACAACTTGTCAAAGAAAGATAAAATCTCAAACAAGGACAGCAATAATAAAAAATAAAAAGACCTAAAGACAAACACCTACCTACTCAGTAAAATAAAGTGCTCAATGCCTAGACAGTGAAAAAATGCTTGACAACATTAATTAATATGAAAAGATGCTTCTAGTCATAACCTGAGTTTCACGCTCACGTGATATTCAGACAACTTGAACACTTATATATTGAACTTGAATATCTATATATATATATATAAAAATTAGTTGCATGTTGAAAAATTTTATTTTCAAGTTGACATTTTGCTAATTAACATAAGTATCTTAAAAATATAAAAGATAAAATGTAAGTGAAAGTTGTTACTATGGCAACCCTGCTACATAAAAATGTGATTAATTTGAAAAATTTAAAAAACATTTTTTAAAAATAATTTTTAATTTTTTAAAAATCAATTTTAATTTTTTATTTTATTAACAGTTAAAATTTTTCAACTTGACCAATGTTTTTTATGTAGCAGGGTTGACATAGTAACAACTCTTGATTTTTTTCAATTACGTTTAGATAATGCTTACATAAAAGGAGTGAAACACCAACTAGAAAATAAAACTTTTTAAGATCAAACTGATTTTTATGTATTTCATCTTTGAATAATTCACAATAATTTATCATTTATATATATGAGGTCTGTCTGAAAAGTAACGGGACTGAGCATGTTCTTCGATGGGAGAGACATCATCTATAGTGAGTACTTGTCACAGTGTCAGACAATCAATCAGCAAGTCTACAAAGAGATCCTGCAATGTTTGTTTCACTCAGTGTGCAAGAAGTGATGAGAGTTGTGATAGGACAAATCGTGGCTGTTTCACCACGGCAATGCACCTCCTCACAACACCGTGAGCATCTGGCAGTTCCTGTCCGTGAAAAACAACATTGCACTAGAACAACCTCCTTTTTCACCTGATTTTGCTGTGTGACTTTCCTCCTTCCCCTAATCTCAAGGGGATCATCATGGGGGGGCAGTTTTGAGGTCATTGAGTCCATCAAGAGGACCATAACGACGGAGCTGAAGGGCATCCAATAAGAATCCTTCCAGTAGTGCATAGAAGCGTCGCAGAGAAGGATGGAAAAGTGCATTAGACTCGAGGGTGATTACTTTGAAGGGGAAACAATGTAGTTTGTTGTTTTGAATTTAAATAATTTGTTTTTGACACTGGTCCCATTACTTTTCAGATTGATCTTGTGTGTGTATGTGTGTGTATATTGCTTCATCAAATAACAAAATATAAAATTATTAATTTATAAAAATGATTATAAAAATGAAATGACTATATATATATATATTCACACACACACACATACATACGCACCCACATATATATATATGTATGAACAGTTTAATTTACTTTGAAACTCTAATTCGGATATGGAAAATATGAAAATAAAAGAGGTGAAGAAAAAATTTATCTTAGCCTGATATAAATATCTCCATAAGGTTCATCTTGTCTGAGGGTGATGTAGTTCTCCTTACAGGCAACTGAAAAAAGTTAAAAATTTATTTGCATTTAAACAAAAACATCAAATTGAAGCATAATTAATACTACCTCTGTCACAAAATTATGGTTACATTAGCATACAAAATTCATACACTAAATTAGACAAATATTACAAGACAGAGGTACTATTTTTTACTACTTGTCACATAATAATCAGTACATTTGCATGTTTTTTCCTTTGATTATTAGCAATGCTTATAAATAAATATTACTACCTCTGTCCCATAATATTGATACATTTACTCAGTTTTTTTGTAGTTGTTAATCTTGCATATCATATTCTGCCCCTCCTCTTACTGCTTGGGCACTTATATAATCTCTAAGTTTTAGTTATGCTAATTAGGCAGTCATCTACATATCACTACAAATAGAATTGAGAAGAGATAAAAAAGAACAAAATAAAAGGTTCAGGGATATAAATGTTTTATGAAGTGTGATTTCCTTTGCATTTTCTCAATCCAGCGATAGTCATTAATCTTGCATATTATATTCTGCCATGCTCCTTACTGCTTGGGCACTTATATAATTCTTATAAGTCTTAGCTATACTAATTAGACTGTCATTTACATATCACTACACTTAAAAAAGGACTCTTGTCCTTATCATTGTTGTTATAAAAGCAACAAAAATGAGGACAATAATCCAAGTGTAAATAATGATATTTTAGCATATTACAAATACAACTGCTATGAAAAGATATTCTCCAATGCTAAGCTGGCAAATTGACAACTGGCTAAGGCAGACCAATTTTGAAGAAATGAGATCCAAAAGTAAGAACATCATGCTGTCCACCTTACAATATGGTGCTGAATCATTGTTCATTTACCAGCAACAGCTGTGTGCTGAAGTGACATTATCACAAATGCTGATTTCTTCAAGACAGGGCCACCAGCATTAAACTTATCCTGCAAAGTACACATCTGCTGTGGAAAGGCTATATGGTGAGTATGGAACAACCTTAATTTCAAAAGCAAACCAGAGACAGAGCAGAAGAGAATAAGCAACATAGTAAAACTGGAGCTCCATCAGATGGTTAGACCATCTTTTGCAGCCAATTCAGGAAAAACTGCCCCTTCTACATGGGCATTGTTAACAATCAGAATTTTTGATATGAGGTATTTTTATTATATGTTTAATCTTACTTGTTATACTAGGAACATTTCAACTGTGTTACCATCCAGCCTTCGTCAGGGGTCTATCATTGTAAATAACCTTCTTGGAATTTTGAACTAACCTCTTTATTCAATCCATAAGTATTTTCATAATCAAATCATTAGGTATGCTTTTTTTCATAGTAAAAATTATTTCCAATGAATTTTCATAGTAAAATAATTTCCAATGCATTTTCATAGTAAAAATTATTTCCAATGCATTTTCATAGTAAAATAATTTCCAATGCATTTTCATAGTAAAAATAATTTCCAATGCATTTTCATAGTAAAATAATTTCCAATGCATTTTCATAGTAAAAATCATTTCCAATGCATTTTCATAGTAAAAATTATTTCCAATGCATTTTCATAGTAAAATAATTTCCAATGCATTTTCATAGTAAAAATCATTTCCAATGCATTTTCATAGTAAAACCATTTCCAATGCATTTTCATAGTAAAAACCATTTCCAATGCATTTTCATAGTAAAAACCATTTCCAATGCATTTTCATAGTAAAAATCCTTTCCAATGCATTTTCATAGAAAAATCCTTTCCAATGCATTTTCATACTAAAAATCATTGGCAATACATTTTCATAGTAAAAATCATTTCCAATGCATTTTCATAGTAAATATAATTGGCAAAAATCATTCTCTGAAAGGGAATTAGAACAAACTCTGTTGATGTTAAAATTGATTGATTGATTGATTCTATGTTTGCTCATGGTGAGTAGGTCAAGTTCACTGTAAAAGTATAGAAGGGGTGAGAGCCAAATTTAAGGAAAATATTGAGAAAGATAGTCAGAGGGCACTAACTAGAGGATTCATTTGCTTAGAGCCATAAATGAAGATGACGACACAGGCTACAGGTGAGAAAAGTGACACAGTATGAGATAATGGATAATCTTAGCTTTAAATAACCATGGGTCCAGTTATTAATAATTGTATTTTCCTTACCAAGTATGGTATAAAATATAACAGCTGCTCTACTTCTGGGTGTATAAAGCGGGCAAATTTCTTTAAATGTTGTCCAGTGTTGTTGAAGAGTGTATTTATCTACTTCCCTGAGGAAAAAAAAATAAAAAAAATAAACAGAAAAAACATAGCATTTTCACATGAAAAAATGTTTAAAAACAAAGAATATTGTGAAGAATGCTTAACACTAAATACAAATCAATTGATGAATTAAAAATGACAGCCAAATAAAAGGGTTCAATAGCTTCTCGTTATCACTGTTATATTATTTCGAGTTTTATTGCATCTTATTATTGATGTTGTTTCAATACACTAAGTTAACATATGCTTTATTATTAGTAGTATGTTATTATCAGTTTTATTCCATTTTATTATTGTTACCTTTGATACCAACACTCTGGTTCGATACACTCTTTATTATTACTATTATTATTTTAGTACTATTATTATTGCTATTATTTTATGCTTTATTATTATTAGTACGTTATTATTGGTTTTAGTCCATCTTATTATTGTTGTTTTTTATCCCAACACTTTGGCTCTAGACACTCTTCATTATTACTATTATTTTATGACTAGTTTTATTCCATCTTATTATTGTTGCTTTTTATCCCAACACTCTGGCTCTATACACTCTTCATTGCTACAATCATGACATGTTATTATCAACCATCCTGAGAAGCAGATACCAAATCTGCAAAATACTGAATCAGGAAGATGTATTTAATAAATATAAAAAGAAAATGAGCATTTAAATTGAAAATTGTTTTGAAATGGAAAAGAACCTGAAGAATCACTTATGACAAGCAGTGATTAATGGAGTGGGGGGGGGTGAATGCGGAAATGGTTAAAAAAAAAAGCACAGAAAAATACATCTAGAGAATGTACATGAATAAAAAAAAAATAATCGATAAGAAAATAAAAACTGTAAGAATATGTGTTGTTACTTACTCTAAAAGATGAAACAGTGAAAATTCAGAAGTCGGTACCATTTCTGCAATGTGTTTAACAGGAGACAAGGTGACTTTGGACAAATCCAGAGGTACCTCTTCAGGCAAAGGGTACAGCTCATCTTCAAGGTGCCGAGCCAAAGTGTCTTCAGCAATATGTGTGCTTTCCTCTTCACTCAGGCTTTGTGAATCAGTTTTTCTGATGTCATGAATAAGAGAAAACCATGTATAAAAAATTGTAAGATATAGACAAGAAAGAATAGTTTAGATTTAGTTGTTCAAGGAAACAGAAAGATAATAGATCCAAAAATATAGCAGATGTATGAATAAATATAAATATATTAAATATAAATATAATATCTATATAATATAATATAATGTATAATATGAATAACAAGACAAGAGGCAAAGCAATTCTTAGCTGATGTGTTTTGTCCTCTGAGAGGCTTTATCAAGGCAAATGTAGGATTTATATTGTTGCATGTGCTTATATACAAAAGCAAGAAATCATTGGTTTATCAAGGTTTTTGAATTTGAGAATGTTCATGAATATTCATCAGGTGGTCAGTCAAAACATATGGATGACACAAAATGCCATAATTCAAAGTCTGGTAAGGCAAAAGTAAGTGAGCAATTTTCAAGAAATATTTCTTTTTAATAAATGAATATTGTTTAAATTGTGATCAGATTGTTATAGTTTGAGATGGACATGTGTGCTGCACATCTTCAAAAATATGTGATAATGGATTTAACCATTTTCTTTTGATTCTTCAACATATTTGTTGTCATCTATGTTGCCTTGGGAAAGTAGCAGTTCTTTCAGGAAAGATGAGATTGGGGCTTGGATATATATTTTGATAAGATTCGATAGCAACATTCTCAAGAATTTTGCTTCTGAGTAAATTATTTCCTCTTTTGATAAGCGTGGCTTTTTTTTTTTAGATCAAAATTGTTTTTTGAATTTATTTCTTTGTATGAGTAGTGCATTTGATAAATTATGTATAAGGCTCCTGTTGTGTTCATAGATACATTTTTTAAATTTCTCCATGTTACCCCATTGTATTTAGTTTATATATATATATATATATATATATATATATATATATATATATATATATATAAAAGAAAAGAAAAGTCAAGGCTAATAGATCCATAAATATAATAGCTATATTAATTAATATAAAATGAATAAATTAGAATCATAACTATAAAACTGAGTGCTATACTTTGCAGCAATTAGATCCCCTGATTCACTCTACATGTTGGACATGACCCTGTTTCATTGATACCACATTTGACCAGAATCCAACCGAGATATCCCTTCACTAACCACTCCAGGTCCCTATTGTCACCTTGGCAACCGATCTACTATACCATGAATCAACCCACCTCTGTGATCCTGAGCTGTCAACACACTTTACCAGGAAGTTCAGCTTCAACATCTCAGCATCACATGACTGTCAGCTCATCACACACCTCACAGATGTTGATTTCAACCATGAAGAAGGCCATACGTCAAACCCCAGTGACACTACATGTGGCTTCACTAATGCACTCCAGACCTATCCTCTAACACCAATCATGAAGAAGGGCATACGTCAAACCCCAGTGACACTACATGTGGCTTCACTAATGCACTCCAGACCTATCCTCTAACACCAATCATGAAGAAGGGCATACGTCAAACCCCAGTGACACTACATGTGGCTTCACTAATGCACTCCAGACCTATCCTCTAACACCAATCATGAAGAAGGGCATACGTCAAACCCCAGTGACAGTACATGTGGCTTCACTAATGCACTCCAGACCTATCCTCTAACACCAATCATGAAGAAGGGCATACGTCAAACCCCAGTGACACTACATGTGGCTTCACTAATGCACTCCAGACCTATCCTCTAACACCAATCATGAAGAAGGGCATACGTCAAACCCCAGTGACACTACATGTGGCTTCACTAATGCACTCCAGACCTATCCTCTAACACCAATCATGAAGAAGGGCATACGTCAAACCCCAGTGACACTACATGTGGCTTCACTAATGCACTCCAGACCTATCCTCTAACACCAATCATGAAGAAGGGCATACGTCAAACCCCAGTGACACTACATGTGGCTTCACTAATGCACTCCAGACCTATCCTCTAACACCAACCATGACCTCAACCAACCAATCCAAAAAATCAGCTAACTGACAACTCTGCCAGTGACACCCTTGCACCTAACTGCTTTCCTTACCAACAGCAACTGAAGAACTATATTAACAATTTTGCCACCTTTCAAATAATGATGTATATATTTCATAATTTGATGAATACATGCTATTGAAATTTCAATCCTTGTTTGTTCATTTCATTTTTCAACCAAACACTCATTATATCAAAATATCTGATTAGGTGTACTGGCAGTTTGTTCTTTTCAATGTGCAAGTGAGACTTTCCAATCTAGATTTTGGGGCTGTGAGATGTGTCCTATTTCAGGGTCATTTTGAAACTATCTGTACTAAACATG
>OZ038509.1:16311766-16314266 GCA_964036315.1 Acanthosepion esculentum | reverse complement strand
TAAATGGTGAGAAAAAAAAATCGAGATTTACCGTCTCTTACGCATGGATTCTTCCAAAGAAATAGAACCATGGATAGACTCAGCTGATTTTCTAAGTGTTACACTGACTGGAGTCATTACTCTGTCAGATGTAATGGATTCTCCATGACGGACAGTTTCAGTGGGTAAGATCTCTTCTGTGGTAGATGTGGGCCTTCGGCGAGGTATCTCCTGAAAAAAAAAAAAAAAAAAGGCCAAAAATGATTTTAAAATGAAGGGAAAAAAATAAAAAGGAAAATGATGTGATTTTTAAACACAACTTTTAAAATTTATTCATCAAAAATTAAAGACAAAAAAAGAAAAGAAAAGAAAACAATTCTTTTCTCTATCATTTAAAATATTTGAAGCCTTTTTTAATTTATCCAAATTAATAAAAAAATCTAAAAAATTATTAGATCCAGAATTGCAAATTTATTTATCAACTAGTCTAGAAGCCACCCTTCGGGCAGACTTTAGGCTGGCTCTGGTGGAAGGCTTTTGGGCCTTCATCCTTTAATTTTCAGCATTATATGTACATAAAAGTTATATTGAAATTATTACGGAGTCGCTAACTGGGTGCCCTGTGATTGGATGAAAAACAACCAATCACAGGCTACCTTTTTAGATCTTCACCAAACCCTGACGAGAGCGGGTTTTATGAACCCTCTTTCTCTTTTGCTTGTTGGGACCTTCAGAGACAAGACGTTCCCCGTCTGCCCTCTCTGTCATCTAAATACCAAGGCGTGTGAGGATTTGGACAGCAATTGAAGCACAGAAGTCAAGGCTCTATTTCTTCAACCCCGTCAAAACAACACAGGAAATGTAAAACCGTTAAAAGGACGCATCTTTCAGATAAGTTCCGCAAACCCGACTGTTTGCAAGAAACTTTCCTCTCTTTTCCTACAAATACAAGTTATTTTTCAAATATCTTCATCTACGTTTGTGTTCCTTTCTTCTTGCTGGCGTCACAATATTTTCGTTACCAAATATAATTGGGAAAATCCCAATAGTTAGAAGAATTTAGAAATAATAAAATTATTTTATCTTTAATTGACACATTAACTTGGCATAATCTTTCTTTGTATACGCATCTGATCTCCATAGATTCTTTACATCTATTTTGCATGAAATTTTTATGTTTTTTTTTAAATCCCCATTCTTTATGATCCCTTCATATAAAGTCACTCTTAAAAGACATTAGGGAATCTGAACTATGTGACATTTTGAATACGTTACAGTATGATCTCCCATGCAGCTGTGGTAAGAAATATAAAGGAGAAACAGGCTATTCCCTTAAGATCAGACTGCAGGAACATTGTAAAGCTGTGACATGCGGTGAAACAGAAAAATCAGGTGTAGCTGACCATATGTGAAGGGAAAAGGGAGATCACCATACTAATACAGAGTGCTAGCAAAAAACAATAACAACAAATTGTAATATGAGCTCTGGTAAAAAATTATAACAAAGACATTAGGTTTATAAGTCCCAAAAATTCATTCACTCACCCAAGGACACATGGCCCATTGGATAAAAGCGTTGGTTGAAGTAATCCATTGACTTGACCCAAAGAGTTGTGAGTTCAATACCTGGCCATAGCAAAGGTGAACAATAACTTGGAGAGTTGAGTTAAAGGGAAATAACTGATACTAAGATATCCAGAAGAGGCATTGCACATGGAACTAGAACAGTCTATGCCAGTAGACAAAATTCCAATCACTTGAAGAAGGCTGGCACATACAACATACAGCTGAAATGTCATATTCATGTTGTATGTGCCAGCCAACAAAGCTGAGGACAACAGTCCAAACAATGTAAATAGTGAAAATAATTACAATACCTAATCTCAGAAATATAAACAGATATGAAAATATCTATCTATATATAAAATTCTGTGACTTCCCTTAATATGCTTGTCTGTCACACCCTCTAAAACAGATATACATTGATGAATTTAAACCAAATTTTGGGAAAAAGTTCAAACAGGTAGTTTTACAAGTTTGAGTAAAAACTGGAAAGTAGGATTTTTGTCAAAGTTTTTTTCCAAACAACTCAGCTTATTCAAATTTCATCGATTGGTTTACAAAATTGAACAAAATGTAGAGTTTGTAAATCTTGACAGAAAAATGGCAGCAATGACTTCAACAATACTAAATACTATTATAACAAAAACATTCTCTCTCTCCCTCTCTCTCTCTCTATATATATAAAGAGAGAGAGCGTGGCTTAGCAGAACAACTGAGCTTATTCAAATTTCATTGATTGATTTACAAAATTGAACTAAACATAAAGTTTGTAAATCTCGACAAAAAAATGGCAGTGATGACTTCAACAATACTAAATACTGTGGTGATTTTAATGTGGTGACACATATTGCAAAAAAATTCTAGTTTATAAAAAAGACAGAGAGAAGCCACATTATGGTGGTGGGAATGGTAGGTTTATAAATTTGCAAAATGGATTTTGACAAGTGAAATTGTTTGG
>OZ038509.1:16286766-16306766 GCA_964036315.1 Acanthosepion esculentum | reverse complement strand
ACACAGACTTTATAGATACCCTGTATAAGAATTTAATGAATTCATAATAAATTTGCAAAAACAACTTACAAGATGGTACTGAAAAGTTTGTTGCTCAATATCTGACCAAATGACCAAAAATCAGAATTTCAGGGAATAATGTCTCCTTTGTCAGGCTGATAAATTTTTGGTCAACACAACACTTGAAAATTTTGAACCAAGTCATATAAAACATGAATGAATTTCCAATACAATTTGACGTACCATACATTGTGTAAACATACAATGCAACTTATGCCCAAGCATTTCATCAAGCGTCAAATGATTACCCCACATTGCATTTTGATTCTTGATCTTGTCAGTGTGCACCAAAAGCAGGGAAAAGGCCTGCTGTATGCTCACAAGGTAACACGACGAAAGACAAATGTCATGTCAAGAAATAAGAATGCAAAACCTGTTTCCCATATTATATTCAGGTTTTATTCTGGACCTTGTCTGTGTGGGTAGGCAGGTGATACTTGGGACAACTTCTGCCATGTCAGCTCTTCCCCCTACCTTGCCCATTTACACATTCCAACATTCAATATGAATAGATGGCATAAGAAGCACGAGTCTATCTCCTGCCAAGGAAGAACCAGACACACTCTGATCCCAAGCATGTCTGTTAATACAAGCCAGCAACCAGCTATACCCTAGTTCCAGTTTTGTTGCCACTTGGTCTCCAAAAACCCCTCATCAATTCATTTACTTCCCTGTTCCCCTTCATTCAAAGTGAATGCTGCTTAGAAAAATAGACTTTGAAAAAAGCACCTACTGGCTATTAAACAGAAAAACTTGAGACTGAGATAAAATCAAACCTTTTTCTATGCAGGTGTCCATAGTATCACAATTGTTTTTTTTTCTAGATGAAATGGAAAGAGGGGACTTTTGCCATAAATTCTAGTATGTGCCCAGAATGGTATTTTTTCTTTATTTTCACATATTTTATTATTCCAGCTAAAATTGGGACAGGGTCATATATGCCATGAATTACAGGACTTGCCTGAAATATTCTTTCATTACTTTTTATGTTATATACAGGTATGCCTAACCCTACGTCATTAATTGACTTAAGGTTGAAAAATGACTTAAGTCGAACTAACCACACTTCAAACCACAAATAAGCACTCGCCATTGCATATTACAGTATTTATGATATGTACGTACAATATTCTGAATAAAATAATTTATCAGTGATATAGCCTTACACTTAGCATTAGCAATGAAAGAACGATCTGGCAATTTTTTTCAAAAATAATCCAGTTTCATCAATGTTAAAAATCTGTTCAGGAAGAAACCCTTTTTCTTTGATGATCTTAACCAATGCTTTAGGAAAATCGGCTGCTGTTTGTTCATCAGCTGATGCACTTTCACCTTGCTTCTTAATAGAGTGATAACTTCTTCATTCTTTAAATCTCATAAACCAGCCTTGACTTGCTTTAAACTCTACATCTTTCTCATCTGGGTATTTTTTGTTCAGGTCCTCAAAGACAACGCTTTCACTTGGATGATTTATTGACTAATAATAGCAGCCCACTGATGATTCAACCTATAAATCTAAAGAGAAAGCAGCAGTTGTTCCATCTCTTCAAAGATTTTTCCTCTTTTCTTATTGGGGCAAAATATAAAGTCACAAATGAATGAGAATAAGAGAGTAGGCAATAAACAGATGTATACCATGTGTATGCCTAACTAAACTGGATTTCAATTGCGTGCGGACCACGAGTGGTGCTGACAACAATGCCAAATGGTAGATATTGGAACTACAGTGGAAAATGCCAATATTAAGCTCTTAAAGATCACTAAATAAGACAACACAGAGTCACAGATGTTTTCATATTTCGTTCTCTAGGATTTATGATGATTATATTAACATTTACTGTAAATGTACGTATTTTAATATGATTTTATATATTTTTATTCTTATTTATTGTAGAGTAACATGATTTTTATGTACTCGAAACGACGCAATCCAAGGTATACCTGTACTTACATGACTTCATATTCTGTACTGGCATGAGAAGGTGAGGTCTTATATGACTGAACATAGCAATTACTTGAAATTTTATTCATTGTTTATTTTTATATTATATATTTACAATTCTTAATATTCCCAGCTGAAATGGGGAGAGGGGTCTTATATGCCATCGAATAAGGCATGTGCTTGAAATAAATCTTATTCTTTCTTTATATTTATGTATCATGAGAGACATATGAAAAATTCTCAACTCTACCCACTAACTAAAATCTAGTCAAATTATCAAACATTAGAATTTATATTGGAATCTGTTGTTGCTTGAGCTGAGAACTTTCCAGCATTGTATTATTTATTTATATTTATATATCTTAACATTCCCTCCAGAAATTTGAGCAGGTTCTTATATACCTTTAATGCAGTACATATTATATATTATACTGCCTGAGTGTATATTGTCTGTTATCTGAAAGAAAACAGACGCTGTGTTAGGCTCTAGCATAAACTTTTGAATTTCAAAAATATTTTGGACCGTTCTGATTTGTTGGAAAATAACTGTGTTTGGTTTTCATTTAGAACCAATCAAAAGGTTTCCCTCCAAATTCCAAGAAGCAAATCTGGAGCCTATCTTGGTAAATAAAAGCAGAAGCAGAATTGAAATGAAAGAAGTCGAACAGCTGCTGCATGAACCAAGGTTGGCCCAGTCAAGGAAAAAACAACACAGAAGAAAACTGACGACCACCAGACGGGAATTTGAAAATAACATCAATGTTGATGCCGCATGAAAGAAAATTCTTTGACTGGTGTGATTGTTCTGTTTCTCACTGTTACCACAAACTTTGCTTTGAACATTGTAATTATTCTTTGAAAATTCTTCAGGAGTATTTTTCCTCTTTCTATATTTATTTTCATGTTGCTTACCTTTTCTGGGGACTTTATGCAGCATAGTAATTTTTATTGTAAAAGACTAAAAGAGGCATATTTTATTAGCAGTGATTCATTTATACATACATGTTATTGGCAATCATTTGACACACAAGTACAGACAAACCTCAGGAAAAAAAAACCTTCCAAATCGTCAGCGATATATTTCAAAATTTGAAAGCTTAGTGAAACAAGTTATACTAGTTCTCAAATTGACCGCTTGCCAGCAGTGGTGGGCCTTTCAATTGTAAACAAAGACAGAAAGTACGACACATTAGCATGTGCATGAGAAAGTTGCTGCGAGAAATCTATAATTTTTGCTATTTTGAATGACATATCTATATTAAGTATATATTTATTTATGCCATATATACATTGTTTATAGTATTTACATTATGATCATTACTTGTAGTTACTATAGTGGTTTTATAACTCGAAAATAATCCCTTCCCATCTATGGAAAATTGGCTTTAATGGACCACCCCTTCCTCCTATTAGTACATTGATGAGAGGTTTGTCTGTATTTAATTTGTGTAATTCTCTCATTTTTTTGTATGTGAATAAATTTATCATCTGTTTTTTAAACTCAGCTTGTGTAATCAGTCTTTGTTGTGTGCCTTACAAATTAAACTTTAACTCAAACATTTGTTTGAACTATATTTTTTTCGTGTTTTTTTTTTACCAAATAAAAAATATACTTTAATACTGATATTTCTTTATATTCTACTATTGATACTAGTTATGTTCCATCACCACTAAGCAGACACAGAACGTTCACTGATCATGATGAATGGGTGTTCACTCAAGGAGACCCCATGCCTTGAGTGCTTATTGAGAGTTAAAGTCAAACCAGAACTCAAGTGGAACTCGTGCATATGATCCATCACTAAAGATACTGGAAAGAATTGTATTTGCTGCGATATATGGACACTGGGCAGGAGCTTCTCAGTCTCCAGAAAGTGCAAAAATAATTCCACGTCCATGTGGAATTATTTCCCAACCAGCAATCTCTTTCTCACAAACGAAACATCGCAAGTTTCTCACTGCTCAGTCACTATTTCCGTGGAAAGTGTTCAGACGAATTACATTCCTTAGTTCCACCAGTTCCAGGCTTCATGGATAAGACCCGCCATGCGACACACATTCTCTTTGTATTCAATTGCTGAGATGTAAGTTCCACTCAAGAAGCTTCTTTCCACAAACCACTGCTTTGTGAAACTGACTTCCAAGAAGATGCTTCCCTGATCATTAATCTTAAACTATTCAAGTCTAGGATCAACTGTTATCTTCCCCACATATCCCTATAAACTGTGCATCTTACTATGTAACACTCTACCTTGAGTGGTTCTTGGACCTTGTACAGGGTGAACATCATAGTAAAAAAAAAAAAAAATGCCATGAAATATAGTACACACACACACACATATGAAGTATTTCCATACAGGGGACAAATTCTTTTATATCTTTCAAATATATATAATAATTTAAAAGGAAATGACAACGACAACAAGCAACTTGTCAAGTTCACCCCAAGCAAGGCAATAAAGCCACAAAGACAAAGACACAAAGGGTTACTAGGTATGGATGAATTAGAAAACAGAAACTAAGGAGCAAGAACATAGGAAGAATAATCAGGAGAACAGCAGACAGCGATTGATATTGCATTTAAATTTTTGAAGATCAAAGCTGACTGGGAAGCAAGAAGCCAGAATAGAGTTCCACAAGCGAGAAGTGTGAGAGAAGTAACTGTCAGCATAGAACTTACGATTACGTCTAAGCAGCTCAACTTTAAAAGATAACTTCAAATAGGCAGATACACATAATAAATTTAAAGTCAATGTGGATGCAAAAACTCACAACGAAGTTCTGGAACTGAGAAAATGGGTTGCTTTCGTTCAGACTCAGTCTCACTAAATTCACTCACAGGTTTTAGGTTCCTATTCCAAAGTGGGAACAAAGATTTATGATCAAATTCTGAAAAATAAATAAAATAGAATAATACTGAATAATTCATATATTTAAAATGCAATATATAATATATATACATATATAGAGTTACCTCATGGGATACCTAAGGTTTAAAATGAAATTTTAAAAATCTTTCTTGAAGCTTTTATTTTAGTTTTAATTTCAAGCTAATAGATTAAATTGAATATTTCCAATAAGCAAATATTTGCTGTGTTTCAAAACTACTTTAAATTGACAGGAAGAAGTTTCTTTTTTTTTGCAAATCGCTAAAAATCGCTGATTTTAGCTATCTGTCAGCACAATGTAATTCTATTTATTAAAAAATTTTTCAAAAATAAAATATACTTTTCTGAAACTTTATTTGAGGAATCTTAACTGATTTAAAATTTAATTTGATTTGAAACTTTTAGTTTAAAATATCGCAAAAATGCATTTTTTAACATGGAGGTAGGTGTTTATTTAAGGCACTGACAGTTTGATTGACAGACAGAAGTTTATCTAATTTTTTTCTATGGAGCCATATCTGTTAAAAAATTACTTGAGGAATATAGCAGCTATTTTATATAATTTTTAACTACCCAGTAATCTTAAAAACATAGGAAGATATTCTAAGAAATCTAATGTTTAATTGAATTTTAGGTACTTTGGCTTTAAATTTACTATAGTTACAACTCTTATTTTTTGGTAAAGTTGTGTATGGATGTCCATATTTACAAAAATCAATATGTTTATACACACACGCACAAAAAAAAATTCAAAATTCTTTTTAAAATATTGGGGAGGGGTTGCTGGATTGGAGTAAGCTTTCCCATTTAGAATTAGTAAATATGGTTTTTATTTAATAACAAAATCACCTAACCAGTACAAATTAATACATTAAAAGATTTAAAAACTTTATAAATTATTCTAATTAAAATTGTTTAAAAATAGAAAGAATTCTTGTAAAAATTCATTATTCACTGAAAAAAATTTCTTCGTAAGACAATATTGTCATTAATATATCTTATTCAAAAAAGCAATAAAAAACTTATCTAATTAAATAATGTTTTAGCTTTATTGTATTTTTCATTTACAATTCAGAGCAATTTTTTGGTAACTGCGGGGTGGAGTTGTTGTGAGGCAAACTAAAAAAATTTTGAATGATTTAAAATTCCTAATTTCTAAAGGGTGCTAAAAATTTAATAAAAAAAAAAAAATTAAAAAAATTTGATTTATAATTTCAAGAGTGCCAAAAATTTTATAAAAAACAAACTGTGAAAATTTATAATTCCTCAGGGAGAATTAACAGAAATGATCTGAATATTTTTTTTTACAAATAAACAATTGAATAAACAAAAAGTATTTTTGTTGTCAATTTTCAAGACCAAACTAACAACATATATATATATATGTTTCAAAAACATATATATATATATATATATATATATATATATATATATATATATATATATATATATATATATTTAACCGATTTAATGTGTCAATGTCTTGACTTCCTCAAACAATTTAAATTTGAAAGAATAGAAATTTTACATCTAACTCAATCATGTCTCTCTCCCCCCTCACTTCCTCACTTCGTGAATTTACGTATGCTTAGTACTGCTCGTCAAAAATGTGTAAATTTCTTTTCATTTCTCGTTTCAACCTTTGGAAGTAAAGTCTGATGATCCGCGGTCCTTTAAAAGGACTGTGGTGAAATAATTTATTACATGGAACCTTAAAGTGGTCTGTTTTTATTTTTATTTAAATTATTAGCTCTGATTTACATTGAGCTCTCTGGATTTTATCCTCCTTGGGTCTACCCATACGGATTACCTAGTTTTTCATAAGCTATATATATATATATATATATATATATATATATGTGTGTATGTATGTATGTATATGTGTATATATATATATATATATATATATATATATATATATATATATATATATGCACTCTAGAGAGAAAGTGCAAATTTGTAAATAATGACTACTACTGCTAATACTGCAAAGGTCTTCCATGAATTGAGCCCTCTTGCTCAATGTTATGAAACAGAGCTATAAGTATATATTAGTGAATATACATTATATCCAATGTGGATAACACTACTCAGAGTTTCATGCAGTTAATGCAATCTTCAGCTGTGAATTCACACCTGAAGATTACCTTAACTGCATGAAATTCCGAGTAGTGTTATCAATGTTGGATATTATTAAGTTACGGTTTATTACAATTCTAAAAAGTAGCTTTTTATCACAATAAAAATTATCGAGTGAGTAAACAATAATAGTGAAGTCAAGAGTGAAACATTTTTTTTAATATAATATCCCACTGAATTCAAGGGAGACAATGAAGATTTTAGAGTTATCGTTCTTGAAAGTTTTCAATGAAAATAAAGTATATTTTTGAGGTGGTAAAAAGTTCTCGGCCAATTGAGAGACTTTTTTTAATTCTGATATTTGGTTAGACTTTACGAAATGGGTCAGGCCAAGAACTTTTCTGCAACACCTTGTATTTAAAATTTTGGTCAGTTTTTTTTTATAGCGGTTACCTTTTCATTACCTTTACAAAGTTTATTTACCTTTTCTTACTGGATGCTTGAAGAGTTCTTTCACTGTACTTTTAAACACTGTATCATGAGAAACCCTGTTTTCCTGAAAGCATAAATAATGGGAATCAATTGAGTAACATGAATCTTCTATGTTCCATGTCACTTCATGATATGAGCGATCATAGCTTTCCATAACTTCCTATTCCTCTATTAGGCAGTGATATTGAAATCTGTAAAAAGATAGACATTTCACACCTCATACTCTTTCTCCCTCTTGCTACAAGATGTAGAACCACATGGTAATTAGGTTCCCGCTAGGAAATGTTAGTTTTCCCAGTTCACTGACGACTGAACTCTTCTTCCATTTTTCAATGACATTATTCGGATGTGCCTTGCAGCCCTACTCATAAAGTAAGTGTAGTGAAAGAGATAATCAGTTACCCCCCCCAAAATTTCATGTTTTGTGTGCAATCTGCCGAAGGAAAATTACCAAAAAGTAGTTAGCAAAAATCTACTTCAACGACTAGAATCTATGCTAATGTTCTCCTCTCCCCTCCCCTGAATGGCTTGACCAATCAGAAAAATCTCTCGATGAACCAAGGCCGTTGTTTTTTTGCTTATAAAGGCAGAAGATTTTCTGAGCTGGTGAACTGAACATGCGTTTTTGCTGGTTAAAAGTGAAGGTTGAACGTGTGACCTCATTTTGTCATTTCTATGTTGCTTGTTGGACTGTTACAATGGGCTATCGTTTGAACTGTGATTTGGCTACAAGTGTTGCGATCGAGAAACAGAAGAAATCTACTGCAGACGTTTGTTACTACTATAAGTTGACAGTCTTTTCTTTTCTTAACTACAAGAGTAAGTAATTTGGTTGTTCAAACTCAGTGCAAAATCTGACTTTAGCTTAACCATTTTAACCATTCTTCTTCCTTCAGTTAAGTGCCATATGTGATACATGCTTGGGTGTTCATGTATCTTTCGTTACATGACTGACGAGGCAGATTTTTCCCACAGTAGGTAGCCATTTCTTTTTGAAGTAGACCAGTTGCCAACCAAGGCTAAAGAACCGAGTCTGCCCTGCTATTCACCCCATAGCTGGGGGTGGTGGGAGAAGAGATGGATTCATACCTTTCCCAACAGTATTTGTGCATAAGTGAATCTAACAAACTTGACTGGAATTCAAACTCATGCTCTGAGTTCTCACTCTGAGCTGATCTCCATTACACTACAACGCACATCCTAAATCACCCTAACTTACTTCTGGACAAGAAAAAGAAAATGGACATAGCCAAAAGATAATGAGAACTTTGTTTCACTACAGTCACCATAAAAAAGGATAAATGACCTACCGTAAATAAAAATAGTTTACAGCACAATTTACATATTAACAGATTTCATACACTATAGATCAAAAGTTTGTAGACACCCCTGGTAATTTTTTTAAATTGATCCCAAATGTAGTTGTTTTGTACTTTAAATAAGAGAAAATTATTACACATGGTTAAAAAAAAGTGAGACATGATTTTTTATTAGAAATTTTGTTATGACAAAAAGAAAAAAAAAAGCATTTTACGTCTAAATTTTGCTTTCATCAAAATATGCTCAAGCAAAAATTTTTGTGATTCATTGCAAATTTTATCAAAGTATAAGTTTGATAATTGATTCCATTCTTTTTTCAATAACTCGAAGAGCTCTTTTTCATTTTGAGCATGGAAAGGTTTCACTCTTCAGTCAAGTTCATCCTATGCTAATTTAAGTAGTGACTTCAAACTTTTCAACTCTAATATTTGCATATATATATATATATATATATATATATATATGTATGCACTCTGGAGAGAAAGTGCAAATTTGTAAACAATGACTACTACTGCTAATACTGCAAAGGTCTTCCATGAACTGAGCCCTTGCAGCCATTGGCATGTTTATTCGAAGAATAGGTACGCAAAAATTCACCTTCCTCTCTTTGATGTGCTGATAGCTCAGGGGTAAAATCTCCGATTGATGCCAAATCAGTTGGGTTTTGATCCCAGCTTGAGGCAATTGGGTGTCTAGCCACACTGATGAGCTGTGATACAGCAAAACAATCTGTCTGTGAATAAATATATATATATATATATATATATATATATATATATATATATATATATATATATATATAGGAATGGGTAGGAAAAAATGGACATACACGCACAAATACTTGGACATACTTAAGTATATTTATTCTTAAGGTGTTATAAATACAGTGCTCGATGTTATGAAACAGAGCTATAAGTATATATTAGTGAATATACATTATATCCAATGTGGATAACACTACTCAGAGTTTCATGCAGTTAATGCAATCTTCAGCTGTGAATTCACACCTGAAGATTACCTTAACTGCCTGAAATTCCGAGTAGTGTTATCAATGTTGGATATTATTAAGTTAAGGTTTATTAAAATTCTAAAAAATAGCTTTTTATCACAATAAAAATTATCGAGTGAGTATACAATAATAGTGAAGTCAAGAGTGAAACATTTTTTTTTAATATAATATCCCACTGAATTCAAGGGAGACAATGAAGATTTTAGAGTTATCGTTCTTGAAAGTTTTCAATGAAAATAAAAAATCTATTTTTGAGGTGGTAAAAAGTTCTCGGCCAATTGAGAGACTTTTTTTTTAATTCTGATATTTGGTTAGACTTTACGAAGAGTAGTGTTATCAATGTTGGATATTTTATATATATATATATATATATATATATATATATATATATATATATATATATATATATATATATTTGAATGCACACACATTGGGTGCTGGTGTTAATAAAACAGTGGTTGAAGTAATATAACAGGGATATTAAGTATGTTAATAAATATACATATTATCCCTCACTGTTGGCCCCAACACAGAGTTTCTTACACAATGCAATATTCAGTTTGGTTTGGTTTCCTTTATTTTGTTTGACAGTATATCAACCTCAATAAATTATTTAATGCTAACAAGATTTCTACAATGAGTTTATATGAATAGAATATGTATTCTTAAAAAAAAATCAATTTGTAAATCAGGTTTCATTGACGTATTTTTGTAAAGAGGGTTTTTGTTGAGAGCCAAATCTATTGGTGGTCATATATTTTTTTTTTTTTAAAATGTATTGCTGATGTTTTTATTACAAAAATCTCTTTTTATACTTTCATAGTGTTTTAACCACAGTTCGGAGAGTTTACTATTTGCCCATAGCTGGGACCCTAACGGGTACTACTACTCCAGGTTGGGGTGGACCTGGGAACAGCAGCAATTAAAAGAAAGTTCAAGGATCCTTAAAACCTCCTAACCAGAGGCTTTGCTGCCAGATGTTGTTTACCATCATACCCAGGATGAGCAATATTCAGATGCTGAGTAAAAACTGACTGACCATAATTATTATTTAATAGAATTAATATATATATATATATATATATATATATATATATATATATATATATATATATATATATGTATATATAAATAAAAAGAAAGAACAGTAAGATATAAAATTCGGTGTTCTTATAGATATTTTTATTTTTACACAATAGTGCTCAATGTAAATTTACAGAGCATTAATATTATAAATTAATTGATTTAAAATAACCATATTTTAAATCAATTAATTTATAATATATATATATATATATATATATATATATATATATATATTTATATTGACATTTATATGTATATGTTTTTATATAGAAAAATAGGCATACTTTGGTGTAATTGTGTATTGTGAACATATATTTGTAGTTGGCCGGTATGAATATCAATATATATATATATATATGTAGGTATATAGGTAGGCTTTTTTTTTTTTAATTTAAATGATTTACCCTTTAATAATCATTATTAATGATAAAATATTTAGATTTTTGATAATTGAATACTAAAGTCATTACCTAATATTTTTTAGAGAAGCTTGTCTAGGGAATTCTAAGGGCACACCTATATATATGTAAGTAGGCGGAAATATTTTAAAAGATATATGTAGATACTAATACATGAAATCACCCATGTATATCGGTACATGTGTATCTGTATGAGTGACTGCAGATGTAGAAGAACGTATGTATATGAAATTTGCATGGATGTGTTTACAATATATGATAGAGCATGATCTCTAATATTACATTCAAATATCACTCCATATTAACTTAAAACTAAATTTTAAGTAAGAGAAATTACCAATCTAAAAATAGTCGCCAATTGAACTCATGAATAAAATTCAAACTGATAGAGATGTCACCTGAATAATCAATTACAACTAGAAGTAAACTTATATTTGAAAATAAAATTTTTAGTGTTTTAATGTAAATTCTATGACTATTTCATATTAAATCCCCAAGTTTAAAAAAAAAAAAAACTTTAACTAACATATAATTAAATTCCTTAGACTGTTTAAACATTCAAACTCATATAAAAAAGTATAATATTTATGAACTCTCAAAGTAAAGCAAAAAACAGTGTCCATTCCAAAAAAAACTAATGACACTTTATCACAACTTCTTTCTCTCTCTTTCTCTTTATGCCTTTTTGAGCTATCCCCCTTCCATATCAATATATAACTTCCGTTAACAGATTTAATGTGTCAATGTCTGGTTTTCCTCTAAAAAATTTAAAGTTGAAAGAATAAAAATGTTACGTCTCTCTACCCCCTTCACTCCCTCATTTCGTTAATTTACTTATTACTGCCCGTCATAAATGTGTAAATTTCTTTTCATTTTTCGTTTCAACCTTTGGAAATAAAATCTGATGATCCGCTGTCCTTTAAAAGGGCTGTGGTGAAATAACTTATTATATGGAACCTTAAAGTGGTCTGTTTTCATTTAAATTATTAGCTCTGATTTACATTGAGCTCTCTGGATTTTATCCTCCTTGGGTCTACCCATATGGATTACCTAGTTTTTGGTAAACTAAATATATATATATATATATATATATATATATATATATATATATATATATATATATATATATATATATATAAAGGTAATTCAAAAAATGTTAACACTTCTTTGAGAATTGGTTTAGATATTTTTATAATCTTATAAATGTAAAATTCTTTTAAATAAACAATCTAATAAATAAATAAATACTGTTTAATAGTTTTTTGTCAATTCTCAAAAATATAAGAAAGGCAAAAAAAATGAATGTTTTATTAAAATTTTGAAAATAGCTTTTTGAAACAATTGCTAAGGATGTATACGGTAACAATGGTATCCAAAGAAATTGACTGATTTGATTTTTACAGCCAAAACATACTTCAGATTGTAGGAAGCTGCTTACAGCACCCAGTGTTCTCAAGCAGAACCCCATCTAAGTACTGACCTAGCTTGACAAAGGTTTCAAGAGAAGAACTGCTCTTTTAACAAACCATTTTTTTGCAGATACATTTGTTAAACTTTACCAATCATAGATTTTGATAATCATAGTTTGCACATTCACTGAGGACAATGCACTCACCATAATGTTTCTAACAATGTCATTTGTATTGCCAAGATTTTTTCGGATTGTGTCACGACTGAGACTGATATCATGATCCACCATCAGACGGCGTCTCCGAGCCTTTCCAGAAGCACTGATCACAGGTGATAGAATCATTGGAGGGATGCGCTTAAAAAGATGAAGGATAATATTGAAAATATACAAATCAAAATGATATTACAAAACAATCCTTTTACAAAACAAAACATCAGATGAATAGATAAAGCCATATGGCCATTTAGCAATGGGAGTCTAAATTATGACTGCCAGGAGAAAGTAAAAGAAACCCACTTATTTGAGGAGACCAATTCAGGGTACTCAAAGGAGAGATGACGATGGACAGATACACATCCACCTAGGCTAAGACTGTAATTTTGTGTGCCTTTATTTCAGAATTTAAAAATAAAGGGATTCTTTTTAGTTACCACAAAGATAAATGTTAGATATTTTTCTGTAGAATTAATAGATTTTATTTTTTAATCTGACACATTTTTATTACTTCAGATTTTATTTTTAGTAGCTAGTCATACTTGAGTAGATGTCAGGTCAGATTTAGGCCAGATACTGATATCATGTAACTCAGTACAACCTGCCACATAGATGGGCGGTTGGTATCTAAACCAGCTCTCCCAAGTTTTCTGCTGGTGAAGAGAGTGGTATGTCGCTCTACAGGAGGAAAAACAAAACAAAAGGTAGATGAGCTTTTTATATGGGCCGGCCAGTGGCCAATATGTGTGTGTGTGTGTGTGTGTGTGTGTGTGTGTGTGTGTCTATATATATATCTATATATCTATATATATAATATATATATATATATATATATATATATATATATATAGTGAGAGAGAGAGAGAGAATGTTTGGTTGAATAATTTAGATATGTTCTGTCTACTTATTTTCGATTAGATCCTTTCATATTCATGGATAAGTTTTTTGGTGTCATTATTGAAGGACGAAAGAAAAATGGCATGTTGATACATATTTCTTTTATTCCAAGTACTTTTGACATAGCACAATGTCATCATCAGGTTATTGTTTATTGCAAGACAAATATTGCCGTGACAATATCTATCTTGCAATAATTATAATAATATTACATTCTTAATGACTCTTCCCCACCCACTAATGTGTTGCAGAAAACCAATATCATTCATAAATTTAAATATCCTTATGGACACACTACAACGTTTTCTCAGTGGCTAAGTTTTCATTTGAATAATATGTCCAACATTTCTAAACATTTACAACAAACTACCTGTCCACATTCACAATTCAGAAAAATTCTTGTCGAAAACACTTCTATACTTTTTCATGAAAATAAACAAACTAAAATTTCTTGAAGCTATCTATATTAAATAATTGAAACCAAACATTAATAAAATCAATTATGAATGCACCACAAATGTTTTAAAATGTTTACAATAGATAGTTTGAAATGCCAAGGTTTGCACTATTTTTTTTAATTATTTATTTCATAAAAAAAAAACTCTATAGCCATACTTAGTTACCTCCCCTTAAATGGTGACAGTGATCACGCACTGACTCAGCGTTCTTCACTCCACAAGACATTTAACTTTCAGATGAACACAACAATTTTGTCTTTGACAATAATGAACACTACAATATTTGTCTTGCAATAAACAATACCCTGATGATGACATTGTGCTATGTTGAAAGTACTTGGAATAAAAGAAATATGTATCAACATGGCGATTTTCTCTCATCCTTCAATAACAACATCAAAAAGCATATCCGTGAATATGAAAGGATCCAGTTGAAAATAAGTACAGAACATGTCCAAATTAGTCAACAAAACATGTCTCAGTGAAAACAGGCTGCCAATATATATATATATATATATATATATATATATATATTATTTATTATAGGATATTAAAATATGTTAAAAATCGCTACATAATGACAATTATGTTTCAACACTACAAATGTGTCTCCTCAGGCAATTTATAGTGTTGAAACATAATTGCCATTATGTAGCAATTTTTAACGTTTTAATATCCTAAAATAAATAATATTTAGCTCTACTCTGTATTGAGCCCGCTTTTAAATTAAATGTCACTAACAGTGGAATTATACTCCATTTGTTCTCATTTTACCTGGATTATATATATATATTTATATATATATAAAAATAAGACAAGGACAGAGTTTCAAGACTGTGTTGTTGGGTACTAATAAGGTACTGTAGTATATAATACATAACAAAGGTGATTGACATTTATTGCACTTAAATATAGAGCTGATTGCTAAAAGAAATAAAAAAACATGGCCTCTTCTGTTTAATGAATGGTTTCAATACTTACAGGGCGTTTAGTCTTTGGGACTTTTGTATGTTCTTCAGTCCTATCAGGATCTACAGTTTTACGCTTTTGCCTTTCTGGAGCACCTGGTGTCACCTGACCAGGTAAAGCATCTTTAGGAGTTTCTTGTACAGGTACTCTGGAAGATAAGAAACAGTTTTTGAGAAATAAACACTATAGGTACCTATCAACTCATGGTTGTTTGGTTGTTTTGGTTTAACAGCATATCAACACCACTATGGGTTATTTAATCTTAAAATCTAAATATTTTGTACATAATTTTTTGTCTTCAACTACAGATGTTTTGTACATAATTTTATACTTTCATGGGAAATATGTGTTTTTTAGATATATATTTTGTAGATCATAAACTGTATTGTTGGTAATTTTACTAAAAAAATGTATTTTTATACTTTCATACTGTATTGATTGTCATTTTATTATAAAAATGTATTATTGCTGGTCATTTTTCTTATAATTGCTGATATTTTTACAATAATGTACTTTTATACTTTTGTGCTGTATTGATTGTCATTTTACTATAAAAATGTATTATTGCTGGTCATTTTTCTTATAATTGCTGATATTTTTACAATAATGTACTTTTATACTTTCATACTGTATTGATTGTGATTTTACTATAAAAATGTATTATTGCTGGTCATTTTTCTTATAATTGCTGATATTTTTACAATAATGTACTTTTATACTTTTCTGCTGTATTGATTGTGATTTTACTATAAAAATGTATTATTGCTGGTCATTTTTCTTATAATTGCTGATATTTTTACAATAATGTACTTTTATACTTTTCTGCTGTATTGATTGTCATTTTACTATAAAAATGTATTACTATATTTTCTTATAAATAAATTGCTGGTATTTTTACAATAATGTATTTCTATACTTTGTTAGTGAAACGCCAAAAAAATCAAAACACAATTTTCTCATAGTTGGGACCCTAACAGGTTCTATCACCTAGGGTCAGGGTGCATCTTGGAAAAATAGCAATTAAGAGGTGATTCCATGCTCCTTGAAATCTTCAATCTCTCAATCAGAGGCCTTGTTGCCAGATGCAGTTTATCATCATACCCAGGACTATCCATCAAAATTAGAGAATTACTTAAATGATCTCTCAAGTTTCTTTGTAACCTATATATACAAATGCTATCTGAGTGGCAGCACTTGGTCTGAAGATCATAGTGAAGCATGAAACAGACAGTTATGATGAAGTATTTATCCCTATGTCCACACTGTCTATTTATTTTTATTTTATTTAAAATTTTAATATATAAGATTTAAGAATATAATAGTTCAAAAGTAGAGCAGATATTTTCATATAGTGACCAATATTAAAATATATTAAAATAATATTAATATTAAAAATAGAACATTGATAATATGATAAATTTACTTAACTGTAAATATCAATTTTTGATGTTATTTCCTTGACTTCAAAGTTTCTTGGAATTGTACATTTTTTAAGGGGACTGTTGTTTGAATAAGTTTATTTCCAATTTTTTTCACCTCTTTTTTTAATATGTTATGTACACGCGAACATTCATGTAAATTTTACTGCCAAATTAGAATTTTTTTCAATTATAATTTTTTTATATATATATGTATGGTTTGTATTGAAGTTGCTATGTTATGTTATATTATTAATTAAATCATATTTCATGTTGTATTATGTTATATTATTATTAAAGTAACAAAGTAAATATTTGTTAAAATGTCAGCATTGACACCTTATCTCATTCCTCTTATTTAATAATTTAATTTGGTTATTAAAATTTAAGATTGATAATTTTTCTTATAAACAGTCTACAATTACTATTGGCAATATTATATGGGGGTGCTTTTTTTTATAATTTCTCATTTAACTTTAGTAGGTATATCATTTTCTTTTTGACTCTATATATACTTTGATAAGGTTGTACTAATTGTGTATTTATCTATTTTAAATGACAATTTATGATTATTAAATCTTTCCTTAAAAGTGGTTTTGGTTGCTTCCAGGTAAATTTTTTCTTTTGTATTAATATTATTTGATACAGTTGCTTTATGTATTATATTATTTGTTAAACATTTATTATTAAGTGGACAGTTGTTTTTATTTTGAAACAAAAAAAAAAAACGTTGTTTGCATTTAAAAACCTAGAAAAAAATTAGAATCTTATATAAAATTTTATTTTGAAATTCAAATTTTCAATTATTCTTAAGTATAAATTAAAAATAAAATTCCATATAAGGAGTTTCGATCAGCACTTAATCCAAAGGATCATATAAGGGTGGTGGTAGGTGTTTATGTTTCCTTTGGCAGGAATTTCATATATTCAAATTCATGTATAGAATTCCTGCTAATGTCACATTTGTTTTCTTCACATAAGATACTGATCTTGTGTCACAAATTCTCCTCGTGGTGAGGCAGTTAAATTACAACAATTTGTTTTATAATAGTTTTAATCCATAAAATCATTTTTTAGTCTTGGGTATTCCAAATATTTATTTTTGTTTACATAGCATACTACGTAAACAAAAATAAATCTTCTTTTCAATAACTGAGATTTAAAAAAGTTAACATTCTTTTTATGAAACTTAAATTTTTTCTACAAAATTCATGCATTACTTTTAAAATTTTATAGCTTTCAAAACAAATTTTCATTTTTATTTACTTAAAAAAATAAACAAACTTTTATTTGAAGTTTTCTGGAAAAAAAGAAGCTTTTTCACACAAATGTGTATATTAAAAAACTATAAAATTTAATTTCTGTCAAAAATTGTGCTTAACTTTATTTTACTAATATTTTTCTTTGACATAATTGAATTTTCCAGTGTTTATTATGGCATTTAAAATATTTTGAACTGTTTTTTTTTTCATTTATTCCTCCTCAAAGCCAAACAAGATGCAAGTTTTATAAGTATAAGTGTACAAAAAAGTTAAAAATGAGTATTTTTATCTGGCATGATTAAACTAGTTTTTTCTACTTTTAACATGATTTGTTTTAATATTTTAAAAATAAAACTAGTAAAATTTCATCTTCTAATAATCTAATAAATATCTGAAAAAAAAAATAGTATTCATGCAAAAAATATACATTTATAGTTGTGTTCTCACCTTATGAAGATTTTAATCATTTTTAATCTTAATTTTATTTTAATGCTTTGTAACAGTTGAACTTCATACCTTATAAAATGATCAAGTTGGATATCAGGTTTCTTTAGCTTTCAACTTCCTAATATTTTTAAGCTTACTAAAATTGATATCTCTTTAAAAAAATATCAAAGGATATGTTTTTACTGTTGCTGCACTTTTACTTTTTTCTTTTAACAAAAAGAAAACACTTTTTGATTCTTTTTAAAAATTATTACATTTTTTAGTTGTGAGAAATTTATTTTAGACAATAAAACTTATTAGTGATTAAATTTTTAGATAAGATTTAAGACCCATTATTATTTATTTATTAAATTGCTGTGATAATTCATATTTAATTCTTACTGCATATTCATATTTAATTCTTACTATTTAATTTGTCTGCAAGTGTAAGCAAATTTAAAATTTGCATTTATTTTTTATTCATTATCCTGCAAATTGAATTGTCACCCCTAAATTTGTTCCATTCTTGAAAAATGCTACATATAAAATTTTAAGGAGATTGCATAAGTATCTGTCTATATTTCTGAGATGATGTATTATGTGCACTATTTACTTTATTCGAACTATTGTCGTTATCTTTGTCACCATATTTCTTACAACGTTTTTATTCATTAGACATGGCACGTGGAACTAGAACAGTCTACCCCAGTGAGCGAAATAAAGGGTTCAGTTCGACATTCCAACCACCTGAAGAAGGCCGGAGCATACAATGGCCGAAACATTGTAATAAATATGGTGACAAAGATGAGGACAATAGTCCAAATAATGTAAATAGTGAGATTGCATAATATTTAGAGGGCACCTTTGCTTGTTAAAACTTAAAATATATAAGGTGGACAAAAAAATAGACCCTTTTTTATTTTATAATTAATAGCCATTAGTTGCATCTTTACAAATTATACACATTAGAAAACTAGAAACGCTTTTTATCTAACCATGAAAAATTTTAATTTTAACCAATGTTTCGTATTTTCAGACCCCAAGTGTATACAATGCAAAGTAGAAAAGTGTAGTTTGAAATTTTTTAAAGATTTCTGATGATAACCAAAGTAAAGCAATGTGTCAACTGTAGCTAGGTACTTACTTAAGTGATAAACATAAAGAAATTGTTCTCTTTATCATTTAATCGCTTAACCAATTTTTTAAATAAAAAGGATATCTAACTTTATTTCATAAGCTTTTGTATTCATTTTCCTACTAAATGTTTTATTAATAATTGTACTTTGTTCATTAAGTTTCCTAAACCAACTGTAGGGCCTGAAAATGATGAATTTTAATCATTGTAAGTATTGGAATTGAAAAAAATATCGGCATTTACCCATCACTAATATATATATATATATATATATATATATACGAGTATAAAAATGTTAAAAATTTAAAAATAAGTTAAATTCATAACCTCATGTTATTTAAAATATATAATATAAATTAATCTGAAACTAAAATAATTTAAATACTAATTTGCACTAAAAAAAAATTTTGCATAAGAAAAAAACACTTCAAGAACATTACTTACTCACTTTTGTTTATTAGATATTGAATTGTGGAACTTCATGTCCTCCATAGATTGCCCAACTTTTCAGCTAAC